>CM062810.1:535146421-536346421 GCA_031772625.1 Pinus tabuliformis | reverse complement strand
CAACTCATGATCAAAGGTCTCAAAACCTTTCAGATACTCTATGTACACCTCTTCCTCAATCTTGCCATTGAGGAATGCAGTCTTTACATCCATCTGATGGATCTTCCAACCCATCTAAGCTGATAGTTCCAACATCAATCTGATAAATGAGTACCTTGCTACAGGAGCAAAAGTCTCATCGTAGTTGATTCCCTCGACCTGTGAGAAACCACGGGCAACAAACCTTGCCTTATGTTTCTCAACACTACCATCAGCTGCATGCTTTACCTTGTAAAGCCATCGGGAACTCACTATTGACTTGTCCTCCAGTCTTGGGACAACATCCCAAACACTATTCTGAATGATAGGGTCGTACTCCTATACCATAGCATCAACCCAGACTGGCTGTTACACTGCTTCCTCGAAAGAAGAAGGTTCGGAATCTACACACTCCCCAACCAGGGCCATGTAACCAGTGTATTGCTCGGGTGATCTCCTCTATCTGCGCTGAGAGGATGGCTACCCCACATTCTCTCATGCATCCATCACCAACCTGTCAGCTTCCCTTGAGCATTTCTTCCCATCTCGGGAAGACTCCGCATGAGTGGATGTCTCCACTCCCGGATCCTCTGCATGCGGCTACTCCACATCAGTCTGAGGCTCCTCCTCCTTTGGAACTAAAATTTCCTCCTCTGTATGCAACTTGAGCTCCCTCTCAAGTGATACTCGCAAACTTCAGATCTCTGCATATCATTGTCCTCTAACTGGTAGGCAGGAACACCAGATAGTTGTGTGGTGTATTAGTATACCCCACAAGTATCCCTAACTCAGCTATTAGATCTAGCTTCTTCTGGGCATCTTTCGTCACATGGAAATAAATCGATGATCCAAAAATCCTAAAGTGACTCACATATGGTCGCTTCCCGGAAAAGGCCTCCATTGGTGTCTTCATCCCCAGCATATGGTGTGGGCTTTTGTTCTGCAAGTATACTGTTGTATTGCATGCCCCAGCCCACAAATGAAGTGGTAGGCTTTGGTCATGCAACATCGCTTGAGCTTCTCCTACAATCGATCTATTCTTCCTTTTGGCCACCCCATTCTGCTGTCGATTAATGGGGTGCCGTCAATTCCCGTTTAATTCCTTCTATTGTGCAAAATTCCTTAACCTATTGGGAGACATACTCTCCACCATTGTTGCTTCCCAAGGCTCTTATTTTCTTTCCATATTCTTTCTCTGTCAAGGCTTTGAACTCACAAAACCTCAAGAAGGTCTGATCCTTCTTCTACATAAAGTAGATCCAACATCTACAAGAAAAATCATCAATAAAAATAACATAGTACCTTTGTTTAGCTATGGAGGTTATAGAGGATGGTCCACACACATCTGTGTGAACTCCCTCCAGGATTGCTCCAACTCTACTGTCTCGTTCCTAAAAGGAAAATTTTGCATACTTACCCAAGGAACAACCTTTGCATGTGTCCACTTGGTCTAGTTTTCCCTTGGGTAGTCTGGTAGAAATCTGCTGCATGATCTTCAAGGCCCCATGGTGTAAGTGGCCCAATATTCTATGCCATAGCTCACCACCACCTTGGCTTTGCACCACCTCGACTTTGGAACTTAAAGCAGCACAACCATCTACCACTAGCTTGTAGAGATTCTTTACTCGAATCCCAATTCTCTTGGTTTGTCCAGTGCCAATATGCCTCAGGAATACCTTTCCTTTACTAAAGACTACATCATAGCCTTTATCTTCTAGTATAGCAATGGACACAAGATTCTTCTTCAAACCCAGCACATACTTTACATCAGTTAGGGTGAGAGGAGTTCCATGCTCCCTCTGAAACATAACTGTACCTTCACCTAAACCATGGTATTTTCCATCATCACCCATCTTGATGCACATCTGGAGATCCTTCTCCTCCAAGGTACTGAATAGATTCTTGTCGCTGGACATGTGGAATGAAGCTCCACTATCCAGGTACCAAACACATCCCACCATGGATGAAGCCATGCATGCAATGAGAGAGAAATCCAACTCAAACTATGAGGTTAGTGCCTCACCATCTGATCCGTTCAAGGATCACTTATTGGATTTTGTTTGTGGACAACTCGTAGCATAATGACCCACCTCATGACAATGAAAGCATCGCACTTTAGATTTGTCAAACTTCTTCCCACCATGGGAAGAACTCGATTTGGAATGGGACGCCTTCCCTTTCCCTTTCCTAACCTTACTCACTAAGGCTAGATTTTCTTCGTCATCTTGTTTTGATGAAGATCCATCTCTGGTGCTTCTTCTTATCTCCTCCTACGTCAGATCCGACCAAAGTCGTTCCGAGTCTGACAGTTTCTCTCTTCCATTAACCGAATCTCGGTAGCTATGCCATCTCTTAGGAAGATGGAGGAGAGCAAGACTCACCATGTCATCATCGGCAATCATGATCCCTACACTTCTAAGCTCATCCCTATAGGTGGTGACCTTGTTCAGATATATAGAGATCATGTCGCCCTTTTCACGCTTGATTTTCTGAAGCTTGTCTTTCAGCGCCAGCTTCCTCTGATCATTGTTGTTCTGATATAGATCCTTCAATGTTTTCCACATTGAATACAGTGTCTCCTTCCCATGGAGGCTCGAGACAATGTGGTCTCGAACTCCCTCTAGGAGGATTCTCCTTGCTCTAGCCACACATTTCTTCCATTCTGCCAAATCTTGGGCATTAGCCACTACGGGCTTGGGGACTTCTTGATCAATGAATTCCTTCAAACCACTGTCCTCTAATACCGCTTCCATGTGATCCTTCCAGGCTATATAATTCGAGTTGCCATCAAGGGCATACTTGAGTCTCAAACCACTGAATGCCATTGGTGACATTAAGATGTGATCAAAACTCGATTTCTATAATCAAGAACTTCAAACTTTGAACTTCTCCCTTCTTTGTATATTGTTCTCCGCTTTGATCACCTTTGCTTTGATACCATGTAGAAATTCCCACTGTAGATTAATATGATTATGCAATTTACTAAATCAAAATAATTAATCTACTTCTACAATCAAACTTGTGAAAGCTTTATCGCTTATGAGCTGAGATCAAATAGAACACATATAATAGAGAATGAGAAATCAATCACACATGAACATAGAAGAATACTCTAGGGAAAGCCTTAGCTAAAAGCCACGATCTCTGTATTATCATACAAGTGGAAATATGTTCGGATTACACAAATATTTAGCTCGCAAGTTATCCAGCTGTCAGTAGAATCCCTCAATATAGCTCACAAACTAAATAGACACAACATATGACTATCCTTAGCCCTCCAAGCCTCCTATTTCCTTGGGTAGCTTTTCTTGGGATCCAATGCTGCCACCTGTGTGAAGTCTAGCCTCACACTGCTCACTAAACTCAGAAATAATTGTTCAATCCTCAAGGAATGAATTCCTTTTGCATGCAAGAGATATTCACAATGGAATATTCCTGCAACTGATAGTACATTGTCCCTCCATCTTATCTCAACTGGGTCTCTGACAGAACTGACATGCATGAGTTATTTATGAGAGAATATTCAGTTATTTGAAGTCTAATAGTTACATGCATGCATGCATTAACTATCTGAACTCACAATCAGTTCCTCCAACTATTGGAACTAATCTAATTAGACTTAACTCAGTTAAACTGAGCTAACTAATTACAACTCAAATTACAACTCATCCTTATCTCCCTAATTGATGGATAACTTTCTCAATCAAAGGGATAACTGTTTCACGTCCTCACATAGACTTCATGTTTGATTTTCTCCAACTAATTAACTCAAGATGAATTAGTTAATTATTTTTCAAATAGTTGCTAAGATCAAATTCGAATTTTAATTCTCAATTTTAGTTCAGGGACTAACTAAAATTGGAATGTATATCGAAATGTTATTTATAGCACTTCTATATTTATCATTTCTTGTTGCTATTTTCAACACGTTGCATTCGTTGTGTTCACTTCATTCGATATATTTCCTTCAGCTAATGTTCATGATTCTATAGAATTTCCCACTATAGATCAACAAATTATGCAATATACTAAAGAAAAATACAAGATCTACTTCTACAACAAACTTTGCGGAAGCTTAATCGAATATGAGCAAGATCAATCAGAACACATATAACCGAGAATGAGAAAGCAATCACACATGAACACAAAAGAATACTCTGGGGAAAGCCTTAGCCTGAAACCTCGATTTCTATAATATCATACAAGTGGAAAATAGTCTGGATTACACAAAGTATTAGCTCACAAGCTATCTTGATCTCAGTACAGTCCCTCTGCTTTTCATAGACAGTCAAAGGCTTCTCACAAACCTTCTCCTCTACCCTCCAACCCTCCTATTTCTTTGTGTAGTTTCTTCTGGGGTCCAATGTTGCCACCTGTGTGAATTTACCTCTCACACAACACATTAAATTCAATAGTAACTGCGTAGTCCTGAAGGAGATAATTCCTTCTGCATGGATGAGTTTCATATATAGGAAAAATCTTCCAACTGATAGTACATTTTCCCATCCTCTGATCTCAAATGGGTCTCTAACTGAACTGACATGAATGAGTTATTTATGAGAGAATATTCAGTTATCTGAAGTGCAGTAGCTACATGCATGCATGCATTAACTAATTGAACTCACAATTAGTTCAACAAACTATTTGAACTAATCTAACTGAACTTAACTCAAATAACTGAGCTAACTAATTACAACTCAAAGTACAACTCATCCTCATCTCCTTAACTAAGGGATAAATTCCTCAATCAATGGAGAAATTGTTGCATGTCTTCACATAGACTTCATGTTTGATTTTCTACAACTAATTAACTCATGATGAATTAATTAATTATTTTACAAACAGCTGCTAAGATCAAATTTTAATTTTAATTCTCAATTTTAGTGTAGGGACTAACTAAAATTGGAATGTATCCCGAAATTGTATTTATAGCAATGCTATTTTTAGCACTTCCATTTTTCATTCCTTGTTGCTATGTCCAACACTCGTACACAAACTTCTATTTATAGCAGTGTTATTTTTATCACTTCTATTTTTAGCATTTCTTGTTGCTATTTTCATCATATTCTACTCATTGTGATGCTGCTACTTGACGTCCTTGTCCATGAACAACTTGATGTCTTCATGAGTAGGTAAGCCCATGGACACTTGATTGAATGCATCCCCAAGCGTGCTTTGAACAGTGTCTTCATCTCTGATCTCTTGGAAAACATTGTACTTGTACTGCTGAGAGGCAGATGAACACCTGTGATACCTGGAGACATGGAAACACTCATAGCAAGAAATTTGTCAATCAAAAACCAAAATGACCATGAGAACTGACCTGCAACATACCAAGGTGAATGACAGTGAAGGTTGCGCAATTTCGGTCAGGAGGTCAAGAGACCAATTGCCAAGACTGCACAAGGCACAGCCTGGGCTGCTGGGAAACTAACTGATTGCTGGGACTGCAAAATGATCAATCTTGTTTGGCAGTTGGCTGCTGGGATTGTGAAATGCACGATTCCAGCTGGGAAAGACTGCTAGCCGAGGGACAAATTTGGGAAAATTTTGTACCAAGCAACCACTGACCTCCAAAAATGTGCAATTCAGTCCAGGAGGCCACTACTGGGTTATATTGCACAAATCTGGAGATGAAGGTGAGCCTTCCTTCTCCAAATTGTGCAATGCAGCCTTAGTGAAGGGAGAGACTGGGTCAAGGTTGGCCTAACTCGCCAACGGGCAACTGAAAGCAAGTAAGTTAATGAAATGCATGGCGACACTGAGTGATAGCAGAGGTGATAAATAGTGCATAAAAAAATGAATGGGGGATTGAGAAAAAAAATCGACATGCATGTGGGTGAGGCCATTCGTTGGTTTGGTGAACATCCATGCAAAAGAGTTTCATGCATGTGACAACAGTGAGATAGCAATGAAAATTTAAACAGAGCTAGGACAAGCTAGAATATATATAAACGATAAAAAGCATTCAAAGAAATCAAGCAAACAACACTTAGACAATAGAATACATAAAAAGCCACAAAAATGTAGCACAAGGCATGGAAAGCGAGCTTACCCCAAAATAGTTGATTTGAATGTGCCAAATTCTCCTAGATGTGATGTGGGATGTCAGAGGTACAAGATTGATGTGAGGAATGCACTTTGAAGTGTCTGGTTGATGAGTTTTGATCAAATCAAGGTTATAACACTCATGCCACAAATCTAGGAGGAAGCGACACTTGGAGAGAGGTTTCGGAATTACTCCTTGCATGTAACCTCCAACTGCTAAACATAGATCCCCAAAACAAGGGATTCCTTTGGATGTTGCCTTGGGAGAAGCATCTTATGCATGAAAGTCTATTTTTCTCGGTCCCGGAGGGAACCAGTCAACTCAACTGCACATGCAAGCGACTGCTCGACTGCTAGAGAAAAATACACATTTCTGATTGTAAGTTGGGCTAACTGTAAGATGGGATGACTGCCCAAGGGGATTACGCAATTTCTAGGCCCAACAGCTGACTGTTGCCCATATTTATCCAAATCTTGGGCTGAACTGTCTATTGATGGGAAAGATTGCGCAATTCCTGTTGGGATTGTTGGCTGGCAGGATTGCACAATCCTGGAGCCTAGTAGACTATTAGAGTGAATTGTGCAATTCCTATTGGGAGGTTTCACTGGTAGGATTGCGCAATCCTAGAGCCTAGTAGACTATTAGAGTGAATTGCGCAATTCCTTGATGGAATCGCTAGTTTCCCTCCAGAAATGCGGAAATTTCACTGGGAAGCTGCTCAACCTGCAGCTGGACCATATCCGGGTGAGCAGCCTGTGAAGGGAAAATACCAAACTATGATCGAGAGGCTGCCTTTGAGCAAGAAAGACATTGAAGCTTGAGGACTTGACGAAGCAAGGAAATTTGTTGTGAAGGTTGGTAGGGAGGCTCCAAAATAGGCTAAGGAAAAATTTTGGAGGGTGGTTATAGCCGCTAAAACACTTGGCGACACACTGGTAGAACTCCAACTCTTTTCATAAACCTTGTTCTTGAAAAGCAAGTCTAAAACCTCCGGAAGTATTGTTCACTTCCTAGCTCATCTTGGTTTCACACTAACTTGTTTGTAAGATGTAGCATCTACCAGACTCTTGGTTGATTGACAAAAATTCCAACCCAAGGAAACACAGTTGTTTCGATTAGGGTTGAGGGGTATATAGGTGTACAAGCAGTATATTCGTCAGAGTATTAGTTTCATCTATGGTGTTTCTCCACTACCAGCAGGCCTAGACAGTACCACAATGGAGTCACATAGGAACACAAGCATGTCTCCATTGCCAGTGAGCCTGGTCAGTACCTCAACAGATTCACTTGCATCACCTCCCTATGCAGGAAGCCTTTCTATTCTTTTGCCTTATTCATTTTTCATTTCGAATTTTTTGACTTTTCATTTTTTTTATTTTGGATTTTTACTGTGCATAGCACTTATTCATCTCAGAGGTGGAAGAGGGATCCCGACTTATTGAGAACAGAGTAGGTTGTTCCAGCAGAGAAGTATTTTATTATATCTCTGACGTGTCTGTTAAGGTTTTCCCCCTCACCTTACTCTACTTGATCTAGGTCCGAGTGTGAAGAAGGACCTTTCCAAGACCTTTACTTTCGTGATGTGTTAAAATTTATTTTTTAAAAGAACATCTATTCACATCATCATCGCGCAGGCACAGTCTACTCCCAATATATCATGGTCTCACTACGACTGGCCATATGACAAAGTGGGCTTCTCAAGCAAATTGTCAAACTACTGAAGCTCCCTAAAACATCAATCCCACAACATCAATTACAAGAAGAATCGATCACAGAGAATAATCGATCATAAGAGACAATCAAAGAAGCATTGATCAAAAGATGAATCGATCATAAAGAAGAAGAACTACTCTGGATTCTTGGCTCTGTATCTTGTTGGCTATTCGACTCTGTAGCTCTATGGCTTATGTCACTACAGCTCTGGATCTGCCTACCATTCAAGCCCTATGCCTCTATGGCTATCTGCGCTATAGGTTAATTGGCTTTGTGGCCTTCCAGGGTTCAAGCATTGCGCTAGCTTCAAGCTCTCTCTGGCACGCAGGCTCTCGGGCTTCTTCCTCGCAGCCTTTCCACGCAACCTCTTGGGCTTACCATTATAATGCTCTCACCCATGGTTTACACAGCCTTTTGCCTTCCCTGGCTCTTTGCATCCATGGTCTGGGCACCATTAACAGTCTTATGGGCTCTCTAGCATAGGCTCTCCTCCTTTGGCACGCCCCCTTTGGCTCTTTGTTACCCATCGTGTTTTATAACACATTTGGGACATGGCTGCATCAAAATCAAGGTAATTTCTGTTCTGAATAGAATTCATTTGCTTAGAAGCATCAGCCATTGCAACAACCATAAAAAATAGCCTTTTATCATTTTAAAATGATTAGGCAAAAATCCGAAAAACACTGAAAAACAGTGAAAAATCTGACAATTCGAATTTCAAAATTTATGAAATCAGACTTATAAATTGATCGGGTCCAGGATATATCGCAAGTCAGGATCACAAGGCACTAATCACTAATTGCTGATGTCACTGACTAGATCTAGCCCATTGATCGGTTCCAGATCGGATGGTCCAGATTAAATCGCATCTCGCTTATCGCATCGCCCGTCGATCTCCCAATTAAATCCTAGTCGTTGATTGGTTTCCAGATCTGACGGCTGAGATTGTGTCGCTATATCGCTATTGCTGCAGCCAGGGGTCCTTCGCCGATACATTGGCATATGCCGACGCAGATCGCTAATATTATCGCTGGTCGCATGTCTTACGCCTCCGATATCGCCGATTGCCTGCCCCCGACTCCGATATCGGAGATCGCTGATTGGGGGTTCCAAAGGCCCACCTTAAGTCTGCCCTTGGCACGATTCCTGATGTGATTTTTCCCTTAAGGCCAAAAAACCCATTTTTATGAGAAAATGCCTCATTTTCTTAAGGAACAAGCTGACCTTCATTTCGCGATAACTTCATCATCTGGACTCGGATTGACGAACCATTCACACCTCCACGATCAAGAAGATGAGCTCTTCGATATGGTCCTGGTTCAAAGTCATTTCAAAGACTTTGATTTTTGAGCATTCATGCCATGGTGTCTGAAGATCCACCTGGATCAATCCTCCCCACTAAGGAGCTTTTGGTCCTCCAAAAGCATAAAAATCAATCTATATATTTCTTTGTACCTTGTCTGCATCACAAATGTCATGAAAAGGTCTTACTTCCATCTCCTTCACCTTTGTTCTTCAGAGCCTTAAGTGACGAGCCGACACCTACTACTCCTGCAACTTGTAGTGCATTGTTTTCAAATTACATGCTCTGAATGACATTACCAACTAAAGACTCAAATGTCCCATACTTTCCACGAGTTTATAACTCATACTCAGTGGTCAAGTTTACAACATGATGGATGTAATACCCCAACTATGACAAAAATGCCAACTCATCATGTTTTCTTCAAAAAGTGATGGAAAATACATCATCACTGCAACACATGATTTACATTCATAAGGCCAAACACTATTGTGTGGACAAGTGATGGAAACATAAAATCACTTTTAGAGTTTAACATGCAACTCAAAACATGACCAGACATCATTGTTGCTAACTACGTGATGGAAACACATCATCACGTTTACATTTTAAAATGAAACAAATGATTTACAAAAGAATGACCATGAAATGACAACATCTATAGAAACCATTTCTCACTTATCTTTGTGAATGGGTCACCTCCTTGAGGTGGTTTTGTTGGTCGAACAATTGTTTTCCCTGATTCATGCACCGACGCTCTATCCTTAAGGTGCTGCTCTAGATGGAGCTTCCATCAAGTGGCTCTCTGATGGCCATTTCTATCGCAATGACTACAGTAGGCTTTCTTCCTCCATATCTGCTTAACCTATTTCTTTTCATGCTGTCGAGAGGGTTTTTCATTCCTCATGAGTGTTGCCATTCTCTTCCAACATTTGGAAAAGGTATGGTTAGGTAAACCACAAAAGGTGCATGTTTTTGATGTCTTTGTCTTCGTTCATTATTAACAACATGATCAAAATGAACATTCGAAGATAGAAAGTGATTATACCTTCCTTTACTGTTTCTGATGTCAGCATGGTGATATGAGCTTGCCTCAGCTCTTTCCCTGCAATGGAAACTGCCATGGGATGATGGGGAGGTCTTCCCATCATTCTCTTTCCTCGACGATGTCTTGGATGAAACTGAAACCTTTGAGCACTCTCCTTTAGTGTACCTCGAGCCTACAAATCAAGATTCATGCACAACCTCCAAAGGTTGTGTGATGTCTTGGTTATTAACACCAAGTTCTTTCTCCTCGTGTTTTGTCTTTGTAAGGAGCCTCATGTTTGTCCCTATAATCGGGATCTCTAAATCTCCAACAGACATCATACCATGAGAAGATGAAATCAAAAGGAAATCAACATCTTTTACCTTCTCTTTCAATTTGGAAAGAACTGATGAGGGCTGCTCATCATTCGTTGTTGGTGGATCGCTAACTGTCTCAGTGCCTTCCCCAACTTCTTTCTTGACATACCCAAGTCCTGCTCGACACGGTAATTCCTCTACTTGGATGGGATCGAAAATGCCTTGGCCATTAACACCTATGCCTTTTCCTTCATGTCCCATTCTCTTTAGCAGTTTGGAGCCAATTCCCGTGGTATGATTTTCAAACATAGTGAAATCATCATCAGGAAACATACATGAAGATGGAGAACTACTTTTTACCTCACATGGGTCTCGCTGCAACTTTTCCAAGGCCTCGTCCTTTGCTTGCAGCTGTAGTATCAAAATTTCCTTCTCCTCCTTCTCTTCATTAGACACATATTCAATTCATCATTCTCTGTTTGAAGATTATGTCTATCTTACTTCAGTTCTTTCATGGCCTCTTCTGTGGCTTTCAACTGAAGTTATAATCGCTCCTTTTCCTCTGATTCTTTCTGTATATTTTTATACATGATTTCCACGTTCTTAAAAATGTAGAGCATGGTCTCGTGCATGGCTCTTTCATCCTCTGTCATTACACGTTCCATTGTTTACACTGCAATTCACATCAACATAAAGACCCTCTCTGATACCACTTGATCCAGGTCCAATTGTGAAGAAGGACCTTTCTAAGACCTTTTACTTTCGTGATGTGTTAATTTTTTTTTTAAAGAACATAAAGGAGTACATCTGCATGCGAAAAGACAAGAGGAACATAATAATCATCAGCACATGAAAACATAAGCCATTGTTAATGGAGTTCATCCAGGGGGGACTACGTCTCCGAGCTCCAATCAAGGTGGTGTAGGCCACTGCATTAGGTGCTATCAAAAGAAGTGATGTACACAAGAGATCATGTCTCGATCATACAAGGAAGAAGGCCCTCATGCAGGAGTAGCTCTAAGATATGTTCTACACTAGAACTCTCAATCAAAAGACTCCTATCAGTATGATACAAAAACATGTATGGTGTGCATCCCACCAACATGGAACAAAAGGGATGTCAAAGAAAAACACCTGCATCATGCCAACAAGAGTATCCCAGAAACATACAACAAGGGATCTCAAAGAATAAAGTACATCATATGAAGATTCCTCATAACGTGAAGCAAGGAATCATGACAACATGAAATAAATAAGATCCTACATTAATATCAATCAAGGATCTGCATCATAATGTAATAGAAGAAATATATGAATAAATCATATACCTCTCACCAACCACGGGCCATCTGAAAATATGAATGAAGAAGTGGATAAAATGATCCACAATGAACATTTGTTCACATCATCATCATGCAGGCACAGTTTGCTCCCAATCTGTCACGATCTCACTACGAATGGCCATATGACGAAGTGGGCATCTGAACCAAACTGTCAAAGTGTTGAATTTCATTGAAACATCGATCCCACAACATTGATTGCAATAAGAATCGATCATAAGAAACAATCAAAGAAGCATTGATCAAAAGATGAATCGATCATAAAGAAGAAGAACTGCTCTGGACTCTTGGCTCTGTAGCTTGTTGGCTATTCCGCTCTGTAGTGCTCTAGCTTATGTCACTGCAGCTCTTGATCTACTTGCATTTCAAGCGTTGTGCCTCTATGGCTATCTGCGCTATAGATTAATCAGCTCTGTGGCTTTCTGGGGTTCAAGCAATGCGCTAGCTTCAAGCTCTCTCTGGCACATAGGCTCTCGGGTTTCTTCCTCACAGCCTTTCCATGCAACCTTTCAGGTTTGTCGTCATACAGCTCTCACCAATGGTTTACACAGTCTTTCACCTTCCCCAGCTCTCTGCATCCATGCTCTCGGCGCCATTAACAATCTTCTGGGCTCTCTAGCATAGGCTCTCCTCCTCTAGCACGTCCCTTTCAGCTCTCTATTACCCATCGTGTTTTATAACACGTTTGGGAATGACCGCATCAAAATCAGGGTCATTTCTGTTTAGAATAGAAGTCGTTTGCTTAGAAGCATCCGCTTAGGCAAAAATCCAAAAAAACGTGGAAAAACAGTGAAAAATCCGACAGCTCAGATTTCAAAATTTATGAAATCGGACTTATAAATTGATCGGGTCTAGGATATATCACAAGTCGAGATCGAAAGGCACTAATCGTCGATCGTCGATGTCACCAATTAGATCTAGCCTGTTGATTGGTTCTGGATTGGATGGTCCATATTAAATCGCATCTCACTTATCGCATCGCCCGTCGATCTCCCGATTAAATCTTGGTCGTTGATTGGTTTCCAAATTCGATGACTAAGATTGCGTCGCTATATCAGTATCGTTGCGGCTAGGGTTCCTTCACCGATACATTGGCAGATGTCAACACCGATCGCCGACACCGATTGTCAACACTGATCGCCGATATTATCGTTGGACGCATGTCTTACACCTCCAATATCACTGATTGCCTGCCCCCGACTCCCATATTGGGATCGTTGATCGGGGGTTCCAAAGGCCTACCTTAAGTCCACTCTTAGCACGATTCCCAATGTGACTTTTCCCTTAAGGCCAAAAGATCCATTTTTATGAGAAAATGCCTCATTTTCTTAAGGATCAAGCTGACCTTCATTTCATGATAACTTCATCATTTGAACTCGGATTGATGAACCATTTGCACCTCCATAATCAAGAAGATGAGCTCTTTGATATGGTCTTGGTTCGAACTCATTTCAAAGACTTTGATTTTTGAGCATTCATGCCATGGTGTCTAAAGATCCACTTGGATCACTACTTGACTGAGCTGACAAGGGTTAATCGAAAAACAATTGAGTAGAGAAGGTGACACTAGTTAGCACGCAAGAGTTGTGTTTACACCAAGGTTCACTTAGAACAATACGTATTTTCACTCAATGTATCATGGACTAAGAGTAGCAAGTTCATCATATAGAAGAAAAATGACAAATAACCAAGTAGCAATAGTTGTACAAACCCTCTTGTACTTTACCCATCTCGTTTCATGAGTCACACATGGTTTCATGCAAACTCACCTATGAACGAATGAAACAAACAAGAAAGAAAAGCAAGAGCAGAAGTAAAAGTGAAAGAAAACCAAGTAAGAAAACAAGCAAGCACACAAACAAGCAAGCAAATCATGAAAGTCAACAAGCATTCAAGCAAACAACTGAAATCAAACACTACTCCTACTCCTACACTAATAGTGCGTGGGCCTGATCACGTGAGGTGATACTTCCAATGCAGCCACCAATGCATTGGTAGACCCATGTGTGTGGATGCTTGGTCCACGAGTAACAAAGTTGTGCAGAATAGCATACAAGAAAGATATGATAGTGAAGACAGCCACACTTCATGTTTCAAAGTGCCCATGGGACATAAGTGAGTGCATGTGCATGGCAGACAGTCTGTGGACTTATCATGGTATTGTGTGACACTATATGAAACTTTGAAGAAAAAGCACACTCTTGACTGAGACATGCAAGCAAATGAAAGAATCAAAGATAACTTGTGGCATGCACGAGTGCTTGCAATGTAAGACTCCTCCAATGCATGAGAAATGGGATCGTGCAGTTCAAGTGGAGGAAGCGTGATCTGTGCGTGAGATGGGTCTTCAATGCATACAGATGAGTGATGAGGAGCCTTGCCTGATTGTACAGTTTCATGATCAAAAGTGAGACTAACCCCAAGAGAGCGAGGCTCTGACATAACCATCAGCTCGGGCTGAAGTGCCTCGACAACCTTGGGTGTCTCAACTTTATCATCATGTAGATCATCATAAACGGTGGCTTCGAAATATCAACTGTGATAGATTCATGATCGTGATAAAAAATGGAAGAAAATAGATCATGACCACTACGATCAGAAAACTCAATGAATTCTTCAGCATCCTCATGATCAGATGAATCAAACAGAGGGGTAGATGAAAAGCGAACAAACTCATCCTCTATGCTTTTGGAAAAGTTAGATGAAGGATCAAGTGGCTCTTCAATGAATAACTTATCATCTCTGTTTTCGAATGATGGACTAGCATCCAGTGAATCCTACGAGTGATCAATAATGGGTGCATCTGTAGACGAAGAAACACATACAAAATTGTGGATGGAAGGTTCACCAAAGAAGTTAGGAAGGAATGGAGGGGGCTCGAATGGAAGGGATTCATCCTTCGTCAAGTGTTGATGTTCAAGCTCCCACTCATACTCTTCATGAATGATAGTGCATGTTGGTTGTGAAACATCAACTTCGTCAGTGGGTTGTTTCTTATTCATAAAAAGTGAAGAGTCTCAAATGGACGAACTCAAGACAACATCATCTGGAGGAAGACCTAGGTGCAAAGACAGAGGTCGAAGAAAAGAATGCATATCAGAACTCAAAGGACTAACAACCAACTATGCACAAAAATTAACTAGAGTGATGTTGGGAGGGTGTGAAGAATGAACATATGTACCAACATGATCCTCAACATCACTGAGAGATGGTGGAACTATTGAATGAAAGGGAGGTGGACAGTCCATTGAGACAGTGCCTACTCCCACATGGGATTGCACAGTTCCATCAATGAAGAAGGTTGAGCGAGGCTTGACATCAAGCTTTCTCTTGGGATGGGAAAATTTCTTAACGCAGTACTTGAACTAGTCCCAAAGATAAGAGAACTTCATCTGGCTCTTTGGAGCTTGAAACTGTAAGTCATGGAAGCACTGCCAAAAATAAATAACAAATTCATTCGGAGCCCTCTGTTGCTGTAACAGTTTCTAGTCAAGATGGTCTGGATCAAAATGATGGAAAATTTCTTTAATAAGATCACATAAGTGCTCACATGAGTGCATGGTGTCAGCTAGTAGACTAAGCACCCAACAAAATGGGCATTCACAAAGTGTGAATACAAGAAACACACCGTCTTGTTCGTCAGTAAACTCATCTTCCTCATAAATCATGGAAAGGAAGTTATGTAAGTGTTCAGACCTTGCAAGACATCACTCACACTCGGTCCACTGTGGTGAGACCAAAGCTTTGACATGCTTGTGATGGTGAAGTTGGTGAGCTGATCCCAAGCTTGGTCATCTGTGAGGTGTGCATGCACCTCATGGTGACATCTCACTGAAGCAAACTCTTGCCTCCATTGCAACCGTCACATTGGTTCAGCCTCTTCATCCAACTCGTCTGCTAACATGCGCATGGTCTTCTTAGGTACGTTTGAACTAGAAACACACTCATGCATAGTTTTCGTACTGATCTTCAAGTGTGTGTTGGTGGTCATGTGCATCAACTTGCCGAAGAGCATGTTCAGCCCCAGTTGGAATTGTTTCTTGTCTTCGCCTTGGTGAGTGTGTTGAACGAGTTGTATTACATGCATGTGCTCAATGACATGCATGCTACTGGATCCTTTGCATGTGATCAACGACATTGCTCACCATGTTTTCTCTATGTACACTGCTGGAATGGATCCTTAACTTGTACTGGCTAGTTTCATCTGTGAGTGCATGTTGTGCCCATTGTTGTTTCTGTTCCTATGGCAACTCATTGGACGGTCTCTGGAGCTTCATGTTCTTCCCGAGTTGTTGCTTCAGCACATGCAACTCCTTTTTTGTTCCATATTCTACCTTCGTGCAATCTTCATGTCGCGCCATCACTTCATAATTTGAGTCTCCAAAGTTGCTTTCGTTATCAGTGGATCTGCTTAATCTTGCAACTTTGTTCTGCCTCTATGTTGTCAACAACCTTCCTCTTGCATCCGTTGTATTCGTTGAATTCAGTATGCTGCCTTTAGCTATTGTTCATGATGATGCTCACTATGATGCTTCTGCTTGATTTCCTTGTCCATGAACAACTTGATGTCTTCGTGAGTAGGTAAGCCCATGGACACTTGATTGACTGCATCCCCAAACGTGCTCTGAATGGTGTCTTCATCTCTAATCTCTTGGAAACCATTGTACATGTACTACTGAGGGGCAGATGAACACCTGTGATACCTGGAGACATAGAAACACTCATAGCAAGCAATTTTTTAGTTGAAAATGAAAATGAACATGAGAACTGACCTGCAACATACATGGGTGAATGATCATGAATGTTGCGCAATTTCAGCCGAGAGGTGAAGGGACTAATTGCCAAGACTGCACAAGGAGCACTTTGGGCTGCTGGGAGACTAACTGACTGTTGGGATTGTAAAATGTGCAATCCAATTGGGTAGTTTGCTACTGGCATTGTGGAATGTGCGATTCCAGCTGGGAAAGACTGCAGGCCGAGGGACAGACTTGCGCAAATTTTGGGCCAAGAAGCCACTGACGTCTAGAAATGCATAATTCAGTTCAGGAGGCTAGTGTTGGGTCAGATTGCACAAATCTAGAGAGTAAGGTGAGCATTCCTTCTCCATATTGCGCAATAGAGCCTTGGTGAAGGCAGAGACTGAGCCAAGGTTGGCCCGACTCGCTGACGGGCAACTGAAAGCAAATAAGTCGATGAAATGCATGGTGACACTAAGTGATAGAAGAAGTGATAAACAGTGCATGAAAACATGAGTGAAGGATTGAGCAAACAGATCAACATGCATGTGGGTGAGGTCATTCGCCGATTGGGCGAACATCCGTATAAAACAGTTTCATGCATGTGACAACAGTGAGATAGCAACGAAAATTGAAATGGAGATAGGACAAGCTTGAATATATGTAAATGATAACAGGTGTTCAGATAAATCAATCAAATAGTACTCATATAAGAGAATACACAAAAAGCGACTGAAATGCAACACAAGGCATGGGAAGCAAGCTTACCCCAAAAAAGTTGAGATGAATGTGCCAACTGCTCCTAGATGTGATGTGGGATGTCACAACTACAAGGTTGATATGAGGAATGCGCTCTACAACCAGTGGATGAGTTTTGATAAGATTGAGGTTATGATGCTCATGCCACAAATCTATGAGGAAGTGACACTTGGAGGGAGGTTTCAGAATTACTCCTTGCATGTAACCTCCAATTGATAAACATAGATCCCTGAAACAAGGGATGACTTTGTACATTGCCTTGGGAGAAGAAGCCTATGCATGCAAGTTTGTTTTTCTTGGTCCTAGAGGGAAGCGGTCAACTCTGCCGCACATTCAAACAACTGCTTGACTGCTGGAGAAAAAAGTACATTTCTGACTATAAGTTGGGCTGACTTCCCAAGGGGATTGCATAATTTTTGGGCCCAACAACTAATTGTTTCCTAGATTTGCACAAATCCTAGGTTGAACTACCCGTTAATGGAAAAAATTGCACAATTCCTGCTAGGAGGGTTGGCTAGCATGATTGTGCAATCTTGGAGCCCAATGGGCTGTTAGAGGGAATTGTGCAATTCTTGGAGGGAATGGTTGTTTTCCCTCCATAAATGTGTAAATTTCACTGGGAAGCTACTCAGCCTACAACTGAACCAAGTCCGGGTGAGCAGCCTGTGAAGGGAAAAGATCAAACTATGATCGAGAGGTTTCCTTTGAGAAAGAAAGACATTGAAGCTTGAGGAATTGATGAAGCAAGGCAAGCTGCTATGAAGGTTGGTAGGGAGGCTTCAAAACAGGCTAAGGCAAAATTTTGGAGGGTGGTTGTAGCCACTACAACATGTAGATTTTATAGAACCATTTTCATGTTTATTTTACTTAGGCATTATAAGTCACTTTTCAAGAAAAGCTAACTCATGTTCATAATTAGTTTCAACATTCACTAATAAGTTCTTTCCCCTATTGTTGTTGCTGCAAATGTGGTTTCAATTTTATCCTCAACACATATATTTTTATACTCAATGTCACTCCTTTTACCATGTTCATGCATTGTAGCTTGTACAAAATCATTATTTTCTTCTACAATTTCTTAAACTAGCTTCACTATATTACATATGACAATTATAATGTCCACGTCTTATTTGTGTTCTTTTGCTCTAATAGGATTTTCTGTAATGTCTCCAATTATTTCTGGAATATCAAAATCTTATGCAATTTCTTCAACAAATTTCTCTTTGACAATTGTAGACTGTTGTCATGCATATCTTCCTCTTATTGAGCTAACTCTTCTACAACTTACCATGTTACTTCCATTACAACAAGCACTTCATTAACAATTGCAATCCCTTGTGTATCATTTCAATGTTGATCAACATTGCTCCCCCTTTCATTGTATGTCATCTCTATAATGTTTCAAGCTTCTCGAGATGTCACTACTATTGAAATCTTATGAATAATGTTATCATTCAAACCTTTTCAAATGACAGATGATGATGTTGCATCATCCTTCCTATTATTTAGTTGACCTCTTCGGTATTGTGTCATAACATCATAGGTTGCTTGATTTGGGGGTTCTTCAAACCCATGAAATACAATATCCCATCACTCAGCCATTGGTAATCCGGTTTTCATCTTAATGGCCTAAAACTCATCATCTTTACTAGTAAAAATAGGAGGAAGATAAATACTACTAAAATCCATGTTATGCATCTAAATCACCAAAAATCTATTAACAAAAAAATTTCTTAAAGCAAATAAACTTTTTTCTTCTTCTCTCTTAGTTTTCTTCAATTTCCAATGCTTCTTTTCCTTTTATTTATTATATATTTTCTTCTTCTTTTTTTTGTCTAATTAAAATTTACTTTCCAAATATATATTCCTTCTAATTTAGATTTACTTTTAACATGCTTGTTAAAAATCTAGTCTCAGGAAAAATCCATTAACTATAAAAATATTCACTAACAAATTAATAACCTACTCATTACTTCATGAACTATCGTTTGGAGACTTAAGTTATTTCCGATTATACATCTGCTGGTCTGACATGCACTTCTTTCACAAGTGCGATTCCAACCATGACTCTCGTAGTTGGCCAGCTTATCAACGAGCTATGACTTTGGTTCTATGACAATTGACAACTTCAGAAAAATGGACAATAACAAACCTTCAACGAGCACCCTTTACATTGCTTGTGTCAAGCTAGGAGAGTAAATCCACGAATGAATTGTGTTTTGCATTAAGAGAAAACATGGATATATACAAGGAGAGCGAGACTGTTGGGATTCATCTTCGAATATCTCTTCATCTTCCAATTTCCATTATTTTGATATTTACAATATTTACATGAATTTTCCTAATCTCAAAGATTAGGTGTCAACATCCCCCCCCAAATCTGAATGGATGTTGGTGAGTCCAAGAATCATTCTGAATCTTTCAATTTTTTCTCTTCCAAGCACTTTGGTGAAGATGTCTGCAATCTACTCATTTATTGAACAATGTCGTAGATGGATTGTCTTGGCCTCAACATGATGTCAAATCAAATGATACTTTGCAATAATGTGCTTGATATGGTCATGGAACTTTGGGCCCTTGGCCAACCTTATTTCACAAATGTTGTCAATCAGAAGAGTAGTTGAATGCACTTGTTTCTCTTGTAAATCCTCCATAATCTTCTTGAGCCACACAATTTCCTTCGTTGCTTCAGTTGCTACCACATATTCTTCCTTAGTTTGGAATCTGCAGGAACTGATTGTTTGTGTGAACTCCAGAACACAGCCCCTGATTCAAGAATCATAGCATAACTTGAAGTAGATACTCTAGTTTCTTTATCTCCATCAAAATTTGAATCAGACTATCCAATCAAGCTGAAGTCATCCACCTATGTATACTTGAGTCCAAAGTCTTGAGTTCCCTTAAAGTACTTTAGAAATCTTTTTTGCAGCAAACCAATGACCCTCACAAGGATTTTACATAAACATGGAGAGGATTCCAACAACAAATGAAATGTCTATTTTGGTAGTAGTCAAGTAGCTAAGACTTCCTACGAGTTTTTTGTACTTTGTTGCATCCTCAAATTATTTTCCTTCAGTGGATGTGAGATTTAAATTTTGTTCCATCCGAGTAATCAAAGGATTGCACTCAACCATGCCAAACTTGTTCAACAGGTTTCTAATGTACTTCATTTGAGAGAGGAATATAAACTTCAGATGTTGGGTTACTTCAATACTAAGATAATAGTGAACATGTCCCAAGTCAGTTATTTCAAAACCTTTCCTCTATTCCTTCTTTATGGATGCAATGAAATTCTCATTATTCCTTTTAATTAGAATATCATTGACATATATGATAAGATATATAATTGTTTTTCCAACTTTCTTGACAAATAAAGGTGCATCATCAAGATCATAATGTTGGAAATTGAGTTTCAGAAGATGCTCAATCAATTTCTCATACCAAGCTCACGGTGGTTGTTTGAGGCCATACAAGGATTGAGAATCTTGCATAATTTGTGTTCCTCACCCTTCACAACAAATCCTTCTAGTTGGGACATAAAAACATTCTCTTTCATATCTTCATTGAAGAAAGAAATTTTTACATATGTTTGATGGAATTAATAACCGTTCTGAGCTACTAGGGCAAATAAAGTTCAAATAGTAGCCCATTTTTCCGTGGGTACAAAAGTCTCCTCATAATCAACCCCTTTCTTATGTGAAAAAACTTTTTCCAAATACCTGGATATATGATTTTCAAGTGAGCCATCCGCTTTATACTTGTTCTTGAAGACCCACTTGTAGCCTATTGGTTTGGTTTCCAATGGAGGATCAACTAGCTTCTAGGTGCCATTCTTTATCAAAGCATCGTATTCTTTCAAAATCAGTTATTTCCATTCACCATGAAAAGTGGATTCTGTAAAGGAGGTTTCTTCAATATATAAAAAAATAAAATCGCAATCATGAGAAACATCCATATCAAGAGGTGAATCAGGATCATCTACATCACATCCATTATGTCTAGTTGAGTTTCTTGATCCTATATTTCCAACCTCATGAGGATGAACACCTTCAAGTGGCTTTGTAAGCCATTTCGGAGGACCTTTTGGAGATGGCCTAGGTTTCTCAGTAGACCGAGATGGGGCAGAATCAAGATTTAGCCTCCCAATTCTCTCAATCACATCACTCAAAGTGTCTTCTTGATCAATGGCTAGAGATTCATAAGGGGGAGGGAGTGCTTGATCCAAGATATTCTACTTCATTGATGTATTCAAAATTTCATACAAAAAAAGCATGAAAATCACATGTGCATATTACTTAAAGAAGAGGAAAATCAAAAGCAACCATAAAGATAAGGAACACACAAAACTTGACAACGGAGTTCGTCCAGTGTGGACTACATCTCCTGACCCTGCTCAAAGTGGGGAGCCATATTCATTCATTAGCAACAAAATCAAATGAATACATAACAAAAATACACCTTATACCTCCAAATATTGGGATGACCTGAAAATGGGCTGCTTGAGTTAGGAAACTATCTACACGAACATATTCTTGGCAAAAAATAATGAAATTTGAATATAAATAACACCCCTTTCTGTCATGGTCAAATTTGGGCTCCCCGGGAATATTTTAGATTCCTCACAAGATTCTCTTATGAAGTTGGGCAGCATATTAATTTCTCTGATAAATAAACAGATTGCACCATCAAACTTCTAGCAAAAAATTGATTGAGGTGAGTATTAACTTGGCATATTAATGAAACCATAAAAAGATGGCCCCTAGGGAATCTTTTAGATTCCTCAAGATTGTGCTGCAACAATATTCCATTAGAATTTAGATATTCTCCTAGAATATTCTACTAAATATTTTGTAGATATTTCACCTAGAAAATCATGCCTGGGAAAAACCCATCTAGTCTTGATCTCTCTGCTCGTGATTCTGCTTTCATTCCTCCTCCCCATCACATGGTAGAAGTCATTTTTATATATAACTTTGGGGCTTTAATGTCAAAGCCATCCTGCTGGTGTCTGGGCTGGCACTCATTGTTTAGGTCATTGGGTTGTTGGAAGTTTCGGGGTCGACCCACACCCCTCGTGGGACTTCATAACAAAGAATCAATTTTTTTCTTTTAATATGGTAATGATACAATATTTTAATTTTGGTTATTTTTTGTGATGAAGTCACCCAACTGGCTAGGCAAGTTCGATCCCCACCAACCCCCATATTAAATGGTGGCTCATTTGGTGGGTCCACTAATGACATCCCAACCATATTTGAAATATATATTTTTTAATATATATTCAACGATTGGTGGGCTTGGTGGCCCGCCAACCAAATTTTGATTTTTAATTAACAATATACAATCATTCAACAGATTTCGTTGGGGTCACACAAAGAATTAAACAACCAACAATTTGGTCATTTCCAACCACTAATAAGTGCCAAAATTGTCACTTGGTTAGTGGCCACGAATTTTAGTGAATTTCTCCAGATTTAGTGAGCCTCCAAATTTATCTCACGACAAAAGTACTGCTCCCTTTGACTTAAACTTTGACTATCAATAACTTACACATACAAGGTCAAATTTGAGTGTCATCTGCACCATTGGAATCAGAATGACAAAATATTTGTTTTGGTTCTAGTTGCAAAGAATATGAAGACTAATTTTTTAGCTTCTCAAGAGACACCTGGATCATTCTTTCCCACTCAAGAGCTTTGGGTCATCCTAAAGCATAAATTTGACTACAACTTTGATATGTGCAATAGATGCCTCTAACACGCCACCTTCCTTTTACTTCACCTTTGTTATTTGGAACTTGACACTTGTATCATATGAAAACCCATAACTGCTAATACATGTTCAATTACAAGACTAATCACAATTAAAAAAGACCCCATACTTGCCAAAATTTTATAGCACAATCATGGTCAAGTTTACATCAGAATTATAATAGAAGTCATATCCCAAGCTATCCACTAAAAGGTCAAAAATATCACCATGTTACATTCATAAGTGATGGAAAACACTTCACCACTTTTATAGACATTTCACAACATGTGATTTACAAATGTGGCCACGCTCAAAAAATGTTTTATAGCCACCATCTCTCACTAATTAAGTTGAATGGGTCTTCTTCTTATAGTTGATTCTCTACTTCACAGATTCGTTCCTGCATAGGTGATTTATGGTCATGGAGTTCCCAACCTATGTCTCTATGATGTCCACTCTTGTTGCAATGACTACAATGGTTATTTCTCCTCTAGACTTTCCTTTCCTTCTTCGAGCGACTATTTTTGGTGCGTATCTAGAGAGGATAAATTTCCTTAGCTCTTCCTGTGGAATCCTCACTATCACTAGAATGTTGTGATGTGCTCTCAACATCTGTCGTTGATTATCACTAGTTGTCTTGGATAATTCTCCAACCTCCTTTCTGACATAAGAAAGTCCTGCATAACAAGGAAATTCCTCCACTTTGATGGGATTCACAATGCCCTCGCGTTCTAAATCTGAAGTGTGTGATGATGGTTTGTCATGTTGCAAATTTTCCAAGGCCTCCTCCTTGGCTTGTAATTGATGCTACAAACTTTGTTTCTCCTCCTATGCTTCTTATAAGAGTCTCCTCATTTCAACATTCTCTACTTGAATTCTCTGGTTGATCTCCTCAAGTTCTTGGAGCCATGTTGTCTTTGGTTCTCTTCTAATACTTGGCTCAATGTTTGTTGCAATCTTCATCTCATTTCCTAAATTAGAACCTAAGTCAATAGGGCCATCACCTATAATCCCAAGAGTTGTGATATTCATCTCATAACCTAAATTAGATCCCATGTCAATTGGTCCAACACCTACACATATAGTAGTTGTTGCCTTCACCTCATCCTCTAAATCAGATTCTTAGTTTTGTTTCATGGTGGATACCTTCTCTTCTCTTTTCTGCCATTCCTATTTTGCTTCAATTTTGGATGTCGTTTCTAGCAATTCTCCTAATCATTCCATTCTTTCTCACAACGAGTACAAGAGGGGTTTTCCTCCTCTTTCCTTGTTGTTGCTGACTTCAATGAATAGTTTCTATGTTCATACCTTCCCCTGCTTTCATGGTGAATGGATTTCACACTAGACGTGTCAATGGTAGTGGGCTCAAACAATATTAAATAATGTCAGAGATAATCATGTAAGGAACCAATATACTTCATCAAGGTATCAGGTGATTCTAAAAGAATGCCTAATGTTAAAGCATTTTTTTCTAAATTCTTTGGTGAAGCTTTGAACATCTTGACCTTTACCTTGTTTTAAATGTTGCCATTCTATCTTGGCTTTCTACAATATTCTAATGGATAAAATTTTCCTTTTAGAGCATAAAAATATTTAGATGAGGAAGAAAGGAGTTTACCTACATGTTTACTTATTTTCTAAAGTTTTGTCTCCCACCATTTGAGAGCGGTGCCTCCCAATTGAAGAGATGCTAACTATATCTTAGCCTATCTTCTTCAATCTACTGAATCTGGCAATACACATTAATATATCTGATCCAATTATTCAACTTTTCTGCATTGGATTCTCTGTTAAACACAAGAAAATAAAAAATTACATCCAACTTGAAAAAATGTTTTTTATGAGCTTTTCTATTGTTAGAATAACAAGAATATGAAGAAGAGGTGCAACATTTATTAGTAGAGGGAGATGGAGATTCAGGAGGTTCTTCTCCATTCCCTTGATTTACCGAAGCATGGTCTTCTATTGGTTCTTTTTTCTTCTCCTACTTTACCAATGTGTTCTCCTATCATGTAAGCAATTTGTCCACTTTTTCAAGCATGGTGTTAAAATATTTGTGAAATTCTTTCTCTTCCTCCATATGAGCATCATGATCTCCCATTTTCCTTCTCTGTGTTACACGAATTGCTTCCAGATCAAAGGAATTAAGTTTACCTTCACCCTTTTGGAGCTTGTATCTCATTATCATTCACAATTGCAATTAACATTAGTCAAAGACCTGCTCTAATACCAAACTTGATCTATGATCTTTTACTTCATTGATGTATTCAAAGTTGCAAGTAAAAAGAGCATGAAAACAACATGTGCATACAATTTAAAGAAGAGGAAAATCAAAGGAAACCATAAAGACAAGGAACATGCAAAACTTGATAACAAAGTTCATCCAATGTGGACTATGTCCCGGGGCCCTACTTAAAGTGGGGAGGCCTCTTCATTCATCAACAACAAAATCAAATGAATACATGGAAAAAATACACCTTATACCTCAAAATCTTGGGATGGCCTAAAAATGGGTTGCTTAGATAAAAAAAAACCCTCTACACCATCAGGTTGCTAGTGAAAAATCATGAAATTTTAGTATAAACACGACCCCTTTCTGTCACAGTCAAATCTAGGCTCCTGGGGAATATTTTAGGTTCCTCACAAGATTCTCTTTTGAAGGTGGGAGATAAATTCACTACTCATATAAAGAAACAAACTACACCATCATACTACTAGCGAAAACTTGGTTTAGATGAGTATAAACTTGGCATATTTTTGACACCATCAAAATCTAGCCCTCGTGGAATATTTTAGATTCCTAAATATTGTAGTGCAAGAATGTTCATTTGGAATCTAGAATATTCTCTTGGAATATTCTACAAAATATTATTGAATATTTCACCTCAAAAATCATGTCTAGGTGGCACCCCTCTAGTCTTGGTCTTCGTGCTCTTAATTTCGCTTTCATTCCTCCTCCCTGTCGCATGGCAAAAGTTGGTTTTTTATATAACTTTGAGGTGTTAATTTTAATGCCAGCTTCGCTGGCATCTTAGCTAGCACTCGTTGTTTGGGTCGTTGGGTTGTTGGAGGTTCTAGGGTCGACCCCCATCCTTCATGGGACTTCAAAACAAAGTGTTGGTGTTTTTTTCTTAAATATGGTAATGATATGATATTTTAATTTTGTTTTTTTTGTGTGATGGGGCCACTCATTAGGCGTGTCGGCCAGCGGGATGGGCTGGTTCGATCCCCACCAACTCCCATATTAAATGGTGGTTCATTTGGTCAGTCTGCCAATGGCAGCCCACCCATATTTTAAATATATATGTTTTAATATATAGTCAATGGTTGGTGAGGTTGGTGGCCTTCCATCAAATTTTTCTTTTCATTTTTCATTTTTTAATTAACAATATACAATTGTTTGCTAGATTTTACTAGGGTCAACGAAAAAATTAAACAGGTGACAATTTGGTAATTTCAGCTATGGATCAGTGCCAAACTGTCGCTCGGTTAGTGGCTGCCAATTTTAGTGGATTTTGCTAAATTTAGGAGGAACACCAAATTTAGCGAGCCTCCAAATTTAGCTAGCGACAAATGTCTTGCTCCCTTTGAATTAAGCTTTATCTTCCAATAAATTTCACATACAAGATCGAATTTCAGTGTCTTATGCGTTTTTAGAATCAGGATGACGGGCTCTTCATTCAGGTACTAGTTTTGACAAAATCCAAATACTTCAATTTTTTAGCCTCTCTAGAGCCACCTAGATCAGTGCTTTAGAAGGAGATTCCACAGATTGATCCAATATAAGAATCCCCCTGTAAATATGTGGAATATCCTTATCAAACTCTTGAAAAGTTTTTCCATGCCTAAATTTGTCCAAGTGATCACATTGTCGCTCAACAACATTGCTAGTCTTGGGAGATTCAAGAAAGATCACATCTCTAGATATTATAAGCTTCTTATTTACTTCATCATACATACAATATGATTTGGAGGTATTTGAGTACCCCAAGAAGATACATTTGAAAATCATTGTACTGAATTTGTTTCTTTGTTCCTTAGATATCAAGGCATAACAGGTCGATCCAAAAACCCTGAGATGCCTCACTAAAGGAATGTTTCCATACACTTTTGACAAGGAGACTTGTTTTTCAAAGCTTGATGTGCACACATATTTTTTCTATATACAACAAATAGAAATGCATCGGCCCAAAACATTATCTTAACAATCTTGAAAAACATCATTGAACGTACCATATTTAATATTGTCATGTTCATTCTTTCAGCTACTTCGTTTTGTTGGGGATTATAAGGCATGATTATTTGATGTTTGATCTGGTGCTGGAGAAGTATTTTTTCAAATTCATTTGAAGTATATTATTTTCCATTATCAGTACGAATGGATCCAATATGATATTGTGTATCATTTTCGATCCATGCATTAAAGTTCTTGAATACTTCAAAAGCTTCAATTTTTTTCTTCAACAAATAAACACAACGCATTCTGGTGTAGTCATCAATAAATGTAATCATGTGTTTATTACCATTTGTAGAAGGAACAAACATAGGGACACAAAAATCAAAATTAATGAGATCAAGCTTTCTATGTGATGTGGAATGATAATCATGAAAAAATGTTTGTTGTGCTTTCCTCAGAGACAAGCATTACCTTGCTTAAGTTTCCTAGGAATGTAGGAAAACCAATGACACAATGTTTCTTCAACAAATGAAGATTGTCATAGTTCAAATGTCCAAATATAGCTTGCCATAAAAGACTTGATGGAGTATACCTTCATCATAATGAAATTGTATGAAAATTTCTAGACATGAGTAGAGGTTCCTTACCACTTCAAAAGTATTTCTTCTTCTATCCCAATCATGACAACTGAGTTATCTTATGATTTTATAACCTCAACCTTTCCATCAAATATGTGAATGGAATGTCATTGATAGAGGATGTGAACCAAGGAAAACAAGTTTCTCCTCAACTTTGAGAGGTAAATAACATCATGTAGAAAAAAGTTTGGGAGACAGAAAAATTTGAGCGTGATGGTACCAAGCATTGATGGCTTGAGTTTTGACTTGTTTGCAAATTAGACTGCTCCATCAACAATGTCAGTGAATTCCTCAAAGAAATATCTTCTAAAAGTCATGTGTAAATTTTCTACCGAATCAAGCAACTAACCATCTTTCCATGAAGCAAGTGAAGCATTAAATACTTCTTTAGTTACTCGAGTGTTGTAATGTGCCACAACATAATGAGTGGACTTAGGTGCTTTACCTTTCCCTTTATCTGATGATTTTCCTTTCTATTCATCCCTTTCCTATCTAATCCTATCCCATGAGAGCTTACATGTGGAAGCATCATGACCATTTTTGTTACACTATATGCAATGAAGATTAGACCTTTCTCCTTGGAAATTTATGCCCCCCTACCTCTAAAATTCTTCCTTCCTTGTCCTCTTTGACCACCTATTCCTTTAGAATAATCTTGTCCCTAATTCTTATCTTTTTGTGCAAGGCATACAAATTCTTCAGGTTACTAAGCATATGTCTTCTTCTTCTCAAAATTATTTTCTCTTTCAAAAAACTTGTCCACAAGATAGTCAAAAGAAATCTTTGAAAGTTTACCTCTAGATTGTAATGACTCAAGATAATAGGAATAAGTGGGATACATACAATTCCTTGACAAAAGCTGTGAGAGGAACATCCATTTTAACACTAATGGATTTTATGTCACACATAATGGCTCTTATCTCATACTCAAGGAAAGGAGATCATCATCATTTAATTCTAAATTAAACACTTTGATAATCAATTGAACAACTTCTAGCTTAGAGTGTGAGTTACATAATTCTTTCAGCTTCTTTAAAGCACCAAAAGAATCTGTAAGAGTAATATGACGGCTAATCTCTTCATTGACGAATGTTGCAATTAAGGAATAGGCATTAATGTTCTTGTTATCCCATATGATAAACTCCTTGTCAGAAGTAGGCTACAAAGGAGGATTACCTCATTCTCATTCACAAACCCCTTTCAATAACTCATTAAAAGTAAAGGTGTGATTTATCTTCCCGAAACACTCATTATAGTTCTATTTTCCAAAGAGAACCACTCCAATTATAGAGATAAGTGAATGCATCATCAAAAAGGATTATTTTATTTCTATATAACAATCACAACCTTTCTTGATATCATTTATTTAAGTAAAACACTAATTTAATATGTAAATGGCAAAAAAAAAATCACTCTTTATTGTGCATATGAATAGTCACACCACCATATAATATATCACTACTCACATAATATATTGATATGTGATATACATATATCTTTTCTCTATTCATACTTTATGGTCTTCAAAAAATATAAAACACATTTTCATATACTTATGGTCTTCACCATATAATACACACTTTACATATGTGAGAAGCTCACCATACAATACGTACTAACATAATACAGCATTACATATAATATAACCATAAAAAACCTTCAATGAACTGTAAGTGCCTACAACACTATTTAAAACATTCAAGAACCAATGCACATACCACACATATCTTAAAAAAAACTTCAACATTCACCATACATGGCGACTATTCAACACATAACATCATCATCAATGCAATAAGAACTGCACTATACATACCATCGAAATGGAAATGAAACAACCTTGCACCAAAATGCATGAGTCAAACGGTTATGCATCATGCATCGACACCATATACACGAATTGCGTGATCTACCATCACACCATAAGCATTACACGATCTCTAAAATATTGCAAGAACGATCAAAATTAAACACACCAAGCACAATTCACACCATAGTTCACGTAGAGAACGTACAATAGATTAATCAACAAACGTTACATGGATGGTTGCATTACAAATATACCTTCCATTTTTTTATTCCAATGCTTAATCAAATACAGTGCTTCAAAATTCGCAGAGATAATTGAATACTTTGTCCAAACACACAGAAACTATGGACAGAGGGATAATATGGCAAGAGTTACAATAGAAATGGAGTAATTTTAAGCATGTGGAGTAATTTTAAGCATGTGCTATGGTATCATGTCAGGTTAAGAGAGTTGGTATCATGTCAGGTTAGGAGAGTAACTCCATTAATGAATTGTGGTTTTCATTAAGAGAAAACATGGATATATACAAGAAGAGCGAGACTATTGGGATTCATCTTCCAATGTCTCTTCATCTTCCAATTTCCTTTATTTTTCTATTTACAATATTCACATGAATTTTCGTAATCCTAAAGATTAGGTGTCAATAGTCTGCACACCAAACAAACTCAATTACAATAGCTTAGTATTATGCATAAATTCACACATACTTAGATTTGTATATTGCTCTAAAGACGACGACTGTGCTTCACGACAGTTGTGGCTACTTCTCAATATTTTGATGGTTTCTTCCAAACATATGGGTTTTCAAACCCTCAATGAGAAGTGTCGATGCAACGACACTATAGAACCATGACTAATCACATTTTTCAATGGTAATAATTTTTGTTCAGATAGCGGATATGCAAAAGGCACAATACTAACTTCATTTATCTCTTAGTAGCTTGTGAAAATATTGTTGCAGACCTCACACTTTGCCTCTTTGAATTTCTGGCTCTCATATCAATTTGGTAGAGGGATAGAGAAGAAAATCATAAAATAATACACTCAAACGAGAGTTTTTGCTTAGTGGATTGCTTGGTTCAATTGCTTAAATATTACATGAGTATAAATACCTAAAATTGTGAAGAATAATCATGCTAATCTTAGCTCATACACATGACACACATATGACTAACACATGACTGACAACTAACTGAATTGGATGACTTACACGAAAAATTATTGCGTTGGAAGGCTTATTTCACAACCTAGTATGAGGGAAATCTGTGATTCTGTCAATGCCCAATGAGTTAACATGTGCCCCTTTCAAAACAAAAAATAAAATATTATTTAAATATATAAATAAATAAATAAATAATCTCCACTATAATAAAACACAATGTTTTGTGTGGGAGATGTTATAAAAATATTTTACTCTTTTACTCTCAACCATAATTAAAATATTTCAATATCCATGTGAAGCATGTAATTTTATATTAACTTTAGAAAGATAAATCTAAACAAACTAATTTATTTCAGGATCAATTTGATATATGTATATAAAGAAAAAAAGAATTATAAGTAAAAAAATCAATTAATTCCTAATGTCCATGTTAAATAAAATAGTTCAATAATATATATATGAAAAAAAAAAATCTTATGTTTAACAAATTTAGTAAACTCACTATTTTATATTTTGGTCTCTTTTCAAGTATATTTTTTTGTCAATTTTGTATGAAATATACTAAGGATTGGTTGGAATTGGAAGTTTAAGCTAAGTCATCTATACAATTCATTTTTTCCATGTTTTTCACTCTAAAGAAAGTTTGCACTTCAAAATATTTGATCCCTCTTAACACTTATCATATCTCTGAGACAAGTATATTGTGTTCAATTTTTCATTAACTTGTTATTAATTTGTTTTGACTAAAACAATTTACAAATTTCTCCAAAATTTAATATTAAAAATTAAATTTATTATTTTTTAATAATATTTTAATTTATTTATTTTAAATTTCATTGATTCACTTTATTACTATATAATAATTAGGCTGATAGGCCTTGCTTTGAATTAGTTCCTTTCTAAATTTTGTCTACCTTTTTCACTATAATTTGACAATTGTCTCTTCGGTGGGGGTGGGATGACACAAATCGATAGCGATCAGAACTATTCCACTTCATTAACATGTGTTTAACTATATTGATTATGGTGTTCAGTTATAGGTGGGCATGTTTAACTGTATTGGTTATGGTGTTCAGTTACAGATGGTGGAATGGTGAGCATTTCAGTTATGGGTGGAGAGCTTGAAAAACAAATTTGATAGGTTTTTCTCTGCGATTCTTCTTCTTCTACTAGGGGTCTCTCTGGTGAAATCGTCCTGAAATCATCTACGTAGGAGGAGGGTTGAGGGCAGGGCACAAATCCGTTTGGTAGGATTTATTTGAGGGTTTTTCTTTTGCTTTTCTATGCCTTTGGACTCAGGCTTACAGTAGCAGCATCTGGAAAATGGCATCACAAGAGAGCTCAAAAATGCAAGAGGAAGGGAGTGCGACACAAGTGTCGGAAGGCCCCATTCACTGCTTGAACAACTGCAGCTTCTTTGGGAGCACGCCACCATGAACTTGTGCTCCAACTGCTACAGAGAGCTTAATGCCAAACAACCTTCTTTTGCTTCTCACTTTAAACCCAACAACCGACGCTTGAGTAGTTAAATGAGAAGCACCCATCAATTCCACTTCCCACTGTGTTGGTGCCCTCAAGTAGCGACACCCTGATGGTGGAAGCAGTAGTTGTAGTGGAGACAACCATTAGCACCACCCCATCCAGCTCGGAAGAATAGGAGGTGGAGAAACATGAACAAGACGAGGAACATCCAAGGAAGAGCAAGAAGAGGTGTTTTGCATGCAACAGGCGGGTGGGGCTGACGAGCTTTAAATGCCATTGTGGTGACCTTTTCTGCACTCAACACAGGTACTCTGATATGCATGACTTCTCTTTTGACTACAATACCGCCAAACAAACAACCAAATGAAACCTTGGCATCCTCTGCAGCTTCACGCATCCAACATCCAAAGAAGTCAAATGTTCCACACTAGGCAGCCCTCATATCTCATTGTATTGACGAACATTCAACGTACTCAAAGAAGTCAAATGCTCCAAACCTTGAAGCTTTAGTAAATCACAACATCCACTAACATCAAGTATATGGAGCTTTGTAAGTTGCCCCAACTCTGGTATTCTCTGAAGCTTATCGCACTCACTAACATTCAACGTCTCCAAAGACGTCAAATGTTCCACACCTGGCAACTCTCTTATCTCATAGTATACAGTGACATTTAATATTTGAAGCTTTGTGAGCTACCCCAACCCTGGTATGCTTTGCATCTTCTTGCATCCACTAATATTCAATGTGTTCAAAGAAGTCAAATGTTCCAAACCTGACAGCGTATGTATCTCACTGCATCCACTAACATCTAGTGTTTGGAGCTTTATGAGAAGCCCCAAGCCTGTTATAATTTCAAGCTTCTTGCATCCCCTAATATTCAATACCTCCAAAGAAGTCAAATGTTCTTCCACACCTTGTATCTCACAACAATCGCCAACATATAGTGTTTGGAGGTTTGTGAGTTGCCTCAACCTTGGTATGCTCTGGAGCTTCTGGCATCCACTAACATTAAAATTCTCCACAGAAGTCACACGTTCCAAGCCTGGTAGCATTTCTATCTCACTGCATCCACTAATATCTATGCTTTGGAGCTTCTTTCATCCCCTAACATTAAAAGTCTCCAATGAAGTCAAACGTTCCAAGCCTGGCAACATCTGTATCTCACTGCATCCACTAACATCTAATATTTGGAGCTTTGTTAGCTACCCCAACCCTGGTATACTCTGGAGTTTTTGGCACCAACTAACATTAAAAGACTCTAAAGAAGTCAAATTTTCCAAACCTAGCAGCGTTTGTATCTCACTGCATCCACTAACATCTAGTTTTGGGAACTTTGTGAGCTGCCCCAACTCTGGTATGCTCTGGAGCTTATGATATCCATTAACATTAAACTTTTCCAAAGAATTCAAATATTCCAAATCTGACAGCGTTTGTATTTCACGACATCCATTAACATCAAGTGTTTGGAGCTTTGTGAGCTAGCCCAACCATGGTATGCTCTTGAGATTCTTGCATCCCTAACATCCAATGTCTCCAAAGAAGTGAAATTTTCCACACTAGGCAGCTCTTGTATCTCACTGCACCCTCCCAGAGATAGATAATTGAGTAGAGTTAATTTCCTAAATGAATTTGGAAGCATCTTCAACCTAGAAGCGCCTTTCAAATAGAGATATTGGAGGTTTGTTAGATCTTCAAAGGAATTGGGCAACGACATCATTCTTGAGCACTCTCTCAACTCTAAGTATTTCAACGAGCACAGATAACAAAATTCTTGTTGGCAATTTTGGTCTACAAGTTATTGGGTGGCATGTATTAGGTTATAGTGCCTAATGGAGTCTTCAATGATTGACATATTCTTTTTATCTGTTAGCAAAGTTGATCCTTCTTTTTATCTGTTAGCAAAGTTGATCCCTTTGTTAATGAATGGTATGCTAGTTCCATAACCGTTGACTCATCGTTGCTTGCTATAATATTGTTGTTAAGTATGTTGTCATTGTTTAATAAGATTATTTAGGTCTGGTTTTTGGAGGACAGTGAGATCAATTCCCATGGAGACATCACATGTACATATCACATTTAGGTCCTAATGGTAGTGGCTACCGTGTATGAGGTCATGTTTCCCTCAATATAAAAATAGAGAGTTTACATTGTAGGAGATTGCTATGGAGGTACATAAATTTATCCTGTATTAAGTATTCAGTCATGTATTGTCGAAGTAGCCATGTCTCTGTGTCTGTCTATCATTATGTGTATGCAGGCAAGAAACCACAATAATATTCCAGGTAAGTGTACACCAGTGTTAAAAGTAGTCATATATATTCATTGCATTATATACATATATATGTATTTTTGAATTCACTAAGAAAACACATGTAGGGTTTAAAATTCTAAACAAACACTCAAAGAGGTAAAAAAAAATCCAAATCAACATAATTCTTTTTTAACTCGAAATCTATCAAGTAGGTAGAGATATCAAATCTCTATAATATACTAATTTTTTCAATAGTGAAAAATCCAAAATCTTCAATAGCTTTAATAGATTCTAAATTAAGATAGATACACCTTACTTTGGTAGATTCTAAGTTAAAATAGATATACCCTACTTTAGAGGGGATTTTTTTTGTTCCTTTTTCTTTTGATTGGATACTACATTTTATTTTTAACCTACTAAAATGTTATGGACCATACTATGTCATAGAAAGCATCTTTTGCCACAACAAACATAGTGTAAGAGCTCTCAATGGTTAGTGATTCATTGATTGGTAGTTTTCTCTCACTTTCTCTCTACCTACCATTATGAAAACAATAGAATAACTGGAGTCTAGAGCTAGCCAGTCCATATTGAGACCATATTGTGCCATAGAAAGAACCTCTTTTCACAGCTAACATGGTGTCAAAGCTCTCAATAATCGTGATTTGTTGATTGGTAGATTTCTCTCACTTTCTCTCTGCCTTTCGTTATGAAAACAATGGATTAACTAGAGTATAGAGCTAACCAACCTCTATTGAAGCTTGTGTGTATCACCATGATACTTCTTTTGTTTACTGAGGACTGGGAAATGGGCGAGGTCTCCTTGTTATCAAGTCTAATTGTTGGGTTGAAGTTTGACTAGACAATGCAAAGGAATATGCTCTTGACTTATTCACCAATTCTTTATCCCTAACAATTTGATGATGAGAAATGTTGAATTGGAGATGGGTACCCAACATTTTCAACTACATCGCCAAAATTGGCTTCATAATTTGGTATCGTTTTTTAAAGATGATATAGTTGGGGAAATCGATATAGTCAAATAACCTCATTGAAGAAGACATAGTCTAATGGATTCATCTCTTCTTTCTGGAGCACAATATTGTTTGTAATGTGATGTCATTACAAAGATAACACAATTGCCAAATTCTAGGTTCAGTGAAACAAGAATCGAGAGTTTGACTCAGATTGGCAGTCAAACTTTTTTCTCCTGCTAGGGCTCAACCAATTTCATGGTTAACAAGTTTGACTCGGCCGGTAAACTATATCTCCCATAAAAGGGCACCATTTGCTCATTTTTTCATGATTTTACTGCCAAGCTTTTTCTTGATTATTTTATCTTTCCAATTAGTTTTCCAAGCCGAGTCTGGTAATTATGAGTAAGCTTGTCATTTGAAAATTGAAACTTTAGAACATGTGCTTGGTAACTTTTTCATTGATACAATATGAGTGTCCATTTAAAAAAATTCATTAAACATTCAGGATTCAGATCAAATATTATTTCAGTAACTTCCTTTTAATTGTTCCTTCTCTCAAGCTCAATATTATCTCTCTGTGCAAATTTCATGTTTAAATATCTTCATTTCAGATTGCAACGTTGATAGCAGTATATGCACACTGGGGATTTTCTTCCATAAAAGGCATCGAATGGGGATGGGTTGGAGTGATCTGGCTTTACAATGTGGTATTCTATGTTCCTTTAGATATAATCAAGTTTGCAGTGTGTTACACTCTTAGTGGACAAGCTTGGGAATTTCTCTTTGAGAGGAAGGTCAATTTCAGGCATTCTCCACTCTTCATAGGTATTTTGTTTTGTTATGTGTCAGAAACGTTTCCCTGGAGCATATATTCTTCTCTTGCAAAGGCTCATTTTGGTAACAATGACATCATGTAGATGAATTTCACAATAGGGAAGGATTACAGAAGAGAGGACATAGAAGCCAAATGGGCACTTGCTCAAAGAACTTCACCTGGTCTGATTTCTCTTGATGCCTACACTTCTGCAGGCCGTTCATCCATGATTGCAGAGCAAGCCAGAAGACATGCAAAAATTTCAAGGTAACAAATAATGGAAATGCATAATGATTTAAGAGTATATGTTATTGCCCTAATCCTATTTCATTTGAAAAACCAAATTGATTTGAATCTCTGCGTTTTGAAAATAATTTTAAGGTTCTAAATACCATGCCCTGAGCAAAAAGTGTGTTCTCTGTGTTTTTTCACAAGTTTTATTATTTTGGAAAATCTACATGGCTTGCATTCAATTCCATTTCACCAATGATTTGAAGCAAGAAAAACCTATTTTTAATATTTGCAACTTTTTGATGATCAATTAAAACAAAAAATCAATCCTCATCCATATTCAATTATATGATATTTTTTTATATTTTGGAAACAACATTGGGAAAGAACCATTGTTTTAAAATATTGCACATGAGTGATCCCTTCCATTTGCTTCATGCAAGAAAGTATACTCAAGTTATTCATCTAGAAACTTTGAGTTTTGCTTCAGTTGACCATTTTGTCGGGGATGGAAAAACATGTTGATGCTAATAGTACTTGTGCAGGTTGAGAGAACTGAATACATTGAAGGGACACGTGGAATCAGTTGTTTTGTTAAAGGGATTAGAAATTAATGCTATTCAACAAGCATATACTGTTTAAACCAGACAAAATACATTCAGAGGATTAGCATATTCACCTTGAAATTTGTGAAGACATATGAGTAACACTAGTTTGTTTCATAAAACCATATTGGCAAGTCATTAGGAGAGAGGATTCATCAATCACAGAAACACCGAGAGGTTTAATTTGCCTATCATTACCACAATGTTTGCTTCTACTTGTATTGGATTTAAAACAATTTCAGAGTTCATATTTCTGAGGCTTGTTGTTAGATTGAGATGGATCAATTATTAGGAGTCAGTTATAGAGATTTTTATGTGCTCGTAATATTTTTTTTTAGTTATTCATTGCATGTATTTTTGCACATGTATTGAGGAAGTTGTCGAACTTTAATTTTTTTTACTATAGATTCAATTTCCTAGATTTTTTTAGTCATCATATCATCCTTCAGTAATAAATATTTTCATGCAAAAACTTCCACAAATTTTTAGTTGTCAGCTTGGGATTAGCTTCAACAAAAGGTTTATATTTTAATATCTAAATATTGTTTATGTTCATTACTTTGCTTGAAGCCAACATTGTGGGTTTATTAAACCTTACGAAACTTTTCCCTTGATTGCATTTCTAACTTACATTAGATCATGTCTAAGAAGATATTGAAAGTATCTATAGGGCGTAAAAGTATAGTGAAAAATCTATAGAAATTTGGCATTGCATTTTGCAGTGCTTTCCTAGCTTGAAAATCTACGTATGATTTTGGATAACTAAATACTGTAATGAAATTCCACAATGAAAAAAACATGACTATGAGGGTAGGGCAACAAAATCAATCCAATCTGAATTGTAAACGTTAAGTAAAAATCGCAGGCCGATTCACATGACAGATAGAGTTTAGAAAACACCTATAACACCTATATATTCAATTTTTGAGCCTTCTTTGCTTTCCCTCCTATTTCTCTTTCCTCTTTAAGCATATATCTCAGAATCGCTGTATATTATAAGAATTTGCTAGCAAAAAACCAAGAAATTCTTCATGATTTATGTTGTCAGTAGAGAGTTCTAATGATCAGTGAGGAACCCAAAAGAAACGATTTGTATAAATGTAAACATAGGAGACTATAAATTCCTTTGACTCAACAATGTCATGCAAACTAGTTTGGTCAATTCCTTACCATCTTCCATCCTTGCATTTTTTGTTCTCATGTGTTCATTTTGTTGTTCGTTGATGTATGTAGTATGAAGGGCATTTCTTTCTAGACATATTTATTAGATACAACGAGGTGATAATTTTGACTGAAGAGGCAATTTCTTATCAGAATTTTGTCGATTTTTTCAAGAACTTTTATATTGAATTATTTTTGTAAGTAGAAATGGATTCAACGCCATCAAAATATATATTTTTAAGAAATCCAATTTTGAATCATTTTTGTATAGTAGAAATGGATTCACACCATCAAAAATGAATGAAACACCGAAAGCTTAACAACTATAATATAGACTGCAGCCGAATTTCATCAAAATAATGCCAACAAAAAAGTCACCTCCTCTACTCTTTTTAAAAGGTTTTTTATGGGGGTCTTTTTACAAACCCACTGCCTTTTAGCTTTTACATTAATATTTATGGGAAAAATTTAGTTATGCTTTTTAAGGATGGTTCAAACTGAATAGTTTTGACGCTTTCGAGTATAATGACATTTTTTTCGTTAAGCATTAAGATATGTTGAAATTAAGATTTTGGTTTAAGTATATATTAACAATTGTCCTACAAGGTGCAAACATATGTCGATAAGATTGTTAAATTTCTAAATTGTATTTTGGTTTGAAATAATAAGTATTGTATTGGATTTAGGTTTTTAAATGTATTTGTATTAAGTTGGTAATACAGAATTAAAATAATAATTGAAATATGGAAATGGAAATTAACAACCATATTATAATAAAATTTGTCATTTTTTAAAAATGTATTCAAAAAAATTACTTTAGTACATCTAAATGTATGAAAAGATATGTTAATAAAAGTATGAAAGAATATTAACAACAAAATGTTAATAAAGGTATGAAAGAATATTAACAACAAAATGTTAATAAAAGTATGAAAAAATATTAACAACAAAATGTTAATAAAAGACATAATGCTTCATATTGGTAAAATTTAATACTATGTTTATTTTAAATCATTTTTCCACCGGCTAAGAAAACTACCTCTTTAATTGTCACATAATTCATCATTGAATTTAAAATGGCACATTACTTCACAACTTTACATATTTTTTCCAAATAAAACAAGAGCAACTAGTAATCATGATTAAAGCATGACCATCCGAAAAACAAACTACCATGGTATCATGTTCACACCATGGCCTTTTGTTTGTTTAATTAAATACGAAACAAAATTGTCCAGCATTTGTGCCATCTTGTTGTTTGAAGTTTGAGATTTCTCATGAAACAACATTGTTGAGCCTTCATGCCATTTTGTTCATTACATTGTCAAATTTTATGGTATATAAATCTTGATTCTAGATATCCAAAATCTTAATATTTAGCTCTATCTACTTTGCAGGCATTAGGGTCCATTGTAAATCCATAAATGTCAACCGAATCACATATAGGGAGAGAAAACTCAAGAGCTTATGCTTTTTTTTTTTTTGATAAAAATTCATTAAAACAATTTTATATTTTAATAAAATATAAACTTTGGAAATTTCAAATTATCTTTTTAGCCATGTTACATGTATGTTTTTTTGGTTTAATAATTCACCATATATATAATTACACACTAAAATACAAAATTTAATATAACAATTATTATTTAAAATCAAAATAATTTTTTCCAATTTAATAATCCTATCCGCCTCAATTACACCTTTTGAAATAATCGTTAATTTTACCAATCGTTAATTTTGCCACTACCTACTCACCGTCCAGAAGTTTTAAAGAAATCTACAAAAATCACTTACCGATACCTCTAAACCCGGGCACCATTCGTATAGTTTAATATTTGCGTGCATACAGATCTCATTTGAGATTTAATGACGGTGACAGCTTAACAGGTGGGTTGTTTGAATCGTTACGGAGATTTTCTCACACGGTCTACGAAAACCTCAAAGTTCACGTGATTTAATGTACTCTTTTTTTATTATCAAATTATTGTACTTCATAATAATTTAAAAAAAGTGTTCAGGAATAATTATCCGCTATCATATAGAAATCTATTTTTTTAATTATAAATTTAATGTATTTCAGAATAATTTAAATAAAATATTCTATTACTATATAGATATATATTTTTTTAATTATAAATTTAATATACTTCCTAATAATTTAAATAAATTACTTATAAATAACTATTTATTATCAAATAAAAATCCATTATTTTTAATATAAATGTAATATAATTATACCCACAAATAACAATCCATTATCTTATAAAAATCTATTGATTTTGAAAAACTATTTTAGTCACGAGATTCTTTTCATAATCGTACGTAATATATTTTAGTCACGAGATTCTTATAGTAATTACATACAAATTTTAAGATTAGTGATGTGCCATAATGGGCTTAATGTCTCAGTTTGTAAATTAATTATTAAATACATATTGTTTTTCATAGTTGTAAATGTTGGAAAACAATTATATAAATAATTTTTAAAATCAAATAAATTATATGTATTTATATATGAAATAAAAATATTTTATATCATTTAAAAATAAATAATAACTCTTAATACAAAAAATCATATTATAAATTGATATTTAATCAAATTATATATATATAATTATAATTATAATTATAATTATAATTATAATTATAATTATAATTATAATTATAATTGATTATGATTATATTTTGTGATAAAATTTAATATTTAAGTGTGAAAGTATTTTTTTTTTCCAAGGAAAAAAACGGTAACTTTTTATTAAAAAGATAATGAAAAGTTACACTCATTGAAGCATACATTAAGCTGCCACAAGGGCTCGAGTGCTTTCGCACCCCACGCAACGTTAGAGGACTAACGTGCACAAAGAATAAGAAAAAAGAAAGAGAGGAAAGAGAAAGAAAAGAGGCAAAAAACTGAATTCCGGCAGTGAGTAGGACTCACGCTTCAAGTTTTTCTCCCCTTTTTCTTTTCGACCTTACGCCACTCTCCTTGAGTGGGCTCGATCGAAGCAATGACTAACTGTGTTTCTGCATTCTGTGGGCCAGTTTCTTTGTCTGAATCTGAAGTATCTGAGTGATGGTGCCGTTTGATGCCTCCCGTACTAGGATCCATGTTAGACTTCTCTGCCTTGTTGTCTGATGGGGTTTCCTTCTGATTCTCCATTTCTTGTGATACCTCGGTCTTCTCTTCTGGTAACTCTTCCTCTGCTGCTTCTGATTCTTCGTCCTCTGAAACTTGGGGTGAAAATTGCCATCCTTTTTTCTGCTTCCCTTTCTGCTTCTTTTTATTCTTGGCTTCTGGACATGAGCTTTGTAAGTGTCCTGTCTGCCTACAGAGCCTACATCTGAAGGCGGTGTTTTCATAATCTAGTACCTGTAACCAGTTCTGTTGTTTGTAGATCAGCCTTATATTGTCCGGCAGCCCTTTACTTAGATCTACTTCCACACAGATCCGTGCGAAAGTGTAGATCCTTTCATCGATCCTTTCTAGGTCTGTTTTGATAAATTTCCCTATGCTGTTCCCAATGCCTTCCAACACTCGTTCATTCCAAAAGTGCAGTGGAAGATTGTAAAGTCTAACCCAGACTGGCATTTTGGTTACAGTCATTTTATTTGGATCAAAATCTGGGAACCATGGGGTCATAAACAGCCCCGATGTTCCCCAGAACCATGGCCCAGCACTGATGACTGTATCTCTGACTTCCTTGGATGTAAATCTTACTATGAAGAAACCTTTTGAACATAGATGAATATCACATTCCATGGTCCAGCTGGTGAAAATCCAATGGAATAGATCCAAGGGTTTAGGCCAGAAGCTGTTGAAACGGCAAATTAGAGCTTGCGTTTCATAGGACTTAACGAAATCATCAATCCCTGACGAATCTAAGTTTAAAGCTGGGGTTTGCTCTGACTGATCTACTATGTATGGCCTGGGCATGTGTCCGCCTTGGTCTGGAGAGAGTCCTGAATTTCTGCTGCCCTGTAAAATGTTTTTGTAGGATACACCTCCCTTGGGTTGGTGCTGGGCTGCAGTTTTTTTCCCTTTGTCTCCCCCTGAGGAGCTTGTCTGTCCCTGAGGCAGAGCCCCTCCTCTCAATCTGAAGTTTAACGTAATGATTGATCCTGGCCCAATCTCATAACTTTCCAACGATCTACAGTCCTGGAGGGACCGCCTACCACTGACCAGATGTTGGATCTGGACTGGGTATCCCATTTCTGTCCATATTTGTTGTTTCAACTGCAAGGAGGTGTCTCCTGCATGAACCCATACTAAGCGAGTTTTCCCCTGAGGGGGATTAATCAAAATCTGAAAACAAGTATTTGTTACCTGCTCTGGCTGTAGGCAAAGTTCCAGATCTGGCTCTGTTTTGGTTCGTTTTCCCTTGTGCATGTCTAGATCTGCCGAAGACCTGCTCGAGCTCTGATTTGAGCCTTCGATCTGCTGCCTGGGATCAGGAAAGGCTAGATCGTGTAGATCCAAGCCGTATCTGCAAAGTTTGGGTCCATGCGTTGAGGGGGGAAGCGGATCTGCAACATGCAGTCCCCTCCAGCCGTTTTTCCATTCGTTCTGGGTGATCCCTAAACGCCATACGGCCCGACGGCTTCCTTGTTCAAGTGCGCAGCTTGGGTTTTCGTTTTTCCGCCATAGAGTACCCTCCTCGTGGATCCACGCAGAGAGGTGTGCTTCTGTTGTGGCCCTCGCCTCGCAGTCTCGTTGCAAACTTGTATTTCGCTCCCATTCCAGGAGCCTTAGTTTCCATTGGACCGAAAGCCCTTCAGATACGCAGCCGCTCTGATCTGGGTATATTTGGAGCGAGGTAACCCATTTCTCTGAATGCGCAGACAGCTTCCCAGCAGCGTTAACTGTTAACCCATACCCTGGATCGCTTTCAGGTCCTGAGCCTGGCTTGGGAGCCGATGCGGCTGCAAAACGAACCCTGCTCGAGCAAACCCTAACCATCGCCATCCTCCCAAGTGTGAAAGTATTTTGTCTAATAAATATTTATTATTTAGTTTTATAATTTAGTATATATTATTAAAAAATAAATTTAAATAATAACAATTTATATATTGATATTTTAAAACATATAATAATAATAATTATTTAAAACTTAATAAATTTAATTAATAATTTATATATATAATAATTATAAATTTATTTGATAAATATATAAAAATTATATATTTTTAATAATAAAAAAATCAAAAAATGAGCGCATGCTTTACTTACTTAGTTACTATGTAATCTTTGTTAAATTGGTGATTAAAATGACGTTATAGTCTTTTAACAATTACTTGGATAAGGGTTGTAGTAATCGTGCTCCTGCCAAAGTTGCAAAGTTCCGGAGTATAGTATGCTTAATGCAATATGCCTGCTGGTTAATTAGAAAAATTGAAATGAAAATGGAGTGTAACTATGAAATGTGAAGAAGCGAATCAAATATAATGTATTGCAACCTCGTGTAACTATGAAATGCGAAGAGACGAATCAAATATAATGTAATGTAACATCTAGTCAAAAATGCGAAAAAACGAATCCAATGTAATGTAATATCTAGTCAAAATTAGTGACATAAAGGCTGAAGTCCATAACATAAATATATATGGAAATTTGAGGTCATCATTAATCATGTTTGGGGATTTTTCACTATTACACACTCCTATTTATAAGGTTGGCTAAGTAACATCGCATATCTTCAAGAGACTCTTGAGGGAGTCACTATACAACACATCTACAAAGTTTACAACATTGTAGCAGATGCCTTGTCTAAGGAAGGTCTACTGGACATTTTGGATGGACTTCATATCATTTTAGAAGTGGATGGATGCTCAATAGATGCCGGTTTTATGCCTTTTTCTTGAGTTTTTGTCTACAGTGCATTTTACACTATATTTTTTTTTTGTGTCCACATCATATAAATGTTCATTAGGAATATAAATGCTCATTGGAAATTTGGGTTTATTTTGTTTTGTAAATTATTATTTAACTATTATATGCTTTTTTCTCCAATTTTGTTTTTGGTACATTGGCTATTTTTATGTGGATACGGTCTAATTGTAGAGACTGAATTCAATCCTTTTTTATATGATACACTTGACTACTGTTGGTCTCTATAGTAATAAGCTGCGCTTTCATATTAAATCATATTAAATCCGGATAAATCTTGATGTACTGGTTTTACTATAATATAATAAAATTAGCTATAAGCTGCGCTTTCATATTAAATCATATTAAATCCGGATAAATCTTGATGTACTGGTTTTACTATAATATAATAAAATTAGCCTTTTTCCTTTCCTCAAAAAAGTTAAAAACTAACATACATGAATAAAAATTACGTGTCAACGAGCACAAGAGAGTTGTCATCTTCTCGGTAGTCATTGATAGCTAAAATTGAAAACATAAGTTAGCGGCAATTGATGGCAAAACTGGAACACTTACATTAGCAATCTTCACTCAATGACTCGTGGTAAAAAGAAACCTTGCTTGGCTCGCGAAAGGAGGGTAAACAGCGTGACCGTAAGTTTATCCATTTATACTTTAATGCTCTAGGTAGTTTAATTAAATTAAACATGGTAATTCAAGCTAAGCCTCCTCCAACTATAAAGGAAGGACCGAAATCTCCACCTAAAAAGGAAGTATCGAAATTTAGGACAGGTAACTGTTGAATGTACAGTTTTGCACTTTTTTCCCGTAACTGTTAAGTTTCAGGATTTGTCAATTATGCGCACAAAGTAAAAAATTCATGTGGAAACATCAAATTCCAAGTTTTTACATTTTCTTTTTACAATGATATTGTGTAAATATGATGATGGTTTAAATTTGACCATAAGACGTCAAATGTACAGTTCTGCAATTTTTCCCTCTAACTGTAAGTTTCAGGATTCTTGTTCTCCGTCAATTATGTCCACAAAGTTAAAATATCATGTGGTAACATCAAATTCCAAGTGTGTAAAAACATTTTGTTTTTACAATAATGTTGTGTAAATATGATGATAGTCGAAGTTTGTAAAAAAAAAAAATGTATTATGAAATATTGTGGATTATGGATTATGTCAAATTTAATTGAAAATTTAGATGTTTTTTTTAATAGTTTAATTTTTTCAAAAATAGTTCCATCTTCAAGTTTTCTCATGAGCTGTGACCCGGTAAAGACTAAATCTCATACAAAACAATTTATCTACGCCTCACGGCTTTCGATTTACTAATAACATATAATTCAATTTGAAATATCCAGCAACAAATATTTTAACAATCAAATTCTATGGATTATGGATAAATGGGTAATGATGCCACATGGAAAGCTAATTCTCGTCCTTTGGTGATTGTGACCACTGACAATGAGATATGCATTTCCGTCTTCCTTCTGTGTCTTATTTTTCTTGATTTTAGGTATTCGCATTCCAAAAGGTGAGAGGGATACGTTTGTCATACTCTAGTGTGGAAGAGGTACCTTAACCTCATCATTCTTTGTCTCGTTGCACCGTACATTAAACACATGGCAATTAGAAATGGAGTTGTCCAATGAAGCGAAATTTCACGTGGTAATTTTTTTTCATTAAAATGGGATGTTTTTATTTTGTAAAATTTTAATTTATTTGGATTTTAAAAGTAAAAATAGATTTACCACCCACACATTTCTATTTCTATGGTTAGACCGCGGTAATCTCAAAATTTTTACTAAATTTAAAAAAAAAAACATACCAAATAAAATTATATTTTCTAAACAAAATTATGAGGTATTTAAACTATATTAAAAATATTCTTAAATAAATAAAATAGAACCTCCCACTCCCTCCCAAAATACTTAAATACGCCATCATATCGATCGGTAGATTTAATGCGACTCCATTTTCTCAAATAATTTTTTTGGTTTTTGTTTTTTCAAACCGTAAATATTATATTTTTATTTTTATTTTTTAAATTATAATTTTAGATAAAAATTAATTTAATGTTTAAAAAAATTATTAAATATATAAATTATATCAATTTAAGAATGTAAAATTATTATATACGGTTTATACTAAATTATTAGTTAAAAATTAATTTTTATGAATCAATATGTTTTAATAATCATAAAGTTATATATTTTTCATATATATAGTATATTCTAAAAATTTTATTGTCATGAAGTTAGCAAAGTTCACTATATAGGATATAGTTAAAAATATTATTTTTCGTTGGTCTTTTTAATTTTCATAAAGTAGATATTTTTTTAGCTTTACATTATTTATTTTATAAAAAATTATATGTATTGATTTCCATGAGGCATGATATTATTGATATGAGTGTGTTAAGGGAGGAAGGTATTTTCGTTATGAACCTTTTTTTGATGGAGGAAGCTTTTTCAAGGGATGGATTTCTAGAGGGACTGAGAAGCGGAGAAGGGGATGCTTGAAATTGGAAGGTGAGTGATTGCACGAAAAGAGGAACTACATCACCCAAGGGACTCAGGAAGCAAAGAAGGGGATCTTGGAACTTCAAATTGTATTGGTCTTAAAGAATCATAGGAATGATAATTGGGATCATAGGTACATTGGATATTTCTTGAGTAGTAATGAGCTAAAATTGTTCACTGAAGAAACATTGAACATAGTAGAAAACATGGCTAAATATGGGAGGCAAACATCACTCTCAAAGCCAATTAATCAAGTAGAAAAGGTGTATCGAGAGGACTGTCAACTACCACTGTGAAAATGGATGATTTAATGGTGTGCTATACCCATTGAGTTGTTAGGTAAGCAACTATGAATGTAAATATAATTGTAAATGAGTTGTGAGCTAATGAGTTGTGTTATAAAGCTCACTGTTAAAATTACGTTTAGGAATGAGCACATAGGACAATATTCCTCTAAGGGGTGGGTTTTGTAACAACCCTTTTCACTAATCCCTTTTGTAATTACATTATGAATTGTAATCATATAAATAATATGGAAATGTAACACATTGACTATTTGAGGAGAGGACACATATCCATAGCTTGAGTGGAGAAGTTATTGGGGGAAATGCTTGGGGAAATACTAATCTCAGAAGCGCATTTAAGATATTACCTATTTTCCTATAGAAATTAAAGGCAAGTTGGTACATGCATTTAAAATACGATATGGATACCTATGCACAAGGATGGGGCTTGCCGAGGAGCATAGGGGGCAAAGAAAAATAAAACTCTCAAGCAAAATGAGGCATAGAAGGAATGGTTGGGAATAAGCAAAGAGGAGACAAGAAGAGGAAAAATGTATTTCTCTATGGAGACCAAGCATAAAGATTGGAGAAAAGAACACACAAACATATACATTGGTTTGAAGGCATACCAGTATGCTTGACTAAGGAATAGAAAAGAACAAGTTGTTGTTGAGGAGAACGAGCCACAATGGTTAGGAAAACGTCATGCTGGGGTTGCATGTGGAATCATTATGGAATCCTTAGAACCCTATGTGTTTCGTTGATTGGCTGGAGCATATTCCCTTGAGCACTTCACTACTTAGACTATGAATCTAGCTTGGGGTTCGTTATCTACAAGAAAGATTTTAGTGGATATTAACCTACATTTGGGAGTAGAGTGAGAGTACCTCCTCTAATTTTCAACATCTTTAATAAATTCATATAAGTGTTTACTTCTTGTAAATACTTGTATTATGAATGATCAATAATTATCTCATGTAACATTCAAGTAATAATGTTTGGTTCATCATATAGCGAAGGTGACTAGTTATGTAATGTGTTATGGTGATTATAAGCTATCTAAGCTAGGTGGATTTAATTTTTTCGAATCATTGTAGGAGTTCTGATGTGCCTATTCCTATTGGTCTAACAACATCGAGGAACTCTTTGGTTACTTTATGCCCTTTTAGTTATCTCCTTTTGATATGAGTATAATTTGGGTAGCTAACTTGTATGAGCGATGAGTATATGGGATCGCTTGACTATCACAACATCTTAAGTATTAGTTATCTCTATATCTAGAAGGTCTAGGAAACTCATTGTTTTGACCATGGTTGCATGTAATTTTGTGAATGGTGCATTTATGTGCTATGCATATGTGGGTAGCTTTGGCTTAAAGAGGTTGTTGAATGATTTTTTTACTTATATGCATTCATGAACATGATATGGATTATGATCTATGGGCTTATGTTGTTCCAATGCTTATAAAACTATATCCATTGTTGTGTATGGTTGCATGAGGTGCACCTTCTGGTATTTTCATGGTAATCGCATGACTCATATGGATGTTTTAAGCATCATTCATATGTGCTAGTGTGGTGTGTGAGTTCCTTGGCCTTCATGTCAGGAGTGACATAGAGCCTCTGTGGTTGGGGGAAGGATGTTTTAATGTATTAAACATGTTTATCAAATATTTTATGGACTTTGAATTATTTATTTGTCTTTACTTTTTCTTACTCATGGAGTTACATGTTGTGCATGGATGGACCAGTATAGTGTGGTGTGGTTGTTACTAAGTTTACAAAGTGATAATTTCCATGAAATGGTTATAGTGATTCTTAAGGGGAAGGTTGACTTATGTACCTATGATTACATTTAATCTTAGTATAGTCATCCTTGAAATTATCTTGTTTACATTAAGGATTGAATTTCCTATGTTTAAGTGTGTTTGGGGCTTTAAGGCCGAGAGGGCTAGTGAATTAATAATATAGAAGTTTTGGTGAAGGTTTTGCTTGTGGATATGTTGCAGTCGATGGAGACCCTATGCTCTACAGGTTCATAATGAAGGTGTGCTCCTTGTGCAATAGTATTATAACCACAAGATTGTGACTTAGTGGTTATCCACAACTCATGAGGGATAGAAACAAATATCAATAAGTGTTAGAGTTCGTTGACGAAGAGACTCTTCTCATCACTTAACCATGGGATTTCTTATTCTTTCATGGGAGGTTGAGAAATTATGCCACTTTGATGTGGCCCAAGGGGTTTCTATTTTGTGCTGCAATGGAAGTGAGTTAGTATGCAATTACGTCGAGGGCCAAAGGATGGGCTCAATAATAGACCTAAGAACATTATAACATGGAATTATTATTATGTATGAATAGTTGGGACCCCAATGGGGCCCAAGAATGAGTCCACATGGAAAAATGAAGTGGATGAGGAGATGATGTGGCACGTAGGAGGTGTGATACATGGCAAGCGTAGGAGGCCCTTTAAGTGGTATATAGTTGAGTGACACATGACACCTTTAGGAGAGGTCACATAGCAACATGATGTCATCTCAGACTCGTGGACCCCAAGAGGTTCAAATTGCGCGTTCACAGGCCAAGCCAAAATAGAGGGTGATGGGGAAACAAGAATATTTTTGTCAATTAACAAATAATTCACCATTGTGATATCAACAAGATGTTAGTATGAGATGATGTCAACATGAATTCAACATGGCATCATCATGGTTCACAGACATTAGGAGTTTCAAGTGTATAATTTAGGAGATGGGATGTGATTGACAGAGTCAGGGGATGTGAAATCTCCCAAGCACTTGATGGAAAAATTTTCATCATGGACACGAACCCCAAGAGGATGAAACCATTTGTTTTATGCAGAGGCCATAGTTAATGGAAGCTAGGAGATGAGAATACTATCTAGTAGAGGATTTTAAAATTTTAATTTGTGCCCTAGAGGTCTACTAGGGTAATGCCAATGTATTAGTGCAAAGGTGCAGAGGGCGAGGGTACAATGATGTGGCAGGAGCCACACTAGGGGTCGCAGGTGATATAGCAGTACCACATAGGCTAGTCTGAGATTCCATGTGTCATTGCAAGTTTGGGTGGTGAGGGTTTACTCATCAATATTTAAATGAACATAAATTTTTATCCGATTGTTGAATTTTGATAAGGTTTATATCGTTAGATAGCTCTCGTTGACCTAAACGCAATGGTGTAATCCAAAGTTAATTCCATTAGCTTTGGAAAAGGAGGGATTTTATAAACCCATTTCCATAACAAGACCTTGGAAGTTCGGTTGGGTCAAAGTAACACCTCCCATTCAACTTAGAAGGCCCAAGGGGTTGGGAGGGGGTGTTACAAATTCAAACACCATATCATTAAGAATGTATGTATATGACTTTCACTACCTATAGTTATATCTAGATCATGAAAAGTAGTTGTATGATTGTAGCGTGATGTGAAAATGCTCTAGATGATTTGTTCAGTATACTAAACACCAAGTTGGAATAAAAAATCATCTACTTTAACCACATGTTTTTATTTTTGTGAGATATAAAAAATCATTAATAGTTAAAATAAAATAATAGTAAAATAAATCTTCCATTAAAATATCAAAATCATCCTAAACACCTGCTCTTTCTTAAAAAAAAATAAAAAAAAAATCATTCCAAAGTCTAATTTTGATTTTAAATAAAAATTTAATTTAATTTTCAAAAACAAAATATAAAATTTACATAAATAAAGCAAAGAGTTCAATCATTGTAAACATAACAAGCTAGCTATGTTTGTGAAAACTATGTAAGAAAACAAAATATGAATAACATTGCATAATAACCTAGAAATAATTGACATATCTAAAAAAATAAAAGGAAGAGTTTTAGATAAATAAATAACCATCATGGGAAACATAACTGATTAGTGATGTTTGTAAGAAGTTTTAGAGATGAATACAAAATGTGAATGACATTGCAGGATAACCTAGAAATGTTCAACCTAAAATTATGTTCTCGAATGTTCCTTTTGGTATGCACGTGTTCTCATCCTTACATATTTTCAAAGTTACGAAACCACAAAACCTAATAGTCCCTTGGACTGCCTTCATATTGTTATCCTCAGTAACCTTGAGCGAGTAACGCCCAAAATTTACCATATATTATTATCTTTAGAATGTTGACTTGCTTGTTTCTGAGTTTCCATAAAGATTCATGTCTGGCTGATAATAGTAACCATCACAGTTTCAAATGATTCAGAAAAGATAAAAATGGTGTTAGATCAACTAGACAAATAGACTGATCGCAAGCAGCAGCTAAACAAGTAAATCGCTCATAATTGTGTAAAGGATTATAATATAAGTCATTCTACCATCAATAACCAATCTAATACAATTGAAATATCCAGAGATTTAAGCTTTCAAAGCAACCAATTAAAGCTTGTCATGAACAAGTTTCATCTTCTAGAGCTGACTTGAGGTGAATTGTTTAGTTCTCCTGCCTATCGATATCCATGACGTTTGAACTTATTGTCCTTCCGTAGGTACTGTAGGTTTGTTCAAGCTGCTGCTTTCAGCAGATTCCATTTCTTTGGGTCCACTTGAATCTACAGATAAAGAGACCTGGCTTGTACTAAAATCTCCATATTCGATATCAGTATTCGACATTAGAGAATCCTTATCTTTCTCAAGTTTGAGAGCCTCTTTAAGCTCTGCCACTACCTCACTGACGCGTGGCCTAGAGGATTATACTACCTGTACACATTGAATCACTAAATTTGATAATGACAGTGATGGATTTGATGTCATAATCTTTACCTAACCTCTTATCTACAATTTCCACTAATTTGCGAGGATTTTCATCCATGTCGACATACGGTGTGACCTATAATTAAATAAGAAATATTATTATTGTCATTTTGTAGAACACGATGCACCACAATCATATTCCGTTGTTGAGATTAAATGATCGGAATTCGATAATCAGATTGCTTACCCATTGAATAAGGTTCATTTCCTCTTCAGATAGTTTTGCATCTATGGGATGTCTACTGCAAATAATATCCAACAAAACAAGTCCAAAACTATAAACATCTCTCTTCTCGGTCAACATTTGTGTGCTAAAATACCTGTGAAAGCATCCCATAAGAAATTTAAGAAAGTGACTCAAACAAAAATGAAATTACCACTGCTATTAGTAGATGATCTAAATGCTTTAGCATAAAAAATATTTCAAACTGTGAAATGTGTCATATACTCTAGATCCAAGTATCCTAATGTTCCTTTCATTGTAGTGGTAACATAAGAAGTTTCCCCCTCAATTTCCATCCTTGAGAGGCCAAAATCTGCTAGTTTTTCGTTGAAATTCCCATCTAGAAGGATATTGGTCATCTTGGTATCCCTGTGAATTATCTTTGGGGTGCAACTTACATGGAGGTATAGATAAAATGTGAACAGAATTGAAAAGAAAGAGATGTAGCTCTCAGGTGTGGCCTGCACCTGGGGACTACACTCACAAAACTTGAGAGATCACTCTCGTCCACTCTATTCACCAATCAATCCAAGATTACATCATTAAATACAATACTAGGAAATAGGAAGTTGCACCCAAATCCCATAACTATAGGAATTAATCCTAAACTAGGGAGAAAGTTACAACAACGTAACTATTTTCTCCATTAATATCAAAATAATATTAATTATTCTCAACTCCCCCCCTTAATGGAGAAAGGGTTCTCCTGGACTCCTAGCATCTTTCTAAACAATTCAAATTTCACTCGTGCAAGAGGCTTTGTAAAAATATCAGCCACATTGTCACAAGTTTTACAATATTCAACAGCAATTTCTTTTGACTGTATTTTCTCTCTAACAAAATGGAACTGAGTGTCTATATGTTTGGTGTTTTTGTGAAACACTAGATTGTATGCTAATTTGATGGTGTTCTGGTTGTCGCTTTTGATAGAAGTGGGTTGCTTCTGTTCTTTTCCTGCATCTTTGAGAAGTCTCCTCAACCAGATCGCTTCACATGTTGCTGCACACAATGCTTGATACTCAGTTTCACATGACGACAAAGCTACAGTACTATGTTTCTTGCTGCTCCATGCTATGACCCCGGAACCTATGTTGAATGCATAACCTGTGATGGACCTCCGATCATCCAGGTTACCTGCCCAGTCTGAGTCTGAAAAACCTGCTAGAGTAACATCAGATACATCAGTGTATAAAATACCAAAATGAACAGTACCACAAAGATACCTCAACACGCTTTTTGCTGCTGTCCAGTGACTTTCACGTGGTTTCAACATGAATTGGCTCAACACACTAACTGAGTATGCCAAGTCAGGTCTGGTTGTTGTAAGATATATCAGGCTGCCAACCAGCTGTCTGTACATTGTGGCATCTACCTCCTTAGTGCCATCGTCACTGCTCAATTTTAGATTTTGCTGCAAAGGTGTCGCTGCTGATCTACACCGATCCATCCCAAACTTTTCCAACAGATTTCTAGCATACTTCCCTTGGGTAAGAAAAGTTTGCCCAGTATCTCTGAATACTTCTAATCCCAAACAATAGTTAAGGCTTCCGAGATTTTTCATCTCAAAGACTTGTGCCATGAGCCTTTTGATTCCTCTGATTAAGTCATCTGAATTTCCTGTTAGAATCATATCATCCACATATAGAGAAATCAAAATAATCCGCCCCTGATTATTGTACTTGGTATACAAATTTGGGTCATTTAAGCTTCTATGGAAACCATGCTCTATAAAGAAAGAATCAACCTTTTCATACCAAGACCTGGGAGCTTGCTTTAAACCATATAAAGCCTTTTTCAACCTACAAACAAGCTGTTCCTGCCCCTGCTTTACAAATCCTTCTGGTTGTACTAAGTAAATTTCTTCTTTTAAATCACCATTTAAAAATGCAGATTTAACATCTAGTTGGTGTAATTCCCAATTACATTTAGTAGCTAAAGCAATAAGTAATCTGATTGTATTTAGCTTTGCTACAGGTGCAAAGGTATCATCAAAATCAATACCTTCCTGCTGTGAGTATCCTTTTGCAACCAACCTAGCTTTTAACTTATCTATACTTCCATCTGCATTCATTTTGGGTTTAAACAACCATTTACTTCCTATAGGTGTTTTGTTTTTAGGTAGCTCTACTAATTTCCAAGTATCATTTCTAAGAATTGATTCCATCTCTTCATTCATTGCAGCTCTCCATTCCTCAAATTGACTAGCTTCTTTATAATTAGAGGGCTCTATAATGTTCAAAAACTTTGACATCAACGCATAGTTTCTCAACTTCAATGGTAATTGAGTCTTCCTACCTGACCTCCTTGGTAGGGGACTTACCTCAAATTTGTTTTCCTCTGCAATAACTGGGCCTGTTTTTTCACCTTCTTGTTGTTCTTCTTCATTATCTTCTTGCTTCTCCTGTTCCTACTCCCTTTCATCCTCGCTGCTTTCCTCCAACAACAATGGAATGTGCCAATCATCTCCAACATCAACTTTCCTTTCTTGTACCTGTTCATGAAAGACTACATCTCTACTTGCAAATGTCTTACGAGACTCAGGATTGAACAGTTTGTATGCTTTAAACTCTGTACCATAACCAACAAGGATACATTTCACTGCCTTAGGGTCTAGTTTCTTTCTATCAACTTTGGGTACATGTGCAAATGCCTTTGACCCAAAGACTCTTAAGTGGTTTACTGCTGGTTTAAATCCATATAAGGCTTCAAAAGGGGTTTTGAAGCCAAGAAACCTAGTAGGACTTCTATTTTTCAAATATACAGCAGTATTTATCGCTTCTGCCCAAAAAGTATTAGATAGACCTTTACCTTGCAGCATGCTCCTTGCGCATTCCACCAAGGTTCTGTTTTTACGCTCTGCAACACCGTTTTGCTGTGGTGTGTGCGGTACTGTATACTGCTGAACAATCCTGTGAGCTTTGCAGTATTTCATGAATTCCTTTAATTTGTATTCTCCTCCTTGATCAGATCGGAGAATTTTAATACTTTTTCCAAACTGTTTTTCCACCAGGGTTTTGAAATCTATAAAACATTGGAAAGTCTGACTTTTCTTGTTTAAAAAATAAACCCATGAATACCTAGTGCAGTCATCAGTAAACAACAAAAAATAGTATGCTCCCCCTAGCGACCTTGTCTGCATGGGACCACATACATCAGTGTGCACTAGCTCTAAGATTTCTGTTTGCCTCCTCCTATCATGCACAGGGAACTGTTCTCTGTGAATCTTTCCTAAGGCACATCCATCACAGTTTAACTGAATGTTACGAAAGATGGGGAGACCTTCGACCATACCTTTCTTTTGTAACAACATGAGATCCTGCATATTTAGATGACCAAACCTCTGATGCCAGAGTTGTTCAGATGTCGACTCTCCTGCAACCATGGCTTGCTTTGATATACTTTTTGCATCCAGTCTGTATAGGCTTCCAACTCGCATGCCTGTTGCAACAATTTCATTCCTGTAATCCTTTATCACACAGTGAGTCTTGAAGAATTCGACATGCATATCTTGATCAGCCATCATGGATACAAATATCAGGTTTTTCTTTATTCCAGGTACATATAAAACATTTGAAAGGTGACTAATCTTTCCATTTGGTAACTTAACTGAAATCACCCCATGACCTTTAATCTGATATCCATTATCATCCCCTAGATATATTTTTGATCCATTTATAATTTCTTCAAGACTATCAAAAAATTCCTTATTACCTGTCATGTGAGAGGATGCTCCGGAATCGACATACCAGATGTCATCTTCATTCGATGCTGAAAGGGCACAGTCGACTGTGAATAGTCGAAATTCATGACTAAAGTCTTCTTCTTCAACAAAATATCCTCTGAGTTTTGGATTTACCTGTCTCCTCCTTGCCTCATCAGCCTGCTTCTTATAATAACAATCTCTCTGTATATGACCCTTCTTTCCACAATAAAAGCATTTCTTTTCAGAATGATTTGCAAGCATACCTTTATGACAATGATGTTTATGTGTTGTTCCTCCTTTCTGGACTGATTGCTGCTGTGACTACTTCCCTTTAGATAGTCGTCGTTTTTCCATCAGCGCAAGATCGTCACTTTGGGGGTTCAGATTCAGGTTCTGCTGTCGCTCTTCCTCTTGCTGCAAGATCGTAGTGAGATCATCAAAAGTGGGTGTTTTCTCCCTTGCCGAGACTCCCGTGATGAAGGTTTGGAAATCATCATGCATCCCATTCATTGTAATTGCAACAAGATCTTCATCAGCCACCGCCACTCCAATGGCCCCCAATCCGTCTTTAACATCCTTGATTCGCGCGACAAATGCAGTAGCAGACTCCCTTTCGTCCATCCTCATTGAAAATAGCTTGCTTTTCAGAGCCAAAACTCTGTTTGCATTCTGGGTCTCATACAGACTTTTGATTTTCGTCCAAATCTCTGCGGACGTTTTACAGTCTCTGATGTGTGCAATGACATTGTCTTTCACAGACATCTTCAACAGGACTTTGGCCTTGTTTTCTCATTTTTCCCAGTCTTCCTTCTGTGTGGTTGCAGTCGGCTTCTGCTCATCGCCTGTCACTATAGTCCAAGCATTCGCACCTTTGAGCAGGGTTTGGATCTTAAACTTCCAATTCATGAAGTTAGACCCATTGAGTTTACCAGATTCGTTAAGGTAAGATTCCATCGTATTACTCATTGTGAATCTACTTAACAACAACAAAAACAATACTTGTCAGATGGATCTGTCACCTTTTGCTACCGATCTATAGTGCCTGGCACTCTCGCTTCAATGAGAAAATTCGGCGTTTTCAACACAGCCGAAACAATGATCTGATCACAATTGATCCGATCCACCTCTCCCAGATTGATCTGCCACTTCGCCGATCCTGCTCTCCCTTGCAGATCGCCAAACGAAGTCGAGGTTTCCCGCAGATCTCCTCTGGCACTTTCCCGATCTGTCTCTCCCAGACGGATCCACAACTTCGCCGATCCTGCACCATTTGCAAACCGCCAAACGAAGTTCACACTATCACAGATCCCCTTGGCACAACGCCGAGTGAAAAATCCGCGCTAATTAAAAATCGGTGTAAGTATCTTAATTGGTGTGACTTTCCCGGTAAAATCCGGTGCTAATCAGGTTTTCTGGCGCTTTGGCGTGATTTATCCCTTAAAATCCGCGCTAATCGGGCTTCTGGTGCGACTGTCAGTGCAAAATCCGCGCTAATTGGCCTTTCCACTCAGAAAAAAAAAATTTCCCGAGTCCGAGCCAGGTGCTGCTCAATTGAGCACAGAGCTCTCGTGTACACTCAGCCACAAAGGCACTTCAAGCCACACAGGCTATTCCAGCCACACAGGCAATTCCACCACACAGGTGACAAAAGATCAGGCTCACTCAAGCTGAGCTCTGATACCAAGATAAAATGTGAACAGAATTGAAAAGAAAGAGATGTAGCTCTCAGGTGTGGCCTGCACCTGGGGATTACACTCACAAAACTTGAGAGATCACTCTCGTCCACTCTATTCGCCAATCAATCCAAGATTACATCATTAAATACAATACTAGGAAATAGGAAGTTGCACCCAAATCCCATAACTATAGGAACTAATCCTAAACTAGGGAGAAAGTTACAACAACGTAACTATTTTCTCCATTAATATCAAAATAATACTAATTATTCTCAACTGGTATTCCAGTCCTTCAAACAGAAACCGCATGTGGATGAGATCAGAAACATGATAATCACTAGATGATACGACAAGCTCTATCACAAAACATGAAATTATTTGACGAGGAGAGAGTTACCATGTGCTGCATCTAAGGTTATTTTGAGCCTGGTTTTTCAATTCAATCGATAAAGTTCTGAAGTAGGACCTGAAAGGAAAAATAGAAAACAAATGAGTTCTCTCTGCTTTCTCTGTTTAGTATCTAGTAGTGTAGTAGGCACCAATTAGAGAATTAAATTTTGACTTCTTGGTCTATGTTCTGTCTAATATGCACCAATTCAATCGAATAGATCCCTCGGCAACATATTTACCGTAAAGGGGAGCCCTTAAGGACCCTCTGTACATGTACTCATAGACTAGCATAAGTTTGCTTGTTTCATTACAGTATCCCAGTAATGAAACCAAGTTCTTATGGTGGACTTTAGAAAGAATATCAAATTGCTCATCAAGTGAAGCCACGCATAAATTTCACGAGTTATATAATTTGTGTGTTTTATGATTACTCATGAGAGCAGCGTAACTAGTGTCAATATTATTAGATTTGATAGAAAAATTAAACCATGTTGTTACATGCTAATTACCTCATTCAGGAATTCCTGAACTCCTTGAACTCCTTGTCCTCCAAACAAGGAGAGAACCTTTGTGGCTATATCTTTTCCTTGTTGTAATTTTCCAAAGTAGACTGATCCAAAACCTCCTTGCCCAATATTCTAAGTGAAGTTTTGAGTGGATGTTGTTATCTCTTATAGAGTAAAGGCACGAGACTTTGTTATATTTGGCTAGATGGTCATGGAGTTGTCTGCACATTATAGCACAGCCTTAGATTGCCTTATCTCATGGGAGCAATCCCAATATTCAAAACCATAAAATTCAAGATATTTCCCTACCTTCGTCTACGCCATGTTTTGATTCCTTTTCCAAAATGTTGCTCTCTATTCTCCTATGTTTCTTGCAATACAAGACAAAGCCCACAATAAACACTAAAAGGATGACTATACCCCCAGGTATTGCTATTCTGAGGATAAGCCCTAGTATATTTCTTTTCCAAACATGTAGGTTTTGGTTCCCATAGTATCTGCAACACATCAAATGAAGAACACCTGAGGTCAAGGTAATTTAGTTTTGTTTCTGTCTGCTGCAATTTTGAACCTGAAAATAAGAGAGAGAGAATCCATCGTTGAACATAAGTAGTACAAGCAATACAAATTTAGATTGCCTGAAGTCCAATGAAGGGTTGGACACAAGTTGGGCAGGAATTACACCACTGAAGCTATTGTTTTGTATAAACCTGTGAAGTTATTGAGCTCTTTATAAACTTGTGACCATAAAAGTGAAAGGAAAGAAAAAAAAATGAAGCAATATTTTCCAGTAACAAGATTAGAAAGATTCATACAACTCTTTCAAGTATTTAAGTTTAAAGAACCATTCTGGAACACTACCATTCAAGTTGTTGTTTTGTAGATGTCTGCGCAATAATCAAATAAAGTGGATTCTTCATTAAAATGATCATCAATGATGGTTTTGTCAAAGCTTAGGGTTTACTCTATTTTGTAGGTATTTACACAATAAGTGAACTGAGTGGATGCTTATAAAAATGATGATCTATTATGCTCTCGTCAAAACCTAGGGCTTATGGTGAGAATAAGGCACTTACAGTCTCTCCAACATAGTTAAATTGGAGAAATTTGGCAATGGTCCCATCAGATGGTTATTAGCAAGTGACCTAGTAATTTTAATATGAACAGATGATATTTAAAGATTAAAAGTGACCTTCATAAGCTCTTCCACACGACATCAAAGCTCGCTTACTGTTGTTTTATTTTACACGTTCTTTTGTTGGTTCTTTTTTCTTATACTACTTTACCAATGCCTTCTCATGTTATGTAAGCAATTTGTCTACTTTTTCAAGCATGGTGTTAAAAGATTTATGAAAAGATTTCTCTTCCTCCATATGAGCATCATGATCTGCCATTTATCTTCTTCATGTTGCATCACCTGCTTCTAGATCAAAGGAATTAAGTTTACCTTCACCCTTTTGGAGCTTGTTTCTCATTATCATTCACACTTGCAATTCACATCAGCCAAATACTTGCTCTGATACCAAACTTGATCCAAGATATTTTATGTCATTGATGTATTCAGAGTTGCATGTAAAAAGAGCATGAAAACAACATGTGCATACAATTTAACGAATGCTTATAAGAATGATGATCTATTATGCTCTCGTCAAAACCTAGGGCTTATGGTGAGAATAAGGCACTTACAGTCTCTCCAACATAGTTAAATTGGAGAAATTTGGCAATGGTCCCATCAGATGGTTATTAGCAAATGACCTGGTAATTTTAATATGAACAAATGATATTTAAAGATTAAAAGTGACCTTCATAAGCTCTTCCACATGACATCAAAGCTCACTTACTGTTGTTTTATTTTACACGTTCTTTTGTTGGTTATTTTTTCTTATACTACTTTACCAATGTCTTCTCATGTTATGTAAGCAATTTGTCTACTTTTTCAAGCATGGTGTTAAAATATTTATGAAAAGATTTCTCTTCCTCCATATGAGCATCATGATCTGCCATTTATCTTCTTCGTGTTGCATCACCTGCTTCTAGATCAAAGGAATTAAGTTTACCTTCACCCTTTTGGAGCTTGTTTCTCATTATCATTCACACTTGCAATTCACATCAGCCAAATACTTGCTCTGATACCAAACTTGATCCAAGATATTTTATGTCATTGATGTATTCAGAGTTGCATGTAAAAAGAGCATGAAAACAACATGTGCATACAATTTAAAGAAGAGGAAAATCAAAGGCAACCATAAAGAAAAGGAACATGCAAAACTTGATAACGAAGTTCGTTCAATGTGGACTATGTCCCCGACGTTACTCAAAGTGGGGAGGCCTCTTCATTCATCAATGACAAAATCAAATGAATACATGGAAAAAGTACACCTTATACCTCCAAATCTTGGGATGGCCTAAAAATGGGTTGCTCAGATAAAAAACCCCTCTACCCCATCAGATTCCTGGTGAAAAATCATGAAATTTGAGTATAAACACAACCCCTTTCTGTCACGATCAAATCTAGGCTCCCTAGGAATATTTTAGGTTGCTCACGAGATTCTCTTTTGAAGGTGGGAGATAAACTCACTACTCTTATAAAGAAATAAACTGCACCATCATATTACTAGCAAAAATTTGGTTTAGATGAGTATAAACTTGGCATATTTTTGAGACCATCAAAATCTAGCCCTCGTGGAATCTTTTAGATTCCTCAAGATTCTAGTGAAAGAATATTCACTTGGAATCTAAAATATTCTCTTGGAATCTAGAATATTCTCTTTGAATATTCTACAAAATATTATTGAATATTTCACCTCAAAAATCATGCCTGGGTGGCACCCCTCTAGTCTTGGTGTTCGTGCTCTTGATTTCACTTTTGTTCCTCCTCTCCATCACATGGAAAAAGTTGGTTTATATATAACTTTGAGGTGTTAATTTCAATGCGGGCTACACTGGCATCTTAGCTAGCACTCATTGTTTGGCCTGTTAGGTTGTTGAAGGTTCTAAGGTCGACCCCCACCCCTCGTGGGACTTCACAACAAAGTGTTGGTGTTTTTTTTCTTAAATATGGTAATGATATGGTAATTTAATTTTGGTTTTTTTGTGTGATGGATCCACTTGTTAAGCTTGTCGGTCAGATGGATGGGCTGGTTCGATCCCCACCAACCCCCATATTAAACTATGGTTCATTTGGCGGGTCTACTAATGGCATCCCACCCATATTTTAAATATATATGTTTTAATATATAGTGAACGGTTGGCAGGGTCGGTGGCCTTCCATCAAATTTTATTTTTCATTTTTCATTTTCTAATTAACAATATACAATCGTTCGCCATATTTTTCTAGGGTCAACGAAAAAATTAAACAGGTGACAATTTGGTCATTTTCAGCTGCTAGTAAGTGCCAAATTATCACTCGATTACTGGCTACCAATTTTAGTGGATTCTGCCAAATTTAGGAAGAACACCAAATTTAGCGAGCCTCCAAATTTAGCTGGCGACAAAAGTATTGTTCCCTTTGACTTGAACTTTGACTGCCAATAAATTGCACATACAAGGTCAGATTTGAGTGTCTTATATGTTGTTAGAATCAGGATGATGAGCTCTTCGTTCAGGTCCTAGTTTCGATGAAATCCAAATACTTCAAGTTTTGAGCCTCTCTAGAGCCACTTGGATCAGTGCTTTAGAAGGAGATTACACAGATTGATCCAATATAAGAATCCCCCTTTAAAGATGTGGAATATCCTTATCAAACTTTTGAAAAGTTTTTGCATGCCTGAATTTGTCCAAGTGATCAAGTTGTTGCTCAACAACATTGTTAGTCTTGGGAGATTCAAGAAAGATCACATCTCTAGATATTATAAGATTCTTATTTACTTCATCATAGATACAATATGCTTTGGAGGTATTTGAGTACCCCAAGAAGATACATTTGATAATCATTGTACTGAATTTATTTCTTTGTTCCTTAGGTATCAAGGCATAACATGTCGAACCAAAAACCTTGAGATGCATCACCGAAGGAATGTGTCCATACCATTTTTCATAGGGAGGCTTATTTTTCAAAGCATGAGATGGACACATATTCTTTATATACACAACACATAGAAATGCATCGGCCCAGAACATCAACTTAACATTCTTGAAAAACATCATTGAACATACCATATTTAATATTGTCGTGTTCATTACTTCAGTTACTCTGTTTTGTTGGGGATTATAAGACATGATTTTTTTATGTTTGGTCCCATGCTGGCAAAGAATTTTTTCAAATTCATTTGAAGAATATTCTTTTCCATTATCAGTACAAATGGATCTAATATGGGATTGTGTATCATTTTCGATCCATGCATTACAATTCTTCAATGCTTCAAAAGCTTCAGATTTTTTCTTAAACAAATAAACCCAACACATTCTGATGTAGTCATCAATAAATGTAATGATGTACTTATTACCATTTGTAGAAGGAACAAACATAGGGCCTCACAGATTAGAATGATCGAGATCAATATTTCTATGTCATGTGGAATGACAATCATGAAAAATTGTTTGTTGTGCTTTCATAAGAGACAAGCATCACCTTGCTTAAGTTTCCTAGGAATGTAGGAAAACCAGTAACACCATTTTCCTTCAAGAAACAAAGATTGCCATAGCTCAAATGTCCAAATATAGCTTTCCATAAAAGACTTGATGGAAGTATACCTTCATCATAATGAAATTGTATGAAAAGTTCTACACATGAGTAGAGGTTCCTTACAACTTCGGAAGTATTTCTTCTTTTATCCCAATCATGATAAGTGAGTTATCTTATGCTTTTCTAACCTCAACCTTGCCATCAAATACGTGAATGGAGTGTCTTTGATAGAGGATGTGAACCAAGGATAACAAGTTTCTCCTCAACTTCGGGAGGTAGAGAACATCATGTAGAAGAAAGTTTGGAAGACTAGGAAATTTGAGCCTGATGGTACCAAACCTTGATGGCTTGAGTTTTGACTTGATTGCAAATTAGTTTGCTCCATCAACATTGTCAATGAATTCTTCAAAGAAATATCTTATAAAATTCATGTGGAAATTTTCTCTTGAATCAAGCAACTAAGCATCTTTCCACGAAGCAAGTGAAGCATTAAATACGTCTTCAGTTACTCCAATGTTGTAATGTGCCACAACATAATGAGTGGACTTAGGTGCTTTACCTTTCCATTTATCTGTTGGTTTTCCCTTCTATCCATCCCTTTCATATCTAATCCTATCCCATGAGAGCTTACATGTGGAAGCATCATGACTATTTCTGTTACACTGTATGCAATTAAGATCAAGCCTTTCTCCTTGGAAATTTATGCCCCCCCACCTCTAAATTCTTCCTTCCTTGTCCTCTTCGATAACCTATTCCTTTAGAAGAATCTTGTCCCTGATTCTTCTCTTTTTGTGCAAGGCATACAGATTCCTCAGGGGACTGAGCATATGTCTTCTTCTTCTCATTTAATTATTTTCTCTTTCAACAAATTTGTCCACAAGATAGTCAAAAGAAATCTTTGAAAGTTTACCAATAACTTGTAATGACTCAAGATAATAGGAATAAGTGGGATATATACAATGCCTTGATAAAAGTTGTGAGAGGAACATCCATTTTAACAGTAATGGCTTTTATGTCATAAATAATGGCTCTTATCTCAGACTCAAGGAAAGGGGATCATTATCATTCAATTCTAAATTAAATAGTTTGATAATCAATTGAACAACTTCTAGCTCAGAGTGTGAGTCACATAATTATTTCTGCTTCTTTAAAGCACCAAAGCATCTGTAAAAGGAGTAATATGATGACTCATCTCTTCATTGACGAATGTTGCAATGAAGGCATAGGCATTAATGTTCTTGTTATCCCATATGACAAAATACTTGTCAGAATTAGGCTGCCGAGGAGGATTACCTCATTCTCCTTCACAAACCCCTTTCCATAACTCATTAAAAATCAAGGTGTGATTTATCTTCCCGGAACACTCATTGTAGTTTTGTTTTCCAAAGAGAACCACTCCATTTTTAGAGATAAGTGAATACATCATCAAAAAGGATTATTTTCTTTCGATATAACAATCAAAACATTTCTTGATATCATATATTTAAGTAAAACACTGATTTAATATGTAAATGGAAAAAAAATCACTCTTTATTATGCATATGAATAGTCACACCACCATATAATATATCACTACTCACATAATATATACATATATATATACATATATATATACATATATATATATATATATATATATATATATATATATATATATATATCTTTGCTCTATTCATACTTTACGGTCTTCAAAAAAGATATAAGACATTTCATATACTTGTGGTCTTCACCACACACTTTACATATGTGAGAACCTCACCATACAGTACGCACTAACATAATACACAATTACATATAATATAACCATAAAAAAACTTCAATGAACTGTAAGTTCCTAGAACAATCTTCAAAACATTCAACAACCAACGCACATACCACACATATATGAAAAAAACTTCAACTTTCACCGTACATGGCGACTATTCAACACATAGCATCGTCAATGCGGCAAGAACTGCACTATACATACCATTGAATTGTAAATGAAACAATCTTGTACCAAAATGCATGAGTAAAATGGTTATGCATCATGCATCGACACCGTATACACGAATTACAGGAGCTACCATCACACCATAAGCATTAAACGATATCTAACGTATTACAAGAATGATCAAAGTTAAACACACCAAACACAATTCACACCATAGTTCAAGCAAAGAACTTATAATAGATTAATCAACAAACATTACAGGGATAGTTGCACCACAAATACATGTTCCATCTTTTTTATTCGAATGCTTAATCAAATGTAGTGCTCAAAAAGTTCCAGAGATAATTCAATGCTTTGTCCAAACACACAGAAACTATGGACAGAGGGATAATATGGCAGGTGTTACAATAGAAATGGACTAATTTTAAGCATGTGCTATGATATCATGTCAGGCCAGGAGAGTAACTCCATTAACGAATTGTGTTTTGCATTACGAGAAAACATTGATATATACAAGGAGATGGAGACTATTGGGATTCATCTTCCAATGTCTCTTCATCTTCCAGTTTCCTTTATTTTTCTATTTACAATATTCACATGAATTTTCCTAATCCCAAAGATTAGGTGTCAACAGTCTGCAAACCAAACAAACTCGATTACGGTAGCTCAGTATTATGCATAAATGCACACATACTTAGATTTGTAGATTGCTCTGAAGACGACGACTACACTTCACGACAGCTGTGGCCGCTTCTCAATATTTGATGGTTTATTCCAAACATATGGGTTTTCAAACCCTCAATGAGAAATGTTGATGCAACGACATTGTAGAACCATGACTAAACATGTTTTTCAATGGTAATGGTTATTGTTCATATAGAGGACGTGCAAAAGGCACAATGCTAACTTCATTTCTCTCTGAGTAGCTTGGGAAAATATTGTTGTAGACCTCAGACACTTTGCCTCTTCGAATTTTTGGCTCTCATATCAATTTGGTAGAGGGATAGAGAAGGAAATCACAATATAACACACTCAAATGAGATTTTTTGCTTAGTGGATTGACTGATTCAATTGCTTAGATATTACATGATTATAAAGACCTAAAATTGTGAAGAATAATCATACTAATCTTAGCTCACACACATGACACGCATATGACTAACACATGACTGAGAACTAACTCAATTGGATGACTTACACGGAAAATTATTGCGTTGAAAGGCAATATGTGATTCTGTCAATGCTCAACGAGTTGATATGTGTCCCTTTAGAAAAAAAATTGTTATCTAAATAAAAAAAATCTCCACTATAATAAAACACAATGTTTGGTGTGGGAGATGTTATAAAAATATTTCACTCTTTTACTCTCAGCCATAATTAAATTATTTCAATATCCATGTGAAGTATGTAAATTTATATTAACTTTAGAGAGAGATCAAGTAAGATATAAGCAACATGTACAATTCTTATACCTCTTATCTAAATAAAATAAATCTCGACTATAATAAAACACAACCTTTGGTGTGGGAGATGTTATAAAAATATTTCACTCTTTTACTCTCAGCGATAATTAAATTATTTCAATATCCATGTGAAGTATGTAATTTATATTAACTTTAGAGAGAGATAAAATAAAATATAAGCAATATGTACAATTCTTATACCTCTTAATAATACTTCAAAACACTTAATTTTTTTTTAAATCTAAACAAAGTAATTTATTTCAACATGAATTTGATATATGCATATAAAGAAAAGAAAAATTATAAGTAAAAAAATCAATTAATTCCTAATGTCCATATTAAGTAAAATATTTTTCTCTCTATATATATGTATGTAAACATAAAACTATGTATATATGATATAAAACATATGAAAAGAGTAAAATCTTATGTTTAAAAAATTTATTTAACTTGATATTTTATAGTTTGGTCTCTTTTGAAGTATATTTTTTTGTCAATTTTGGATGAAATATACTAAGGATTAGTTGGAATTAAAAGTTTAAACTAAGTCATCTATACAATTCCCTTTTTCCATTTTTTACACTTTAAAAGAAATTACACTTCAAAATATTTAATATTGTGTTTAATTTTTCATTAAGTTGCTATTAATTTATTTTAACTATGATAATTACAATTTTCTTTAAAATTTAACATTAAAAATTAAATTTTATTATCTTTTAATAATATTTTAATTTGTTTATTTTAAATTTCATTAATTCACTTTGTTATTATATAATAATTTTAGTTTATTACCCATTGTACCTCACCATCCAGAAGTTTTAAAGAGGTCTACAAAAGTCACTTACCGATCCCACTAAACCCTGGCACCATTCGTATAGTTTAATATTTGCTTGATAATTAATGACGCTGACAGCTTAACAAGTGGGTTGTTTTAATCGCGACATAGATTTTCTCATACGGTCGTAATACTAAAACCTCAAAGTTCACGTGCTTGAGCTCATAGTTCTACTCTTTTTTAAGTATAAAATTAATGTACTTCCGAATAATTTAAATAAAGTGTTCATAAATAACTATCCACTATTATATAAAAATCTATTTTTTATTATTATAAATTTAATGTATTTTAGAATAATTTAAATAAAATGTTCATAAATAACCATCCATATATATATATTTAATGTATTTCATAATAATTTAAGTAAATTACTATGAATAACCATCCAGTATCAAATAAAAATCTATTATTTTTTAATATAAATGTAGCGTAATTGTACCCACAAATAACAATCCATTATCTCCTCTGAAAACCAATCCATTATCGTATAAAAATCCATTGATTTTGGACAACTATTTTAGTCACGAGATTCTTTTCATAGTTGTACATAATATATTTTAGTCACGAAATTCTTATAATAATTACATACGACTTTTAAGATTAGTGATGTGCGATCATGGGCCTAATGTCTTAAATTAGTTTGTAAATTAATTATCAGATGCTTATTGTTAGTCATATTTGTAAATGCTGCAAACATCAATATCCAAGCCTGTAAAAGCATTTTGTGTTTACAATAATGTTGTGTAAATATGATGATGGTTTAAATTTGACCAAAAATAGGAAGTACCAGAATATACGACAGCGAATCTAAATGCATGGAAGTCAAATGTACATTTCTGCAATTTTTCCCTCTAACTGTTGAGGATTCTTGTTCGCCGTCGTCGACAAAGTTAAAAAAATCACGTGGAAACATCGAATTCCAACCTTGTAAAAACGTTTTATTTTTACAATAATGTTAATCCAAAGTCTAATTTTGATTTTAAATAAAAGTTGGATTTAATTTTGTAGAGAAAAATATAAAATTTACATAAATAAAGCAAAGAATTCAATCATCGTAAACATAACAGTAAAGAGTTCAATATTCGTAAACATTTTATGAGAGATTCTTCAACGTAGAATATCATTTCGACGCGTTTCTAACCAATTAGTGTGGTTTATCGTCAGGACGAGTTGAAGATCCAGGTTAGCATGTTAAATAGTCTGACCAGACTAAGCTGGATCTATTTCTTCAACTTGTCCTGACGATAAACCACACTAGTTAGTTCGAAACGCATCGACAAATGATATTCTATGTGATTTATGCTGAAGAATCTCTCATAAAATGATATGGATCACAAAAGTCTCAATTCAACAATCGTAAACATAACAAGTTAACTATGTTTGTGAAAACTATATAAGGAAACCCAATAGGAATAACATTACATGCATAATAACGTAGAAATAATCGACATATCTAAAACAAGAGTTTTTTTATAAATAAATAACAAACATGGGAAACATAACTGATTAGTGACGTTTTTAAGAAGGTTTAAAGATGAATGCAAAATGTTAATGGCATGAGAGGATAACCTAGAAATGTTCAACCTAAAATTAGTGCTCTAGAATGTTTCTTTTGCTATCCACGTATTCTCATCCTTACATATTTTCAAAGTTACGCTAACTTATTTGCATTCATGAACATGGTATGGATTATGATCTATGGACTTTTGTTGTTCCAATGGTTATAGAAGTATATGCATCATCGCGTATGGTTGCATGAGGTAAGTATGCATATGTGCTAGTGTGGTGTGTGAATTCCTTGGCTTTCATGTTAGGAGCGGCATAGAGCTTATAATTACATTTAATCTTTGTATAGTCACCCTTGAAATTGTCTAGTTTACATTAAGGATTGAATTTCCTATGTTTAAGTGTGTTTGGGGTTTTAAGGTCTAGAGGGCCAAGAAATTAATAGTCAAGAAGTCCTAGTCAAGGTTTTCCTTGTAGATATGTTGCAATCGATAGAGACCCTATGCTCTGCAGGTTCATATGTTGCAGTCGATGGAGACCCTATGAATACCATATGCTACACAACCTTTTCTACTACAATGCTTCACCATAAGTATAGTTAATTTCCTGAGTGTACTCGACCTCTTAATCCCTTGCAACATTATTTCTTGACCATCATCACTGAGACATTCTAGATTGTTATTATAATAATCAAACTTGGTCTTGTGGGCTTCCAACCAATCCATTATGATCAAAATATCGTATGACCCTAATGGAATAAAATTTAGTTTAGTTGAGGTGGTCATGCTACCCATTTCCATAGGGTATGACTGAACAAAATTTGTTACCTGTCTCTTTGTCCTAGTGAATAGTTGAATAAGCCATGATTCCTTATGGATTTTTCTTGGGAATTCACATCCTTTTAACAATATTAGTGGTAAATAAAATAGTTTTAAAACAGTTAATTATAAATAAATAAATATTATTTTAACAACTTAATTAATGTATAAAATCAATATAATAGTCCTAGCTGCTAGTTTTTAAACTAATTTATAATATTTTAATAATTTATATTTATTTTATTTCTAATGACTAGTTTTTAACAAAAATATTTCATTGTTTTACTATTTTACTTACCTTTTTATCTAATTTAACTACTTTACCAATGACTAGTTTTTAATAGAAAATTATGGGCAATGATGCATCCTTACTATTTATACCTTAAGATTGACTGATTTTTCACCTTGTCCTGAGGATGGACAACATTAGTTGGTTTGAAACATCGACCAATTCATGATTATGTGATTAATCCGAAAGGCATCTATATAAAATATTAGGGTTGACATAACTATAGTTATAGATTGGATAAATTGAAATTGAGACCAATAAGTTATTGACCATACCTTCCATTTGATAACTACAACTTGCCGGTATGCCTATCTATTTTCAAGTGCACCATAAATCCTTGGAATTATTTGGATCACATCATTCAATGTTTTTGCCTCTTAAACATTGTATAGCTTCATGTCAGTCCATTGTAGCTGAGGAAAATTTCTCCACAAATGGTTCTCTCCACATGTCCATCATTGCACAAGGCTTCTCTTGGACCTCTCAGCCTCTCCATTCAATGATTTCTAAGCTTCACTTTTGATGATTGTGGAGTTTTCTTTATGTTCATTCCTAGTCAAGGATTTAAACTTTATATTCTTTCCCCTTGTTTGTAGCTTAGTGTCTTTTGTCATTTTCCCTTGAAGTTTCCCCTATCGTTCTTCTTCCAATCAGAATGGGCTTTAGAATTATGCTTCGATTGTTCATAGAAATTATTTTTCTTTTGGATAACCTCCTCCAAAGTCTTTGGTTCCTCATATTCTATCTCACAGACATACTGACTGACTACTAAATTTAGTTTTGTCAAAAATAACTTGAACTAATAGTTAACTGGGCTCAATGACTTCAGTTAACATGATATATTATTCTCTAACGCTTCCCCTTAATCTCAACCACTAATGTGTTTTGGTGTAAGTCTTAGCCTTTAGGCTTACAATAATCGAAATCAAGTCAAAAACTTGTTTTACTTCATGTTGCATGTTCTCCTCAACTTTGTGTTGTACAATTTTTTTCTTACATTTGCTCCAAACTCCATATTTTGCATATCTTTTCTTGTTTTATAGCTACAAATTTACTTTGATCTTCTCCTTCAATATGTACTTGTCTTCTTTATCCAATTTCTTTTGTGCATCTGCATATAACTCAGTTGTTGCTAGTTACCCTTTTTTTCAATCCCTATAAGCTCAAAAACAACATCTTATTTTCTTTCTTCTCTTTCCCTATTGCAAGTGATTCAACAACTTTGATGGTTGTCATTATCTTTATGATTTCATCATTTGACGTTGATATGGTAGCTTTTCCATAACCATTTTCATCTTTATTATACTTAGGCATTACAAGTCACTTTTCAAGAAAATCTAACTCGAGTTCATAATCATTTCAACATTCACTAATAAGTTCTTTCCCCTTGTTGTTGCTGCAAATGTGGTTTCGATTTTATCCTCAACACATATATTTGTATACTCAATCTACCTCCTTTTACCATGTTCATGCATTGTATCTTGTAAAAAATCATTATTTTCTTCTACAATTTCTTCAACTAGCTTCAATGTATTACATATGACAATTATAATGTCTCCATCTTATTTATGTTCTTCTACTCTATAGGATTTTACATAATGTCACCAATTATTTCTGGAATATCAAAATCTTATGCAATTTCTTCAACAAATTTCTCTTTGACAATTGTATATTGTTGTCATGTATATCTTCCTCTTCTTTAGCTAACTGTTCTACAACTTATCATGTTACTTTGATTACAACAAGCACTTCATTAACAATTGCAATCCCTTGTGGCTTATTCCAATGTTGATCAACATTGCTCCCCCTTTCATTGTATGCCATCTCTAGAATGTTTCAATTTTCTCGAGATGTCGATGCTGTTGAATCTTATGAATAATGATATCATTCAAACCTTGTCAAATGAGAGATGATGATTTTTCACCACCCTTCCTATTATTTAGTTGATCTCTTCGGGATTGTGTCATAGCATCATAGGTTGCTTGATTTAAGGGTTCTTCAAACCCATCAAATACAATATCCCATAACTCATCCATTTGTAATATAGTTTTCATTTTAATGGCCTAAACCTCATCATCTTTACCAATAAAAATAGGAGGATGATAAATGCTACTAAAATCCATGTTATGCATCGAAATCACCAAAAATCTATTAACAAAACATTTTCTTAAAGCAAATAAACTCTTTTTTTTCCTTCTCTCTTAGTTTTCTTCAATTTCCAATGTTTCTTTTCCTTTTATTTCTTATATATTTTCTTCTTTTTTTCAAATAATCCTTATTCACTTCTTCTTCTTCTTCTTTTTTCTTCTTCTGTAATTAAAATTCACTTTCCAAATATATATTCCTTCTAATAACTATTTACTTTTAACACGCTTGTTGAAAAGCTAGTCTCAGGAAAAATCTACTAACTATAAAAATATTCACTGGCAAATTAATAACATGCTCATTACTTCATGAACTATGGGCTGGAGACTTAAGTTATTTCCATCATTCGTCTTCTGGTCTGACATGCACTTCTTTCACAAGTACGAATCCAACCATGACTCTCTTAGTTGGACAACTTATCAACGAGCTATGACTTTGTTTCTGTGAAAATTGACAACTTCAGAAAATGGACAGTAACAAACCTTCAACGAGCACTCTTTAAATTGTTTGTGTCAGGGTATGAGAGTAAATCCATGAATGAATTGTGTTTTTCATTAAGAGAAAACATGGATATATACAAGGAGAGGGATACTATTGTGATTCATCTTCCAATTTCCATTATTTTGATATTTATAGTATTTACATGAATTTTCCTAATCTCAAAGATTAGGTGTCAACATCCTGCCCCCCCCCCCCACAAATCTGAAGGAATGGTGGTGATTCCTAGCATCATTCTGAATCTTTCAATTTTTTTCTCCTCCAAGCGCATTGGTGAAGATGTCTGCAATCTCCTCATTTATTGAACAATGTCGTAGATGGATTGTCTTGGCCTCAACATGATGTCAAATCAAATGATACTTTTCATAAATGTGCTTGGTTTGGTCATGGAACTTTAAGCCCTTGGCCAACTTTATTGCATAAATGTTGTCAATCAGAAGAGTAGTTGAATGCACTTGTTTCTCTTGAAAATATTCCATAATCTTCCTGAGCCACACAATTTCCTTCGTTGCTTCAATTTCTACCACATATTCTTCCTTAGTTGTTGAATTTTCAGGAACTGATTGTTTGTGTGAACTTCAAAAGACAACTCCTGATCCAAGACTCATAACATAACTTGAAGTAGATACTCCAGTTTCTTTATCCCCATCAAAATTTGAATTATATTATCCAATCAAGCTGAAGTCATCCACCTATGTATACTTGAATCCAAAGTCTTGAGTTCCCTTCAAGTACTTTAGAACTCTTTTTGCAGCAAACCAATGACCCTCACAAGGATTTTGCATAACCATGGAGAGGATTCCAACAACAAATGAAATGTCTATTTTGGTAGTAGTTATGTAGTTAAGACTTACTACGAGTTTTTTGTACTTTGTTGCATCCTCAAATTATTTTCCTTCAATGGATGTGAGATTTAAATTTTGTTCCATCCGAGTAATCAAAGGATTGCACTCAACCAAGCCAAACTTGTTTAACAGGTCTCTAATGTACTTCATTTGAGAGAGGAATATAAACTTCAGATGTTGGGTTAAATCAATACTAAGATAGTAGTGAACGTATCCCAAGTCATTCATTTCAAACCCTTTCCTCTATTCTTTCTTTATGGATGCACTGCAATTCTCATTATTCCTTTTCATTAGAAGATAATCTACATATACAATAAGATATACAATTGTTTTTCCAACTTTCTTGACAAACAAAGGTGCATCATCAAGATCATAATGTTTGAAATTGATTTTTAGAAGATGTTCAGTCAATTTCTCGTACCAAGCTCACTGTGGTTGTTTGAGGCCATACATGGATTAAAAATCTTGCATAATTTGTGTTCCTCACCCTTCACAACAAAATCCTTCTAGTTGGGACATAAAAACATTCTCTTTTATATCTTCATTGAAGAAAGGAATTTTTACATATGTTTTATGGAATTTATAATCGTTCTTAGCTACTAGGGAAAAGTGAGCTTAGATGGTAGCCCATTTTTCCATGGGTAAAAAAGTCTCCTCATGATCGACCCCTTCCTTATGTGAAATTTTTTTTGCTACATACCTCGATTTATTATTGTCAAGTGATACATCTGCTTTATACTTGTTCTTGAAGACCCACTTGTAGCCTATTGGTTTGGTTCCCAATGGAGGATCAACTAGCTTCCAAGTGCCATTCTTTATCAAAGCATCATATTATTTCAAAATCACTTACTTCCATTCATCATGAAAAGTGGATTCTTTAAAGGAAGTTGGTTCAAAATCTCTATAAAAAAATATTTCACAATCATAAGAAATATCCATATTGAGAGATGAATCAGGATCATCTTCATCACCACCATTACGTCTAGTTGAGTTTCTTGTTCCTGCCTTTCGAACCTCATGAGGATGAACACTTTCAAGTGGATTTGTAAGCCATTTCAGAGGACCTTTTGGAGAAGGCCTAGGTTGCTCAGTAGACCAAGATGGGGCTGAATCAAGATTTAGCCTCCCAAGTCTCTCAATCACATCACTCAAAGTGTCTTCTTGATTAGTGGCTAGAGCTTCATAAGGGGGAGGGAGTTCTTGATCCAAGATATTTTACTTCATTGATGTATTCAAAATTGCATATAAAAAGAGCATGAAAATCACATGTGCATATTCCTTAAAGAAGAGGAAAATCAAAAGCAACCATAAAGATAAGGAACACACAAAACTTGATAACATAGTTCATCCAATGTGGACTACGTCTCCCAGCCCTGCTCAAATTGGGGAGGCACCTTTATTCATTAGCAACAAAATCAAATGAATGCATAACAAAAATACACCTTATACATCCAAATATTGGGACAACCTAAAATGGGCTGCTTGAATTAGGAAATTGTCTACACCAACATATTCTTGGCAAAAAAACATGAAATTTGGATATAAATAAGACCCCTTTCTGTCATGGTAAAATTTGGGATCCCCATGAATATTTATATTCCTTACAAGATTATCTTATGAAGTTGGGTAGCAAATCAATTTCTCTAATAAAAAAACGGACTGCACCATCAAACTTCTAGAAAAAAATCAATTGAGGTGAGTATAAACTTGGCATATCTACGACACCATCAAAATATGGCCCCTAGGGAATCTTTTAGATTCCTCAAGATTGTGCTGCAAGAATATTCCATTAGAATTTATATATTCTCCTCGAATATTATACAAAATATTTTGTATATATTTCACCTAGAAAATCATGCCTAGGGGGAACCCCTCTAGTCTTGATCTCTCTGCTCTTGATTCCGCTTCCATTCCTCCTCCCCATCACATGGTAGAAGTCAGTTTTATATATAACTTTGGGGCATTAATGTCAAAGCTATCCTCGCTGGTGTTTGGGTTGGCACTCATTGTTTGGGTCATTGGGTTGTTGGAGGTTCCAGGGTCGACCCCCACCCCTCGTGGGTTTTCATAAAAAAGAATCAACGTTTTTTTTTTTTTTTTAATATGGTAATGGTATGGTATTTTAATTTTGGTTATTTTTTGTGATGAGGTCGCCCAGCTAGCTAGGCTGGTTCGATCCTCCCTAGCCGCCATATTAAATGGTGGCTCATTTGATGGGTTTGCTAATGACATCCCACCCATATTTGAAATATATATGTTTTAATATATAGTCAAAGATTGGTGGGCTTGGTGGCCTGCTAACCAAATTTTATTTTTTTAGTTTATTTTTTAATTAACAATATACAATCATTCAACAGATTTCGCTCGGGTCACAAGAAAAATTAAACAACCAACAATTTGGTCATTCCAACACTAATAAGTGCCAAAAGTGTCACTCGGTTAGTGGCTACCAATTTTAGTGAATTTCACTAGATTTAGCAAGCCTCCAAACTTAGCTCATGATAAAAGTACTTCTCCCTTTGACTTGAACTTTGACTATCAATAAATTGCACATACGAGGTTGGATTTGAGTGTTTTCTGCACCATTGGAATTGGAATGACAAAATATTTGTTCTGGTTGTAGTTGCAAATAATATGAAGACTTTAATTTTTTAGCTTCTAAAGATCCACCTAGATCATTCCTTCCCACTCAGGAGCTTTGGGTCATCCAAAAGCATAAATTTGATTGCAACTTTGACTGTGCAATAGATGCCTCTGACTCACCACCTTCCTTTTACTTCACCTTTGTTATTTGGAACTCGAAATGATGAAACTCACACTTGTATCATATGAAAACCCCTAACTGCTAATATATGTTCAATTACAAGACTAATCATGACTCAAGAAAACCCCATACTTGCCAAAATTTTATAACACAATCATGGTCAAAACTATCACCATGTTACATTCATAAGTGATGGAAAACACTTCACCAATTTACAGACATTTCACAACATGTGATTTACAAATGTGGCTATGCTCAAAAAATATTTTAAGGCTATTATCTCTCACTAATTAAGGTGAATGGGTCTTATTCCTATAGTTGATTCTCTACTTCAATGACTCGTACTTGCATAGGTGTTTTATGGTCATGGAGCTCCCAACCTGTGGCTCTATGATGTCCACTCTTGTTGCAATGACTATAATGGTTCTTTCTCCTCTATAATTTCCTTTCCTTCTTCGAATGGTTATTTTTGGTGCGTCCCTACAGAGGAAAAATTTCCTTAGCTCTTCCTGTGGAATCCTCGCTATCACTAGAATGTTGTGATGTGCTCTCAACATATGTCATTGATTGATCACTAGTTGTCTTGGAGAATTCTCCAACCTCCTTTCTGACTTAAGAATGTCCTGCATAGCAATGAAATTCCTCCACTTTGATGGGATTCACAATGCAAAATGTTCTAAATCTAAATTGGGTGATGATGGTTTGTCATGTTGCAACTTTTCCAAGGCCTCCTCATTGGATTGTAATTGATGCTGAAAACATTGTTCTCCTCCTCCGCTTCTTATGTGAGTCTCCTCATTTCAACATTCTCTACTTGAATTCTTTGGTTGATCTCCTTAAGTTCTTGGATACATGCAGTCTCTCGTCCTATTCTAATACTTGGCTCAATGTCTGTTTCAATCTTTGTCTCATTTCCTAAATTAGAACTTAAGTCAATAGGGCCATCACCTATAATCCCAAGAGTTTTTATCTTCATCTCATCACCTAAATCAGATCCCATGTCAATTGGTCCAACACCTACATAAATAATAGTTACTGCCTTCACCTCATCCTCTGAATCAGATTCTTAGTTTTGTTTGATGGTGGATACATTCTCTTCTCTTTTCTATCATTCCTATTAGGATTCAATTTCGGACGTCGTTTCCAGCAATTCTCCTCATCATTCCCTTATTTCTCACAATGAGTACAAGAGGGGTTTGCATCCTCTTTCCTTGTTGTCGCTGCCTTAAATGAATAGTTTATGTGTTCATATTGTCTCCTTCTTTCATGGTGAATGGATTTCACACTAGACGAGTCAAGGGTAGTGGGATCAAACAATATTAAATAATGTTAGAGATAATAATGTAAAGAACCAATATACTTCATCAAGGTATCACGTGAGTCTAAAGGAATGCCTAATGTTAAAGCTTTTTTTTTCTAAATTCTTCTGTGAAGCTTTGAATATCTTGACTTTTACCTTGTTTTAAATGTTCCCATTCTATCAATGCTTTCTACCAATATGCTAATGAATAAAATTGTCCTTTTAGAGAAGAAACAAATTTAGACAAGGAAGAAAGGATTTTACCCACATGTTTATTTACTTTCTGAAGTTTTCTCTCCCACCATGTGAGAGCGGTGCCTCCCAGTTGAAGGGATGATAACTAGATCTTAGCCCATCTTCTTCAATCTGCTGAATTTGGCAATACACATTAATCTATTTGATCCAATTATTCAACTTTTCTACATTGGACTCTCTGTTAAACACGAGAAAATAAAACTTTACATCCAACTTGAAAAAAGTCTTTTTATGAGCTTTTCTTCTGTTAAAATGACAAGAAGATGAAGAAGAGGTGGAGAATTCACTAGCAGAGGGAGATGGAGATTCGAGAGGTTCTTCTCCATTCCCTTGATTTACCAAACCATGTTCTTTTGTTGGTTCTTTTTTCTTCTCCTACTTTACCAATGTCTTCTCGTGTTATGTAAGAAATTTGTCCACTTTTTCAAGCATGGTGTTAAAAGATTTGTGAAAATATTTCTCTTCCTCCATATGAGCATCATGATCTACCATTTCCTTCTCTGTGTTTCATGACCTGCTTCCTCATCAAAGGAATTAAGTTTACCTTCACCCTTTTGGAGCTTGTTTGTCATTATCATTCACACTTGCAATTCACATAAGCCAAAGACCTACTATGATACCAAACTTGATCCAGGATCTTTTACTTCATTGATGTATTCAAAGTTTCATGTAAAAATAGCATGAAAACAACATGTGCATACAATTTATAGAAGAGTAAAATCAAAGGAGACCATGAAGACAAGGAACATGGAAAACTTGATAATGAAGTTCATCCAATGTGGACTATGTCCCTAGACCTACTCAAAATGGGGAGACCTCTTCATTCATCAACGACAAAATCAAATGAATACATGGAAAAAAATACACCTTATACATCAAAATCTTGGGATGGCCTAAAAATGTGCTGCTCAAATAAAAAAACCCTCTGCACCATCAAATTTCAGGTGAAAACTCATGAAATTTGAGTATAAACACGACCCCTTTCTGTCATGGTCAAACCTAGGCTCCTAGGGAATCTTTTAGGTTCCTCACAAGATTCCCTTATGAAGGTGCGAGATAAATTCACTACTCATATAAAGAAACAAACTACACCATCTTACTACTAGCGAAAATTCGGTTTAAACGAGTATAAACTTGGTATATTTATGACACCATCAAAATCTGGCCCTCATGGAATCTTTTAGATTCCTTAAGATTCTAGTGAAATAATATTCACTTGGAATCTAGAATCTTCTATTGGAATATTCTACAAGATGTTGTTGAATATTTTACCTCAAAAATCATTCATGGGTGGCACCCCTCTAGTGTTGGTCTCTGTGCTCTTCATTTTTCTTTCGTTCCTCCTCCCCATCACATGGAAAAAGTTGGTTTTATATATAACTTTGAGGTGTTAATATTAATGCCGGCTCCGCTGGCATATTAGCTAGCATTCTGTTTGGGTCATTGGGTTGTTGGAGGTTCTAAGGTCGACTGCCACTCCTCATGGGACTTCAAAACAAAGTATTGGTGTTTTTTTTCTTAAATATGGTAATGATATGGTATTTTAATTTAGTTTTTTTTTGTGTGATGGGGTCACTCGTTAGGCATGCCAGCTGTTATCACTCAGGCTGTCCCTTGGCTCCTTAAGGGATACGGCTGAGGTAACCACAAACCAATCTTTGGGCTGCAGGTCCTAGACTACCTGCGGTCAGAGAGGGCTCTCTCTTTAAAATTTATCTTTGTTTTGGGTTGATTTTAGGCTAGTTATGGTGTACATGGATTTTTTTTTTATTTTGGTGGGAAGGATGATGTTTTCAAGTAGAGTTGGGATGCATAGTGTGAGAAGTTCAAACCATTGGGCATGGAGTCATGGATTAGGGCTTGCTGTTGCGTTTTCTTGGTCACAAGAGGAATACGAAGCAGGATAGCTACACATAGAACAATATTAGGCTGGAATAAAGATGGAATGAAGGTCAGAGATGAAAGGCAACTAAGAATCTTTCATTAGCTAACAGAGAGGGAAGGTGAATGAAAGTTTGTCTAGGAGCAATGAAGAATTCCTAAATAGCAGTCATATGTGAAAGAAACAGGGTAAACATGATCATTTAAGTATGCATATTCATAACCATTTTTGAGGAAAACATATAGAAATAACAAGAACTGAGCATAGGGTGCAGTCAAACAAAACCTAAGCTATTCTTTTTTCTTGCTATTTAGATGGTATCACAATGGTGCATAAACATATGTAAACTGTAAACAGAGGTAGGAAAACACTTATTGAGCCATGTAGTAGCAGAGGAATTCCACAGTCACTCTTTGGCCATTTAATAACACAACAGTCAGTTCTTCATCCAAAGCATTCCAACAGTCTTTGATTATAGAGCTTCTAAAAAATACAGTGCAAGTCAAGAATGAGGATTATCAACCAACCAACCCTTTAAACAATGAATTAGGGTGGTTTATATAGGGAAAATATCTAAAAATATCTACTACAGCAGACCTTAAACAGGTCTGAGGGAAATGAGTTCTTTAACCTAATCTTGTCCTGAAATTAATGCAAGAAAATATCTTTGAGCTGCGCTGGAGGCAGCTATATCAAAATGAGTTAATATGGTGTCCTTATGGCTCTGTGCTGTTCATTTAGCCATAATTGTGCCTTTGGCTTTGATCCCCTGCTCTTGAGTAGTTTTGATGTGCATTAACTATGATCTGAGAGCCTTAAATGGCTTCACCATTTTCTTTGACTTTTGCTTGGGGGCTTTTAATGTTCACCTGCTTTGATATTGCCAATCTGATACTCTTTGCCGCTTCACTGGTACTCTTTAATTTAATCCGGGCTTCGTCTTTCCCCTGATACTCTTGAAATTGTCAAATCGCCCTTTTTTGAACCTATATGAAGAAATCTTGTTGCATCTCGCGAATTTTTGGGTTTGCAGGTACCTGAGCCATGAGAAGGCCTCCATTTCGAGCCATTTTTCTTAGCGATGTGCGATTAGCGCTAATCGTGCATCAAAAACTGCCTCAGTTTTTCATTCCGAGCATCCTTTGTTGCAAATTTCGCGCTTCGCGCCATTTTTCAGTGATGACATCAGCATGATGTCAGCGGTGGGTCCCGGTACGGTAGTGACGTGGCAGGGTGACGTGGCACAGGACACGATGGCGGGGTAGGGATGGAGGCAGTTGCGGTGGCGGTGACACGTAGCAGTGGGGGGGTTGACGCAGAGGTGACATAGCGCTGACGTGGCACTGACGTCAGGGGCAGGGAGACAGAAGGCGGTTTGTGGTTTCATCGGACCGCCTTCTGTACGAGGGTGGTAAATGTCAGAGGAGCTCCGATGCAATCAAGGGCGGACACGCGTCCTTCTGTTCAATGGAAAAACCGCCGTGCCATCGGACACTAACTGTCGAGTGACGGGGCGGCTCCGAAATCACCGAGAGCCGTCGGATCTGGGCGAGCGGATCGGAGGGCTGACAGAGTGCGGAGCTGGCGGTAGGTTTATGTGCGGGGGCCCGCCCGAATATTAAATTAATATTTGCGCGACGGGGCTTTCGAACTTTGGGTTTGTGGGTAATGTGGGTTTTTACATGGTTTGTGCGCCGGGGGTACAGTTTAATCAAAATATTTAAACCAAACCCGAAAATGTGAGCGCGCAGGGAAAACATCAAAGTTTATGGGTAAGAGAGGGGAAGGGAATGGTTATTAGTTTAACCAGAGGTTAAGCTAACTCCTGGCTAAGACGCGGATGGGTTAATAGTAGCCCCAGGTGGACTATCATTTCCCAAAACCATATATACATAGCTATAATGCTATAAGGTGGGATATGTATTATTTTTGGAATTTTATATAGTTTTTTGTATAATAGGGGATAAGGAAATGATCTAGGGAGCTAGATAATAGAGTTAGGAGTTAATATGAATTTGTGAGGTGAAGTGTAGAGGAGAGGCTAAGTTTGTGAACTGAAACTTAGAAATAGGAAGTGAATGGACTGTGGAGAAATGATTTTTACACAAGAAATGTGGCTTCTTTTCACAGAAGAAAGTCAAATCTTGACTTAGTATTTTACAAAAATGAAGTGATAACAGGACTGGTTGGGCAGATCCCAAGGTCCTCAAGGGGATGTTAGTGAGTGATTTGGGGAATAATAAGAAGGGGGAGTTAGACATGCCTCGCTTGAGCTCCTCCAAATGAAAAAGTGCCTCATAATTGTGATATGAATAGATATAACACTTGAAAACATGAAATGGATCACATAGCTTGATTCTACAACCATAAAACTACTTACCCAGCCTACTTACCTAACATCTTTTTCTTCTTTTTACATGGGTGCACTTGGACTTGCAGACCCTGATTATCTTCTTTTCTTTTAACTGCCCTCCTATCTAAGTGTACCCTTATCTTTTCCAAGGGCCCAGATTAAGCAGTTGGGCTCCTTCATTTCTCTACCTAGCTACTGATCTACCAAGCTTAAGCTGTTTGGACAGATATTCATTCTCCATCTTCTAAAACAAGCAATTTAAACCTAGGGAAGCCAAGATTAAGCTGTTTGGCTTTCCCTTACCTGTAAAACTCTTCAAAAATGGTATGATTCTTCAAAAATGGAACTTCTTGAAAATATGGAACTTTGCGGCATGAAAAGATGACATATTTGGCATGTAAAACAATCAATCATGAAATATGAAACCTATTGCAATAGGATGCTAATAATGGCTCCACTTGGGGATGGTTTTTCAGGATGAAAAGCCAAGAACAGCAGGTCAGAATGCCTTGATCTTCTCTTATTGTTGTAAACTGAAATTCTCCTTCTTGTCAATGCCTTTGACTGAATTCTTATAAGCTGATATGCAATATCTTTTTGAGCTGAATTGCATAAACATTACAGCTCTGCTTCTTGCCTTTTGGGTCCTTGTAAACATATTGCAATCTGCTTGAGCACTTCTTTGAAATTATTTCAAAAACAGAGACCTGAAATAGAGCTTTCTCTGATCTTTCCTTCAAAATTTGCTGCATAGTTCCCTCTTATTGGCCTGCTATAAGAAAAAGTGTTGAAAACACAAATATTAATGTACAGATACTATACAGAACTGTGTTGCGTTCAACAAAAGGGATCATGATAGTGCTTTAGCATTCGGTCATTAACAGGGCCTTCTTCAGCTGTGCTACTATCGAAACTCTTCAGAAAATATGTGTTGTTTCTTTGAACAACAGAAATAATAAAGGGGCCTTTCCACAGGAAATCAAACTTGCCATGCTTTCCTTTGTCCTCTCTTCTTGAATCCCATCTTAAGACTTTGTTGCCTATGCAGAAATCTTCAGCTTTGGTTCTTTTGTCAAACATTTTCTTGAGCTTCTCTTGTAAGATCTGAGCTTTGTCATACACTTGCTCTCTTGTTTGCTGCAAATGGATGGTTTGATTTATTCTTCTTTGGATATCATTTGGCTCTGCCTGAATCTCTTGCAGCAATTTCATAACAGGGATTCCCAAAGAAGAGGGGTACTTGGCCTCCATGCCATAAACTAACTCATATGGGCTCATCCCTATGGACCTCTTGGTTGACAATATGTCTGCCCATAGGGAATCTACAAGCTTTTTGTGCCAGTTCTTCTTGTTCTCCTCCAAGACTTTCTTAATGATGTTAATCAGAATCTTGTTGGATGATTCGGCCAAGCCATTACCTTGAGGGTAGTAGGTTGTGGAGTGACCTAAGGTAATGTGGAATTTGTGGCAAAAACTGATCATTTTCTTGGATTTGAAGGCAGCAGCGTTATCTATAATGATCTTCTCAGGACAGCCAAATATGGACAAAATGTTGGTTTCAAGGAATTGGATGATGGTGGAGTCATTGGCTTGCCTACATGGGATGGCTTCAATCCACTTGGTAAAGTAATCTGTGGCTGTTAAAATCCACTCATGCTGGCCAGAAGAGGATGGATGGATCTATCCAATGAAGTCAAGACCCCATTGTTGAAAAGGCTTCTCGGTTGAAATGGGCTTAAGGGGCAAGGGCAGAAGCTTTCTTTTGCCTTCAAAGATTTGGCATTTGTGGCATGAAACAACAAACTTTCTCACATCAGCAAACAAAGAGGGCCAATAGAAACCAGCCCTTAGTATCTTATCAGCAATGGACTTCCAATATAAGTTCCCTCCACAGTCCCCTGCATGGAATTCTTTCATGACTGTCAGTTTCATTCATAGTTAGACAATTTAGCAATATTCCTTCATGATTTTTCCAAAACAGGGCACTATCTAAGACACAAAACTTTGATGCTTTCATCTTTAAAAATCTCTTTTTGGTTCTGGACAACCCTGGAGGAGCACACAGGTTTAACAATATAAAACATATATTAGCATACCATGGGGATTGCAAAAAAACTTGACTGATTTGTGGAGTCGCCAGCTCCTGTTCATTGTCCAGTTGATTAATGTCTAAGGCTTGAAAATTGGTTTCGGACATCAGTTTGGCTAAACCTTGTCCCTTTATCAGCTTGGTGGGTTTTATCTCAATGTCATACTCAAGGATATTGGCAATCCATTTGCCTCTTTTGCCCTCTATGCCCTCTTGAGTTAATATGTCTTTTACAACAGCATTTGGCACATAAGCAATCACATGTGAATATAAAATGTAAATTCTAAAATCTTTGATTGCTTTAACAAGGGAATATGCTTGCTTCTCCATGATTTGGTACTTCAAGGGTGCATCTCTAAGGGCTCGGCTGAAAAATGCAATTGGATTTTCATTTCCCTGATCGTCTTTCTGCAAAAGGACAGCAGCAATGGTGTGTTCAGATGCAAATGAAAAAATGATGAAATCTTTATCAAATTGAGGACTTGTGAGGACTGGGGCTTGGGTTAAGGCAGATTTTATGCCCTCAAAGGCTTGCTTTGCCTCTAAAGTCCATTTTACGTTGGAATCCTTCTTTAACATTTTATTTAGCATTCTTATCAGCTCGGCCAAGTTCGGGATAAATCGCCTTAGGAAATTGATCTTTCCTAGGAATGCTTGCAACTCTTTGATGTTTCTTGGATAAGGGATTTGAAGGATGGCTTGAATTCTTTCAGGATCAATTCTAATCCCATCTTTTGAAATGATATGGACTAGCAATTTGCCTTCTTCAAGGCCAAATAAAGACTTCTTGGCATTCAAGGAAATGCCATATTTCCTACATGTTAGGAACACTTGTCTCAAATGTTTTAGGTGCTCTTGATCAGATTTTGAGAAAGGAGTAAGGTCATCAAGGTAAACCACTAGGAAATCATGGATTTATTTGGCAAATGCTATGTCCATGGCCCTTTGAAAGGTAGAACCTGCATTCTTTAGTCCAAAAGGCATCTTCACATACTTAAATGTTCCCCACGGTGTTGTAAATGTTGTCTTGTCTTGGTCACCCGGGTGAACAAGTATTTGATTAAAACCTAAAAAGCCATCTAGCAAAGAAATTCTTGAAGACCCCACTGCTCTTTGTAGAATGTGGTCCATTTTTGGTAGTGGGTAGTGATCTTTAAGGGAGACTTGGTTCAGATTTCTTAAGTCCACACATAGTCTAATCTCCCCTGTTTTCTTCCTTGTTGGAACAAGATTGGATACCCATTCTGAAATTCTAATGGGTGCTATGATACCAGCCTCAAACATTCTTTTCAATTCTTTCTCAATCAAAGGGAGTAGCATAGGATTTATTCTCCTTAGTTTCTGTTTGAAGGGCTTTTGATTTGGCTTTAAGGGAATGGTATGTTGAATAACCGAGGTGTCATAGGACTTAAGGTCCTCATAACTCCAGGAAAAGACATCTTGAAACTCTTTAAATAAATCAACATATTTTGGTTTTTGATCAGGAGGCAAAGACTTGGACAGTTTAATCATTTTGGGCTTCTTTATTGTCCCAATATTACAGTCTTCCACAACAGTGTTTAAGAGCTGCATTTTTGGCTTTTTGGGGACATCGTTTGAATCAAATATGTCTTCTAATGGAGTGAGGCCAACAGGTAAAATGTTGTCTTTTAAATCAATGACTTCAGCCTCTGCTTTAGCTATTTCCTCTAATTGCATTTGCCTCAACTCTTGCATGTTTTTCTCATAAAAAATGGTTGGGTGCAGCATTTGATTTGCTGCTTCACCTGTTATAGTTTTCTCATTTTGGCTCTTTTGCTGTTGTGAGTCATCCACAACATCTTCATCAATGTTTAAGCTTGAGAATTCTTGCTGTAAGGTAAGAAAATTGTTGTTTTGAGCATCATCCTCAAACACTTTCCAATCTTTGATATTGTTAGGGACAGTAGGCCTGTGCTTTATCTCAGCAGTAAAGTGGTAATTGGGCTCAAAGGGCAGCTTGCAAGTGCTAGCAAAAGTAGCTAGACCATGAGCATGCATGTTATGGCTTCTAGAAATCTTAGCAAGCTTGGATTCGGTGAAGGAGTTGAGTATTTCTGTGGCAGCAGACCTATAAGCTCTAAGCCTATTGTCATTAGTAACAAAGTTACCTTTCATCTGTTGAATGATCAAATCGGAGTCTCCTAGAATGGACACTGTTGGAGAGGTAAATCCCCTCTACGGATAGAGGCGATCCCTACTAGCCCAGAATGGGTCTAGCAACAATCAGTCAATGCTACTATGCAAGTTCCTAATTGCAAATAAAAGGTAGGCAATGAACACCTACTTGGATTCCAACGCTATTGTTTGATGAAGAGCCGTCACTCTCGCTCCTTCGCTTTGGCCGGTCACGATCCTCCACAATCCTCGTGGATAGACACCTGCACACACAAAGAGAAATGCAAACACAAGCGTGAAATCTAATAAATGCAATTATACATCAGTCAGAAAGGACATAACTCGCATTAACCATTACAAAGACAAATGAGAGTGGAACCATAATAGTAGTCATCTATTAATAATCAATAACAGAGAAGAGTACAACCAAAGTTCTGACGTTGAATCCTTCTCAAGAGGGTCCAGCCAGCAAGTCTCTTAAGCATTCACCCTTGGAGGTAGATCTCCCAAGACAAAAACTCTCTCTCACACAAGAAAGCAACACTTCACAACCTTCCTTAAGCTCTCTAGCAATCCCACACTTGTCACACCAACTACCTACTAGCAGCAGCACTCTAAGCACTATCAATTCCACACTGTCAAAAACTAGCTGCTCATGGCAATGGTAGAGGCTTAAATAGGAGAAGGAGTCTCCATGAATGGTGGGAGGATGAGCTTATCTCCAAGGAAGGTGGCTCAAATGACGAAACAAACATGCCAGAGAAGGGAGGGCGACATTTACAAGGCCAACAACCAGGTCTGGAGTCATCTGGAAGGCCGGCTGTTAGAACAAACTCGCCCAAACTGGATCAGCGCGGGTGTATAACTGCACTGGAGCGCTGACATCGCATCTGAATAATAGGGAAGGTTATGTCAACGCGACCTAATATAAACAGAGGATGCGTTGGTTCATGAAATTCGACCAGCGCGGAAAACACGTGTGCTTCTGTGCTGGCAGCGCATTCGTTGTATTATGAGGCACCAGTCAGCGCGGTTATTTTAATAACAGTCGCGATGATGGAAAAAACCTTGGCAAGGTGGGTCACTTGGCAGCATTAGAGAGCATGAGCATGATTGATTTGAATTCATGACACAGTAGGAAGACTGACAGGGAGACAGTGACAAATTACTGTGTAACAGACACTTTTGCAGCTTCTAGAGCTTTGAGCAGTTTAAGGCCTAAAAAGAGAGCCTCATACTCTGCCATGTTGTTGGTGCATTTGAAGTTTAGCCTGTAAGCATGACCCTCTGCATGGCTGTTATGTGTATTGTGAATCCATATTCTTGCCCCTACTCCTAGCTTATTAACAGAACCATCAAACTCTAAATACCATGTGATTTCTTGCTCGTGGTTAGTACTAAGAGTTTCCGTCATTTTAGGATTGTGCGGACCTAGGTTTTGTGCTTCATGTGGTTCTTCTTGTATGCTGGTTGCACTAATTGTTTTAACAGTTTCATGGGTATGGGCAACTGACTCTTGATTGATGCATGTTTCTTGTTCTAAAGGCAAAGGCTTCTCATCAATGAGAGGGCAGCTATCATCATTGAACAATATAAAGGAATCCATATCAGAATGGATTGAGTAAATGGGAAATTTTTGGGGTTTTTCCTCACTACTTACCACATACTTCATCAGTGTTTCTCTATATAGTCTCTTTGGTTGCCCAAAGACTGAAATAGTGGCATAGGAGAGGTCTAGCTGGAGAGATCCTTGGAGTTTTGCTCCCCAAGATCTTGATAAAAGCATGCCATACTTTGGTGGAATGTCAGCAACCACCACGTCCATTAGGATCGTTTTGTTGGGAAATTGGACTAAAGACACACAAAGGTCTTTGATTAAGCCTAAACACTCGACCTGACTAGAATCAAATGAGAATAAGTATTTGTAGGGTCTAGTGACATCAAGGTTTAGCTTCTCCATTACAGCGTTGGGCATTAGATTGTGTGAAGCACCTGAATCAAACATAGCATTGTGCAACACTTTATCATGAATGTGCAAACTGACATAAAAGGGTAGAATAGATCCATGTCCTAATTTACCATTGACTTCAGGTCCAAAAAGTAATTCAGGTTGATTATCTAAGACATTAACATCATCCCTGTTCTCTGGCATTTGCAGTGATCTTTTGATTATCTGTTTGTACACATCATGTTTGGCAAGCTCAGAGAGAGGAATAGATATCTTTAGTTTACCAATTTCTGCTTCTAAATCAAACGGTTTTTCTAACTGTGTTTTAGTATTGTGAATGGCAAATTTTCCCTTTTCAATTGTATCTTCGGTGACCTTCTCTGGGTTATCAATGATTTCTTGAGATTGTTCTGTTTTGGGAAGGCTTTGAGGAGTGCTATTTACATTGTCCTTTGAGGGAAAGGATACAAAATCCTGGTTATTAGAGGTCTGCATGTCAAATACATCCTCTATGGTCACTTCTTTTAATTCTGGGTCTGTTTTATCAGCAGGTTTTGTGATAGCAGCCTTGTCTTTTACTTTCTTAGCTAGCTTGGCATCCTTTGGCTTGATGGGATCGGACACATCAATGGTTATTGTTCTCAATTTGTATTGTTTATGGACTTCGTAGACAACTGAATCATAGCCTTGTTTGAAGTCAAATGACTCTCCAGATTTGGTCTGAAATTGATCTATATCATGGTCATGTTGGTCTTCTTGGGTTAAAAATACTTGTTGTTCACTCTTCAAACCCATCAAGTTTATGTGAGTGTCCTCTATATGCTCACTAGATGTGGATGCTTCAGCATAGTTTTCATGAAAAGGAGGTCTTATATCATGGTCAGGACTTGCCCTTCCAACGTTTAGGTTCTGATTTTTTCTAAAGTTTGGATTTCTGATAGGATTGTTTTGTTGTCCTTCCCATGAGGCTTTTCTTTCAATAGTTCCCATTCTATTTTCAAAGCTGTCCATACCTTTGATGATTGAGTCCAATTTTTGCTCAAAGGCTGAAGGTTCATCTTTGAAAGTGGTTCTTCTCTCAGCTCTTGCTCTATTTCTCTTGGCAATCAGATTTGCCTCCACACTAACAGCTACATTTTGCATGTCTGCTGAGGTTTGAGGGGCTCTTTCCCTTAACTGATAAGCCATGTCTAAATCAAATCCATCAGGGAATTTGTATAAATCATGATCAGGTGGAGGTCTAAGGTTTTGTGGAATAGCGTTATAAACATTGTTAAACCTGGCACAATAGTCTAAGACAGCTTCTTGAGGGTCTCTTTTGATAGTGTCATATTCGGACAATATGTGCAGAGCGTCCTTCTTCTTTTCCCATCTGTTGAGAAATGCTTGGTAAAGAGCATCTGGATTGGCTATGGAATTCGCAGCAAGTGCTCTAAACCAAGGCCTTACATCTCTTGTTAGACTTTGGACAAAAATCTTCATCCTTACACTATCATCATCTATTTCATAACTCTCAAAATAGTCCTGCATTTTCTTGGTATGTTGCAGGGATGTGCTAGAACCAATACCATCAAAATAAGTGATCTTACTTTGATAATCCTGAGGCATAGCCCCTGGATTTGCAAGTAACTGTAAAGGTGCATATCTGTTAGCCATATTTACAGGGATAAGTGGAAGGGTTGGAACAACTGGGACAGCTGTAATAACAGTGGTGGTAGTGGTAGTGTGCGCAGTGAATGGAGGTGTGGAAAAGGTGCTTGGAGAGGTGGATGATGAACAAGGGGAAGTGGGGTTTGAACGAAACAAAACTTTAACAGGGGTTGGAAAACAGCTTGGCTGAACTGTTTCAGGACTAGAATCAGCAAACACTTCTTGTTTTTGTTTGCTAAGGTTTCTAGAGATTAAAGTGGGATCCTCAAAAACAGCTGGTGGATTTGGGTGTGGATTTGACCTAGTGTTATGTGTTTTCTTCTTGGGAGCCAGCTTCTAACTTGTTTTTGGTATTTTTCTAAGAAATTTTTGGAATTTAGCAAGGAAGTAATCAAATTTTTGGAACAGATATCTGTAGTTCAAAACTAGCATGAAGATTGACTGAAGCAACTTTTATTTACTCCTTAAGATGCAAAGCAAGAACAGTTTCAAAGGCTTCCTGGCTGACATTCAGGCTTCATCTGTAGCTTTAAGGAACAGACAGCGATTGCAACAATTCATTTAGGTCCCCAGTGGAGTCGCCAATGATGTTATCACTCTAGTTGTCCCTTGGCTCCTTAAGGAATACGGCTGAGGTAACCACAAACCAATCTTTGGGCTGTAGGTCCTAGCCAACCTGCAGTCAGAGAGGGCTCTCTCTTTAAAATTTATCTTTGTTTTGGTTTGATTTTAGGCTAGTTATGGTGTACATGGGTTTTGTTTTGATTTTGGTGCGAAGGATGATGTTTTCAAGTAGAGTTGGGATGCATAGTGTGAGAAGTTCAAACCATTGGGCATGGAGTCATGGATTAGGGCTTGTTGTTGCATTTTCTTGGTCACAAGAGGAATACGGAGCAGGATAGCTACACAGAGAACAATATCAGGTTGGAATAAAGATGGAATGAAAGTCAGAGATGAAAGGCAACTAAGAATCTTTCATTAGCTAACAAAGAGGGAAGGTGAATGAAATTTTGTCTAAGAGCAGTGAAGAATTCCTAAATAGCAGTCATATGTGAAAGAAACAGGGTAAACATGATCATTTAAGTATGCATATTCATAACCATTTCTGAGGAAAACATATAGAAATAATAAGAACTGAGCATATGGTGCAGTCAAACAAAACCTAAGCTATTCTTTTTTCTTGCTATTTAGATGGTATCACAATGGTGCATAAACATATGTAAACTGTAAACAGAGGTAGGAAAACACTTATTGAGCCATGTAGTAGCACAGGAATTCCACAGTCACTCTTTGGCCATTTAATAACACAACAGTCAGTTCTTCATCCAAAGCATTCCAGTAGACTTTGATTACAGAGCTTCTAAAAAATACAGCACAAGTCCAAAATGAGGATTATCAACCAACCAACCCTTTAAACAATGAATTAGGGTGGTTTATATAGGGAAAATATCTAAAAATATCTATTACAGCAGACCTTAAACATGTCTTAGGGAAATGAGTTCTTTAACCTAATCTTGTCCTGAAATTAATGCAAGAAAATATCTTTGAGCTGCGCTGGAGGAAGCTGTATCAAAATGAGTTAATATGGTGTCCTTATGGCTCTGTGTTGTTCATTTAGCCATAACTGTGCCTTGGGCTTTGATCCCCTGCTCTTGAGTAGCTTTGATGTGCATTAACTGTGATCTGAGAGCCTTAAATGGCTTCACCGTTTTCTTTGACTTTTGCTTGGGGGCTTTTAATGTTCGCCTGCTTTGATATTGTCAATCTGATACTCTTTGCCGCTTCACTGATACTCTTTAATTTAATCTGGGCTTCGTCTTTCCTCTGATACTCTTGAAATTGTCAAATCACCCTTTTTTGAACCTATATGAAGAAATCTTGTTGCATCTCACGAATTTTTGGGTTTGCAGGTAGCTGAGCCATGAGAAGGCCTCCATTTCGAGCCATTTTTCTTAGTGATGCGCGATTAGCGCTAATCGCGCATCGAAAACTACCTCATTTTTTCATTACGGGCATCCTTTGCTGCAAATTTCGTGCTTCGCGCCCTTTTTCGGTGATGATGTCAGCATGACGTCAGCGATGGGTCCCGGTACAGCAGTGATGTGGCAGTACGGCAGGGTGACGTGGCACAGGACACGATGGCGGGGTAGGGATGGAGGCAAATGCAGTGGCGGTGACACGTAGCAGTGGGGGGGGTTAACGCAGAGGTGACATAGCGCTGACGTGGCGCTGACGTCAGGAGCGGGGAGATAGAAGGCGGTTTGTGGTTTCATCGGACCACCTTCTGTACGAGGGTGGTAAATGTCAGAGGAGCTTTGATGCAATCAAGGGCGGACACGCATCCTTCTGTTCGACGGAAAAACGTCGTGCCATTGGACGCTAACTGTCGAGTGACGGGGCGGCTCCAAAATCACCGAGAGCCGTCGGATCTAGGCGGGCGGATCAGACGGCTAACGAAGTGCTGAGCTGGCGGCAGGTTTATGTGTGGGGCCCGCCCGAATATTAAATTAATATTTGCGCGATGGGGCTTTCTAAATTTGGGTTTGTGGGTAATGTGGGTTTTTTACATGGTTTGTGCGCCGGGGGTATAGTTTAATCAAAATATTTAAACCAAACTAGAAAATGTGAGCACGCAGGGAAAACATCAAAGTTTATGGGTAAGAGAGGGGAAGGGAATGGTTATTAGTTTAACCAAAGGTTAAGCTAACTCCTGGCTACGACATGGATGGGTTAATAGTAGCCCCAGGTGGACTATCATTTCCCAAAACCATATATACATAGCTATAATGCTATAAGGTGGGATATGTATTATTTTTGGAATTTTATATAGTTTTTTGTATAATAGGGGATAAGGAAATGATCTAGGGAGCTAGATAATAGAGTTAGGAGTTAATATGAATTTGTGAGGTGAAGTGTAGAGGAGAGGCTAAGCTTGTGAACTGAAACTTAGACATAGCGTTGTGGGGAAAATTGCCTATGCAGGATGATCCTATCCACCTAAGGTGTGACAGTGCCTTAGCAACAAACAGAGACAGCTATTCTGGTTCCTTCCTTTATGAAATGTGAAATAAGAGAGATCAATAGACTTACCGGTGTCTTCCGTTTGTCCCTCGAACCGGTCTCTCTTCTCTTTGGGAGTTCACAACTACTTGCCTTCTTGCTTATCCAGCTTCAACGGGTTCCTGCAAGATCACAAGAGAATAGCTACTTGCGACAAGAGAACAACTACTTGCGACAAGAGAAGAACACTACACAAAGACAGATATTCACATTCATAACTAGTTTAGGATTAGAAATAAACTAAATACACTAATGCATTCATACATCAAAAATACATCAGCATATAGGAGAAACCAAGATAGCTTTATTGATGAATAACAAGGTTCAGGAAGAGATACAACCCAGAGGGCTCTAATCCAACATCTCCTTCCCAGCAAATGGAATTCCTATCTTCACCCCCTTCAAAGCATTAAGCACCCAATGATTCCAATCTCAAACCAACAACAATTCTTTGCAATAACAAAATTCCAGCCTCTAGATCTCATGGAGGAGAGATCCATATATAGATGTTTGGAGAGAGGATGAGTCAGCTTGAGATCTAACTAGTGTCCTCTCCCTCTATCAGTTCTTGAGTCCACTTGGAGGTTCTTGCTTCCACTTGGATATTTGGAACCTCTTACTCATCACCAGTTGAATTCCCTGAGGCAAGTGTCATTTTGGAAGCTTCCTGGGTTTTGACACCTTGAGAAATGAGCCTGCCACATGTCCATTTTCATTCAGCGCAGGTAGCCAGTGTTCCCTTTGACATTCAACACAGGTAGCCAGTGTTGGCTTTGACATTCAGCGCAAACAGCTAGTGTAGCCACTGAAATGATCCTGAATTGACTTGTTTTTGAGCAGTTTCTCGTGGAGAACTTCTGTGAATTGCTGTGGTTTGTTAGCCTTGTTCCTCTAGGGGTAGGAACAACATGTTTAGGGCCTTTGGATCCCTTAGATTATGGACATTTCATGCTCAATGCTGTAAGGCACAAAAATGTCTATAACAGTTGCCCCCTAAAGTATGAGGCTGTTTATCGGGCGAAATGCTTTATCAGGGGGATCCGAAGTTCATCCAATGCTGGGAGGAGACCTGTAATAAGATACAATACAATACATTATTTTTCATACTGCTTTCATGATCTAGATGAGGCAGGCATTCCCATGCTCAGCTTTATAAATTCATTTTTCTGTACATAGAACAGACAATCGTCTGGTGGTAGACTGATAATTTTGATGAAATTATCATCCTTTGAGTAGGATGATTATCTACTGCAATGATGTACATGTCAATGTCTTTATCTTTCCTGAATATATATCGCAGCCCGGATGGATGAAACTAGATCCGGGGTCTTCAAACTCATTCGATCTTCACTCTAAGTACAAGTCGATCCATGTGAGAAGTGTTCTGAAGTCGAACATGGAAAGACATCGCTTGATTACCGGTCAATGATGTAAATCGTTAACAAGCGCGAGAGGAATCACTGATAATGATAATGACCCTCAAGGTACTGCAGTACAATTCACATGGTGTGAATAAAGGACTTGGCGTCGAACTCACGCAAAATCTTTCGGTCGAAGGTCATTGATGTATACCTGTCGCCGGAAGTGAGAAACTTGCCATTGAGGCATGCAAGCTTCAAAGTACTAAAGGGGTTGTTCCTAGATCAACTTCTTGGATAATGAGCTGATGTCGACAAAAAGCGATCCGTCAAAGGAGGGCCTTAATGTATCCCACATCAGTGACACGGAACGAAGCTAATGATTTTAATGGAGGTGAAAACGATCTGTGACATATGATTCAGGGTGGCGGTCATGAAAGGATGAAGGATAATGTATGGCAGTGGATGGGACACGGTTGACTTTTCTGAACGACTTCTCTTGAACATATGGCGACATTGATACGATGGATCGGTAGCATTACCCCAAATATGGATGGTATGGCGAGACCATGGATGTGACCAGTGAATGAAACAACCCAACCCAATTGTGGTACGGAGGAAAAGTGTCATGTTCAAGAGCGACTTGCTACCATCAAAGTTTTCTTTAGTTTTTCCCAATTTTTCCCCAGTCATTGCTGACCAGTACCTCTTTATTTTTGTCAAGCTTGAGGAGGATAACATATGCTTGTTCTATAACCTGCCCTTCGGGCAAGCCCATCGCTATGTTTTAACGAGCCTAGCGATAGTGAAACTCGTTCTCGTCTAAAGACAAGTTTGTCGCTATTTAATGATTTTAACGAGTCTAACGACAAGGATAACTCAGTCCTTTTCATTTTTAGAGAGTCTGAAAAGGTACATAAAGTTAACTCCAAAAGTCCTTTTTCGTCATCTAATCCCTTAAGTCCGAAAAAGTATAAAACAATACAGAAGGGATGAGTTTTCGATAGTTTTAACGAGCCGAATAAAACAAGCGCTCGATCTTTTTGTGCAATAATCCCTTAGGTCCAAAAAGATTAAAATCTAGAGGAGGGATAGCTCTTCCTGTCCCTTTAACGAGCTGGAAGGCCAAGGACTCGGCAATCTTTTCATATTTTACGAGTCAGCTGAAAAGAGCTTAAAGAAGACTCGTCTTTTGAGGAACGAGTGATAAACAGGGTTAGCAACTGATTCCAGGTACGGGTTGGAATTTTCCAATCACGGCAGTGTCACAAGGATGGCTAGGTGAAATCACTCTTCGCAGCTGTTCCTCAAAATGGGTAAACAATCATATGGAGGTAAACGATCGGCCAATGGAAAAGTGGAGGTGACAGTGCAAACACGACCAAGGCTTTAATGGCTGATGATATTACATTCACAGTGGTTATTTACCGGGATAGTTCATTTTTTAACGAGCTTAAACGCGGGTGGAAACATTTGCTCGGTCTTATGTTTATTTTTTAACGAGCATGAACTATGTGCTAAAACTGCTCGGATCTTGCGTTTATTTTTTAACGAGCATGAACTGTGTGCTAAAACTACTCGATTACCCAGTCATATGATAAGAGTGTCTCATTGAGATTCTATTTTTTATGGAGCTTCATCTCACAAAGCTATGCCCCACATCCTTTCTTTATGCAAGTTAGGAAACGGCTAACCCAAAAAACAGATAAATAACCGCTCTTTGCTTGCACTCCAAAAGGTTTGCATGTCCCCAGGTATAAAGTACGATTTCAAGGTTACCTCTACTTCTTTTCCTTCAAAACAATTGTTTTAAAGAGAGCGGCTTACCTCTTTCAGGTTACCCAAAGATTGTATCGTTAATCTTTCAAACAAAACACTTCCTCAGCAATGTCTACCGAAATAGACAAAGGTGAGCGATGATGCCCGCCAACTCACATAACTTTGACAAAAGAATCTTATTCTAGAATAACCCCTCTTCCTCTACGGACGGGGTACAGACTAGTCATATTCTCCCGCAGAAACCTACTCTATACCCAAAGTTTCCCTGCCGAAGCAGACCAGGACGCATGCCCCTTGGGTTCCAGTCATATCCTCCCATATTACTCGCGCTCATCAGGAGGACGGACCGTGGGTTGAGACACTTCTTGCGTGAATAGACCATTTAGGGATGGTACATGACTATTTGCGATGCGTGATCTGGGAAACGAAAGTTGGTCTACGAGCTTGACCATTCTTCCTTCATGTGGAAAACACATTACTCTAAAGAGTGAGGAGACTATAACTCCCATGCAATATATATAGTCTCGTCCAAGGAGTAGGTTATAATCCAAGGGTCCTTGAACGACCATCACGTTCATTTGAACGGTCTTCCCTTTCAATGTTATGGGCACATTGGGGAGGATCCCTAAAGGTCGACTGGTTCCTTTATCAAAACCTGATAGATTTCTCATTTTAGGCAAAAGCGCTGGTGAACCAAGCGCTTTCCAAGCAATAGAGGAAAGCATACTCACAGATGCCCCCTCATCAATGATAGTGCCGGCCATTACCATTCTGTATATTTGAACGATAATTCTGAATGGTATGCTTGCTAGCAAACGGGGTCTGCCTAGTTGGTTCCAGTCGAACGAGACAACTAGGTTGCTTGGTGGTGGGACCGAATAGACGGCCGGATATCGCTCTGACGAACTTCCCTCCTGCGATAAAGGAATGGGGGCATTGCCCCCTTGTTCATCAGAGTCAGTGTTGATGAAGAGAATTTGGACGGTGTCGTCTTTATTCTCCTCTGTGATGGTACCATTCGAAGATAGAGCCTCTGAAGGCGAAACCGGGTCAACTGCCGTCTCAACCTTTTGACTTTCGTCAGGCATGGATCCAGACGGTTCATCTTCAATGATAGGTGCTTCGGCTGACCACTTGGGCGGGCCAGCCGGGTTCTCAACTAGTGAAGGACTTTGCAGGAGTTTTTGATATCCAGGAGGAAGTTGCGCTCATAGAATCGGGCGATCTTCCAGAACTCTTTTAGCCTCGTCTAAGAAAGGACAATGGTGGATGGCGTGATCGCCTTCACACAGTTTTCAAGGAAATCTAGATTTCCCTCTCTGTCCTGAGACTTCACTTTCACTAGTTGACGGTGAGCAGTCAGCATGGCTATCAGAGGTTGACGCTACCGAATTGTGCAAATGGGGAGACCAGTCCCTTAGTATCCGAGGGATGCAGGGACAATCTCTGTGGAAGTGGTCTCCCTTGCATATGACACATGGCGATTTAGGCCTGGTCAGTGCTGTGTGTGGATTTTTGTTAGACGACACTTGTTTGCCCCTAGTCGCTTTTGGCTCCTTCTTCTTCTTCTCTTTCTTCTTCTTTTCCTTCTTCTCCTTAGGAACTTGGTTTTTTGTTTTACCAATTTCGTCAAGCGAAGAGGAAGGAGGAGAGGAAGAGTTAGATGAAGTAGAAGGCTGGTTGGCAACTCTGGTCTGGTCTAACTGTTGACTCGACTGTTCAGGAATGGTGGTGTTCTGAACGGCATTGGTTGAAAAGAGCCAGACTGGCAGGCCAATTGTCAGTCCTGGAAGCAACAATGTGGCCATGTGGGGTGCACCAACATCTCCCCAAGAGGAGAAGGGACTAGGATTTCCACTAAGGGGAATTCCTTGGTCGGTGTGCTCCATTTTTCAACCTAAAGATCAACGCAGGAATAAAGGGTGATTGTTCCGTTTAAAATAAATTTTAATGACGCTTAGACACAACTTTCTTTTTTAGTTTTAAAGAGTCAAGAAAAAGCTAAAGATGACTCTAGTCTCCTTCGATGTTTTAACGAGCCCGAAGTGACAAATGCTCGGATGGACTTTTTCCGTTATAGAGTCTAAAAAAGGCCAAAAGGAACTGCTCTGGAGTTCTAGGCAGAGGGTGTGCCAAACTTTTCTCAAAACTGCAGAATGCTTTTTAGGGTACGGGCGGTCGATCTTCCTGAATGCTGTGTTCAGTGCATTGCGATCAGTAGGGCGGCCGACACGGCTTCCTAAGGATAAAGGTTTTATGCCTATAGGGGTCTCCCAATATATACGCGACGGTACGTGGGAGCACAATCCATACTGGCGCTATCGTCCCTCAGGAGGAATCACCCACCATCCACGAGATCGACAGTCACCAGGCTTAACGACGCCGGAACACGTCTCTAGCCTAGACCTCTATGTTGTGCGTTATGTTGCAAAGCGTTGTTAAGTTCATTCAATTTATTTTAGGTTGATCTTTTTAGAAGTTTGCTTTTCAAGGTTCACCACGAGATGTATGATACAATTCTTAAATGCAGTCTAAAGATGATAAGCAAGCTTTATATCTTTTCAACTTTGAAAATCCTAGCTACTAAGGGAAAAGAAAGACACCATCTTTTCTCAAAGAGCAATCAGCACACTCTAATGCACTTTTCCTAAATCAATCATGCAAACTATCAAAATGAAAATGCACAATGCAGGTGTTTGTTTTCCGCTTTCTTAGTATTGATGCCTACAAAGAAAGCTTTTTGTACAACTTTGAATTTGCTTTTAAATGACAAATACAAACAAGTTTACTTTTTCGAAATCAGAGAAGATAGAAGAGATTACAACACTTAACGATTTTCGAAATGAATACTTGTTTCGACACTTAAAAGAGACAAAATCAAACCAATAAGCAAGAGTAGATGTATAATCAATCTGCAAACAACCAATGAACTCTCTTCTAAGATCACAATCAACAGATCTGAATCAAGGGCTACAGGATGACTATTTCACTCATGCAAAGGAAAACTGTAAATGACGCCACAAACACATAAAAACACTCATAGTCTTTTTGTACAAAAGGAGGCGGAATCTAAGCAGAGAAAAGGAGTTATCAGACTGGTACCTATGTTGGTTACAGGCTGCAAAAATCAGAGATCAAAACAAGGCAAAACAGAGCAGAGAACCCCAGCTGCACAAGGACAAACTGGTTCAGCGCAACCTCAACACAGGGGTTTTAACATTCAGCGCAGGTAGCCTTCACGGGAACTGCATTGAAATGCAGAATCCCTTCACTGCGTCTGCGCTGAAGGAGAAACTCTCGTTTCCCACAGGTTCTGGGTCACAGATTGCTATTTAATTCACTGTTTCAGGCCAAATAAAAGCAACAAGCAAGGTTTAATCAAAGGGATGCTTTGAGGGGGTACTAAGATCTATCACAAAGGATCATCAAATCATTTTTGAGTCCATTGTTCAGATCATAGACAAGTCCAGCAATTGGATCAAAGCAGCAACTGTCTACTTTGCATCCGGGAAAGATGCAGTTCGATTGTTGCTGTCAAGTCTATGAAACAAACAATGATAGAAACACAAATAAAATGAATAAACAGATCTCCCCAGCGGAGTCGCCAATTTGTTGTGGGGAAAAATGCCTATGCAGGACGATCCTATCCACCTAAGGTGTGACAGTGCCTTAGCAACAAACAGAGACAGCTATTCTGGTTCCTTCCTTTATGAAATGTGAAAGAAGAGAGATCAATAGACTTACCGGTGTCTTCTGTTTGTCCCTCGATCTGGTCTCTCTTGTCTTTGGGAGTTCATAGCTACTTGCCTTCTTGCTTATCCAGCTTCCACGGGTTCCTGCAAGATCACAAGAGAACAGCTACTTGCGACAAGAGAACAGCTACTTGCGACAAGAGAAGAACACTACACAAAGACAGATATTCACATTCATAACTAGTTTAGGATTAGAAATAAACTAAATACACTAATGCATTCATACATCAAAAATACATCAGCATATAGGAGAAGCCAAGATAGCTTTATTGATGAATAACAAGGTTCAGGAAGAGATACAACCCAGAGGGCTCCAATCCAGCATGTCCTTCCCAGCAAATGGAATTCCTATCTTCACCCCCTTCAAAGCATTAAGCACCCAATGATTCCAATCTCAAAACAACAGCAATTCTTTGCAATAACAAAATTCCAGCCTCTAGATCTCATGGAGGAGAGATCCATATATAGATGTTTGGAGAGAGGATGAGTCAGCTTGAGATCTAACTAGTGTCCTCTCCCTCTATCAGTTCTTGAGTCCACTTGGAGGTTCTTGCTTCCACTTGGAGATTTGGAACCTCTTACTCATCACCAGTCGAATTCCCTGAGGCAATTGTCATTTTGGAAGCTTCCTGGGTTTTGACACCTTGAGAAATGAGCCTGCCACATGTCCATTCTCGTTCAGTGCAGGTATACAGTGTTCCATTTGACATTCAACGCAGGTAGCCAGTGTTGGCTTTGACATTCAGCGCAAACAGCTAGTGTAGCCACTGAAATGATCCTGAATTGACTTGTTTTTGAGCAGTTTCTGGTGGATAACTTCTGTGAATTGCTGTGGTTTGTTAGCCTTGTTCCTCTAGGGGTAGGAACAACATGTTTAGGGACTTTGGATCCCTTAGATTATGGACATTTCATGCTCAATGCTGTAAGGCACAAAAATGTCTATAACACATAGGAAGTGAATGGACTGTGGAGAAATGATTTTTACACAAGAAATGTGGCTTCTTTTCACTGAAGAAAGTCAAATCTTGACTTAGTATTTTACAAAAATGAAGTGATAACAGGACTGGTTGGGCAGATCCCAAGATCCTCAAGGGGATGTTAGTGAGTGATTTGGGGAATAAGAAGAAGGGGGAGTTAGACATGCCTCGCTTGAGCTCCTCCAAATGAAAAAGAGCCTCATAATTGTGATCTGAATAGATATAACACTTGAAAACATGAAATGGATCACATAGCTTGATTCTGCAACCACAAAACTACTTACCCAACCTACTTACCTAGCATATTTTTCTTCTTTTTACATGGGTGCACTGGGACTTGCAGACCCTGATTATCTTCTTTTCTTTTAACTGCCCTCCTATCTAAGTGTACCCTTATCTCTTCCAAGGGCCCATATTAAGCAGTTGGGCTCCTTCATTTCTCCACCTAGCTACTAATCTACCAAGCTTAAGCTGTTTGGACATATATTCATTCTCTATCTTCTAAAACAAGAAATTTAAACCTAGGGAAGCCAAGATTAAGCTGTTTGGCTTTCCCTTACTTGTAAAACTCTTCAAAAATGGTATGATTATTCAAAAATGGAACTTCTTGGAAATATGGAACTTTGCAGCATGAAAAGATGACATATTTGGCATGTAAAACAGTGAATCATGAAATGTGAAACCTATTGCAATAGGAGGCTAACACCAGCCAGCTAGATGGGATGGGCTAGTTCGATCCCTGCCAACCCCCATATTAAACGACGGTTAGTTTGGTGGGTCTTCCAATGGTAGCATAACCATATTTTAAAGATATATGTTTTAATATACAGTCAACGGTTAGCAGGGTTGGTGGCCTTCCATCAAATTTTGTTTTTCAATTTTCATTTTTTAATTAACAATATACAATTTTTTTCCAGATTTTGCTAGGGTCACCAGAAAAATTAAACAGGTGACAATTTCGTCATTTTTAGCTATTGATAAGTGCCAAATTATTGCTCAGTTAGTGGCTGCCAATTTTAGTGGATTATGCCAAATTTAGGAGGAACACCAAATTTAGCGAGCCTCCAAATTTAGCTAGTGACAAAAGTATTGCTCCCTTTGAATTCAAATTTCTCTGCCAATAAATTTCACATAGAAGGTCATATTTGAGTTTCTTATGCATTGTTAGAATCAAGATGAGGAGCTCTTCGTTCAGGTCCTAGTTTCGACGAAATCCAAATAATTCAGGTTTTGAGGCTCTCTAGAGCCACCTGGATCAGTGCTTCAGATGGATATTCCACAGATTGATCCAGTATAAGAATCCCCCTTTAAACATGTGGAATATCCTTATCAAACTCTTGAAAAGTTTTTACATGCCTGAATCTATCCAAGTGATCAAGTTGTCGCTCAACAACATTGTTAGCCTTAGAAGATTTAAGAAAGATCACATCTCTAGATATTATAAGCTTCTTATTTACTTCATCATAGATACAATATGCTTTGGAGGTATTTGAGTACCCCAAGAAGACACATTTGAGAATCATTGTACTGAATTGGTTTCTTTGTTCCTTAGGTATCAAGGCATAACAGGTCGAACCAAAAACCCTGAGATGCCTCACAGAAGGAATGCGTCCATACCATTTTTCATAGGGAGACTTTTTTTTCAAAGCATGATATGGACACATATTCTTTATATATACAACACATAGAAATTCATCGACCCAAAACATTAGCTTAACATTCTTGAAAAACATCATTGAACATACCATATTTAATATTATCCTATTCATTCTTTCAGCTACTCCATTTTGTTGAGGATTATAGGGCATGATTATTTGATGTTTGACCCCATGTTGGTGAATATATTTTCAAATTCATTTGAAGTATATTCTTTTTTGTTATCAGCACGAATGGATCCAATTTGAGATTGTGTATCATTTTTGATCCATGCATTAAAGTTCTTGAATGCTTCAAAAGCTTCAGTTTTTTTCTTCAACAAATAAATCCAACACATTCTGGTGTAGTCATCAATAAATGTAATCATGTATTTATTACCATTTGCAGAAGGAACAAATATAGGGCCACACATATCAAAATGAATGAGATCAAGCTTTCTATGTGATGTGAAATGATAATCATGAAAAACTGTTTGTTGTGCTATCCTAAGAGACAAGAATCACCTTGCTTAAGTTTCCGAAGAATGTATGAAAAGTAGTAACACAATTTTTCTTCAACAAAGAAAGATTTCCATAGCTCAAATGTCAAAATCTAACTTTCCATAAAATACTTGATGGAAGTATACCTTCATCATAATGAAATTGTATGAAAAGTTCTAAACATGAGCAGAGGTTCCTTACAACTTCAAAAGTATTTATTCTTCTATCCCAATCATGAAAAGTGAGTTATCTTATGCTTTTCTAAGCTCAATCTTGCCATCAAATATGTGAATGGAGTGTCTTTGGTAGAGGATGCGAACCAAGGACAACAGGTTTGTCCTCAACTTTGAGAGCTAAAGAACATCATGTAGAAGAAAGATTGGAAGACAAGGAAATTTGAGCCTGATGGTACCAAGCCTTGATGGCTTGAGTTTTGACTTATCTACAAATTATATTGCTCCATCAACATTGTCAGTGAATTCTTCAAAGAAATGTCTTCTAAAAGTCATGTGGGAATTTTGTCCTGAATCAAGCAACTAAGCATCTTTCCATGAAGCAAGTGAAGCATTAAATACACCTTCAATTACTCCAGTGTTGTAATGTGCCACAACATAATGAGTGGACTCGGGTGCTTTACCTTTCCCTTTATCTGATGATTTTCATTTCTATGCATCCCTTTCCTGTCTAATCTTATCCCATGAGAGCTTACATGTGGAAGCATCATGACCATTTCTATTACACAGTGTGAAATGAAGATCATACCTTTCTCCTTGGAAATTTATGCCCCCCTACCTCTAATATTCTTCCCTCCTTGTCCTCTTTGACCACCTATTCCATTAGAAGAATCTTGTCCCTAATTCTTCTCTTTTTGTGCAAGGAATACAACTTCTTCAAGGCATTAACAATATGTCTTCTTCTTCTCAAAATTATTTTCTCTTTCAACAAACTTGTCCACAAGATAGTCAAAAGAAATATTTGAAAGTTTATCACTAACTTGTAATGACTCAAGATAATAGGAATAAGTGGGATACATACAATGCCTTGAAAGAAGCACTGAGAGGAACATCCATTTTAACACTAATGGCTTTTAAGTCACACATAATGGCTCTTATACCATACTCAAGGAAAGGGGATCATCATCATTCAATTCTAAATTAAACAATTTGATATTCAATTGAACAACTTTTATCTCAGAGTGTGAGTCACATAATTCTTTCAACTTCTTTAAACCACCAAAATCATCTCTAAAAGGAGTAATATGACAACTCATCTCTTCATTGACGAATGCTGCAATTAAGGCATAGGCATTAATGTTCTTGCTATCCCATATGACAAACTCCTTGTCAGAAGTAGGCTACCGAGGAGGATTACCTCCTTCTCCTTCACAAACCCCTTTCCATAACTCATTAAAAATCAAGGTGTAATTTATCTTCCTGGAACACTCATTGTAGTTCTGTTTTCCAAAGAGAACCATTCCAATTATAGAGATAAGTGAATGTATCATCAAAAATTATTATTTTCGTTCGATATAACAATCACAACCTTTATTTATATCATATATTTATGATTTAATATGTAAATGAAAAAAAAAATCACTCTTTATTGTGCATATGAATAGTCACACCACCATAAAATATATCGCTGCTCACATAATATATGATATATATATATATATATATATATATATATATATATATATATATATATATATATATATATATATATATATATATATATATATCTTTTCTCTATTCATACTTTATGGTATTCAAAAAGGACAGAACACATTTTCATATACTTATGGCCTTCACCATAGAATACACACTTTACATATGTTAGAACCTCACCATATTGTACACACTAACATAATACACCATTACATATTATATAACCATAAAAAAACTTCAATGAACTTTAAGTTCCCAGAACAATATTCAAAACATTTAACAACCAATGCACATACCACACATATCTCAAAACAAACTTCAACATTCACCATACATGATGACTATTCAACACATAGCATCATCAATGCAACAAGAACTGCACTATATATACAATTGAAATGGAAATGAAACAACCTTCCACCAAAATGCATGAGTCAAATTGTTATGCATCATGCATCGACACCATATACATGAATTGTGGGAGCTGCCATCACACCATAAGCATTACACGGTCTCCAACATATTGCAAGAATGATAAGACTTAAAAACACCAAGCACAATTCAAACAATAGTTCACGTAGAGAACGTACAATAGATTAATCAACAAACATTACATGGATGCTTACAGCACAAATGCACATTCCATTTTTTTATTCCAAAGCTTAATCAAATGCAGTGCTCCAAAATTTGTAGATATAATTCAATACTTTTTCCAAACACATAGAAACTATAGACAAAGGGATAATATGGCAGGAATTACAATAGAAATGGAGTAATTTTAAGCATGTGCTATGATATCATGTCAGTCCAGGAGAGTAAATCCATTAATGACACCATTCGTATAGATCCATTTGGTGCCAATCTTTTTCTTGTCATGTGGAAGCTCTGTCAACTTCCGAGTGTCATTCCTTTGAATGGAATCCATCTCTTTTTGCATGGCTTGCATCCAAACCTCATTAGTACATGCATCTTCAAAACATGATGGTTCAAAATCAGCCTTGGCTAATAAAGAGAAATTGACTATCTCACCTATTCATATTTCTTCATGTGCTTCATTTGCACTCCTCTAATAAATATCACTCAATCTTCTTACCTTCCTTGTAGAACTTGGAGAAGAAGTTGGACTTGAACTTGATGTTGAAGAAATTGATGAAGGACTGCTTGATGGAGTTAACCAACTAGTTACAGAAACATTAGTTGGCTGCTCATGATCAATATCAACAATTATATCATCATTCAAAATAGATTTTGTCTTCTCAACATGGCCTTTTTGATGACCATAGACTCCCCCTTCATAAAAAATTACATCTCTTGAGACAATAATCTTGTTAGTTAGAAGATTATACAGTTTATAAGCCTTGCTTGTCTCACTAGACCCAATAAAAATATATAACTCACTCTTTGCATCTAAATTTTTTCTATTATGATCAAGTACATACACATAAGCCAAACAACCAAAAACTTTGAAATGATTAACATTAGGCCTTTTTCCATACCAAGCTTCAGAAGGAGTCATATTTTCAATGCATTGGTGGGGCTACGATTGAGGATGTATACTGCTGTAGCAACTACATCTCCCCTATAATAATTGCTCAACCCCTTAATTTGTAACATGCATCTTGCCATTTCAACCACAGTACAATTCTTCCTTTCGCCTATGCCATTATGCTGGGTTGTGTATGCCGTAGTATGATGCCTCCTTATTCCACTGATATTACAATAACTCTGGAAAGATTTTGAGCAGAATTCTCCTCCATGGTTAGTCCACAAACATTTGATCTTGCACCCTTTCTCATTTCTACAAGGGCTTTGAACTTCTTGAATGTATCCAGAGCTTCACTTTTTGCCTTCAAAAATATACCCAACAATTTCATTAGTAATAATCAATAAAAGTGATGAAATATGATGACTTACCCAAACTCTTAGTCTGCATAGGACCACATATGTCTAAATGAACAAGCTGAAGTGGGTGATGAGCCCTCCATGCAGTGCCCTTTGGAAACATTTCCATCGCATGTTTTCCTTTAGTACATCCTTCACAAACCTCCTTATGCTCTTCTACCTTGGGCAAACCATAAACTAATGCATGTGAGGTTAGAAACTTCAAACTGTGAAAATTTAAATGTCCATACTTGAGATGCCATAACCAACTTGAACCCTCATAAGCCATATTTGCAAGACTGCTATTATGTTCATCAAACCTCAAGGGAAACATCCTATTTCTTGCCATAGGCACAACAGTGATCACCCTATTTCCCTTATTATTATCATATATGGCACATGTCTTATTTTCAAAGACTAATTTATAATTTTTCTCACATAGCTTCCCAATGCTCAACAAATTATGCTTCAATTGTGGAGTATAATAAATGTTATGAATACTCTTTATAACTTCTTTTGTTTGGACCTCCATAGCTCCTTTAGCGGCAACCTCCAATGCTTTATCATCGCCAAGCTGGATCTTGGATTTGAAACTTCCATCCTTTGTTGAAAGCAACTTCTCATTCCCTATCATATGGTTAGATCATCCATAATCTAGGTACCAAACATCTTTACTAGTATTTTCACCTTAGGCATAAGATAAAAATAAGTGATCTTGAGGATACTCACCACTTTCTTGAGCATAGGTAGCATTTTTACCTTCTTTCAATCTACATCCTCTTTCAAAGTGGCCATACCTATTACAATAGTAACATTGAACATTTCTCTTATCAAATCTACCTCTACCTCTTTGTCTAAAACTACCTCTTCCACTTGAGCCACTTCTTCCTCTACCTCTTGAAGAATTTTGGCTTTTCCATTTACCTTGACCTTGATTTCTTTTGGTACTATTACTACTTGCATCTTCATTCTTTGTAATTTGTAATTTAGAGGAAAAATCTTTCTCAACACCTTCAAAAGTGTCCTTCAATCTTTCTTCATGAGACATCTAGGATCCAACCAATTGATCAAATTGTAGTTTTGTCAAATCATTACTTTCTTCCATGATTATGGCAACATGATTCCATCTGTGTTAAAGATAATACTTTTTTAATTAAAACTTCATTACTTACAATTTCTCCAAGTGTAGCCATTTTATTGACCACATCTTTGACTCTCACACAATAGTCACTAACACTCAGCTTCTTGCATCTTCAAATTCTCAAACTCTCGCTTCAATGTCTGAAGCTTGACCACCTTAACTTGATCACTACCTTTGTAAGCTTCTTGTAGAGTCTCCTAGGCATCTTTGGTAGTTTTGCTCCTGATATTCTTGGAAATAAGCTCTTATCAAGAGCTATCTGAATGGGAAACAAAGCTTGAGAATTCTTCTTCCTTTCTTCCTTTCTCGTTCTTTCATTGGCTGTAAGGGCATTCCAATCAGTTGGCTCCTCATAACTTGATTCAACAATCTCCCACAAATCTTTTCCAATAAAAAAGGTTAGCATCTTAATGCACCAATAATCATAATGGTCCCCATCAAATTATGGAACTGGCATCTGGTTAGAATTTGCCATGATTAACTTTGTCGAAATTCCAACAATAAAACTTTAACCCAAAACAATTTTACGCTTTGATACCACTTGTAGAATATGAAATGGCTTCTTCTTCTTCAAGCGAGTTGATAAGCCAACATAATTATGAAGAAAAACACATAAAAAGAAAAAAAAACAAATTAACAAATAAAACACAACCACTGTGTGAGCTCAAACAAAAAAAATAAATTAACAAATAAAGCACAACCATTGTGTGAGCTCAAACCTACTGTAAACCTCATATTCAATTAAAACATTAACACATATTCCTCGGTGGATGACTAATCAAAACATAATATATATACAGATCCGCGGCTCCTCACCTCAGATCTTCATGCTGCGGCTCTCGTGACCATCTTCTAGGATTTCCATGCAGCTCTTCAGATATTTGTCTGATCAGTAGATCTGCCCATCTGCCAATAAAATCTTGCGAGGAAAAAGTTTGCAGGGTTGCTTACGCATAGGGAGAGTTGTAGCTCGATCAGGCCACTCTTCACGCTTCACTTTGCGGCTCTTCACACTTCAGATCTGCGGATCTTCACCTTAGATCTTCATGCTGCGGCTCTCGTGATTGTCTTCCGGGATTTCCACGCTGCCCTTCAGATCTTCACACTGCGGCTCTTCAGATCTTCACTCTATGGTTCTTCACGCTTCAGATCTGAGGCTCCTCACCTCAGATCTTCACGTTGTGGCTCTCGTGACTGTCTTCCAGGATTTCCACACGGCTCTTCAGATCTTCACGCTGCGGCTCTTCAGATCTTCACTCTGCGGCAATCTTCTGTGGCCTTCTGTGACCCTCAGCACTAGTGCTACATCTGTTGATCTTGTGGCTGCCCAGGAGAGATGGCTCCCAGCATTGCGAAAAGAGTTGCTGGCACAGTTTTGTCTGCCTCTGGGGGGCAATCTCTTGCCCATATCATCAATGAAGCCCCAGCTCCCACTGTCCAGGGGGTCCAGGCCTCACTCGATGAGGCTTTGAAGTTATCTGAAAGTGCCCTAATTTGCTGATTCAATGGTTTTTGGCCGCGACTGACAACTCTCCACAGTTGGATCTCGGAGGTATGGAAGCCTCTAATTCCTGATGCATTTAATATCTACCCCTGTGCTAAGGGTTTATTTATAGTAGATTTTGAAAACCCTGAAAGTAGACAATGTATTCTAGATTCCAGCCCTTGGTTTTGGGAAAAATTAGGCCTATTCATGAGGCCATGGAACCCATCATTCGATCCCTTAACAATAATCATAACCTCAGCACTAGTTTGGGTGAGATTGCCAACCCTACCCTTGCATCTCTGGAATTTCTCTTCGCTAAAAGCCATTGGAAATGCAATTGGGAAATTTTACTACAGGTGCCCAGAAACAGAGGAATATGCTAGAACCACCTATGCACGCATCTGTGTGGAGATGGACTTCAGTGCCGGATTCCCAACTGAAATAAACCTAACAAGTAAAGACTACGTGTGGAATCAGAAACTCGATTATGAAAGTGTCCTCTTCAGATGTCGATCTTGCTTTGAGACAGGCCACCTAGCTAAAAACTGCCCAAAAGCCTCCTAGAAAAATTCTGCTAGAAAAAATAACCACGGATCTACATGGTGGGAAGGATCACAAAAAGAACACTACACTGTCATCAAAGAAGAATACTATCGAGAAAACTCTGAATCACAAGAAATCGGGCAAGAAAGAAACAACTCTCAAGACAAGCAGGAGGAAAGCCCCACCCAACAACAAAAGAGTGAACTCGACAACCCCTCAAGCATCAACAGTTATGAGGATTCGAATACCGCACAAAATAAATCTTCATTTAACAGCAAAGCAGATCTCCTTGACCAAACTTCTCCTCCGACTAGGACGAACACAATAGATCACGAAGCTAAGACACCAATATCCCAATAACCAAAAGGGATGAAGGAGATGCAAGATAAAGAAAGTTGGAAGACCGTAGAGAAAAAAAGAAAGCTACAACACCAATCTTGCCAAGACAGACGAGGAGCTAGACAATTAGAAACTAAGAAAATTATAGGTCCGATAGACAAATTTGGTCTCAGTGGACGATAACCACCATCATCATCATCATCAATAAACATATTACTAATATGATTATCAATCAACTATCTAATCTGAAACCACTGACACTACCAATCTCACTGACCACCCTAATAATTTGTTGTCCTAATTTTGCACAGAGAACACAAAATCTATTGACTAATTTGTGAGGATTTTACATAATAAAATTAAGCATTATTCCCAACATAATTGTTAAGTTTCAGAATTCTTGTTCTCCATCAATTATGTCCACCGAATTAATAAATCATGTAGAAACCTCAAATTCCAAGTGTGTAAAAACAATAATGTTGTGTAAATATGATGATAGTCGAAGTTTGACCCAAAAAAATGTATCATGAAATATTGTGGATTATGTAAAATTTAATTAAAAATTTAGATGTTTTTTCAAAAATAGTTTAATTTTTTCAAAAATAGTTCCATCTTCAAGTTCTCTCATGAGCTGTGACCTGGTAAAGACTAAATTTCATACAAAACAATTTATCTATCTAGATCGGATGGCTTTCGATTTAATAATACGATATAATTCAATTTGAAATATCAGCAACAAATATTTTAGCGGTCAAATTCTATGGATTATGGATAAATGGGTAATGATGCCACATGGAAAGCTAATTCTCGTCCTTTGGTGATTGTGACCACTGACAATGACATATGCATTTCCGTCTTCCTTCTGTGTCTTATTTTTCTTGATTTTAGGTATTCGCATTCCAAAAGGTGAGAGGGATACGTTTGTCATACTCTCTCGTGTGTTTTACTTCATTTTATTCGCATTCCAAAAGGTGAGAGGGATACGTTTGTCCTACTCTCGTGTGGAAGAGGTAGCTTAACCTGATCATTCTTGGTCTCGTTGCACCGTACCTTTGGTAATTAAAAATGTTGTCCAATAAAGTGAAATTTCACGTGGTAACTTTTTTTCATCAAAATGCGATATTTTTATTTTTCAAAATTTTAAGTTACATGGATTTTAAAAGTAAAAATAGACTTACTACCTATATAAAATTGGACAATGGTAATCTCGAAATTTTCATTAGATTTAAAAAAAAACATGCCAAAAAAATCTATATATTTATTACAAAATTATCACCTAGTTGAACTACTATATTAAAAATGTTATCCAAAATATTCTTAAATAAATAAAATAGAACCTCCCACTCCTTCCCCAAAATACTTAAATACCCCATGATATCAATGGGTAGATTTAATGCGACTCCATCGTTTAAGTGAACTTACTCGAATTTTTTGGTTTTTGTTTTATTAAATAATAAATATTATATTTTTATTTTTTAAATTATAATTTTAGATAAAAATAAATTTAATGATTTAAAAAAATTAATAAATCTATAAATTTAAAAAATTTAAAATTATTATACACCATTTATACTAAATTATGAACTAAGAAATATTGATATCTGACTATTGACTGGCTAAAATATTTCCTTGGTTGGAATAGAATGTCTGAAAATTTAAACAAATGGGCTCAAAACAAATTGGCTCAAAGTGTGATTAATGGCTTCTTTGGCTTCTTGGAAGAAGGCCAAGTAAATGGCTCTTAAAGGGAGGAATTTCGGTGATTATGAGGTCGATGAATATTCATAGGACTTCTAGGGAGCTAATTGCCTTGTCAAAGCTTCTTTCAACACTTAGAAATATTAAAAATGTCATTTTTATATGAGTTGGAAATAGAAAAAGAAAAAAGAATGGGAAAAAAGAGAAATAAAACCTCTAATTAACCACCCAATTATAAAATAAATAAATAAACCTAAAATAACTATAATTTATTAATGTAAAACTTTGAAATGTTAATAAAAACACAAACCTATATGAAATGAAAGGAAAACTACTACATATAAATAATATATGAAATGAAAGGAAAACTACTACATATAAATAATATATGGTTAAATTTTTAGCATATAATATTTATAAAGCTTTTGTATGTGTGAGAGAAGGAAGGCGTTTGCCTTCTTAAAGCTAGTTTATATTCATCTTTACATAGATCATCTTCTAAATAGTAAATTGGTATGAGTAGACATGAGCATGATACTTTATTTTATCAATTTACATCTTATTGCAATCCAGAGTTTATTTAATATGAGATGCCAAACCATTGTTCGTTAAAAGTTAATTAGAATGTCTCTATTCTTTTTTCATTTTTCATGAGTTTATGGCTTTGCTAAGTGCTATCTCGTCACCCCAGAAATACAATTTAGAAAATGTGAGCTAGAGGTTTTTGGGATAACTTTCTTAATCCACCAAAACATAAAAATGTAATGTATGAAATAGATAATTTAAAAACATAGATTTCAAAGTTTTCTAATCCACCAACAAATTTGGTGACTATCCCAACAACATGTGTAATGGTTATTAACCCCGTGTCGATCTTATACATTGAAAAATAACATGAGACTTATCAAATCAACAATCTCATACATTGAAAAATAGGATAAGCCTTATCAAAGGCATTCCTCTCCCAGATTCTAATCGAAATTAAATAGTAAATGAACACTTTGTCAATGTTTGGTATATTGGCGGATAAATATAGAGATTTTGATGCTCAAGTATTATGCTATCCACTAAATTTTGGGAACACTACAACCACTGCTAGCATAAACCATCAATCCTACCGAAAATTTTCATCAGCTAATGAATTGTTTCCCATTTGTTTTGGGGTGTATCAACACTAGTTGTTAAAAGGAGACAATCTACATGAGACGATGTATTTATTGATGGTAACACTTTTCTGATTTATATTTTGTTTAAAGGTTTCTTTAGATTTATTTTATTAAAAAATATTATATATATATATATATATAATTTTATTTTTTGTAACTATAAATCAGATTTTTAAATTTTCTATCTGATTTCGGCTAAAATCATGTCGAAATTTCCACCATTTTCTAAGAAAAATTGTGGGTTTGTTAGACTATATATATATATATATGATTGATTAAATTTAATACACATAGAATATTCTATAATATTCTTACAAGTATAGAAAAATCAAAGGGTGAGATTTATTTGCAAAGTATTTATGCATTTTTTTCCTTTTAATTAAATTCATTACTTAAAAAAATTGTCATATGAACGAGTGTCATTTGAAACGAGTTATGGTTGTTTTGGGCACGTGGCATTGATAAGACATGGTATTGGCCCATTGTATTGCAACAAAGCCAATTTATAGATTAATAATATCCATGATAAAGTAAAGATGAATCTCCATAGTTAAGAATATTGTTAGATATTTTTTAAAATGTATATATGTTTTATGAGTAGTCTTCAAGTACTATTTTTTGGAAAGTTTTGAGGTTAACTAGGGTTTTTGAGGGTGTTGAATCCATATATGTAGTCGAAAAACTGAAGTTAAACAACACAAATCAAGATTTTGCCACAAATGTTTTTGTTGGATTCTAGTAAAAAATCTACTAGAAGCACCAAAAGGTCGCACTTAAAGACTACTCCTATGTCTAACACTTATAAGTGATTATTTTTATCATTAATAATAATAATTATTATTTTAAATATACTTATAGTTTATTTAATTCTTATGATATTTTTTTATAATGAATATTATATTTGAATGAGAGAGCTATGTCGCAGGTTAAGGTTTCGTTTAGCACAATCTTTCTGCAATCTCTATTCACGATCGTTAGCTAACATTACCCAATAAGGAGATTTTTTAGATTTGGAAACAATCACTTCAACCACATTTGATTTCCTCTATAGTGCCCATGTTGGGAGGGGTATCAGCCCCTCCCACAAAAAAGCTATGGCTTGGAAAAACTAGTCTAGTGAGGGAGGATCTAGAGCTTCAAATGGAGAAGGAGATACATTTGACACTATGATTCTTGGAGCAATGGAAATACTAATTCAAAATAACATGCCTACCCAAAGCAACAAAAACCCCAAATACGAAGTTTGACCCAATAAAATGGAGTATATAGACAATATATGAAATAAAGTTTTGTCATTTGTAAGTTTATTGGGATATGGCCTTCAGAAGAGGACTTTGTAAAATGGATCTATAATAAATAACATCTAATAAGACAAATTGATTTGGAACTAGGGGCCAAAGGTTTCTTTACAATAATCTTAACCATCTTAGAAGATAGGGCCTGAGTATTTAAAATAGTCCTTATTTTTACAATAATGCAGGTTTATCGATGAGAATTTCGGAGGAGTCCTATCACCTTGAAAAATAATAATTTTTAGTAGCATTGGTATGGGTGAGACTTTTTTGTCAAATAATTTTAGGAGCCAAAGATTCTGAAAGAAATTGGAATATTGATTGGATCTTTTGTCAATATCTCAGAGGTCACTAGAACCGCGAGGTGTAACTCATATCCCAAAACATGTATATACATAAATATCTCCTAGCCTTTGATAGAGTCTATAGAAACCTCTTACCAAGACGAAGTCTGGTGTCAACCTCTGGACTATGAACATGTTCCTTTTAGGTGCCAAAGATTCCAATAATTTTTTTTTTATTTAGCGTTTTCCTGATTTATCCAGAAGAAATGGAAAAGGAAACTCAAATAGTTAATTTTGATGGCTTTCAAAAAGTTGCAACTAGAAAGAGAAACCCTAAAAACCTATCCGCCCAAATGGACGAAAGCTCAATTTTGACTAGAAACAAGTATTTGGCACTTAAAAATCAAGATAATGATATATAATTGCTCGAAGATCTTATGAATATGGAATCAAATGTGTAAGAGACTTAGGCAAAAACTTCCATTAAGAGGAACACTCCAAAAACCCCCCATAAATCCTAAACTAGAAGGAGGTAATCACATCAAATGTGTTTAAAATGGATGTAGAGGAGGATAGTGAAATATTAAATAGAGATGAGAAAATCCTATTAAATTTTCATGAAGAATGGAAAAATAAGGATCTGAGCACCCCTATAGAGCACCATAAATTCCAATATCAACATATTTATCTAACAATAAACGATTAGTTTAGGGAGCAAATGGGGAGGTGAGATCATCAAGTAAGGGTTTTGGAGTACTTTCACAAAGTGGGAAAGGAAAAGCCCAAATGGATAATGAATTCAAAAAAGGGGAAGGAGGACCAACAAAGCCTCTATTTTGATACTCGAGGAACATTTAGTTCATAGAAGGTAGGTGAATGTATGATTAGAGGTGTTTTCCTCAACCAAACACTCAACACAATGTAAATTATCTCCTATAATATTGACAGTCTCAATAGCAGGTGTAAAAACAAATATCTTAGAGATAAAACTAAAAGAAGGATAACCTACCATTTTTATGACAAAAGAAACAAAAATATCAGGTCATAAATTCATGGAAATCACCTCTCAATGCTAGAGAGGATGTGAAGTGGTCGCTTTGGATGCCAATAGAAGTGAACGGGATCAAACCATTCTTTAGAACCCTATAATGGTATCATTTGAAGATTGGATTGCACTACCTCTCATTCTCTCATAACATTTTCAATATATAGGAGCCAAGGAATATGACTGTCTAATAGCAGTATACAACCCCCATATCCACAGGGATAAAGCATCCTTTTTGGAATATAGTAAAATAATAAAATCCATACACCAAGATGAGATCTGATTCATTAGTGGTTTTACATCCATATTAAATCCATAGAGGAGGAGAAGGGGGGTGATAAGACTCAACCTTGAGGCGCAATAGTTTTCCAACCTTCTCCATCAACTTCAAGTGGCGATCTGAACACTATTGATGAGGTATATACTTGGAATAATCACAATGGAGGGAGACATCAAGTAGCTAGTAGACTAGTTCAATTTGAAGTATTTGAAGCCTTATTTAACTTAATTTTTTTTTTTTAAATATTATTTTGCCATTAATTGGCTCAAACCAGTAGCCAATGCACTTGGAGTTATATCTGAAAGAGACTCCTCATAATTGGATCTTTAAGTTTGAAGGCTTTTAGTTACATGATATCAATTTCGTGCCTAAATCCAAAAACTAGCGGGAAGAACTATAGGCCCAAGGATGAAATCGCATGCATACATTCACACTTAAGCTCAATGAATTTAATTTCAAACTAAAAGAAAAAAAAAAGAAAATAATTCATCATATCTCTAAAATAAAATAGGTCCTAGAGACTTGCATGCAACGTGTGCAACAACATATTACTATGGATGGATGCACATGTGCCATGATAATGGAAGAAGGACAAGTAATTAAAGAAAGAGAGTAGTGACAGATGTAGGAGGATACCCTTTGAAAACATAAATATCATGTTCAATGGTTGAAGGAAAGAGAGAGGAACTCATTTTTTTCCCATAAGGCTATGATAAAACATTGCCATAACACTAGGATATTCTAAATTTCCTCTAATGACGAGAAACACTCGGGGCAAGATATGAATTTGGAGCCAGAACTTGTCTCATACTATCATTCCTTTCTTATGAATCCCACACACAATAGATCAACCACTATGAAATGAATTACATCACATATACCTAGCCTTCTTCATCTACCCTATAATGATTCGTTGATGAGAGAAGTCTCATCCATAGAGGTGGAAGAGGTATTGATATTTATGTCAAAAAATAAATATCTAGGTCCTAATGGCTTCACAAAGGACTTCTTTCAGGCATATTGTCCCTTTATAGGCTTAGAAGTGCATGCTATGGTTGAAAAATCACCACTTCGAAAAGGTATGGCCTGGTCTTAATGCTACTTTTATTACATTAATTCAACATTAATTATTATGTCAGGAAGAGTGGATAATCCCATTTTGTTAGAAAATTTTTCCTTTATAATGTTGTTTATAATATTATATCATGAATCATCCTAAATCACCTTAAACCTCAGTTGAATAGTATCATTTCTCCAGAGTAGACTAGTTTTTATCGAAGGGTGCCAAATCCTTGATGGGATTGTGGTAGCTCATGAGGTTATCGACTCCCTAAAGAGATCCAAGAGGGCCACAATGCTTATAAAATTGGACCTCTCTAAATCTTATCACCATTTAAATTGGGATTATATTCTCCAAACTATCCAAGCCTTTCGATTTTCATCTCAGTAGATCACATGAATCAAGTCTCTAATCTCTACTCCCTTCTTTTCCATCCCTTTGAATGGTTATATAACCATGACTCCTAATCCTTCTAGAGGTATAGGATAGGGTGATCTTATCTCCCCCTTTCTATTCATCTTGGAAATAGAGGGTTTCAGAAGATATCTTAAAGTTGTGGGGTAACAGGAGGTTATCAGGGGAATTTTATGGTAATGATATACTTATCACCCATAAAAAATTGTTGATGATATTATGTTTTTTGGTATGCCCATTGCAGGGGGGACTAGGGATTTGAAATCCATCCTCAATTACTTCATGGAGGCCTCGCGTATGGTGTTAAATGCAATAAAATCAAATATATATTTCGTTAACACTAATGTGGTTGTTGAGAGGCATCTAGCATGCCTCATGTACTTCTAGATAGGAAAAATTCTTGTTAAGTACTTGGAAGACCAACTAGTAGAAAACTCTTTCAGATTAGACTGTTAGTAGGGCGTACTTCAAAATATCTCCAATAAGCTGGAAATTTGGGTGTTCTACTCAAATTGGCGGGTAGGCTAGTCCTCCTTAAGTTTGTCCTTTAAGATCCTCTAATATACTAACCATAAACTTTAGAAACTCCCAAATTCATCTTTAAATCCATCACTACCATCTATATAAATTGTCTCTAGGGAGGAGTGAAGAAAGAAAAAAAATTGTCATTGGTTGCTTGGGATAAGATTTTCATCCCCATTCTAGTGGATGGTTTGATTCTAAGAGACCTAGAGATATTGAATAAGTCATTATGAGTTAAACTACGATGGATATGGATTCCAAGAGGTAATGAACCTTGAAAACAAATTTTGGATAATAAATATTCCAAATCTTTTCTTAGTAGGAAGAGTTAAGAGCCATATAGTACCCCTTAGGTTGCTCTATATGGAACATGGCATGGGAAAACTAGAGTCTTATCCCAAATCCTTCCTTTTGGAATATTAGGAATCAATGTGCTAGCCTCTTCTAGAAAGAGGCTTTGAAACAAATGCCATGGTTGGGGGATTATGTGGAACTTCAAGGGATGGATGCATTTACTTTATAGAAACATTGAACTATAGTAGAATAGTTTTGGAAACCATCACTTTATTCTATGCTTTCAAGAGGATGGAAGGTGATAAATGATTGGCTAGCACATCCAACCTTGATTTCCTAACCCATTATCATTCATGAGTTACAAATCCACAAAATTAGCATTACTTAGGAAAATGAAAAACTCTGGTGGGCATATCAAACCAAAGTGATGTTCACTTTTAGGGAAGTCTATTTCCTGCTAGCTCATCACAAGGATATCCATTAGGAATCTCTATGGAAATATTTTTGGATGAATGGTCATTGGCCTAAGGTTGCACAATTTGTATGGTTGATAGGAAGAAAAAAGATGCTCTCACAGGGTCAAATTAGAAATAATGGATTTCAGGGCCCTTTGATGTGCCCCTTATGCTGGAACTACGAAGAGATTATGGAACATATTTTGGATGTTTTTCCTTTTGTTGGTCATGTTTGGGAGTGGTTCTTACACCTTTTTGGGTACTTGAAATACAGTTACAATAGTCTACTGGAAACTTTGGAGAAATAGAGAAAAAAACATATTCATTAACCTTATATTTAATCGAGCATGAATTATTTTTCATGGCTTCATCATGTGGGTGACCTGGAAAGAAATAAAGAAGAGGATATTAAAACGAAAGAAAACAAACATGCGACTATCTAGAAAATTATTAAGAAAAATACCAAGAGACCATCCTCCCAAAAGCGTGTAACAAGGAGGACTAGAAAATGATTCAACAAGAGAAAAAAATATCAACAAAACCAGAGATTTCACCTTCAATGATTTCAAATCTTCCTTCCAAGATCTCCACCCCCTAAAATTCCTCTCCATTATTGTATACTCTGCCCTAATGGAATTTGTGAAGTTAAATTTTGATGGTGCATGAAAGGAAACCCTAGATAAGCTAGCTATGGAGGGATTTTTTAAGACTGGGAAGGTTGAGCCTTAAATTTGTATGTTGCAAACAGTGATATCACAAGTAATAATGTGTCAGATTTTGTAATCTTGGAGAAAGGTTTAATCCTAGTGATTAATGAAGGTGTAACACAAGCTCCCACCCCCTTAGTTCCTCCTTGGGTAGTGGAAGGTGCTAAGTCAATCTTAACTTGATCTCCAAGGTATTTTATGAATATGTAGTCATAAAAAATCTTAGATTTCAACTTCCTCAAAACTACAATATAGTATCACCATTACAAACTTTCTTGTCAAGAGATTTTCGGTGATATATATTTTATCACAATCCAACTCCTAGATCAAAAGTTATGGCCATTTAAAGCTTGGCCTCAAAAACCCTTTCGTGTGAGCAATCATACCATCTGGTGTTCACCTTGTGGCCCAAGTGGCTTAGCCCCATCAGAAGTGACCTCCACGTGGATTGCCACATTGTCGCAGTTTGTGCCATGTCATCACGCCCCACCCTTTCACACATAAATGCATAACGAGAAATGCCTGTAAGGGGCTTGCAACATGATTTTTTCACCAATTTAAATGAATTTTCACAACTCATAGATATTCTGTTCTAGGACTGCTACAACATGACACTCCCACTCAACTCCCCAAGGAAAAATGTGAATATTTACATCATTTTCTAGGCTCTTTTCATGTTCCTCGACTCCTTCTAATCATAGCTATGTTATGTCATATTCCAAGCTTGAGAGCCTACAACCATGATAAAATCATGTTGATGTCAAACCATAATGATGTCATGTTTACATCATGTTGTTATGTGGCCTCCTCCTAATGCATAAGCTGTCACACAATATCTATCTGTTTGACCCTCCAAAAGGACTTTCGATGCCCGCCACATGTCTCTCCTTCTAAGTGCTACATCCTTGTCCCTGCCTATGTTAGCATGGCATGTAGACTTGTTGTAGGCTCGAAATGTCTACCTCAACATTGGGGGAAAACCGTTGGTCGGGAACTTTAAGCAACTCCCTTTCCGTTGAAATGGTGGTTCCCACTAGTTCGATTGAGTCTAGTTACCCTTTCTCTACCTCTACTGGCTTAAAGTATGACCTTCACCTATCAATGGAGAAGAGACATTAGATCAACTCTTCTTGCTGATCTGACAATAAATTGATCCTTAAGATGACTTTATGGCTCATCTAAAATCTAAGTGTTAGTCTAGCCTAGATGTATTATACTAACCTATGAGTTACTATGTCAAGCTAATACTAATTGTTAGTGTTAATGTATAACTATATTAATATGAGTTAATGTTATCTTAATACTAATGTCATTAATCTATATTACTATATCTCTTCTAGTATCATATTATATTAATATCAAACTATGATAACTAATACTTTATGTCATTAATTGAACACTATTATTACTTATTAATATACTAATATTTAACTCTATCCTAATATGTCCTAAATAATATTACCTAATATAAGCCTAATAGAAAACAATTAAACTATACATACTGTTAAATCTAATACATATTGTATTGCTAAATGTTATCTAACTATAGTAAAAGGTCAGTCCTAGAGAACATTAATATTCTAATAGAAATTAAATCTAGTTAAGTATTGAACTAACTACTATTCACTATCTGATAAAAGCGAGCTTCAAATTAATAACAAAGTTAATTTCTAATTATATTAGTTAGCTTTATTAAAATAAAAAGAATTGTCAATTCTAACTAAGTTTATCAAAGATAATTCTATGGTTAAATTTTTAAAAAAGATCTAAGTTAAATATTCTGAAATAAAAAGGGGATAAATTTTTATATACAAAATTTACAATAAGTTTACAATACCTTTATATTAATATTTTAATGATATAAGTGAAAGAATTTAGATCGTCATAAAGGTTTGATCAATTTAAAGGATTGATCAAACCACAATAATTTTTCCTCTGTGAGAAAGGACTTAATGCAAGGTTAAAATGAAGATGCAAAACATAAAAAATACTATTTCAAATTGTAATGGGATAGCCCTCTCACAATTCGAGAGAAATTTGACCTGAACATGGGGAAATGATTGTTGTTATGATTGAAATCTAGATAAAATTCAATTGTAAACTCCAAAGTAGTTTGGAAACCTACAAAATATTAAAGCGACCATGTAAGTGTATCTGCTTTAATAAATAGTTATTAAAGTGACTTCACCTACAAGCTTGGATTCATATTAAGCATAATTCATCATGTACTTTGCATTAATTAAAAGAGATAGTGTAGAATTTCTCACTGTAGATCACCTGATAATGCAATATACTAAATAAAAATACTTGATCTACTTCTACAAACAAACTTGCGGAAACTTAATTGATTTTGAGCAAGATCAAATAGAACACATATAATAGAGAATGAGAAATCAATCACACATGAACACAAAAGAATACTCTGGGGAAAGCCTCAACTGAAAACCCTGATCTCTGTATTATCATACAACTGGAAATATGTCCGAATTACACAAAGCTTTAGCTCATAAGCTATCCAACTCTCAGTACAATCCCTCACTGCTTCTCATAGAGAGTATAGACAACACATATGCCTTCCTTCAATCCTCCAAGCTTCCTATTTCCTTGCGCAGTTTCTCTTGGGTCCTCCAGCTGCAACCTGTGTGATTCTCACCTCACACACAACACTAACCTCTGAAATAACTGCACAATCCTGAAGGAGATAATTCCTTCTGCATGGATGAGTTTCCTATATAGGAAAAATCCTCCAACAAATAGTACACTGTCCCTTCCTCTGATCTCAACTGGGTCTCTGACTGAACTGACATGCATGAGTTATTTATGAGAGAATATTCAGTTATCTGGAGAGTAGCAGTTACATGCATGCAAGCATTAACTCACTAAACTCACAATTAATTCTACAAAATGTTAGAACTAATCTAACTGGACTTAACTCAATTAACTGAGCTAACTAATTACAAATCAAATTACAACTCATCCTTATCTCTTTAACTGAGGGATAAATTCCTCAATCAATGGAGAAACTATTGCATGTCCTCACATAGACTTCATGTTTGATTTTCTACAACTAATTAACTCAAGATGAATGAATTAATTATTTTACAAACAATTGCTAAGATCAAATTCGAATTTTACTTCTCAATTTTAGTTTAGGGACTAACTAAAATTGGAATCCATCTCGAAATGCTATTTATAACAATGTTATTTTTAGCACTTCCATTTTTCATTCCTTGTTGCTATGTCCAACACTAGTACCCAAACTGTTATTTATAGCAGTGCTATTTTTAGCACTTCTATTTTTAGCATTTCTTCTGGCCATTTTCAATACTCCCTCTCAGAAAGAAAGGAATTCAACTCGAACCCGCTCCTGAAGCTTTGGAATGTTTTGCATGCAACACTTCTCCCAAGTGTTATTGCTCTAACAACTCTAGAAACAAAAAAATCTCCCAATTGACCTCTCTGTTGGGCTAGAAACATCCTCTAATGTTGAATCTCCATTTACCGCTGACAAGTGCTCCCTCTCTGACCTCTGCACTGCTGCAACAACTTCCTGCATCTCGCATCATTGCACACCTCTCCGTGCTCTCCTACACTAGCGCAACACTCCTGTGCCTCTCACATTGCTGCAACCTACTAGCTCTGCGCTATCCTGGGACTCTTGTACTGTAGCTCTCTCTGCCACTCCATCTCCCTTTACCGCTGACAAGTGCTCCCTTTATGACCTCTGCATTGCTGCAACAACTTCCTGCATCTCGCATCATTGCACACCTCTCCGTGCTCTCCTGCACTGGCGCAACACTCATGTGCCTCTCACATTGCTGCAACCTACTAGCTCTGCGCTATCTTAGGACTCCTGCACTATAGCTCTCTCTGCCACTCCATCTGCATCTATCTCTACCCACTCATCCAGTCTTGCTACTCCTCATTAGTGCTCCCGTAACAAGGTCTAATCAAAGAGGTTGGGTACCTCAAGGATCGTACCCCTATTTCAGCTTTCTTGGGACTATCACTCCACATCGCCCCACCTCACACCTGGAGGTATGGCTGCACGTGATTCCTCTACCAACTTGGCTCGAAATTTCCCCCTACTGGAGGTCTCTGCATGAGTGTATGCCTCCACTTGGTCTCCTCTCGGCTTCTCCAGTTGTGGTTGCTTCACCAATTGTGGCTCCTCCATAATTGTCTGAGACTTCTTCTGGCACTGTATGTTGAGAGGTAATGTACTCTCCCTCTCAACCACCAAGTCTCCAATAGTTGCCTTGATCCTCAAGGCTTTGAATGCATCTTTAACCTTAAGAGCATACGGGTTCTTGACTCGTGAACTGATCTTCTTCACCTGTCTCATGGTGACGTGTCGAAGGAAAACCTTTCCCTTACTGAAGACTACATCATAGCCTTTGTCTTTTAGCATTGCGATTGACACCAAAATTCTCATCAGTCCTGGTACATACTTGACATCAGTCAAGGTAATGTGAGCTCCATGCTCCCTCTGAAAAACAACTGTGCCTACACCTGAGACATTATACTTTTCATCATTACCCATTGCTATGAGTTTCTGGAGATATTTCTCCTCCAAGCTATTGAACAAACTCTTGTCGTCGGTCATGTGGAAAGAAGCTCCACTGTCAAGAAACCAACCACATCCCACCATGGATGAAACCATGCATGCGAAGAGGGTGAAATCCAACTCGAACTGTGAGGCCAATGCCTCACCTTCAGATCCTTCCTTGGATCCCATCTTGGATTTCTTCAGTGGACAATTTGTAGCAAAATGGCCCACCTCATGACAATGAAAGCATCACACTTTCGATTTGTCAAACTTCTTCCCACCATGGGAAGAACTCGATTTGGGATGAGAATCCTTCTCCTTCCCTTTCTTTTCCTTACTTGCTAAGGCACAATTTTCTTCATCCTCCTTGGATGAAGAACCATCTTTGGTGCTTCTTCTTATCTCCTCCTGCATCAGATCCGACCAAAGTCTTTCTCAATTTGGCAGTTTCTCTCTTCCATCAACTTAGTCTTGGTAGATATGCCAGCTCTTAGGAAGACGGAGGAGAGCAAGACTCACCATATCATCATCAGCTGTCATGACCCCTACACTTACAAGCTCATCCCTGCAAGTGGTGAGCTTGTTCAGATATGTAGAGATCGTGTTGTCCTTTTCACACTTGATTTTCAGAAGCTTGTCTTTCAATGCCAGCTTCCTCTGATCATTGCTATTCTGATATAGATCTTTCAATGTTTTCCACATCGAAAACGGTGTGTCCTTCCCATGCAGACTCGAGACTATGTGGTCTCAAACTCCCTCTAGAAGGATTCTCCTTGCTCTAGCCACACCTTTCTTCCATTCCACCAATTCTGTAACATCAGTTAGGTTGGGGACTTCTTGATCAATGAAGTCCTTTAGACCATTATCCTCTAATACTGCTTCCATGCGATCCTTCTAGACTATATAATTTGAGCTGCCATCAAGGGCATACTCGAGTCTTAAATTGTTGAACGCCATTGGTGAAATTGAGATGTGATAAGAACTCGATTTCTATATTCAGGAACCTCAAACTTCAAACTTCTCCCTTCTTATATAATGTTCTTTGCCTTGATCACCTTTGCTCCGATACCATGTAGAAGTTCTCACTGTAGATCACCTGATAATGCAATATACTAAAGCAAAATACTTGATCTACTTCTACAAACAAACTTGCGGAAACTTAATCGATTTTGAGCAAGATTAAATAAAACACATATAACAGAGAATCAGAAATCAACCACACATGAACACAGAAGAATACTTTGGGGAAAGCCTCAGCTAAAAACCCCGATCTTTGTATTATCATACAAGTGGAAATATGTTCGGATTACATACAGCTTTAGCTCACAAGCTATCCATCTCTTTGTACAATCCCTCACTGTTGCTCATAGATAGAATAGACAACACATATGCCTTCCTTCAGTCCTCCAAGCCTCCTATTTCCTTGTGCAGTTTCTCCTAGGTCCTCCGGCCGCAACCTGTGTGATTCTCATCTCACACACAACACTGACCTCTAAAATAACTGTGCAATCCTGAAGGAGATAATTCCTTCTGCATGGATGAGTTTCCTATATAGGAAAAATCCTCCAACTAATAGTACACTGTCCCTTCCTCTGATCTCAATTAGGTCTTTGACTGAACTCACATGCATGAGTTATTTATGAGAGAATATTCAGTTATCTGGATAGCAGCAGTTACATGCATGCAAGCATTAACTAACTGAACTCATAATTAATTCTACAAACTATTAGAACTAATCTAACTGGACTTAACTCAGTTAACTAAGCTAACTAATTACAAATCAAATTACAACTCATCCTTATCTCTTTAACTGAGGGATAAATTCCTTAATCAATAGAGAAACAGTTGCATGTCCTCATATAGACTTCATAGTTGATTTTCTACAACTAATTAACTCAAGATTAATTAATTAATTATTTTACAAACAACTGCTAAGATCAAATTTGAATTTTACTTCTCAATTTTAGTTCAGGGACTAACTAAAATTGGAATCCATCCCGAAATGTTATTTATAGCAATGTTATTTCTAGCACTTCCATATTTCATTCCTTGTTGCTATGTCGTACCCGAAATTCTATTTATAGCAGTGCTATTTTTAGCACTTCTATTTTTAGCATTTCTTATTGCCGTTTTCAACAGATAGTTCATTTTAATTAGTACAAGAGAAAGCAAAATAAACTTGCAAATGGACAATAAATATCTTTCATTACATGTTTACTTCAATGAAATAGAGATGATTTCAGTCTCATTTGCCCCTTAGAGATAGCTCCTGTAAAGCTTCAATAACATATCACAATTAACCAAACAATAATGTTTAATATCAACGAGAAATGTACTACTTAAAACATAAATTAAAATCAATTATAAAACTTTGATATTGAAACAATAATTCTACATTCAGGTAATAGTACACTGAAATGAAAATTTATTACAACAATGAAAAAATTCAATTTCAAAATGTGCAATCCTTGGAGAACCTCTGACTCTTAAAAGAACAACTTACAAATGTGCAAATATAGTAGAACGGATACAAAACCTTCTATTATCTCTATAGTCAAACACTTTGTGCAATACAATAAGAAAAAAACACAAATTGAATGATTACAAAAACCCCTTGTGTATGGATCGACCACCTTCCGCTCCACCTTCCTCTGGATACCAATCCATCTCTTCAAATGCATCTCCAAGCTTATTTTATAGCCATGTGAATTTGTTTTGCTTCCTTGATATCGTGCTACAAATTCTCCATTATCCACCTACAATCCAAATCATAAATTATTGTTAAAACTATTATGATTTATTTAATCTAATAAAAAAAATCTAAATAATATTTAAACTTAACTAAAATATAATTTAATATTAAAAAAATAAAATAAACTAAATTAAAATAGTCTGATCTAAAATATAAATAAGCTACTATAAAATGAATGTAATAAAATTAAGATATAATTAAACACAAAGTAAAATCAAATTAAATTAAACTGAATCACAAAATTAAAACTAAATGAAAATAAATATAAAACCTAAACTATTTTTAAATTACCAATGAAATAAAATAAAATTAAAATTAAACTAAAACCAAAATAAGCTATTTTAACAACCAGAAAGAAAAATAAAAATCAACCTACTTTTAACTAAGAACACAAGTGAAAATAATTAGTCATGTTAAACCAAAAGTAATGAAACCTGGAACGGGCGCCTTCCTTTTTTTTGTTTTGTTTAAATGTTGTCTTCGTTTCGGATCCAACTGTAATGAACCAACTAACGACCATTAATATGAAATCTTCACCAATAGCTATGTGGCCATTTAAAGCAACCAGGGATCTTGAATCAAATAAGCGTTGTTGTTCGGATGTGATGGCATGGGCGTAATTTTGCAGGTAAATCTTCCCCAAGCTCCAATAGCTATGTGGCCATTTAAAGCAACCAGGGATCTTGAATCAAATAAGCGTTGTTGTTCGGATGTGATGGCATGGGCGTAATTTTGCAGGTAAATCTTCCGCAAGTTGAGAGTTACCTGGAAGAACTAACATTTTTTTTTCAGAGGGAAAATCAACATATGGCCTGGGCCAGCGGATATTTACAACATATGACCGAAGCCAGCAGAATTCAGAATATAAGGCATAGCCGTTACAAATCATAGGCCGAAGCCAACAAATAACCAACGCAGAGCAGATACCAAATCGAGAGGTCCACGACCAACCGCCGCAGAATTTGATCGCTGCTGAGAGAGCGAAAGCCACCCGCCCCAGCCGCTATGACATGCACGTCGTGTGCAGACCCGGAACAACTAACATATGCATAACGAAAATGGTTCCAAGGAAATTAATGCTGAGGACGCATGTTAAAAGGTTTGGTTAATTCAATATATGGTTCAAGTTTGACATTAGTTGCCTTGGAGGATAATAAAATATGAATTTCCGCTTAAAATTTCAATCAGAATGCTAGATTAAATGCTTTTCAAAATGAAGTTTAAAGTTTTCATTTTATTTTTTAAAGTGTGGTATTATTATAGTGCAAAGGTTTTGACAAGTAATGGAATTTATTTAAGATTCATGAATTCCTCCAACCATATTTTAAGTTAATTTGAAATTACGCGAAGTGTAAAAAATTAACATGGGATATGGTAAAGCATATTTTTCTATTTGGGCAGATTATCCCACATATGCCTTCTCAAATGGATACCCACATATGCCTTGTCAAATGGATAGAGGTGAGTTATATATGTAGTGGGTTTGAGTGTACACATTGAGAAACGTGATAAAGGTAAGGGCCTTGTTGATAATTATGTTAGAATAACTAAGAGTTGTCATGGGATATGGTCTAATGGTTGTTTCTTAATTTATTTACAATACATTTCATATTTTAAATACATTACATTTAATACAACATTATATGTTATTTACAATGGATATAACATAATGTTGTATAATATATTAATTTATTTACGATATTTGTATATTATTAAATTAATTTATATACATTAAATGTTGTGTCAAATTATATTATTTATATACAAAAGATAAAATGTTTAATATTTTATAATTGGTTATATGTTTAATTATATTTATAATTTATACAACGCGTTAATGACAAATGACCAACCTCCTTAATACAGGTATACACCAACGTACTGAGACAAACATCAATGTGACCGAAACGTGAAATGTGAGGTAATGTGCATATGAAGGTGTGACATGGTCAATGTCCTTATGAAATCAAAAGGAAATTATTAAGAAAATAAGTCAACAATTGTAGAAAACCAAGATATGACCAAAACCTGAAAAATTCCAAACGTAGCACTAAAACCTAGAGGAATCAAAAGTCACCAAATGCCAATACAGAAGGGGGTTTTTCAAAAATTAAAATAGAGGGCCCCCATATTTTGTGTGACAAAATATGGGGGGAGGGTGGATTGACCAATAAAAATACCTCCATCCTTGGTCCCACTAGGATCCCAACTTCAGATGCAAGTTGTCATTTCCCCGTTATAAATATTTTTAGACTAGTTTTGGAGCCCATCCTACATCCTCCATGTTGCAACACCAAAGGATAACCTTTGCAGGGCTCACAACCACAAACGACATGCAATCACATTACTCGATGGATGTAAAGTCCTTCTTCCAACTTCCCTCTCCTAGGGCCGCAATGAAGTGGAAAGACTTCCTTGATCTCAGGCCATGAATAGAGAAACCCTCTATAATGTAATTAGAAACTCCTCGTCAAGCGATAGAGAAGACTTAACATATTTTTGTTAATTCTTTTTTCCTTTGCACTGTGATTATGACTTTGTAGCAAACTTGTGGGAATTTTCAAGTCAAAGGAAAGAATCTTGGGTCTCTATTACAGGCTTATAATGCATTGGTTTTTTCCCTTCATGATAGTTCCATAGTGAAGTCCTCAACAAAACCTCCCAATTTTAAATTTACTAGCCTTCCCAGCCTTAATTCCATAAAACACTGCCACTGCATTATGAAACATCACTTAACCATCTAGGAAAAATAACTTGAAAAGTGCCACAATAAAAACTATGGCTCATAAACAAAGTTCAATTACAATTTTGATCAAGGCTCTCTATCTTTTAAATTGTCAACTAGCCATCCAGTAATATAGAGAACTACATGTCTCTAGGCAATAGTTATTATTGAGAAATCTATAGAAAATGATTAGAGTGATTTCTCTTTCTTTGATAACTACTTGTGACGTATTTTAACTTTTTCTTACTTATTAACTTCTTTACTTATTAGTATGTTTGTATATCACCAAACAAATACCAAAATTAGAAGAACAAGAACACATAATATAGGCTTCTTGTGAGGAACAAAACCTATGCAATTGATAGGAAAACTAGAAAATCTATTCTCTTCCTTATAGATTCTTCAATTGACGAATTCCAAGATCTCTAGACCAAGACTAATACCCTCTAAGACCAATTCCCACCTTTCTGGATGATGTTCTTTCCTTGAACAAGTCAAACCCAATCAAATCTCTTCTAGTAGCGCAACTTCGACCCTTAGCTATAAAATTTCAATCTCCACTGTAGACTAGAAATTTTCGATCCTCCTACAATCGTTGTTGGCACATGTGTGAGTTTCATTTTATCCTTCCAAGGATTCATTAGAACTTAAATTGGATTTCTCTGACTTCTGGAGCTTGAGGATGACTTATTTTCAACTTCACTTGACCTTCTTGCCTTCCCTTCTTCAAGATCAAACTTGTAGAGGAAAACCCTAGATATGTTGCAAAAACCATAGCCTTCCTTCACATGTGTGAGAGAGAAATAACCTAAAACCAAGTCTTGTTCTTCCTCTTCCTTCTTCACTACCTTATTCTTCCTCTTCCTTCACTTGAATGAGTGAGATATGAATGTTATTCAAGGAGGTTGATTTTTCTCCTTTATATAGGCTCCTCAAGGTGGATGCGGCTCCCCATTTTAGGTCGGCTTTCCAGCTATCAAGTTGACTTAGTTTGAAGGGTATTTTGACTCTTTAAAGACAAAAATATTTTTCTTTGCAAGTCACAATGTGCCCAAAGGGGTATTCAACTTATGAAAATGAAACTTTTTACTTCTTGACCTAGGAAAAACCCTAGAAGCACTCTATGGTTGCTTGAACTATAAAATAAAAGACCTTGAGCATGTTGTTGCTAAATCTTGCACTTGCAACACAAGTACAGTAAGAGGAAAATAAAGATCCCTAGAGATAGCCTATGGGTTGATTGTAGACCAGTGCCTCATACATCTTAAATAGAGGAGTGCTTGTAAGATGGTGTGAGAGGGGTTTGCAGCACTCCAATTGTCATGAAATGAAGATGGTGGTAAGAGGGTTTGGTTCAATATTATTTTAATGAGGGAGATTCAATCCAACTCATGAATCCAAATGTTGGGGGTATATGGAGAAATATCAAAGAGAAATGGTTTCTTATTCTGGTGGCCTACACATGGAAATGCGATAGCTTGAAATAAAGGTGAAGTGGTGAACGAGAGGGGGAGAAGAAGGAGGAAATGAGGTGTAGAAGGTTGTAATAAACAGAGTCCTCAACCACTGTATTTCAGCAGAAACATGAGAGAGTAAGAAGGTAGAATGATAACAATAGGGGGAGTTGATGTAAAGCTTCAGGCTTGCATGGTAATGTGTGTCAATCTCTGTTCAACAGTTGAGGTAAGCCTGAGCCACCACAAGTATTGTAAGCTACTCACAGACACAAGTAAATCTAAAGGATGGCAAGTATTGCATGCATAAAGATAAAGAAAGTAATTCTATGGTCTCTCACAGGTGCTCTCTTCTAATTAGCAGTGAAGAAAAATCCATTTATCAACCAGAAACATAACAGTTGCCTTAACATTGTTTGAAGGAAGAAATACAAAATTGGAAAGAGGTTACAAAAGGGAAAACTCACTCCACATTAACATGTTTGGAATCAATCAGGAAAATATCATTTATCTTAGAGAAGCCAATAACTAGTCGATACATTCGATAATGATATCAGTGAAATCCCATGAATACATCAAGTTGAACTAAAATGGCATCACAGAATTCAGTCCTCGTGGGTTAGAATATCCGGAACCCGCCTAGGACCCCTAACCTAGTCTTGCATTTGCCTCTTTATAGGAAGAAGGGGAAGGTTTTAAAATCATGACACAATAGAAAATATCCTTAGGCCGAGTCTTAACTGTCAGATCATTTAGCTGTCTCGGCTAGGGTGAAGCACTGTTGCGCCCAAAAATATTACAAATGGATCCCATCCCTTTCTTGAAGAAATCAAACATTAATACACAAAGAAAAAAGATAGAGAGAGGAAGGAGGAGGTGTCCCTTTGTCATTTCAATGGAGGCATACTGTCAAGCCACGTCTCTACTGTCATAGACTCTTTTCTGCTATTTGAGGCAATTCATTCATACATCAACCGACTTAAGTCAATTCTGGCATTCAAATGCTTTCGACGCTGACTTATAGAAGCGTATTGCAGGTCATCTTTACATAAATATTTCTATACTCATCGTTAAACACCCAACTGCCAACCCATCAATATTTCAAAACTATATGTACAATGTTATCAGTGCATCATGGTGCAGGATTTGAATTCATTTAAAAACAATCAAACAGGTGGGTGTTTAATTAACTCTTAGGCCCCCTTTCTTACATCCCCTTCTATGAATTTCCTCATTGGGCCACAGATGGATATCAGGGGCTCATCTTAAAAGACTTAAAGCCTTGACCTGCTGTGTGAGGGCCTTTTTCTTTATAACGCATAAGTCCGTCATTGGCCAATTTCCCAAACCTGAAATCTTTGTAAATCACAACTTATGAAATATCGCATTCGCGGCCCTTCCTCATTGCATCCCAATCGCTGATAACCTTGAAATCAGGAACTGTCAATCGCTGACAACATGGTGACATCATTGGTGATGTCATCACTACCACATGTCACCCTGTGAGTGGTGCCATGTGTGACCCAAAAACAACCCCATTGAACCCCTGAGAATGCTAAAACTGAGTGACATGTGTCCACCACCACATCATCATCCGTACTTTCCATGTCATCATCCATACTTGCCACATCATTGGTCATCACATCTGCCACATCAACTCTAAGGACCAATCGTAAGCCTCCATGTGGCCCCTTGGATGAGAGAGAAAGAGGTCAGTTGGGCCTTTCTTTTGCATGCTTTTCCCTTCTATTTAAAAATCGGCCCTCCTTGGTGATTTTGGTCCATATCGAAATATCGCCCCCCCTTTCACTATTTCGGGACTCAAACCTCGCCGATATGCGATAATGTGGAATTTTACCATGTGGAGGAGAGAGAAATACTGGCCCGACCCTTGGTTTGGTGGCCTTTTCCTTTGTAAGTTGGAATCAACCCCTTTTCGCAACTTTAGTGATATATAACAAATCAAACCCCTTTCCAATTTTGGGACTTAAACCATCATAATTGCTGATAAGTGTTGGGCCTTGACCCGCCGATTGCAATAAGCACACCGCTCGGCCGAAATGTGATAATGCGGGACTATAGGACCATAATATTGGCCTTCTATGTCGATAATCCATCGATAAAATATTCTGCCTGGACCCGGGACCCCGCCAATATGAGAAAATGCGATATATGTGATGTGCATTGACCCACTGATGTCGCTGTGTGATTGCGGAAAACTGTCCCAAGGCCTGATTGTGATTTTTCTTCAACACTTATCCATTTTTTTGGGTTTTTTTAGCTTTCTAAAGGGATTCTTCAACATGCCCTAACTTATGATCCATAAGCCCTTTTTTGGACTTCTATATACCATCAGAAAGATGTTTCCGTGTATTACACACTAGAGAGGGTCCAGTTTGGCTCTGACAAATTATATGCCTCAAAATTTGGCATCAACATCACTTCTATTTGGCTTTTGAAGCCGCTGGTGACCAAAAATGAAGTGAGTGACAACATTGGCTCCTACTGGGGATAGTGCCTTGCTGGAAAGGCGCTGAGAACCTATAGACCAATATCCTTCACCATTAGGCACGGATTCAATAATAAATGAATCTTTGTAACCATCCAAATCTCCATGGGACTTTCCTCATTAATCTAAATGTAGAAAATAAAAATTCTAACAACTAAAAAGTAAATGCTCAACTGGTGAGCTTGTTTATGTACAATCCTACTTATGCACAATGATTAATTTAGCGAAGTGAACTCAACCCTCCAATGGAGCCAGTCCAACATTAGAGTACGAGATCTCATGCCTTCATATTGCTGAAAAATAAAGGTACAAATAAGCATGCACCATGAAAAATCAACAAATGAAGAACCTGATACATGTTGTTGAAATAACCTTTGTTGCTAGCTTAAGAATAAGCTCATGTACCTAGCTATAGGGTCATCGACTGAATAAGGAAAATTTGTAGCTGCCTCCTTTTCATGAGCAGTCTATTGGCCAATATACTCTTGGCCAGGGTAGCCACAATCATCGTTCAGCTCCTCAACTTTAGTGTTTTCAAGGATAACCCGCTCCTGATATTTTGCTACCCATCATTCAAAAGGCCAACCCTCTTGGAAATCTCCAATAGATTCCTCATTTACAAACTGTAAGAGTTGTAGATGTGGGAATCTGATGAGAATTATCGACAGGAATTTTTGTACAACAAGCAATAGGAGACTTTGAATGGTCTTTTGGCTTTGGGATCTTCTTGAAAAGCTTGTTGTTGGGAGCCTTCTCCCCAATTGTTGGAAAACAACTCCTTCTGCACCTCCATGAAGATTTCCTCCTCCTCTGAATCATATGAATGATAAATTGGAGGAGATCCTTGGTCTTACTCTCCATGTGAAAGATATTCCTCATGGAATGGAGCCTCTTTGCTGACCTTCTGATGGGCATCTTCTTCTTTTCAGCTTCCCATAGCTGGGAGTATGGTAGCTCTCCCTCACTAGACTCTCCATCAGAGTCATATTCATCATAAGAAGGAGAAACATCAGACTCAACTGAATAAGCCCTTTGAGAGTTTATTTGTAGCTCAATGGTGTTTCCTTCTTCTCTTTCTAGCTCATAGGGTGATGCTTCTTGATGTGAGTAGATGATTTCTTGGAGAGGAGCTCCACCAACATCTTCAACAGATTCATCAACCTCGGGACTATTTTCATCATTACAAAGTGTGCAACAATCTTCAAGAAGAGCATTATGTGGATAAAATCTCTTATAATATTGATAGAATGTTGTATGGAAACATTTCAAGGAAGATATGTTGCCATGAGGTAGTGTTTTAAACCAGACCCTAGCATCTCCTTCTAAAGACAATTTGAATAACTTCATTTGTACATCTTCAAGAAGAATACCTCATTCCTCCATGCATTCATGAAAGTCTTTGAGGTGTTGGTCAGGTATTTTCTCTGAGTTCTCATTGAATTTAGGCAAATAGGTGTTCCACTCATGATATGGAGGGACATGATTGGGAAAACCAACAATAGAAGAAAAATCCAATGGTGCAAATTGGTTGGCTAGGAATGCAGGAAGGGCCATCTTGAAAACCTCCCTATATGATTGATTTTAGCTTCAAAAGTAGGGAGAGTTTTGGGCTGCTGTAGCATCAGAGTGAGTATGAGGATGCTTAAAAGGACATGATGATCATAATAGAGATATGGATAGTGGAGTCGGTAGGTTGTTTACCATAGATTTAACAGTGGAGTCAACAAGGTGAGAGATATTTAACCCACACTTCCTATGCTCATTTAATAGAGGAAATGAAATATTTTGTCGTACCGAAGGAAAAATATTCTAATTCGTTCCTTGGAAATGGTGCTAGAAAGATGTTTTCACTAAATCTTGCACCTGCAACATAAGTACAACAAGAGGCAAAGAAATCTCCCTAGAGATAGCCTATGGGTTGATTGTAGACCAGTTCCTAGGACATCTTAAATAGAGGAGTGCTTGTAAGATAGCATGAGAGCGGTTTGCAGTACTCCAATTGTCACGAAATGAAGATGGTGGTAAGAGGGTTTGGTTCAATATGCCTTTAATGAGGGATATTCAAGCCAAATAATGAATCTAGATGCTGGGAGTATATGGAGAATTCTCAAAGAGAAACCATATCTTCTTCTGGTGGCCTACACATGGAAATGAGACAACTTGAACTAAGGTTCAAGTGGTGAAGGAGAGGGGGAGGAGAAGGAGGAAATTAGGTGCAGTGGGTTGTAACAAACAGAGTCCTCAACTACTATATTTCAACAGAAATGTGATAGAGGAAGAAGGTAGAATGACAACAATAGGGGGAGTTGATGTAAAGCTTCAGAATTTCATAGTAATGGGTATTAATCTTTGTTTAAAAATTGAGGTAAGGCAGAGCCGCCATAGGTATTGTAAGCTACTCATAGATATGCGTAAATATGAAGGATGATAGGTATTGCATGCATAAAGATAACATAAGTAATTTTGTGGTCTCGCACACATAATCTCTTCTATTTAGCAATGAAGACAAATCTGTTTATCAGCGAGAAACATAACAACTACCTTAACATTGTTTTAAGGAAGAAATACAAAATTAGAAAGAGGTTACAAAAAGGAAAACTTACTGCGCATTAACATGTTTGTAATCAATCAGGAAAATTTCATTTATCTCAGAGAAGCCAATAACAAGTCCATATATTTGGAAATGATATTAGTGAAATCCCATGAATACAATAAATTGAGCCAAAATTGCATCATAGAAATCAACCCTCGTGGGTCAGAATTTCAGGAACCTGCCCATAACCCCTAACCTAGTCTTGCATCTACCTCTTTATAGGAAGAAGGGGAAGGTTTTACAATCACGGCATAGTAGAAATTATCCCTGGGCCAAGTCTCAACTGTCATATCAACTAGCTGTCTCGGTGAGGGTGAAGCATTGTTTCCCCCAAAAAGATTACAACAAGATCCCATCCCTTTCTTGAAGAAATAAGACATTAACACACAAAGAAATAAGATAGAGAGAGGAAGGAGGAGGTGTCCCTTTTTCATTTCAGTGGAGGCCTGTTGTCAAGCCACATAGACTGTTTTTATTTTTTTGAGGCAGTTCATTTATACATCAACCCACTTAAGTCAATTTTGCCATTAAAATTCCTTCGGCACCAACTTATAGAAGCATATTGTAGGCTGTCTTTACATAAATCTTCCCATACTCCTCATTAAATGCATAGTTTCCAACCAATCAATATTTAAAAACTCTTTGTACAGTGTTATCAGTGCATCACAACACAAGATTTCAATTCATTTAAAATAGTCAAACAGGTGGGCGTTTAATTAACTCTTAGGCCCCCTTTATTACAACCCCTTTTATGAATTTCCTCATAGGGCCATAGGTGGAGACCGGGGGCTCATCTTAAAAGCACTTAAGGCCTTGAATTTCTATGTGAGGGCCTTTTTCTTTATAACGCATAAGTCCCTCATCGGTCGATTTCCCAGACTTGAAATCTTTGTAAATCGCAGATTATGAAATATCTCATCCGGGACCCTTCCTTATCGCATTGCAATTGCCGATAAGCCTAAAACTAGGAATCGCCACTCGTCGATCGCCAATAACTTGGTGATCTCATTGCTGACATCATCACTTCCATGTGTCACCCTGTGAGCGGTTCGATGTGGCACCCAGAAACAACCCTATTGGACCCTTGAGAATGCTAAAAACGAATGAAACGTGTCCACTTCCATGTCATCATCTATACTTGCCACATCATCGTTCGTACTTTCCACATCATTGCTAATGTCATCCACCAAATTAGCTCTGAGGATCAATCAAAATCCGCCATGTGGCCCCCTGGAGGAGAGAGAAAGAGGCCAGATGGGCCTTGGTTTTGCATGATTTTTCCTTTGTATTTAAAAATCAGCCCTCGCCAGTAATTTTGGTCCATATTACAATATTGACCCCCCTTTGATGTTTCAGGACTCAAAGCTCACCGATATGCGATAATACAGGATTGCGCCACGTGGAGGAGAGAGAAAGAGTGGCTCGACCCTTAGTTTGGAGGCCTTTTACTTTGTAAATTGGTTTTTTCCCCTTTTCGAAACTTTAGTTCTATATCACAAATCTGCCCCCTTTTTGTTTCAGGACTTAAACCATCGCAATTATTGATTAGCATTGGGCCTTGACCTGCTGATTGCAATAAATACACCACCCTTCCAAAATATGATAATGCGGGACTGTAGGACCATAATATCAGCCTTCGATGATGATAATCCACTGATAAACTGTTCTACCTAGACCTGGGACCCAACCGATATGCGAAAATGTGATATATGCAATGCACTTGGACCCTTCAACGTCGATATGTGATTGCGATGAACTGTCCGAAGTCCTAATTGTGATTTTTCTTCCACACTTAGCCATTTTTTTGGGTTTTCTGAGCTTTCTAAAGGGATTCTTTAACAAGCCCTAACTTCTGATCCAAGAACCCTTTTTTGGACTTCGATATACCACCGAAAATCTCTTTCCGAGCACTATGGACTAGAGAGGGTTTGGTTTGGCTCTGACAGATTATGTGGCTCAAAATTTGGATCAACATCACTGGTATTTGGCTTATGAAGCCACTGGTGACTATAAATGTAGTGAGTGACAACATATCATAAAACCCATCCTCCAAAAGTAATAATAATAATTTTCTTTTATTTCACAATTTACAAGAATAAAAAAGTACATTTCATATTTATGAAGACTAGACCTAGTTACACATTTTTCAACACTCCCTCTTAGCTAGGGAGGTATTAATAAATGGTACATGAACATTCTCAATTTGAAGAGATCTCGTAGGAAGAGTTGGATTTGTAACCCATATTTTTAGCATTATATCAACCAACATTGTCACATAGCAAGGTCTTGATTAATAGATCTATCTCTCCACAAGATGATAGCACAATGTTGGCAAGATCAATTATTTATAGAAACCATCATCATTGTCTCTCAAGGTACATACCCTACTTGGGTGTTCACATAGTATGACCTTATTTGGACTATTCTTATCTTGGATAGCTAGTCCTCAAATAGTATCAGTCCATGACTACTCTCATCTTGTATACCCTACCTCATCCTCAAAGAGTGTCATGCACCAAATGCTTAACCAATCCTCCATTTTGTCTTCCCAAGTGAAGACAAGAATGATGTGCCTATCTCTCCCTCTTAACTAGGGAGGATACATCAACCAAACCAAGCTTGTCTCTAAAATACACAAGCTTCTTATTAGGAAGAGTTTTTGTCAATATGTCAGCTACATGCTCATCGTTGGAGATAGATTGTAGTTGCAACACACCATCTTGTACTAGCTTTTGAATGTGGTGATACTTGTTGTTGATATCATTTTTCTTTCCATAAAATATTGGGTCTTTAGATAATCGTATACAACTAACGTTATCACAATGTATCACTGTAGGGTCCATTGGTCCTTCAAATAGGTATGATAGCAGCTTCCATAACGAGATAACTTCTTTTCTTACTTCATAGACTGTAATGTACTTAGCCAAGAACTTCTCAAAGCAATCGTATCTTTATTTCTGCTCATCCATGAGATCACGGAGGATACCAAACTAAAACATCCTCTTGTAGTGCTTCTTCCATCCTTCTCATTGCCTCCCAAGTTGGAATCTGTACATCTAATCAAGTGTACATCATTCCTCCTATCATAATTTAGGAAATAGTAGATTGCTCCTTGAATATATCTTAGTATGTCTTTCGCTGATATCCAATGATAATTCTTTGGATCCACTTGGAACTGACTGAGAATATTTATTGCAAAACATATGTCTAGTCGAGTATTCACCAAGTACATTAGTGAGCTAATCAATTTCCTATACCTGGAAGGATCCACAGGGTTTGATTTAGAACTCCTTAGTCTTTTCAAGTTTTTGATCATTGGAGTTGTCATTGGTTTTCAATCCATCATGTCAAACCTCTTCAACATCTTGATCACATACTTTCCTTGACCTAGATATATTTCATCAAGTCCTTGCTAGACTTCCAGTCCCAAATAGTAGTGCATCAACCCTATATCCTTCATGTCAAATTTTGTAGCTAGATGTTTCTTACATTCTTCAATTTTACCTTCCACACATGTTAAAAGAATAATTATTTTCTCTCCCTTCACAACCTTAATATAATGGTTTGGATCAACAAAACTCTTGGATCAACAAAACTCTTAGTGAAGCCTAATCTTTTTAGGTATGCATCCATCCTAGCATACCATGCCCTTGGTGCTTACTTGAGGCCATATAATTCCTTCTTCAATTTGAAAACATATGCCTTTCTATCTTTAACTTAAAATTCCAAGGGTTGTTCCATATAGACTTCCTCATCAATTGTGCCATTCTGGTATGCAATCTTGAAAACTATTTGGTGGATGTTCCATCCCTTTGATGCTTCCAATGACACCAATGGACATATAGTTGTATACCTTGTTGTAAGAGAAAATGTATCCTTGTAGTCGATGCCTTCATGTTGAGAGAAGCCCCTAGCCACAAATATTGCCTTATACTTGTCAACACTTCCATCTACTGCATGTTTGATCTTCTATATCCATTTGGAAGTTACCAAAAGAATTTCTTCAGGCCTAGTTATCGTCTCCTAGACTCCATTATTCATTATATATTGACATTCTTCATTCATGGCATCCTTCCATTCTCGGTGATTGACAACTTCTTCAAAAGTGGATGGCTATAATTCAATTAGTAGGTTGCAAACCCAAAATATTGTTTGGGATTCTTGCTTGCCTTGAATGTACCTTGTGATGCTCCATGACCTTTTGCATCTACAAGCGTAGACTTCAACTAGTAAGGTCTTTTTCTAGTTTTGGGAATTACCATAAGTTGTATTGGTTCATAAGGAAATTCATATTCATAGTTTTATTCTTCTTTTTCCCTAGTAACTTCTTCTTCGAATACTAGAATTTCTTCATCGTTAGAGCCCATAGGGAGATCCTTTGATTTCTTGAATGCAATATTTTCATCAAATATCACATCCTGATTGACTTATATTTGGCGTTCTTCTTTTATGTATATCTTATAGGCTTTAGAAGGGTTATTGTAACCCACAAAGGTTCCCTTCATGCTAGATGGATCTAGCTTCCTTCTTTTTTCCTTAGGTAGATGTATATAGATAGGACAACAAAAAATTTAGAGATGATTTATGGTTGGTTTCTTCCTAGTAAAAACTTCTTCGGGTGTCTTTGTTGGGTTGTGTTATATTCTTTCCATGACTACCCCAAATGCAGGGGGATCACAGGGGGGGTGGTAGCCCCCCTTGTACATTGCACCGAGCGCTGCAAGGGGGTCACATAGGGGGTGGCTACCCCCTCTATCGGGGGGTACGAAGGGACCCCATATTAGGTGGGCAGACCTACCTATGGTTTTGTGCATGAATTTCACACAATGTTTTGGGCATGATGGTTTTCAGTCCATGGTATTTTGTAGATCCGGTCAAGGGAACTATGATTATGTTCTAATCCACGGTTAATGGATTTGGGTTTATGGATGATTCAAAATGTATATATATGTATTGTAACATTGAAAGGAATATAATGAAAAATCAATATGGTAGTCCCGATTTTGGGATCCAGGGGAAAATCTCTGTGTATATCTGTTTTATGTTTCATGCTCTTGCCATTGTTTATTTTCTGTTTTTTAGAATTTGTATGTGGGTAATTTCTGTACAGGGTTAAAACCTACAGTATTTTCATCTAGAGACCTATGGGGACTTCGATTTTGTATGTATGCAACTATCTTTGTAGCTTCACCCCACTAAAATTTAAGTAAGTCTTAATCATGTAACATTTCTTTTACACTTTCTTCAATAGATCGATTATTTTGTTTTGCAACACCATTTTAATTAGGATTATATGGGACTATCAATTCCCTATTAATCATAGACTCCTTACATAATGCTATGATTTCCTTGGATGTATATTCTCCATTATCAAATCTTAATATGTTGATTATTCTTTCTCTAAGATTATCTACCTTAGTTTTGAATTATTGAAATTTTGTAAATACTTCATCCTTGGATTTCTTTAATTAAACCAAAGTCTTCCTTGAATGATAATCTATAAATGTGACATAATATAGATGATATCCAAGTGATTGAGTAGTCATAAGACTACAAACATCACAATAAATAAGATCCAAGATTTCTTTTGAACATGGAGCACTTCTTCCAAATGGTCTCTTGGTGTTATTACCCAATGCACATCCTTTACATACTCCTTCATGGTATTATTTTAGTTCAGGGATGCCATTTACTATTGAACTTAGTGTCGTAAGGATTTGAAATGGAGATTTCCAAATATTCTATGCCAACTTTCACATGGGCTGATTTCAATGTGAACCAAAGCTTGAGTAAGAGGAAATATCAACATGTAATGTCTTCCTTCACAAATGCCAATTACTCTAGAATTTTCTATTCTTAGTTGTTACTTCATTCTAAAGATTTTCCATCAATGAAAGACACTCTATCAAATTTATCTTCTAGAACTGAAATGGAGAGTGAGTTCTTATGAAAACCTGGAACAAATAGGATGTTGTTGAGATGAATATTGTCTCCATTCTATAGCTCTATTGAGGTTGATCTAATTCCTCTTACATGATAGCTCTTATTATATCCAAGTTCTACAAAGTAAGAATATTTTCCTTGTGATAATTTCTTTAGTTTCTTGTGATGTCCAGTCATGTGCCTTGATGCACCAAGACCTTTAGACGAAGACCTCCAATTGAGAGGGAAACCCATAAATATCTTCTCTTCCTTATAGATTATTCAATTGATAAATTCCAAGACATCTAGATCAAGAATAATACCCTCCAATAAAAAGTCCAATCTTTCTGGATGATGTTATTTCCTTGAACAAGTCAAGCCCAGTAAAATCTCTTCTATTGGCACAACTTCGACCCCCCAGCTGCAGACTTTCGACCTCCACTACAGACTTGAAATTTTTGGCTCTCCTATAGTTGTTGTTGCCACACATGTCAGCTTCATTTTAGTCTTTCAAGGTCTCTGTATACTTTCGCTTATCTTTCTTTGACTTGTGGAGCTTGAGGATGGCTTCTTGTGACCTTTTCTTGACCTTCATTCCTTCCCTTGTTGAAGATTGAACTTGTAGAGGAAAACCCTAGATCTGGTACAAAAACATAGCCTTCCTTCACACGTGTGAGAGATAAGTAGCCTAAAACAAAGTCTCATTTATCCTCTTCCTTATTAACTACCTTCTTCTTGCTCTTCCTTCACTTGAATGAGTGAGAGATGAATGTTCTTCAAGGAGGTCGAGTTTCCTCCTTTATATAGGCTCCTCAAGGTGGATGTGGCTCCTCATTTTAGGCCGACTTTCTAGCTGGCAAGAAGACTTGGTCTTGAAGGGTATCTTGACAATTTTAAAGAAAAAAATATCTTTTTTACAAGTTACAATGTTCCCGAAGGGGTGTTCAACTTATGACAATGATTCTTTTGACTTCTTGACCTAGGAAAAAAATCTAGAAGCACTCAATGGGTGCTTGACCTATAAAATAAAAGACCTTGGTGGTTTATCATCTTACTTGAAAATCTATGAGCGGTTCATCAAACCTCCTTGGAGAGAACTCAAAGGTTTATTATTCCTTTTAATGAGCACACTGTGAATGATACCCTGCTTAGTCATTTCTCAAACTTGTTGGAAAACACTACTAGGTTTATCAACTCTCTTAGAAAGTGCTTAGTGGTTTATCATCTTCCTTGGCAAGAACTAAAGGGTTTATTAGCCTTCTTGGAAAGCCCTTAGTTATTTATTAGCCATATAGCAATCACATTCATCCATAGTCCTCCTCTGAGCTTTATAGTGACTTCTCTAAGAAAGGGAACTCATAGTTTTTAGGTTCATGTCCTTTTCACAGGGAATTCCATTCCCTTAGCCTCAACAAGATTCTCCAATGGTTAGTATATTCTAAGGAAATTCGTTCCTCCAGTGTTTTTCCCTATGTTTTATTATTTGGTCACTTTCCATTTGATCATCTAATTCCCCCTTCCAATTTGATTCCTACTACTTTTACTTGCATTCGATTTTCCATCACAAGGCTGTTCATCTTCCCCAAATTGTCTCTTTCCATAGACATGGGAAACATGGTAGTTTATTTGTGATATTTTTATAGATATGGGATGAGGTGTGTGGGAGGTTATGCTAGTCCAATAACACTCCAACCTATCCTCATATTATGGAACTATGTCCCTTTGTACATTAGTTCTAGCCAAAAATATGTTTTTATTTATATCCTTACATGTTACAAATATTCGCAATGTATGCTAGGGGTCTTATAAACCAAACCCCATTAAAATGAACATTGTCATTGATGTTCTCTATAACAGAAAACAAAAATGAAAAAAAATAATATTTATATATACATCTCTTACATGCAGTTATACTTCAAACAAAAATAGGCATGTCAACCTCATTTTCTCTACCATCTCCTAGGTGGCTTCATAGGGTTAAAAGTGCTTCCACTGAACCTTGACCTTTAATATTACTCAATTCTATAGTGTTTTCTCCATTTGATCTATAATGTATAGTGATTCGGGTTGGAACTCTCCCTCAAGGTCCACATGTATCACATACACATTAACAACATGATTAGCATCATCGACATATTTCTTAAGAAAAAGGAATTGAACTACACTGTGTACATTCACTATTGGTGGAAAGGACTATCTATAGGCCATTGGCCCCACAATTTCCAAGATCTGAAATGGTCTGCAATATCTGGGCACCAACTTGGCACATGAAACCACTTTCAATGAGATCTTCTTTATTCTTACACCGAGATACATGTTCTCTCCCAATTATAACTCTTTACACATTCTTTTCTATTATGCATAGATATTTCTTCCATCCTCTATTGTCTGTAATTCTTGTTTGATCTTGATCATTTCCTACCTTATTTCCTTTAACATGTTTAGTCCAAGGGATACTCCATTCACTGGATCATCCCAAGTAATGGGAGCATTACATTTCTACCATATAGTGCCTCAAATGGGATCATTCCCAATGACCCTTGATAATCGTTTTCATATACAAAATCCATCAATGGAAGGTAGCCTTTGCACTTCCTTGGTAGACATATGCCCTACATCCTTAGCATGTATTATAATACTCTATTTACCATCTCTATTAAACAATCTATTTGAGGATGGTAGGTATTGTTAAAGGATAGTTGGGTTCCAAAACCAACAAACAATGATTTCAAAAAGTTTGAAGTGAACCTAACATCTATTTCTGATATTATATTTTCAGGTAATCCATGTAGCCTAAATATATATTTCATGAGGGCGTGGGCTATGTCAACTGATTTTTGAGTATATTTAATAACTATAAAATGAGCTTCTTTGGTAAACTTATCCAATACCAACATGATAGTGTCATGCCACCTCATTGTCTGGGGAAATCCTATGATGGAGTCCATGGATATGACTTCCCATTTCCCCTCTGCAGTTGGAATTGGTTGTAATAATCCAATTGGATGCATGCATTATACCTTTAGTTGTTGGCATTCCAAAAACTTAGTGATGTATTTAGTAATATAATTTTTCATTCCTAGCCAGTAATATGTTTTATTCATAGTCATTATCATCTTTGGTAACCAAGATGACTAGAGTAAGGTATCTTATGGGATTTATCCATAACAAGCTTCCTTAAGTCAACTGTGTCAAGCACATATTTTTTATTTTTGAAAAATAGTATGCCATCATCATTAAGATAGAAACTTCTGGTCACAAATCCCTTTAGTTAATTCTACCAAAAATTATTCATGTATTCGTAATGCTCATCACTAATCAACACCTATTTAATTCTTTCTTTGATTTTGAATGAGTATGTTCTCAAAGCTCGTAGGGGAACCTCTTTAAAACTCCTGCTAATTGCATTTGCCATCTTATCCTTTGATGTGCTTAGTTTTAAATTCAAACTCACTGATCAAAGCCAACCAACTATATTTTTAGGTATTTAGTTTGGGTTGGTCAAATAAATATTTAAGTCCCCCATGGTCTGTCATCACCACAAATCTTCTTCCCAATAAATAGTGTCTCCGCATATTTTAAGAATGAACAATTATTTCCAGCTCCAAATCATGGGTGACATAATTATTCTCATGATCAGTGAATCTCCTAGATTCATAGTAGACTACATGCCCTTGTTGCACTAAAACTCCACTAAGTCCTTTCTTGCAAGCATCAATGAAAACTATATTCTTTCTCTAGATCAACTATTTTTAAGATAGGTGCAATAGTGAGTAGTTTCTTGAGCTATTCAAAATGAGTTGTGCACTTAGGTTTCCACTGAAATATTACTCTTTTTCTTTCTAGAGGAGTGATTAGATATCAAATCTTTCAGAAATAACAAATGAACCTTCAATAATATCTATCTAATCCCATAAAGGATCTGACCTTTGTGACATTCTGAAGAGTACTCCATTCCATTATATACTTGATCTTCTCCAGATCCAAAACCACTCCTTCATTTAAAATAACATGTCCCAAGTAGTGAACTTGGGTTTTGAAAAACGTACAATTACTAAGTTTTGCGTACAACTTATGCTTCCTTAGAAGTTTCCAAATTTCTCTAAAATGGTCTTCATGCTCTTCTTTATTATTTGAATACACAAGGATGCCATTTGAAAAGACTAATACAAAATTACCCAAGAATTGTTTGAGGACATTATTAATCAAGCACATGAATGTGTCTGGGGCATTTGTAAGCCCATAAGGAACTACTACAAAATCATAATGGCCATACCCTGCCTTGAATGCACTTTTGAGAATGTACTCATCCATAATTTTGACATGATGATACCTAGATTGTAGATCAATTTTGGAAAACACAATGGATCATCTCCATTGGTTGAATACATCATCAATTTTGGACAATGTATATTGATTATTCATTTTCACCTTATTTAACTATCAATAATCTATGCACAACATGAATGTGTTGTCATTATTTTTAACAAACATGGCACGGGATCTCCAAGATCAAACATTGGGTCGAATGTAATCCTTCTCTAACATTTCCTTCGAATGAAATTTCAACTCAACAAGCCTAGGTTTGCTTAAGCGATAAGGAGTGTTCATTGTTGGAATTTTTCTCAGGGTCAACTCAATGGTGAAAGGGATGTTTGTTTTGGGTATTAGACTTGACAAATTATATGGAAACACATCTCCAATTTTTTTTAGCATAGGGTGAAGTATGAAAGGGTCTGTGATGTCTTCCTTTTCCTTAGACACATGAATAACATATACTGTACACACTTTTCTATTATAATGCGTAACTTGAAGCGTAGTTAATTTCTTGAGTGTACTTGTCCTCTTAATTCCTCACAACATTATTTCTTCACCGTCATCATTGAGACATTCTATATTCTTTTTATAATAATCAAACATGGTCTTGTGGGCTTCTAAAGAATCCATTATGATCAAAATACCCTATGACCCTAATGGAAGAAAATTTAGTATAGTTGAGGTGGTCATGCCACCTAATTCCATAGGGTATGACTCAATTACTCGATTACCTGTCTCTTTCTGATAGTGAAAAGTTGAACAAGCCATGATTCCTCATGGATTTTTCTTGGAAATTCACATCATTTTAAAAATATTTTTTTTTTACAATAACGGCTAGTTTTTATTTATGATTTGGCAAAACAGCTGTCGAGGGCTTTAACAAGGCTACTCTATAACTCATTGTACATAATTTCATTTGAATGCAGATGAGGCTTGATTGTGTTCCGTTTTTTTCTGTTGTTCCTTTTCTACTGTGTTTTCTGCTACTCCTTTTCTGCAGTTCCTTTTCTGCTATTCTGTTTTTTTTGCTGTTCCTTTTTTGCTGTTCCATTTTTTCTGTTGTTCCTTTTCTACTATTCCTTTTCAGCCATTCCTTCGGGAAAAAGTAACAGTAGAAACCAAAGGTGTTGTTCCTTTAGATCGGCAGAAGAAAAAACCAACTGTAGGAAAGCTCTGAAAGACCTGAAAGCAGAGTGAGAAGGGTGTTATAGACATTTTTGGGCCCTACAACCCCGAGCATGAAATGTCCATAAATCAAGGGCTCCTAAGTCCCTAAAAAGTGCTGTTCTAACCCCTAAAGGAACAAGGTCAACAGATTACAGCTTCTCCCAGAAGTTCTCCATGAAAAACTGCTCAGAATTGGTCAAAACAGGATCATTTCAGCTGCTCCACTGGCTAAGTGCGTTGCATCTCACCTAAATACACTGTGGGGGTGCGTTGCATTTCAAAAATCCCTTCTGTAGGGTGCGATGGGAGAGAAATGACAAATGGTAGTGTCATTCCGCGAGGTGGAGAGGCAATGGAAGCTTCCAGAATCTTCTCCTCTGACACTTGCCTCACTGAATTTGACCAAGGATGAGTAAGAGACCATCAATCTCCAAGTGGAAGCAAGAACTATCAGAGGGAGGACACTAATAAAATCACAAGCTGATTCATCCCCCTTACAAATATCTATATATGGATCCCTCATCCCAGAGATCCAGAGGCTGGAATTTTGCATATTGTAAGGAATTGCTGTTGGTTTCTTGAGACAAACATCAGATTGTTGGGTGATCTAAGCTTTGTTTGAGGTGAAGAGGGGCTTCTTTGCTGGGAGGTTGATGTTGGGTCAGAACAACTGGTTGTAACTCCTCTCGGCTCTTTTCTTGTTTATCAATAAAAGCTATTTGAGTTTTCCTCCATGATTTTTTTCCATTGATGCTTGCTACATTTGTATGGTCAATTTACATATGATCCTAGATTGTTTATGATTATAGATCCATATCTTTGTATAGTGCTATGCTTATGTGATCTTACAGGTACTTTGTGAAGCTGGGCGTGCAAGGGAGCAGGTAGCTAAGGACTATCAAAGAAGAGAGGGATCAAATAAGGAGATTAGCGCAAGACAGAGGTTGGTCTTTCTGTTCCTCTTTATCTATAATTCATAAAGGAAAAACAAAAGTAGTTTTTCTCTGTTTGTTTCTAAGGCAGCTGTCACACCTTAGTGGGATAGAGCAGTTCTATATAGACACTTTTCCCTATAACAAAATGGCGACTCCACTGGGGATCTAATTAGTTTGTTTGTTTATCATTCTTTGTTGTTTGTTTCATAAACTTACAAGTAGCGTTCGAACTGCATTTTCCATAACAAATGCAAAGTAGATAACTGCTACTTCAATCCATCTACTGGATCTGTTTATGATTTAAACAACTGATTTACAAACTTTCTGATTGCCCTTGTGGTAGCTCTTAGATCCTCCTTAGATCTACCCCTGATTGTTGCATTACTGATTGCTTTTTGCTCGGCCAAAACCCAAGAACTGAACTGCAAACTGTGACCTGAAACCCGAACAGAGTCTCGTTTCTGGCCCAACGCAGGTACTGTTCAGAGATTCTGAATTTCAACGCACTTCCCGAGTGGACAACCTGCGCTGCATTTCATATTCTCTGTGTTACAGGTGCGCTGATCAGACTAGCTCTGTGCAGTTGTGGCTTCTGTGGTTCATTCTTTCCAGTTCTATTCCTGAATTTTGCTGCCTGTGATTAGTATATGTCTGTTTGAAACCCCTTTTCCTTGTTGTTATTCCGCCTCCTTTGTACAAAAGAACTGTAGATTTTTTTGTGTGTTTGTTGAGTCATTTACAGTTCTCCTTTGCAAAAGTAGCGTAATCGTACTGTCGTCCTTTGATTTGAAACTGTCGCAAGTGTCGATTTCAATCGTAGGAAAGAGTTTGATTGCTGTTGATGGTCGATTATCTTGTTACTATTGCTTTTGGTCTGAATTTGTAATTTTCTAGTGTCGAGAACAAGTATTCAATTCAAAATCGTAAGGTGTTGTGATCGTCTCCATTTTTTGATTTTGAAAGAAACTTGTTGATATTTGTCGCTTGAAAAGAAATTCAGATTTGTGCATCAAATTTCTTTTTAGCATTCATATACTAAGAAAGTCGAAAACAAATACATGCATGTGCATTTGCATATAGACAGTCTGATTGGCTTGATTTAGGAAAGTGCATTTAGGGTGTGCTCTTTTCTCTTTGTGAAAAGATTCTGTCTTTCTTTTCCCTAGTAGCTAGGATTTTCATTGCATAAATGAGATAAAAAGTTTGTTTATCATCTTAGATTGCATTTTAGGAATTACATCTACATATCGTGGTGAACCCGAAAGGAAAACTTCATAAACAAGATCAACTTAAAATAAATTCAATGAATCTAACAACGCTTTGGAACTTAACGCACAACATCTAGAAGTCTAGGCTAGAGACGTATTCCGACGTCGTAAAGCCTAGTAACTATTGTTCTCACTGATGGTTGGGTGATTCCTCCACTTTGAGACGATAAGTGCCAGTACGGACTTGTGCTCCCACGTACCGTCGAGTATATTTTGGGAGACCCCAATAGGCTTAATCCTTTATCCATAGGAAGCCATGTCTGCCGCCCTATCGATTGCAATGCACTGAACACAGCATTCGGGAAGATTGACTGCCGTACTATAAAAAGTATTCTGCAGTTTTGCGATTGGTTTGGTAATCCCTCTACCTAGATTTCCAAAGCAGTCCCTTTCATTCCTTTTCAGACTCCTTAACGGAAAAGGTCCATCTGAGCACTTGTCACTTCAGGCTCATTAAAAATCGAAGGAGACTAGAGTCATCTTTTGTTTTTTCTCGACTCTTAAAAATTGAAAAAACAAGTTGTGTCAAAGCGTCTAAAATTTATTTTAAAATGGAATATTCATTACCCTTTCCTACGTTGATCTTGGGTTGAGAAAAATGGAATCCACCAACCAAGGAATTCCCCTTGGAGGAAATCCTAGTCCCTTATCCTCTTAGGGAGATGTTGGTGCACCCCATATGGCCACATTGTCGCTTCCAGGACTGATAATTGGTTTGCCTGTATGGCTCTTCTGAAACCTCTGTCGTTCAGAACACCACTATTCCTGAACAATCGAATCAGCAACTAGACGAGTCCAGAGTTACCCACCAACCTTCTACTTCCTCTAATTCTTCCTCTCCTCCTTCCTCTTCGCTTGATGGGGCTGGTAAAGCCAAAATTCAAGTACCTAAGGAGAAGAAGGAAAAGAAGAAGAAAGAGAAGAGGAAGAAGGAGCCAAAAGCGAATGGGGGCAAACGAGTGTCGTCTAGCGAAAATCCACACACTGCACCAACCAGGCCTAAATCGCCATGTGTCATTTGCAAAGGAGACCACTATCACAGAGATTGTCCTTGCATCCCTCGGATCTTAAGGGACTGGTCTCCTCATTTGCACAACCCGGTGTCATCAACCTCTGATGGTCATGTTGAAAACACACCATCAACTAGTGAACGTGAAGCCCCAGGACAAAATGGAAAATATAGATTTCCTTGTAAACTGTGCGAAGGCGAACATGCCGTCCAGCATTGTCCCTTCTTAGATGAAGCTAAAAGAGTTTTGGATGATCGTCCGGTTTCATCGTTACGACTTCCTCCTGGATATAGAAAACTCTTGCCGAGTCTGTCACTAGTTGAAAATCCGGCTGGCCCGCTCAGGTGGTCGGCCGAAGCATCTATCATTGAAGATAAACCATTTGAATCGATACCAGACGAAAGTCGAAAGGTCGAGGCGGCAGTTGACCTGATCTTGCCTTTAGAGGTTCCATCTCCAGATGATACAATCACTGAAGAGAACAAGGATGACACCGTCCAAATTCTTTTCATAAGCACAGACTCGAACGAACATGGGGACAATTTACCCATTCCTTTACCGCAGGAAGGAAGTTCGTCAGAGTCGTACCCGGCCGTCTATTCGGTCCCACCTCCAAGCAACCTAGTTGTCTCCTTCGACTGGAATCAACTAGGAAGACCCCGTTTACCAGCTAGTATACCATTCCGAATCATTGTTCAAATATATAGAATGGTTATGGCTGGTACCATCATAGATGAAGGGGCTTCTGTGAGTATCCTTTCCTCAACTACTTGGAAAGTGCTTGGTTCACCATCGCTTTTGCCTGAGATGAGAAATCTAACAGGCTTTGATAAAGGAACCAGTCGACCGTTAGGGATCCTTCCCAATGTGCCCATAACATTGAGGGGGAAAACCGTTCACATGAACATAATGGTAGTTCAAGGACCCCTGGATTACAATCTACTCCTTGGACGAGACTATATTTATTGCATGGGAGCAATTGTCTCCTCACTCTTTAGAGTAATGTGTTTTCCGCACGAAGGAAGAGTGGTCAAGCTCGTAGACTAGCTTTCATTTCCCGGATCATACAGAGCAAATAGTCATATACCATCCCTGAATGGTCTTTTCACGCAAGAAATGTCTCAATCTCCAGTCCGTCCACCCGATGAGCACGAGTGATTCGGGGGGACATGACTAAAACCCACGGGGCATGTACCCTGGTCTGCTTCGGCAGGAAAAATTTGGGTATAGGATAGGTTTCCGTGAGAGAATATGACTAGTCTGTACTCTCGTCCATGATTGGAAGAGAGGGTTATTCTAGAACAAGATTCTCTTGTCAAAGTTATGTGAGTGGAGTAGCCTCCTTCACTCACCTTTGTTTATCTCGGTATACATCGCCGAAGAAGTGTTTTGTTTGCGCTGTGAATAGAACAATCTTTGGGAAACCTGTAAGAGGTAGGCCTCTCTCGGTAAAACAAATGTTTTAACAGACTAAAGAAGGGGTAACCTTGAAACTCTGTTTTATACCTGGGGGCATGCAAACCTTTTGGAGTGCAAGCAAAGAGCGATCATTTATCTGTTTTTTGGATTGGTCGTTTCCTAACTTGCATAAAGAAAGGATGTGGGGCAAAACTCTAAAAATTTCCGTTTTATATGAGACATTCTTATCACGCGACTGGATTAATCGAGCAGTTTTAACACATAGTTCAAGCTCGTTAAAAAATAAACATAAGCCATGAGTAAATGTTTTCCCCCGCGTTTAAGCTCGTTAAAAAATGAACTATTCCCCAGTAAATAACCATCGTGAATGTAGTACTTCAGCCATTAAAGCCTTGGTCGTGTTTGCACCATCACCTCCACTTTTTCATTGGCCGATCATTCACCTCCATTTGATTGTTTACCCATTTTTGAGGAACAACTGCGAATAGTGATCTCACTAGCCATCCTTGTGACACTGTCGTGATTGGAAAATTCCAAACCTTACTTGGAATCAGTTGCTACCCATTTTATCACTCGTTCCTCAAAAGACGAGTCTCCTTTAAGCTCTTTTCAACTGACTCGTAAAATATGAAAAGATTTCCGAGCCATTGGCCTCTCCAGCTCGTTAAAGGGAAAGGAAGTGCTATCCCTCCTCTAGATTTTAATCTTTTTGGACCTCAGGGATTATTACACAAAAAGATCGAGCGCTTGTTTTGTTTGGCTCGTTAAAAGTATCGAAAATTCATCCCTTCTGTATTGTTTTATACTTTTTCGGACTTAAGGGATTAGATGACGAAAAAGGAATTTTAGAGTTACCTTTACGTTCCTTTTGAGACTCTCTAAAATTGAAAAGGACTGAGTTATCTTTGTCGTTAAACTCGTTAAAAAGATTAATAGCGACAAACTTGTCTATAGACGAGAATGAGTTTCACTATCGCTAGGCTCATTAAAAGATAACGATGGGTTTGCCCAAAGGGAAAATTATAGAACAAGCATATGTTATCCTCCTCAAGATTGACAAAAATAAAGAGGTACTGGTCAGCAATGACTGGGGAAAATTGGGAAGAAAACTTGAAGAAACTTTGTTGGTAGCAAGTCACTCTTGAACATGACACTTCCACTCCGTGTCTGAGTCGGGTTGAATTGTTTCATTCACCGGTCACATCACCATGGTCACATCATACCATCCACATTTGGGGTTAATGCTACCAATCCATCACATCAGTGTCGTCGATATGTTCAAGAGAAGTCATTCAGAGAATTCACCTGTGTCTCACCCACTACCATACAATTATGCTCCATTCTTTCATGACCGCCACCCTGAACCTTATATCACTAGATCGTTTTCACCTCCATTAAAATAATTTACGCCATTCCGTGTCATTGATGGGGGATTCATTAAGGCCCTCCTGTGATGGATCACTTCTTGTCGACATCAGCTCATTATCCAAGAAGTTGATCTAGGAACACCCCATTCAGTACTTTGAAGCTTGCATGCCTCAATGGCAAGTTTCCCACTTCCGGCGACAGGTTTACATCAATGGCCTTCGACCGAAAGATTTTGCGTGGTGTTCGATGCCAAGTCCTTTATTCACACCACGTGAATTGTACTGCAGTACCTTGAGGGTCATTATCATTATCGGTGATTCCTCTCGCACTTGTTAACAGTTTACATCATTGGCTGGTAATCAAGCGATGTCTTTCCATGTTCGACTTTAGAACATTTCTCACATGGATCGACTTGTACTTCGAGTGAATATCAGGCGAGATTGAAGACCCCGGATCTAGTTTCATCCATCCGGGCTGCGATATATATTCAGGGAAATAAAGACATTAAATGTACATCATTGTTGCACAGATAATCATCCACTCAAAAGGATGATGGCTCTATCAGAATCATCAGTCTACACTCAGACGATTGTCTGTCCTATGTACATGAAAATGAATTTATAAAGCTAAGCATGGGAATGCCCGCCTCAGATAGATCATGAAAATATTATGAAGATAATGTATTGTATTGTATCTTATTACAGGTCTCCTCTCAACATTGAAAGAACTTCAGATCCTCATAATAAAGCATTTCACACGACATCAAAAGATTAACGACCTCATGCTTTAGGGGGCAACTATTATAGACATTTTTGGGCCCTACAATCCCAAGCATGAAATGTCCATAAATCAAGGGCTCCTAAGTCCCTAGAAAGTGTTGTTCTAACCCCTAAAGGAACAAGGTCAACAGATTACAGCTTCTCCCAGAAGTTCTCCATGAAAAACTGCTCAGAATTGGTCAAAACAGGATCATTTCAGCTGCTCCACTGGCTAAGTGCATTGCATTTCACCTAAATACACTTTGGGGGTGCGTTACATTTCAAAAATCCCTTCTGTAGGGTGCGATGGGTGAGAAATGACAAATGGCAGTGTCATTCCGTGAGGTGGAGAGGCGATGGAAGCTTCCAGAATCTTCTCCTGTGACACTTGCCTCACTGAATTCGACCAAGGATGAGTAAGAGACCATCAATCTCCAAGTGGAAGAAAGAACTATCAGAGGGAGGACACTAATCAAATCACAAGCTGACTCATCCCCCTTACAGATATCTATATATGGATCCCTCATCCCAGAGATCCAAAGGCTAGAATTTTGCATATTGTAAGGAATTGTTGTTGGTTTCTTGAGACAAACATCAGATTGTTGGGTGATCTAAGCTTTGTTTGAGCTGAAGAGGGGATTCTTTGCTGGGAGGTTGATGCTGGGTCAGAACAACTGGTTGTAACTCCTCTCGGCTCTTTTCTTGTTTATCAAAAAAATCTATTTGAGTTTTCCTCCATGCTTTTGTGTCATTGATGCTTGCTACATTTGTATGGTAAATTTACATTTGATCCTAGATTGTTTATGATTATGGATCCATGTCTTTGTATAGTGCTATGCTTTTGTGATCTTACAAGTACTTTGTGAAGCTGGGCATGCAAGGGAGCAGGTAGCTGAGGACTATCAAAGAAGAGAGGGATTAAATCAGGAGATTAGTGCAAGACAGAGGTTGGTCTTTCTGTTCCTCTTTATCTAAAATTCATAAAGGAAAAAAAAAAAGTAGTTTTTCACTGTTTGTTTCTAAGGCAGCTGTCACACCTTAGTGGGATAGAGCAGTTCTATATAGACACTTTTCCCTGTAACAAAGGGGAAGAGAGGAGTGCGAATAAATAAGATGGGAGGCGCAGAGGATTGAGCAGGGAGGAGGAGTCACGAGAGGGAGACAACGAGTGTGAAACATGAGTCATGAAATGAGACACAGTGAAGAATACTAGCAAAGAACAAAAATCAAGAATGACTAGTATGCGTTGTGAGAAATTCTTTGTGGAGGAGTCCGCGGAACGAAGCTGCTGCTAGCAAGATTGGACCAAGCCCAAGGTTTGGGAGGAATCAGAACCAGAGGAATTCTCAAGAAGTAGGGCCCAGACTTCTCCAGACTTAAGGAATGTTGCATTATGAATCCACATCATTGAATAACAGAGATCTCCTGTTGCAGGTGGTTCCCTGATTGGCAGCGAGGTCCACCTGAGAGTTTAGCTTCCTCAAAATATGATAGAAGGAAATTTTGCGAAACAAGGGTAGAACTAGAATGATTTTTTTGATAATGGAGGCCAAATGAACCTGATAAGGGATCTTTTTAGAGATCAAAGCCTGGATAATAATTCTAGAGTCCCCAAAGACTGAGATGGAGAGGAGATTCCTCTTGATGGCTAGATTTAGCCCTTGCCACAGAGTAAGGGCCTCCGCTCTGTTGTTAGTCTCATGCCCTAGACCCCAAGCAGAACACAGCTCAGTTGAGCCACCTGGACTAATGAAAATTCCACCACCTCCCTCCGCTCCTCGGTTACCTTTAGAGGCCCCATCGAATAAGAGGCAGTGCTCATCCAAGGCTGATCTCCGTTTGATGAATTTCTATTCTTCCAAACGAATTTCCCAATGAGTGAGGGATTTAGTAGAAGGAATGGGTCTATTCTGATGGTTTGGAGCTAGTTCTTTTAGCCATTGATCTTCTTCACTGTCCAGGGACATATCATTTCTTATGGCAGGTTTGGCTTCTAGGGCCTCACCTAATAGAGCTTTGATCTTAGAGATAATTCTGACTGGATTACAACTCTCCTCCCTAAAGATTCTGTTTTTCCTCTCCAGCCATAGTTTCCAGCATGTGAATTTGGGGATCCACATCCAGCCAGTCTTGAGAAGTTTTTTTTTGGAGAGAAAGAACGGGGATAACTTGGCCCAGTTTCTTAGTAGGTCTGAAATATTTTTGGGAAGCTCTATTTTTTCAGGTCCTAATATCAGGACACCCCTCCAAACTTCTTGAGCAAAAGGGCACACTAACAAGAGGTGATTAGCCATTTCTTCATCTGAAACACAAAGAGGGCACCTGGAGGGACCTTCTATTCTACACCTTCGTAGATTATCTCTAGTGAGGATACTTTTGTGTGCCAAAGTCCAGCAGAAGGAGTCAATTTTGGGGAGAACAGGAAAGGACCAAATAAATTTCCATTGGGTTGGTTCTGGGGGAACGTTTGGAACAACCAATATACTTTTGTAACCTTTTGCTGCTGAGTATGAGCCTGAGAGAGAGCCCCACCCTCTTTTGTCCTAAGAAGAGGCCTTTAAAGGAGATTTCCCTTGAAGCAAATCCAACAATAAATTGGCTTCACCATCCAACCAATGAGGAACCTCCCCCAGATTCCAACCATCCCAGAGTCTTCCTGCATCTTTTGTCCAATTGGAGATATCCCAAAGAGTTTCCAGATTGTTGGTTTGTAGCCAAACTTTGATATTTATAAGCTCTTCCATCTGATTCAAGGGATGATCGCCAAGGATCAAATCTTCCCAAATTCTTATTTGTTTCCCATTACCTGGGATTGAGTATAGCTTGTGACTGAAATGTTTCATAGCTAGGGTCAATATAACTATATTTAAATATTAGATCAATTGAAATTGAGACCGATAAATTTTTGACCATACCTTCCATTTGAGCAACTACACCTTGTTGGTTTTCCTATCTATTTTCAAGTGCATCATAAATCCTTGGAATTATTTTGGCCACATCATTAAGAGTTGTTTCCTCTTAAACATTATATAGGTTCATGCTAGTCCATTGTAACTGAGGATAATTCCTCCACATATGGTTCTCTCCACATGTCCATCATTTCACAGGCCTTCTCTTGGACCTATCATCCTCTTCATTCATTTATTTCTAAAATTCACTTTTGATGATTATGGAGTTTTGTTTATGTTCATTCTTACTCAAGGAATTAAACTTTCTATTCTTCCCCCTTGTTTATAGCCTGGTGTATTTTTTCGTTTTCCCTTGAAGTTTCCTCTATCTTTCTTCTTATAATTAGTTTAGGCTTTAGTATTATGTTTGGATTGCTCATAGTAGTGATTGGTATTTTGGATAACCTCCTCCAAAGTATTTGGTTCCTCATTTCTATTATATCCCATTATGCATGTGGTAATCCACTAATATATTGTTGGATCTTAGTCTTCTGATCCGTAATATAAGGTACATATCTTAGTAATCATTAGAGAAATTTTGAGTTAAAAAGTGGGCCTCGAAACAAAAATGTGCAACAAAAATAAGCTTTATAAGAACCAACAAAATTCAATATGATGATGCCAATGATGGGCGATTATTCACCATTTTTGGAGTAAAAAGGTAAAAATACAAAGCAAAATAAAAAAATAAAAAAACTATTTTTTCAACTTGTATTTCAACTTATCTCCCTACAATTTTACTCATAATTTCCTTTTAGGCTAAAAATTGCCACCCTGGTATTAATGTTCTTGGAATAATCATACAATTTAAAGTACTTCTTCATTCCTATGAGACATGCCTCTACATATTATTCTTTCTTCATGTCTGCATCAAACATAGGAGGTTTTCATTTCTTTAATTCCTCTGCCATGAAACTCTTCTTTCTCCTCCTTTGGTGATAATTTATCTTAGCTACCCTTTCTAATGATCTGTTAGGAATGTTTTTTTATCTCTCTAGATTTTCGAGTAGCACTATACCTTTGTGTGTCTGTTTTTTCCATGTCTTAGTTTCCTCTACTCCATCTAGTTTGTGCTTTTGAATTTCTGATGGACTATGCTTGGGATTTTACTTATCATGATGGCTAGTAATGGTCTCCTACTATCTCTGCCTTTGTACATTTGATATGATCTACAATATTACATCATTCACTCCTACTTTCCTTTATTTTTCACTAATAATATTTTCATTTTCTACCTCACAACTTCTTATAAATTGAGCTCTTATGATTCTAAGAGTGTCCATTAGTTTAGGAGTAACTTCCAATTTTATCTTCCTAATTGATTCTTCTTTGTGACCATATTGAGATATATTTGTGCCATATTGTTTCATCCTTCTACTCATCCTTTTTCTTTCTTGTTACACTTTGATGTTTCATTATGTGTTGTTGCACACACACAATTGTTAGTAAATAGCATAATTACCCATCACCTTGGCTTATGTTGAGGTAAAATCATTTAAAACATCAAATTTCAGTTAGCACATAGATAAATAGCCAATTAACAATCCTATCAAGCTAAACATTCATCTTGTAACTTCAATTTCAATACACATATTTAAAGAAAAAGGAAACTAAACATATCAAACATTCATCTAGTGTGTGCATGTGAGCCTCTTCAGATGCAGTGTTGAAACAATATATATTACCACTTTGAAACACACCATCCTACCCCCTTATGTCATTATTGGGTAGTGGAAGGTGTTACATCAAGCCTAACGTGATATCCAAAGTATTTTATGAGTATGGGGTAATAAAAACCCCCTATATTTAAACTTCATCGAAACTAAAAACTAGTACCAACATCATGAATAACTTATTCTAAGATTTTCAATGATATAGATCTTATCTCAATTTGACATTGATATCAAGAAACTATGGCCATTCAAATTTTAGCCTAAAGAACCCTGCCATGTTAGTAATGTTTCCATGTGTTTCTCACCCTATGTCCCAAGTGTCTTAGCCTCACTAACAACAACCTCCATGTGGATTTCCATGTTGTCACATGCTATGCCACATCATTGTGCCTCGACCTTTCACACCAAAATTCACAAGGAACAATTCCCATGAGGGACCTATGACTCAAAATTTATGATAATTAATGACAATGTTCACATCTTGTGAATCCCATCTACTGGGAATGCTAAAAAATGTCATTCCCATTCAACTCCCTAGGGTTAAAACAAGAATATTTATGTCAATTTCCAGTCACTTTTCCCATTCCTTGGTTACCACCAATCACGTCTATGCAATGTAGTGCACCAAACTTGATACTCTGTGACTGCATTTATCTCATGCTGACACCACCTCGTGATGACATCATGTTTCAATGTTTCCTTCTCCAAAGATGCCATGTGTTATTAGATATAAAGCTACTTAACCCTCAAAAATGACTTCTAGTGTCTACCACACGTATTTCCTTTCAAGTGTCATGTCCTCATTCTTGTCTATGTCAGGATGCCATGTATACAGTCCCACTAGGGTTCCAACTCCACACGCAAGTGATTGTTTACCGTATATAAATTTTTTCAGACCAATTGTGGAGTCCAACATATGGTCTCCGCGTAAGAGCACCTGGGCTCCTTTCCATTGCAACACAAAAGAGAATATTTGTAGGGCCCGTGACCATGGATGGGACTTAATAATGTTACTTTATGGATGAAAAGTTTTTATCACAATTTTCGTCTCCTGGGACCATATAAAAATGGAAATCCTACCCCATTGCTTAGTCACGAATGGAAAAACCTTCTATCAAGCGAAGATAAACTCCTCTGATGGGCCTACAAATTAGACACAAACTAAGGCCCGTCTAACCTTTCCTAGGAAAATAAATGCTATATTAAATCTCTCATTCTACACTTAATAATGTTTTCTTAGATTTAATATCTTGATTAGGAAGGTTTAGAGATAATTCCATATTTGTGCCCAATATTATTTATTTTTGTAGAATATTGTGAGAATATTGGGCAAGTTATAAAGATTTGGAGGAGGAGATAATATAGGGACTTGCTCCCTACTACAGGAGGATCAAGATTGGATAATAAATTAACACAACATCATGAAATTATTGACAAATTTTGGATCTCCACTGATTGAGAAAATCTAGGGATGTGTTCCTCGTCATTTAATGTAGATTCCTAGTGTTGGGTACGAGAGCCACTATTTGAGGGATTCTGGAGGGGAAAAATTCCTCCTTTCAAGAAGAATGCTTCCTCATCATTTTATATAAGTACCAATTCGAATTGGCCTCTAGGGGCATGTATTTCTTAGTCTTCTTGTGGAGAAAACTTGTATTTTTGCATCTCCACTTTCATTTTTAGCAAGGATGTACTTGGATTGATTCAAATAATGAAGTTTGGTGCCTTTCTTAGCTTCTAAAGCTTGTTCACCTTCATAGTAATTTGAGTATCCTTGGTCTTGGCCATCCCAGGAGCCTTAGAGCCTTTTGTACAATTTGTCTCTCTTCTTTTCCCTTCTTATTCACATGCATCTCTTATTCTTGTTTTTCCTATTTCTGCATTTAGTATTGATGCTTCTTTTGTTGTAGAATTTGGTTACATGATTTAAGTGAGTTTTTTTGTAGGTTATTTACAGATTCAAAAGAATTATTTATCCTTATAATAACTTTTAAAATTCATATTCATCATTGATCTACTTTGATTGGTTTACTAGTTCACAAATCTAGAATTTCTGGAAGTTCCTTGTAGCAAAAAGTAGTAATTTATGCTATTCTTTAGAAAATGTTAATCAGAATAAATGGAGTTGATTTAAATAAAATTAGGTCCTAAAAAAATTCAATTTAATAATAAAATTTACCCCAATGCATTTTCACTTGATTAGGTTAGGAATTTGATAGGTTAACTAGCTCACTAGTTCTTGAATTTCTAGTTTTTAGAGTAGTATTTTTTTGCTATTTTTTTAGCACATGTTAGCAGGAGTATTTTGGAGAGATTCCACTTGGAATGGATTCCTAAGAAATTATAATTAATAAAAAATTTTTTCCTATCCCATTTTAATGGTCATTCGGTGAATTATCTCCTCCTATAGCAATTTTGTTTCGCTTGTAGCAACCTCCTGTAACACATGTAAACTTGACCATATTTGCTCCAAAATATTGGTTTTTGTCTCTTATGCTTGAATCATAACCCCTAGGCTCTAAATCCAAGATTCAGGAAGAATAAAAACCAATTAGTACATGCCTTTTTATGAAGTATATTAGGCCTATTTATTTGAATTCATGCTCTTAGGATTTCAATTAAAAATTGTTGTTCTTGCCGAGGATTAATTTCTTTTCAAAGTAACATTTCCATTTCTAAAATTAGTTTAGGATTTTATTTCATGACATCTGCTCCATTACATCAGATCAACAAAATAAGGACACATTTTATGATGCACATATATTTCCGACACCTCTTAATTTTGTATGAACCTGTTGTGGCCAACAACAACCCCCCTCCTTATTTAGTGTTATCCCTAATACTAAATAAGTGGGGACCCTTAGTTAAAAATCTAAAAAATCAAAGTAGTGTTTAAATTTCCTTTTTGACTAAAATTACCATCATAAACTTAGGAAACTCCCTTGGAAAATCCAAAAAAGCTAAGTTTTATGATAAGGTAAAATAAAATCTTTCCTAAGGAAATATTGCATCACATAAGATAGCGGGGCGCCACCTTACAAGCACTCTTCCAACATTTGCGAGATCGCAATATGCGATAATGAACAAATATCGCATCGCATTCAGCATAACTTTCACTAAAACACTTAAATTTTCCGATATGCGATAACACCGATCGCAAGATCGCATATCGCAGAAAACAGGTTAACGAAGTCTGTCATACATAACATTTCTGCGATTTGTGATTTTGCGATGTTGCAATTTCGCGATGCAACGATAATACTATAATGCGATGTCATGAGCAATCAATATTGCAATATTGTGATTGTGCGATATTGTGATTTTTCAATGTTGCGATCTGCGATGTTGCGAAGAAAATCACAAAACCGCTTCAGCGCAGATCTTTTGGGTGCGTTATTCAAGAAAAGTATTTTCCTTAACCTGACACCTGGTTATGCGCTTTAATGCTAATAAATGAGGTATTTGCCAGTTTTAATGGATTATGGGTGCGTGCTTATCGAAAGAATCATTTCACATAAGGTGGTATGCTTGATATGTTTGCGGCATTTAAAACTTTTCCCATCACCCTTCCTTGTCATTCATTTTCGCTTCACTCGTGAATTGCAGGAACGGAGGACAGAGGCTGATACAAAGCATTACACAGGTTGAAATGGGAAAGAAAGGCAAAGCCCTGAGCTCAGAAGAAAAGGAGATGGCACCCTTATATACAGACACGGCCTGTAACAGAGACACGGGAATAGCTATGTGGGAAGGCATGTATAATCTGCTCGAAGAGGAAAATCCCAGGGTAATGGAAGTAGTTGCTAGCGCGGGCTCAAATGGTCCTTCAAAAGCGTCCCTTTCAGAGCTAGCTTGTTCATCCTTACATCGGATAGCAGCAAGGCCAAAAATCCTCCCATATACAGACATGGTCAAGTGGATACTGGACAGTGCAAAAATTAGAAATAGACAATTCAAAGTTCAGGGTCAAGGACTCATCGATTCATTCGCTACACAGGATTTAAAGCTCATGTATCATCTGCCTGAGCCCCAGGGAACTTATAACAAGTAGTTTATGGAGAAATTTGTAAAGGAAAATCAGGACCTGGCAGAAACCACCAAAGACTGGTCTAGGAGGGACGAACCGCTCAAGAAAGATAAACACGGTATGTACAGTACTGGTTCTCTTACCTCCCCATATTGCTTTGCTACTGCCATGCTCTGTAGATTGTTCGAAATGCCAGATATCAACAAATTTTCATCAGAATGGCTACCTTTATTAGATGCCACCACAAATGCCACTATTGTAGATTGGGCCAAAATCTTGTCTGATAACCTAGTCACGACCATTGTCAGTTACAGGTCTAAAAGAGCTGTGGCTCAGAGAATTTATCCTCCTTTTTACCTATCTGCATATGTAATGGATGCGATATGTTATGTTTCTAAATTTCCTGTTATGGGTTGGAAGTGGACAACTCAAGACCCCCTACCCATCCACGTCTATCATAAAGAATTGTGGGATTCTCATTTCACTCCATATTTCTACCAGATTTGTCATGGAATTATGCTACCCTTGTACAGAATGTTATATGATAAAGACCCTCCGAGATGCTCGCCTGAAGCAGAAGTAGACATCCTCACTGTCACAAGATGGTTTGGAGACGAATTGTTTACTTATGTCAGGGTATTTGGAAGTACTGCTCCCCCTCATGTTCTACCTTTTTATATCCCTGATAAATTCTTGGCTCGAGAGATTGACTATCAAACTTGTGGGGAGGGTGGTCTAACTAAAGATTTAAAGGACAAAAAGAAGGCTATATGGCCACAGTTTCCTGTAGCTTGTGGGGCCTTTTCACTTTTTGATGTAGGTCACGCATTCACAGAAGTAAATAATATAACATGCCTACAGTTATTCAAATTTTCAAGAAGACCATTTGACCCTAATGACGTTGCCCAAAATTTCACCACTGCAGTTAAGATAAAGGTGTTCTCTGGAGAAAAGGATTCATTCGATGATATATTCCAGCAGAAGAGCACGCTTGAAGAAATTCTGCATGCAGCCCAATTGCAATTCTCTCCAGAAGAATTTCAAAAGTTCAAAATATACAGGGAGAGAAGGTTAGCCAGTATTCCTTTAGAGAAACTACGCATAAAACCTGCAAGAGAACCAACTCCAAGTGTTAGTCTTAGTGGGAGTTCAAGCACTAATGGATCTAAATCCAAGTCAAAAAAAGAAATGTCTGAACATTCTAAAAGGTCTGGAAATGAACAGGATAAGAGTGAACGGTCAGTAAAGGATACTGCCCAGTCAATGGAACTTCTACACCAACAGGTTATTGCCTCCCCGCAAAGAGATCCTCCCCCTCTCATCATTCAAGCACTGCCAGTCATAACCGAGCTAGACAAAGAATGGGAAACCTTCAACGACTTGATCAATATTGAAGGACAAACCATAAAAACACCTGTGAGCAACACACAGGTATCAAAAGAAGTAGTCACAACAACAGTCAGCAATGTCTCAGATATGGAGCATATTCCTATTGCCCCATCCTCTGAGCTTATGCTCAAAATAGAAGAAATTCCACCCCTTGATGTGTTTTATAGCCCACAACATAAAGCAGTAGTAAGAAGACAAAGGAAGAAAAGGAAATTGGAAAACGTGCTCCCTCAAGACGCAGAACAAGTAGATGTCTTGTGGCAAGATCCCACTAGTAATCCAACTGAGAATCTCACCAAACTATCTCAGATCATAGGAGCATATGCCTCCGTGACTATTGATAAAGCATCTAAGGTACAACAATTGCTAAAAGAAAGTGAAGACCAGATACAAGTATTGCAACAACAGTTGCAACAAGCAAATGTCAACAATGAAGCACAAAAATAGTTTGAGAGGTTGCAGCAGGACTTCCAACAAATGCAAATAGGATATTAGAAAAGTTTGGATGAAAAAGGAAAGCAGTTATAAGGTCTACAGGAGATGCACAAGGACAGTCCTAAACTCGCAGAATTTATCACAGAGTCCATTTCCTTGAATGAACAATTATTACAACAGCAAGAAGCATTGGGCCAAAAGATATCACAATGGAGCTATTATTGTGAAATTAGTGATAAAACCACTAATCAAGTGGTAGATTTACGAAGTGACTATGATCTAATTGATAAACGGGTGACTGAATATTTGGCTTGGCAAGAAAAAGACGAGGGAAAAAGAGCAGGTGCACCAAGGATAAATGAAAACCACAAAGAAATGCTCTTTAACAAATGGGACGAACAAATCAGGGAGGCAGAGCAAGCAGCAGAAGGAGCAGCTACGACAGTAAGCAGTATTATTGATTGTGTAAATGAAAATTTACACAGGGAAAATTTGATCACAGAGACCACTCCAGGATATTTACCTAATGCACATAAACTACAGGCAGATTGGAAACAAAGAGCTCAAGAAAAGGCACAAGCAATTCAAGGGTTAACCAAGTTAAACTGGGATTATTACTGGGCTTACTTGGTTAAGCCACATAGCCAATGGATGACTGTTAAGTGTATCATCAATTCGGCCGAAAAGATGGCGCCAGCGCTTGTCGATTCTGTTTACTCAGCTCAGCTAAAAGCGGAAGTCAGCTAGCCGACTCTGCTCAAACAGATGCTGCATGCATGCGATTTCAAGGACCAAATACAGAAGTAGTTTAGTGTTAGATTTAATTTTAGCTTTAATTTTGTTTTATTTTCCTGAAAAGAGGATGGTCATTTAAACCGCATCCTACATTTTTGTAATAATTTATTTTTAGAATTAGTTTAGTAGTATTTAAACCCTTCTCATGCATTTAGAGAAGGGTCCTGAAATTTATCAAAAACTTATCCCCAGAACATGCACTTTTGTACCCTCTGAGGAGGTTTTGATGAATGAATGGAACAAGATTTATTAATGTTTGCATTTGATATCTGCTACTAATGTTGCACTTTTGTACTCTTAGTAGATATTTGATCAAGGAGAGATAAATCGTGATTACTTGAAGCTCATGAGTAGGACTAGTTATAAATGGTATTTCTATCTCTTAACTATTTCTGCCTTGTGTTAAAGTGATGTTCATTTCAGTTATTTATATATTAATGTATGAATGCCTGAGTTATCATTTGGCACTTTTGTACGGTGATAGCTATTTGTTTATGCTTAGTGTATGAGTAGCTCATTATGCGATATGTTTTTCACAACTATTTCGTCTAATTTCTTATACGAAGTGGTTCATCTTCATTGAATTTTTTTCTCATAATAGTTGAATGATCTTTATTACCAGTTGTTGTTTGAAATCATTTTAGATCGCATAGAAGAAAATCACACCCCGGGTTAGTGTAGATTTACATATTTATGTCACTAGAATATAGTTTCTTTATTATTAGATTAGAATTAGAGTAGAAGTATTCCATTTAGAAACTATTAGAAACAGAAATATTAGATCTTTCTCACATACACACACAAATTGGGAAACTGGTCCCATATCCCCAGTTAGACCCGCTATACCAAACGGAAAAGGAGCTGCCAACCAAGGTCCGGACCGGGCAGGTATCCCCCTTGTTGTAGACCTGATTTTCAGGGCTTCAACAGAACCCCAGGTTGATAATTTAAGTTGGTAGCCTTGTGAGTTGCAACATTCTTATTGCAATGTTGGGGCTCATCATCCTCTTCAAGAAATGGAGGAAAATTAACGAGTTTTGGTTAAGTCTTGTTTCCCTTGTTATTATTATGACTTAGTAATGAGTTTGTGGGTCTTTCGTGGGTCTTTTCTATGTGCTTACAATGCATGGGTCTTTTCTAATCGTGACATTTTTTGGGGCCCTAAAGTCACACTATGTTGTGCTATACTACAAAGCCTAGGAATATCTAGGTGTAATCCTATTTGCAAATATTTTCTTAACATATTCTATTTAAATCCATGTATATGTCCATCTATTGTTATTTATTATTTTTTTGTAGGTTTTAACCCTGTACAGAAATGACTTGCAGACGAATTCTAAAAATAGAAAATAAATAATGATGAGAAGATAAAACAAATACACAAATATTTTCCCCTAGCTCCCAAAACCGGGACTACCAAATTGATTTTTCATTATTTTCCTTTCAATGTCACAATACATATATATACATGCTAAAGCATTCAAAAACCCCAATTGTTATCGGGAAAACTAGTGTCCATTTAGAGCTGCTAGTCCCACTAAGATGGGTAGCTATCTTAGAAACAAACAAACTAAAGTCACTTGTGTTTTCCTTTATGAGAAATAGATGAGAGAGAAGCAGAGAGTACCAACCTCAGTCTTTCGTTTGGCTCCTTGCTTGTTTCCTCTCCCCTTTGACAGATCTTTGCCACTCCTTCCTCACTTGTCTTGCTTCAAAGAACACCTATAGAGTCAAAGTAGCATAATACCATCAAAGAATAGAGATCTATAATCATAAACAATATAGGATCAGATATATATTAACCATACAAATGCATATATCAATATAAGATTCAGAGATATACAAGAATATGGAGGAAAACTCAAATAGATTTATTGATAGAAGTAGTAGAAGAGAGGATTACAACCCATTGGTCCAACCCGGTGCCATCCTCCCAGCATGAAAGCCCTCTTCACCTCATGAAAAGCCAGATCACCCAACACTATGATATTCCACAAAGAAATCAACAACACTTCCTTACAAGATGCAAAATTCCAGCCTCTGGATCTCTAGGATGAGGGATCCATATATAGATGTTTGCAGGCGGGTGAGTCAGCTTCTGGGTTTTTTATTAGTGTCATTTCTCTAATAGTTCTCAGTTTCACTTGGAGATTTCATGATCTCTTACTCATCCCTAGGCGAATTCAGAGAGGCAAGTGTCACAAGAGAAGTTTCTGGAAGATTCCATGATCATCCACCTTGCAAATTGTCTTTGTCATTTGTCTATTCTCGCCCATCGCACCCCATAGAAGGGATTTTCAATATGCATCGCACCCCCCGTGTGAATTAGGTGGGATGCATTGCACCTTGACCATGGAGCAGGTGAGATGGTCTAGTTTTGACTAGTTCTGAGAAGTTATTCATGGAGAAATTTTGGAAGATGATGTAATCAGCTGACCTTGTTCCTTTAGGGTGTGTAACAACACTTTTAGGGGCTTAGAAGCCCTTGGTTTATGGACATATGAGATTGGGGTTGCAGTGCCCAAATATCTCTATAACAGTTGCCCCCTAAAGCATAAGGTCATAAATCTTCTGATGTCGGGTGAAATGCTTTACCATGAGGATCCGAGGTTTTTAGAACTGGAAGGTGACCTGTAATAAGATACAATACAATACATTATCTTCATAATATTTTCATGATCTAGTTGAGGCAGGCATTCCCATTCTCAGCTTTATAAATTCATTTTCATGTACATTGGAAAAACAACCGTCTGTATGGCAGACTGATGATTCTAGTAGAGCCATCATCCTTTGGCTTGGATGATTATCTATGCAGCTATGATGTACATTTGATGTCTTTATTTTTCCTTAATATATTGCAGCCTGGATGAATGAAACTAGATCTAGGGTCTTCAAACTCGTTCAATCTTCGCCTGAAGTAGAAGTTGATCCATGTGAAAAGATGTTCTGAAGTCGAACATGGAAGGAAATCGCCTGATTACCAGCCAATGATGTAAGGTATTAATAGGCGCGAGAGGAATCACCGATAATGATAATGACCCTCAAGGTATTGCAGTACAATTCACATGGTGTGAAAATGGGACTTGATGTCGAACACCACGCAAAATCTTTCGATCGAAGGTCATTGGTGTAAACCTGTCACCGGAAGTGAGAAACTTGCCATTGAGGCATGCAAGCTTCAAAGTACTGAAAGGGTTGTTCCTAAGTCAACTTCTTGGATAATGAGCTGATGTCGACAAGAAGTGACCCGTCATAGGAGGGCCTTAATGAATCCCACATCTACGACACGAAACGGAGCAAATGATTTTGCGGAGGTGAAAACGATCTGATGATACAAGGTTCAGGGTGGCGGTCATGAAAGAATGAAGTGTGAAGGTATTGCAGCGGATGAGACATAAGCTGGGTTGGTGAATTCTCTGAGCGACTTCTCTTGAACATATCGGCGACACTGAAATGGATTGGTAGCGTTAACCCCAAAAATGGATGGTACGGTGGACCAATGGTGATATGACCGGTGAATGGAATAACCCAACCCGACTCAATCATGGTGATGGAGTGAAAGTGTCATGTTCAAGAGTGACCTGCTACCAATAAAGTTTCTTCAAGTTTTCTTCCCGATTTTTCCCCAGTCATTTCTGACTAGTACTTCTTTATTTTTGTCAAGCTTGAGGAGGATAACATATGCTTATTCTATAATTTCCCCTTCGGGCAAACCCGTCGCTATGTTTTAACGAGCCTAGCGACAGTGAAACTCACTCTTGTCTGCATCGACAAGTTCGTCGCTATTGTTTTAACGAGTTTAACGACAAAGATAACTCAGTCCTTTTCAATTTTAGAGAGTCTAAAAAAAGACAGAAAGGAAACTCCAATAATCCTTAAGTCCGAAAAAGTATAAAATAATATGAAAGGCATGACTTTTTGATAGTTTTAACGAGCCAAACAAGACAAGCACTCGATATTTCTGTGCAATGATCCCTCAGGTCCAAAAAGATTAAAATCTAGAGGAGGGATGGCACTTCCAATCACTTTAACGAGCTGGAAAGGCCAACTGCTTGGCAATATTTTCATATTTTACGAGTCAGATGAAAAGATCTTAAAGAAGACTTGTTTTTTGAGGAACGAGTGATGTTTTTAGATAGCAGTTGGTTCTAGGTAAGGTTTGGAACTTTTCAATCACAGCAGTGTAAAGAAGGTGGCTAATAGAATCACTCGTCGCAATTGTTCCTCAAAAGGGGTAAACAATCAAATGGAGGTGTATGATCGGCTAAAAAAGAGTAGAGGTGATGGTAAGAACACGACCAAGGTTCAAAAGCTGATAATTATGCGATCGCAATGGTTATTTACCAGAGGTGGGTTCATTTTTTAATGAGCTTAAACTCTAGTGGAACATATGCTCATCGCTAAGTTTATTTTTTAACGAGCTTGAATTTCACGTAAAACTGCTCGTGGGTGGGTTCATTTTTTAATGAGCTTGAACTATAGGGGAACATATGCTCATCGCTAGGTTTATCTTTTGACGATCTTGAACTTCGTGTAAACCTGCTCGTGTTTCCTTTTTATGTAAGCTAGGAATGACCAAACTATAAAGCTAAAAACTAAAAATGCCAAAAAGCTAAAAAATGAAATTGGTTGCTTTTGCTTGCATAAAAAGGTTTGCATGCCCCCAACATAAAAAAAATCTTCAGTAACCATATGGAAACTTACTATTGTTAAGCAGGATGATTTTCTATTAATACTTAGACAAAACACTTCCTGCACTTTGTCTGCCAAATAGACAAAGGTGAAAAGTCACTCGGATAGATCACATAACTTACAGGGAAACTTATCTCTAAAGCTGGGTTTGTCCGTAAAATAAACAAGGGTGCATGCCCCCTAAGCTTCGTTACATTCACCAAACTACTCGCGGTAACTAGGTGGATGGAATGAAGGTTCCTTTACAAGATGAAGTGAAAGACTCGGCTTGGAACTTTGCTCAACCTTGTTTCATTTTTTAACGATCTTGACACAAGACAAGGAATTCTGCTCAGATCCTTGGTTTCATTTTTTAACTAGGTTGACACTAGTCAACAATCTATCCTCTGGCGACCTTTGATCACAACTCATAAGGGGTCATGAAGGAAAGATCTAGTTTCAATGCCCCCAGTACATAATGTACAACATCATTGAATTGATCGTCAGATGATGTAAGTATGGTAGGGCTTGGGGGCAATACCTCGCAATGATCCACACTCTCAAAATGGTCAGAGTTCTTATTAATCTTTGATGATGTAGAAGATATCATATGACAGGTTTCCACCATGGCCACTTCCACCAGATTTCTTGGAGGCAGTAGGGCAAAAGTACCCATTAAGGCGGGGTCTTTTAGGAGACCTACTCCAATATTTTGAAGTGATTGGGAGCTTCCATGGATCATTGGAATGCTTCCCGTAACTTGTGAACTGTTGGGGAGGAAGGTTTGTTGATCAACGATTGTAATTCCTCCTTGAAAAGGAAATGCAATCTTTGTAAAGTATGTTGACATAACTGCAGCCACAACATAAATCCAGGGCCTTCCCAGTAGGATGTTGTAATCGAGGTTTCCATCAATAACTTCAACATCAATTTCTACTATTTTTCCCCCTAGTTCAACTTGTAAGTTACTTAAATTCCTGTACAGGGTGTATGTCTTTCCATTGAATGCTTTTAACGTCATTGACGATCGCGACAAGGGTGGTGAGCCTAAATTTTTCTAGCAACTCGTTGACATAATACATGTAGATGCCTCCTCATCAATAATTGTTCGATGAATAGTTTTGTTGAGGGCTTTCACTGAATGAGGAAAGCGAGTTGAGCTGGTAACTGAGGTTCATATCCTTTATGATTAAAGGCCACAAGATTGGAATCTGCTGGGTCAATCCCACCTATTGTTGATAATAGTGCCTGCTTTTGGGAGGAGCAATTTTGCAGTACTTCAAGTGTCGAAATAGCGGATAGTGATTGGGCCAGGTCCTCTACTATATTATAATTCTGTGCTGCTCTGGCACGATGATTAAATGTTGATTTGTGTACTACTCCCTTTGGCGGCTTTATCAACAGTTCAGGAATGATGGGTGGCACAACTTCGGTCGAAGTTGTTGTCGAACTACTAGGTTGATCAGTAGCCTTGTAGCTCGACAGCTATGGATTCCCGTAATCTTTATTCCTTGTCAATATCAAAGCATCATTTTGCTATTTTGAAATGGACAAAATAATCACTTGGGATGGGGAAGCATTGTCGCTAGCAACTAGATTGGTTTCTGGGTTTGGAAATGGGTTAGTCAATACCGCTGAGGTTTTTGAGTTCTTAAAGAATTTCTTAATCTCAGTTTTATGCGGACAATTTCTCATCCAATGGTCTTCATCGCATATGAGACATGGCTAACCAGGTTTCTTTTGCCTAGAAAGTCAAAAAGAAGAAACAGGATGATACGTCTCTTGAAAAGTTTTGTTATCAGGAAAACTAGTGTCCATTCAGAGCTGTTAGTCCCACTAAGATGGGTAGTTATCTTAGAAACAAACAAACTAAAGTCACTTGTGTTTTCCTTTATGAGAAATAAATGAGAGAGAAGTAGAGAGTACCAACCTTAGTCTTTTGTTTGGCTCCTTGCTTGTTTCCTCTCCCCTTTGATAGATCTTTACCACTCCTTCCTCACTTGTCCCGCTTCAAAGAACACCTGTAGAGTCAAAGTAGCATAACACCATCAAATCATAGCGATCTATAATCATAAAAAATATAGGATCATATATATAAACCATACAAATGCATATATCAATACAAGATTTAGAGATATACAAGAATATGGAGGAAAAATCAAATAGCTTTATTGATAGAAGTAGTAGAAGAGAGGATTACAACCCATTGGTCTAACCCAGCGCCATCCTCCGAGCATGAAAGCCCTCTTCACCTCATGAAAATATAGATCACCCAACACTATGATGTTCCACAGAGAAATCAACAACACTTCCTTATAAGATGCAAAATTCCAGCCTCTCGATCTCCAGGATGAGGGATCCATATATAGATGTTTGTAGGCTGGTGAGTCAGCTTCTGGGTTTTTGAATAGAGTCATTTCTTTGATAGTTCTCAGTTCCACTTGGATATTTCATGATCACTTACTCATCCTTGGGTGAATTCAGAGAGGCAAGTGTCACAGGATATGTTTCTGTAAGATTCCATGATCATCCACCTTGCAAAATGTCTCTACCATTTGTCTACTCTCACCCATCGCACCGCATAGAAGGGCTTTTCAGTATGCATTGCACCCCCCATGTGCATTAGGTGGGATGCATCGCACCTTGACCATGGAGCAGGTGAGATGGTCAAGATTTGACCAGTTTTGAGCAGTTTTTCATGGAGAACTTTTGGGAGATGATATAATCAGCTAACCTTGTTCCTTTAGGGTGTGTAACAACACTTTTAGGGGCTTAGAAGCCCTTGGTTTATGGACATATGAGATTGGTGTTGCAGTGCCCAAATATGTCTATAACACAAATCCATTAACCTTGGATTAGAACATAACTAGAGTTCCCTTGACCATATATACAAAATACCATGCATAGAAAACCATCATGCCCAAAACCATGTGCAGAACCCATGGACAAAACAATAAGCCATGGACTTTAGAATAATCCATATTTTCTACTATAGTGCTTCTAGAGTAACTTAGTTGAGCTCTTTTTATCCAACATACTCCCAATCGACTCAACATATAAATATCCAAGGAATCTTAGATTCCAGTGGTGTATCTCAAATTATAAAGAATAGAATCATAGATATATCTCATTAAGAAACTAATATATGAGGCTCATCCTTAGATCAACTCAAAGCCCCCATAGAGGCAAATATGACCGACAGAGTGATTATCAGAGATCCCATAAGTTATACATATTTAGACCAACAAATTGTCAACCCTATAAGAGTATATAATAGAGTATCATGGCTAGGTCTTGCGTATCGACTTTAAAAGTCAACTCACTCTTATATTGATAAACGAGAGGGTCATCCATCAAACATTGTCAATAGTTGCATCCTTTACATTCCAATCATGTCTCAATAATAACTCCCTATGAATATAGGTAACACAATCATAGAGACACCTGTAACTGGTCCCTTTTTGTCCCATAGATCCTTAGGTTCATGAGCCAAAGTCATCAATCATGATTATGCAACTCCCATGGAGTTCCTTGAGACATAGTCATTATAATCATAATTAGTGGTCATGTATTTCCTTAATCAGACAAGAAGAGTCATCAAAGTTATTTTTATAGGGATTCCATAGTTCCTTCTGAAGTCTTACTTCAGATGATCATATAGCATTGAATCATAAGCTTTAGGTCAAAGAAGAGTTATCAAAAAACAAATACTAAATCAAATTATTGATAACTTCACATTCATGCATTTGTCTCTGATTTCTTGTTTTGCTACAGGGAACTGCTTCAAGGTGCTATGCATTTCTTATACCATTTTCTAGGCTTCCAAGGTTACCCAAAAGGTGGCAATCATAAGGTGTTGCACAAACTCCCGTTGTTATATAAATGGATGCATCTATACACTGTCACTACTTAGTGCTCTTTGTAATTACTGCTACAATTCACTAATGAAAATGATACCACCATGACCATAGATATTTCTCTTTCCACTCCGCCTGCAATTTTTTGCCTAAGAACACATCAGAGTTATCATATTATTGATTATTGTCATTGTCACTTTCAGTGGAGCCCCTTGACTGCAAGCAACTCATTCAAGCTAGTGATAATAACATGTTATCTAATGTTTTGGTGAATTACCTTTAGAGATTTCTCACCAGAGGTGTGCATCGGATAGGTGCATCGAAGGAATTATCATAAAGTCTTCAGGAACAAATATTTACAAAATGAATCAAAGTGCCCCAATGGAGACTTGCGCAACTACTAAGGGGAAATGTGGTTAAACCTAGAGGCCTATCGATGTAAGACAATAAATCTATAGTAAACTGATTGACAACATGACTGCTAAGAAAATGATGAAATCTTAATTTGAATGCCATTTCACTTCAGACATAACTGATAATTTAAGGTAGGATATCAAAAAAAAGGAGAATTCTTCTGTAGGTAGATCAAAATTCATGTGAGAACGCAGACATTTAATGAAATTTGCAATTCTAATGACTAAGGGCTCATGACTTATAATAATCCAAATATTCTTTAGAAGAAGAGACTAGGGCATATCTATGTCATATTTCAAATTACATTTTGCTAGAGGTATCTAGGATTACTTATCCCATAATAAGCATGCCAGACATGCTTAAGTATGATCTAAATATCCAAGAGCTCAATTGTCTTTGAATTTCCAACTTCACCTTTTCTTTTCAGAATGGATCCTCCATAAGTTTGTCCAGGACTTGATTTATTAGACAACTAATCTCAACTTTGAGTGGGTAATTGAACCATCCCCTCGGTAGAGGTACAAATGATAATATATTACCCATGGCCATGAATTTATTACAACTTTGATTGTGAAAAAGTGTCATCATTAGAACTTCCATACAATGTTATCATCAATAAAATTATCACAACAACCTCAGACTAAAAGGATTCCATTCATTTACTTAACATTGTGTATGTATATATATGATGATCCCAAATTTAATCTGATTTCAAATATTATTCCAACGTCGATAATGTTCTTTATCACAGAGGGAAAAGAAATCACACACATTTCAAAGGTCATGTCAATACCATAATGTCTTCGAGAGTATGAAATGTATACAAAGTGTGTCAACTTACATGACTTAGGATGATAAACCACACATACAAATCTGAAACATTACTCTGATTTCCATATCTAATATACACACAGTTCAACCATACAAAGATGTTTTATGTCATTCATATCTTTGTGCTAATGTGTTGAGGATTTGAAATTACAAACATAAGTGATAGGTGCAAAACTATATAAGATGCTAAATAGTGATAGGATTATATCTGAAATGTAAGCTGTAGATCCATGCCAACTGTATAAATTCATGTATAAGGAGAACGAGTCAACTAAATCAAATCATGTACAAAAGGGACCGAACCATGTGATATTAGGTGATACCTTTGATTGTGTCAATTGAGGGATGGCATATAAAACATGGTTCCATGAAGTGCGAAAATCTTAGAAAAACATCTCTTGTGCTATCCCTTGTGGCCTCATTCTAGTTACATGCCCGATGATGTGGTCCTCCAAAATAGGTACTTGAATCCTTCAAACAAGGTATCACAGTGGATTTTGATCTTAAAAGTAAAATATTCTACGATAGAAAAATGCACAAAAGAGTCAAATTTAGCTAGAAATGGAGAGACACAATCCTTTGCAATGAACTCCTTGATTTCAAATTATAGTGACTATACTGAATTCTTTTTCAAGAGGTCCAAAGTTAGGTAGAAGACTCAGGTATAAACAACAAGACTGAAGGTAATGAGGGACAAGAAATAGTGCTAAATTTAGCAAAGTACCCTACAATAAGACTGAAATTTCAGGAGACCAAAATAAATGATAAACAATCCTATCCCTTTGTTTATGCTTTCATTATGACTCCTTAAGGTTACCTGTACGTCTTGATAGAGATGTCAACTTTGAAGGATACTTATCCTACTTAGAACAAATATTCTTATCTTGACATTATTTTAGTTGAACACTTCAAACGTGCAAAGAGAGGAGAACATGGAGATTTGTTCAAAATTTTCCCTTACTGATTTTTTTCTCTTCCTTGACCTTGTTCCCACCTAAGTGCTGGTACCATGTTACTTTTAGGTTAACATGTTCTTTGCTTAGGACAATTAGTTCAATGATGCATATGATCCCAATATTAATTCCATATATTTCAATAGAAATCACATAAACTATTATCCATTGACAATATTTATAAAAAGAACATAAGTGATTGTATGCGGAAGATAAGCCAAGACAAGGTAGCACCGAAATTGGCTCAAGCTAAAGAAAAACCTCAAGATGGGGAAGCCTTGATCAAAGATTCTGATTATTGATATCAAATATTCAACAAAGAGAGAGAGAGTACAATAAATTAAAGTCAAAATGACTTGCCAAATTGTGTTGATCCAACATCATAGCCCTGAGCAAGTAAATGACCCAATCAAATCCTAACATTCTGATTCAGGCATCTTCGTGAAGCAAGGTATGGTTAGGGCTTCTTGAAGATCATAGATTTCTAAGTTGACTAGTCCCAAAACTCTTTATTTCAGTTGTGGCTTTCCAAGGCAGGCATGAAGGTTCCCTTCATTGGCTCTATGGATTGTTATAAACCCTTGTTATGACTGTGGCTCTTTCTGAAGTGACAGGTCTATAGTGCTGCTATTCCAAGAGAGATTATACCTCGCACAGTTCACAAGTAAACCCACAAATTTGGCTCATCGTTTTGTTCTTGATAATAGATCTATAATGAAAAATATACCCAAATGATGTGACCAGAATTCTTCTCAGGATCAACGACTATCCTATCTAAGACATCTTGGTCTTGTGGTAGTAGAATTACCAAAAAACGTTAGCCCTACATCCTTCTTCAAGTGCTTGGCTATCGCAGGCATATTTTGGATCCCTTGGAAAATCAAACGAGGATGGAGAACACCTCTATATATACAATTTGGGGAGGGTGGAGACATGAATATTGGACCTTTTGAACCTACATGAAGGTGAGGCCGACCTTAACCATTTTCATGCAAGAGGACATAAATTCAAAAATGCATTTTTCTTTATCCGAATTAGATGATCTTTAGGTTAATTTTGGTCCTCTAAAAAAGAGGAATTCAATGAAATAATTATCTTCTTCAAAAGACCTGCCCAAAGTGGAATTTTTACCTAGTTTCTAAATTTAACAAAAACTGATTCATCGTTCACATTTAACATTCATAAAATGTTCTTGAAAGAAAGTGCATAAAATATTGCATTAATATTGTTCAAATTCAATTCAAGTTTATGTTCAATTGATTTTTTTTTGGGATTCAAGGTTAGGGGAAAGCTACAAGTCGTTCAATGCATTTGATGTGTTGTATTTCCACTAATCCTAAGTTTGAGCATTCATAACCCTGAGCACAACCTGCAAGTGTATAGTTTATCCCTCCACGTGAATGACTGAATCTTGTCAATACATAGCCAATTTTCAAGCCCTCCAAACTTCTATTTCCTTGCACCATTCCATTGGGAAATTGACCCCTATTATTTAGGAATTTCCAACTATTGAATTGCGCAATTCCCTGGGGTCCCTCCTCTAACTGCATGCACCACATGTACACATTGGAATATGCTACAACTAATAATACACTGCCTTGGAATCTCCATATCAACTGGGTAAATCAAATTCTCTGCATGCAACAATTATTTTGGGCTGATTGATCACTTAAATGGTTCATCACTAAGTGTGGTTGAAGTTCCACTTCCACAAATTTACCTCCACTAGTTCTTTCGACAATTAGAATTAGTTGAACTGATAATAACTCAAATTAAATGAAATATATTGCTACAAATTAGAAATAAAACATACTGAAATGAACTCAATATTCCCCAAATAAAATTAACTAAGTTAACTAAGTGACAAGTGCCATGTCACCTCAGTTAACTACCTCCAAAATTTTTGCTAAAATAGAAATTCGAATTTTCTCTACTTTGACCAAGGCAAAGTCAAACTAAGATTTTCTTGCTACATTTCCAACACTCCCTCTCAGCAGGAAAGGGTTTATGAACCTGATCCAGGTGGATGTTGGTGGCCACCCACCTATCCCATTTGGACCCCCACAACTGTCTCTTTTAGTTTTTCAGTTTCCTTAAGTATAGCACAGTTTACTATTTTTAGCAGTTTTTCAGGTCCTAAACTTCCGGAGCCATTTTGAGGCCCTAAACGACGTTTTTTGGGAAATCCACCCAGCGATTTTTCTGTCTAAATATTGTCTTTTCTGTCATAGTCCTCGCAGAGATCTTTCCAACAGTCTATCATGCGCGTCAAATGGAGATAGTACGACCAATTCGCGACCCCGGGAAGTTGATGTACCAACTTACCCAAAAACAGGGTCCACAATTTGGCGTTTCATCTTCTAGGGTTAGGTTTTGGAATGTGAAGGGTTTTCCATTATTTATCAACAATAAATAGGCCCTCGAGCCTCATTGTAACACAGTTTTTGGAGAACAGTTCAACGACATGTAGCCACCACATCTCTTCTCAGAGATAAGCTACCATCGCCCTAGCTGGTTTATTTCCATTTCTGTTTGTAAGCATATTTCAGTATTTTACAGTAATGAAATGAGGTATTATTTCCGCTGCATATCTGTCTTTATGGTTATCTCTGTATTTTATTGTGTTCCTGTTTAAATCCGGATCAGTGGTATCAGGGCGGTCTGCTCTTTCTCTGTTTTTCTTTGCATGTCCCGAACGAGGTCGGGATATAAGGACTTAGGTATGGAACTGGTCGAACCTTTGCAAGACCAGCCTCGCAAATCTCGATGACCTCCCATGGCGGATGAGAAGAAAAACAAGGGGGCATGAGATCCTATCAAAATTTTGCTCGAAGAAGCCCTTGAGCGACAAAGGAACGCGATGATGGACAACTTTGCCCAAATCCTTCAGCGGCTACCTAGAGGCGACGCATCGGCTGCCAACAGCTACTCTGGAAATGCCACACCGTTTAAGGTACAAGTTAATTTTGAAATCCCCATATTTGAGGGTCAAATAGACGCAGATGCCGTAGATAAATGGTTAAATCTGCTCGATGGGTATTTTTCTGTTCATGAATTTTCAAGTCGGGAAAAGATTGTTTTCGCTCTTCTCAAAGCAGCCCCCCACGTCAAGGACTGGTGGGAAACCTACTGCGAACAGAAGGATGAAAGTACAGGCTCACTGTTTTCATCCGCACCCACTTGGAATGACTTTCAGGATGCTATCAAGGAGCAGTACTACCCTGTCAAAAGCTATGAGGACAAATACATCAAATGGACCACACTGCGGCAGGGACGCGACCAAGATGTGCTGGAGTTCACAAACATTTTTCATACCCTTCGCACACAATTGGGTATCAAAGATTCTGAGCTGCATCTAGTACTCAAATACCGCGACTGCCTACACAGATACATCTAGGAAGAGATAGAGTTCTTGAACATCTCCTCACTCGGCACAACATACCGATACGCTGTCAAAATCGAGCAAAAGTTCAAACAGAAGAAGCGAGACTTTGGATCTGCAAATCCAAAGCCCAAAGGACAAAGCCAAGGCGGGATGACCCAAGACAACCCGTCGAAGCCACAAGAAAATAACAACACCACGAAGTCGAAGAAGGACACAGGAAAGTGGTGTGAGTTCCACAAGAGTCCCACTCATAACACAAGTGAGTGTCGGACCAAGCAGTCGCTGGTGGTCGAGTTGAAGGCTTCTGAATTAGATGCATGTTCTGACTCTGAGTCAGAACCCGACAAGGGGAATGACAAAGGGAAGCAGATCATTGATGCGGATCCCAGTGCCACTATTGCTACTGCCAAGATCCAGAAAAATGAGCCCGAAGATCCAGAGGAGGGGGAACGTCTTTTCCACTCACAGATGTGGGTGAAGGGTTCGCCGCTGCAATTCATTGTCGACAATGGCAGCCAAAAGAACCTCATTTCAGTAGAGGTCGTGAAGCGGTTAGGCCTACCAACTACACCACACCCACAGCCGTACAATATCGGTTGGCTTCATGAAGGACGATATCTCAAGGTTCGCCAGCAGTGCCGCCTTCCCTATAGCATCAAACCCTTCACAGACGAGGTATTGTGTGATGTTACACCTATGGATGTTTGTGATGTACTATTAGGCCAGCCATACTTGTGGAGGCAACATGCTGTGTATGAGTCAAGGCCTCGCGCTATCATCATTTCTTTGGATAATTCATTATACAGGATACCGGAGGTATCCCCACCTACCGCCACCTCTTTGACCACTTCTAGGAAAGGCAACAAGCTCATCTCACAGACTAGGAAATTTATTTTCTGTCTGGTTCACTCCCAAAGTAAGGGGAAGATCGTTGCTACATCCATGACCCCCGCGAATGGTTCCTCCACACAGCAGCAGCAACAGAGGGATACAGTCGTGATAGAACACAGGAACAACTTCTCCTTACCCGGAGGGGTACTTGTTAGGCCCCTATACTACGAGTGTAACACCTTATTGTTATTAGTATAACCCACTTATTATATTGATGTACCCATGTAGTGCCCATATTGTTACTATTGTGCCCCATAGAAGCCCACTATTGTTATTATTGTGCCCTTACATTATTATTTTTATGGCGGCTCTCATTATGTTATGACCCCTTAGACTCCTATATATAGAAAGGAGGTCTTTTCATTTGTATCATCCAAGAATTGTTCATTTATGTAATGTAAAGGAGGTTTCCCCCTCGAAGAGGCTGAATTCTAAGGCGTTGATCTATCTTTTCTTGAGCTGGTTTCATAACATTTGGTATCAGAGCTTTGGATTCTAGGGTTTCGCTGCTCCAAACAGGTCATCGTGGAATTTTTTCTATAACTTTTTTTATGTGATGTTTCAGAAGTCGCAAAAACAACCCATTTGAGAAGAAATCACGCTGAATCTTCGGTCCGAATTTCAGAGCTTTTCGCGCGATATGTGTGGAGATATGATCTGAGGAAGTTTGTCTTTTTGCAGACTCCTGAATTACATTCAAAACAGGTGACCTGGGGAAAATCGTCATAACTTTCTCTCTGGGGATCTGATTGAAATTTAGTAAGAAGGTACATAAAGAGGACGGACTGTAGTTTCTTGTATGCATGTTTCAGATCTAAAGGTTGAAACAGTGACTCGTGGAACGTCGTACAAATTTTCTCTACTAAACTAGTCTATAATCAGGTCATCTTGGGAGATTGTGCATAACTCTTTCTTGGAGAGTCCAATTTGGATCAAAATAGTGGCATTGGAAAGAGGACATAGAGGGCTACTACAGGTCACAATTTCAAAACTTAAAGATCCGAAGGTACAAAGTTACAGTCGTTTCAAGGTCGAGCTCCTAAAATCAAGAAAAAGCAAGATGAGGAAGTTTGATGGCAAGGATCCGGTAAATTGGATACTTCAGATGGAGCAATATTTTGATTTACATGGTGTACAACTGTTACAAAAGATATGTATTGCATCTTCATATTTAGAACCAGATCAATTTTTATGGTACAAAGGGCTTTGTTCTCGTAAACAACTTGTTACGTGGTCAATTTTCACGGAGGAAATGATAGCACATTATGAGGATACAAAGAGCAACACCTTCTTTAGAGCCACACCACAACAATTGGAAAGAGTAAAAGGGATTTGTGACATAGTGGAAAGAAAAATTATGGAAACCAGGAAGCGTACCCCTCACAACTATAAACATGGAAGTATTGTTTCTCCTAGCCTTCCACAACCTACAAGGGTTACACCACAACAATTGGAAGAAAAAAGAGAAAAAGGGCTTTGTTACAATTGTGATAGCAAATGCACTAAAGGTCATAAGTGTGCTGAGAAGAAAGTATTTTACATAGAATATGTAGAGGAGGGAGAAAAGGATCAAGAAACAACAAAAGAAGAAGATATACGCCAGGACCCCACCCCTGAGAAAGAAGAAACGAATCAGACCATATCTTGTAAAGCATTGGCAAGAATTACCACTCCTCAAACTCTCAATATAGAAGGACATATCAAGAAGAAAAAGGTGCAAGAAGTGAAAGATCACATTGAGAAAGAAGAAATGAATCCAACCATATCTTGTAATTCATTGTTCAAAATTACCACTCCTCAAACTATCAAAATAGAAGGACATATAAAGAAGAAAAATGTTCAAGAAGTGAAAGATCACATCGAGCATCAAGAAATGAATCCGACCATATCTTGTAAAGGATTGGAAGAAATTACCACTCCTCAAACTTTAGAGATAGAAGGACATATCAAGAAGAAAAAGGTTCAAGCAGAGAAAGATCACATCAAGCATCAACATCAAGTTCTCCAACTTTTAAAGGATAACGCCACTCTGGTGCAAAATCAAACGAAACAACAGGTAGATCAACATCGTTTTGATGTAGGTGATTGAGTATTTTTACTGATACATCTCAAGCAAGCTATTTATGAGAAGGAAATGTTGGCAATACTACATGCACTTAAAAAATGGTGACCTTACCGAATGGGAAGACTCTTCAAGGATGAGGATGTGGAAGCATTGTTTTGTGCTATTTATATTATCCAACCAAATTGGATAAACGAAGCAAGGGATGAATGGAAGAAGGACGAAGAAGTATGGCTACTTATTCAAAAGTTGCAAAAGATCCTAATTCAAGCAATATTCCCAGATATTGAAGAGGAAGGAAAAATCATATTGGAACCTGGAGCAGTCACAGAAACAAGAACTCGATAGTGACGAAAGCGATCAATTTCAAAATATCTCATCAAGTGGAAGAACTTACCCGCTGAATATTCCACATGGGAGGACAAGAATTTTATACAGAAGCATCAAGAACTACTCAAGCGTTGAGGACAACGCTTTTTGAAGGAGAGGGGCATGTTAGGCCCCTATACTACGAGTGTAACCCCTTATTGTTATTAGTATAACCCACTTATTATATTGATGTACCCATGTAGTGCCCATATTGTTACTATTGTGCCCCATAGAAGCCCACTATTGTTATTATTGTGCCCTTACATTATTATTTTTATGTCGGATCTGATTATGTTATGACCCCTTAGACTCCTATATATAGAAAGGAGGTATTTTCATTTGTATCATCCAAGAATTGTTCATTTATGTAATGTAAAGGAGGTTGCCCCCTCGAAGAGGCTGAATTCTAAGGCGTTGATCTATCTTTTCTATCTTTTCTTGAGTTGGTTTCATAACAGTACCACACAAGTTTCAGGTGGGTGACAAAGTTTGGTTAAATTTGTAGAGGGAGCGCCTTACCAGAACCCATCAGAAACTTAGACCACTTCGACATGGTCCTTACACCAATAACAAGGCTACGGGAAACAATGCTTTGAATCACATCATTCCTCCATTCCTTCGCTTGCACCGAGTGTTCAATGTGGACCGTCGCTGACCATGCTCCCCACCATTTCTGGACACATCAGAGATTGCAGAACAGCTCACCAGAGACCTAGCTCAGCAGAAGCTTCCTCATCTCAGGGAGGAACTCAACGCAATGGGGGCCATTGCTTCCTAAGGGGGGAGGAATGATCCAGGTGGATGTTGGTGGCCACCCACCTATCTCATTTGGACCCCCACAACTGTCTCTTTCAGTTTTTCTGTTTCCTTAATTATAGCACAGTTTACTATTTTTAGCAGTTTTTCGGGTCGTAAACTTCCGGAGCCATTTTGAGTCCCTAAACGACGTTTTTTGGGAAATCCACCCAGCGATTTTTCCATCTAAAAATCGTCTTTTCCGTCGTAGTCCTCGCAGAGATCTTTCCAACAGGCCATCATGCGCGTCAAATGGAGATAGTACGACCAATTCACGACCCCGGGAAGTTGATGTACCAACTTACCCAAAAACGGGGCCCACAATTTGGCGTTTCATCTTCTAGGGTTAGGTTTTGGAATGTGAAGGGTTTTCCATTGTTTCTCAACAATAAATAGGCCCTCGAGCCTCATTGTAACACAGTTTTTGGAGAACAGTTCAACGGCATGTAGCCACCACATCTCTTCTCAGAGATAAGCTACCATCGCCCTAGCTGGTTTATTTCGATTTCTGTTTGTAAGCATATTTCAGTATTTTACAGTAATGAAATGAGGTATTATTTTGCTGCATATCTATCTTTATGGTTATCTCTGTATTTTATTGTGTTCCTGTTTAAATTCAGATCAGAACCACTCGTATCCTTCACCTTTGGAACTCGAACTTCCCTCTTGACAAGACCTTTATCAAATTATCAACATCTTGTTCCTTTGTCAGATTGTACTACAACAACATAATCCACCTCTGCACATACTCCCATAGATGGTGATACCAAATATCAACATGCTTGGATTGATCATGAAAAAAAAGGATTCTCAGAGAGTTTGATGCAACTATGATTATCGCATTAAATCATAGTAGCATCCATTATCTAACCAAACAAGTCAACAAGTATCTTTCTCATCCAGATTACCTCACATGGTGCTTGACTTGCAACCATGTATTGTGCTTCTGTTGAGCTGCGTGCCATTGATATATTCTTCATGTTGTACCAAGAAACATTTATAGACCCAAAATTGAAAATTCGGCCTGATGTACTCTTACACTAATGGAATTCCCACCCAATCTGCATCGGTGAAGTCACATAGCTTCACTCCCTAGAATTTCTGTACCAAATTCTAAACTAGGTAGTACCTCTGAGGTACCATAGTACATGCTTATATGCCCTCCAAAATAGTTTGGTTGAACTATCCTTAACTTGACTTAGTTGGTTGACTGCAAAGCACATATTTGGTCGTGTTTTCATAAATACATGAGACAACCCACTAACTTCCAGTAACTAGTTGTATGCACTTCCTCACCTAAAGTGACATCCTCTTTCCTCTAGTTGGGTGCTAGAGGAGTCTCCATGGGTTTGAACTTGTCGATGTGAAACCTCTAAAGTACCTCGTTGGCATACTTTCCCTATGAGACAAACAATTCCCCATCCCCTTGCCATACTTCCAATCTAAGGAAGTAGTGAATGAGATCCATGTCCTTCATCTCGAACTCTCTTGCAAAGTCCCCCTTTCAAGATCTGATCAAATGCTCATCACAAATCAATATCAAGTCATCAACATATAAAAAAATCATAAGTAATTTACCTTCTACCAAAATATGATATAGAATTGCATCCACTTCACTTTTGGTGAAGCCCAAACGATGATATAGATATCGATCCTGGTGTACCAAGCATGGGGTGCTTGATTAATACCATACAATGCTCGCCTTAGTCTGAACACATGAGACTCTCGATAAAAAGTATTGAATCCTTCTTGTTTCTCGATATAGACCTCGTCCTCAATAAATCCATTGAGGAATGCAGTTTTCACATCCATATGGTGGATCTTCCACCCCATATGTGCAACCAAAGCAAGGATTGTATGATGGATGAGTACCTTGCTATAGGAGCAAAGGTCTCCTCATATTCAATGCGCTCCACATGAGAGTACCCTTTGGACAAAAATATTACCTTGTAATTTTCTATGCTTTTGTCTATTTCTTGCTTCACTTTGAAGTTCCATCTCAAACCCACAACCAATTTGTATTCTAGTATTGGGACCATTTCCTAAACACTATTCTTGATAACGGTTTTGTACTCCTCCACCATTGCATCAACCCATAAGGGTTTCTCTAATGCTTCCTTGAAAGAGGATGGCTTAGTCTCTACTAACACAGTTATTAGAGCCATGTAGTCAACGTACCAATATGGTGACCTCTCCTTTCGCTGATTTGAAGGAGCACCCACATTCTCCCTCGAATCCTGCCCAAGTCTCTTAGCTTCTCTCATTTTCTTCCTTCCTTCTCTGGATGGTTCTTCTTGAGTGGTTGTATCCACTCTCTGCTCCTCAACGTGTGGCTTCTCCATGACATCCTAAGGATCCTCCTTTGTAGCCAAAAGCTCCTCCTCTGGTGAGATATGAGGCTCCCTCTCAAGATAGCACTACATGGATTTATCTTCATCAAATTTGATATCCCGTCACACCACTATCATTATGAGGGATGGGAAATACACATAGTAGTTGTGAGGAATTTCTTTGTAACCCACAAATACCCCCAACTCTATTGTCGAATCTAGCTTCTTCCTTGATTCTTTGGAGACATGGTAGTAGAAAAAGGCTCCAAAGATCCTGAAGTGTGACACACATGGCTTTCTCCACGAGAAATCCTCCTCTAAAGTGATCATGCCAAAAATCCATTGAGGACTCTTGTTCTACAAATATACCATTGTGTTGCATGCTTCCACCCACAAGTGCATAGGTAGGCTTTGGTGATGCAACATTGCTCGTGATGATCCCACAATGTTTCGGTTCGTTCTATGAGCCACCCCATTTTGTTGTGGGTTGTGGGGTGTTGTCAACTCTCATCGAATTCCTTCTTTTGCATGGAAAATTTTGAACTCATTCGACACGTACTCACCTCCATTATCGCTACTCAGAGCCCTCACCTTCTTGACTGTTTCTTTCTCCACTAGTGCTTTGAATTCTAAGAACTTGGAGAAAGTCTCATCCTTGTTCCTTGTGAAGAATATTTAGCACTTACATGAGTAGTCATAAATATAAATGACAAAATACTTGCTCCCGTCAGTGGAGGCTGTCAAGAAATATCCACAAACATCATATTGGATCCTTTCAAGGACTACATGTGCTCTGTTGTCCTGATCATGGAAAGTGGCTTTTGTGTACTTCTATAAGGTACACCCTTTGCATGTGTTCTACTACTCTAGTTCTCCTTTTGGGAGGCCTCTGTTAATCAATTACATGATCTTCAAAGTGCCATGGTGCAAATGGCCGAGTCTTCTATGAAAAATTTCACCGACACCACAACTTTGCACCTTCTACGCTTTTGTGCTCAATGCAAAACAATACTCCACATCTAGCATGTAGAAATTCTTCACACGAACCTGGATCTTCTTCATCTATCCCATGGTTATGTGTCTCAGGAATGCTTTTCCTTTGCTGAATATCACATCATAACCACAATCTTCTAAATGCATCTGGGACGAGCTTCTTCTTTAGACCTGGAACAAACATCACATCCTTGATCTTGAGAAGGGAACCTAAATCCCTTTGAAAAGTGATTGTACCAATATCGATCGTGTTGTACCTCCCATCATATCCCATATCGAGATATTTATCCTTCAAATAAATGAAAAAATATCTATTCCCCATCGTATGGAACAAGGCACTACTATCGAGGTGCCACATACTCTCCATCACTTTACTGGCCATGCATGTGATGAGAGAAAAATATAGCTTGAACTGTGAATTCAAAGGTTCACCCATTGCTCCTCCTGAGGTATTTTTGCCTTCCTTCGTGTGTGGACACTTCGTGGCATAATTCCCAAATTCATGACAGTGAAAGAATTTGATTCTGGACAAGTATTTCTTCTTGCCCCCTTCACTATATTCTTCTTTGGATTGGGATTTCTTCCCTTTCCCTTTCTTTACCTTTCTAGCCAAGGCACGATTATCCTCATCCTCGCCCTTTGATGAAGTCCCTTCTCTGGTATTCTTCCGTATTCTTCCTTATTAATTCCGACACCAAGTCAGACCATGAGTGCTCCCAACTTGGTAGTTTCTCCCTACCATTTACCGAATCTTGATAGTTATGCCAAATCTTGGGAAGACCCAAAAGGGATAGAGCTACCAATTTTTATTTAGGGACATTAACACTAACCCCACCAAGTTCATCATGAAACTATGTAAACCTGCTCAGATACTATGGAATTGTGTCATTCTTCTACATCTTGATACTTCAAACCTTGTCCTTGAGTGTTATCTTCTTATGGTCACTATTATTCTAAAAAAAAATTGTTAGTGTTTTCCACATTGTGAACATAGTCTCTTTTCTATGCAGATTTGATACAATATGATCCCATACTCCCTCCAACACAATTCTCCTCACTTTGGCCACATCTTTCTTCCATTGAGCAAGATTATGGGCAACAAATTATTGGGGTTTTGTTACATTTATCTTGATGTATTCTAGCATATTATCATCATCCAATACTGCCTCCACATGGTCCTTCCATGAAATAAAGTTTGAGATGCCTTCCAAGGCATACTCGAGCTTGAGTCCATTGAAAGCCATCTTCTCAGTCCTGAAGAAAACCTACAACACTAATATTCAAATTCAAATATCCTGCAATGACAACTTTGAAATTATTGTTATTCAAATCTCATGCAATGACAACTTTGAAATATTTTTTCTACAGTGGTTCCAACTCTGATACCATGTAGAAATTAAGGTGTAGATTCAATACTACTAATCAAATTTACTAAATCACAAGACTTGAAGGTAGTCTACTAATTTGTGAAAGTTAATTCACCATCTAGAACAAGTCTTAGACATGCAAAAGGAAACATCACACATGAACAAGGATTTATCTAGGGGAAAGAAACTTCTGAAAACACCTTACTATCTATATTGCATTAATCCAAGAATAGAGATGAAATACATATGCTTGCTCAAGGCTGAGCACAACTTGTAAGTGTATAGTCTATCCTTCTTCTTGACTAACTGACTTTGGCAAAAACTTAGACAATTTTCAAGCACTCCAAGCTCCTATTTCCTTGTGTTTTTCCCTTGGGAAATTGGCCCCTATTATTTAGGAATTTCCCACTATTGAATTGCGCAATTGCCTAGGGTCCTTCCTCTAACTATATGCACCACCTATGCACATTGGAATATCCATCTCAACTGTGTAACTCAAATTATTTGCATGCAACAATTATTTTGGTATGATTTATCAACTATTTGGTTGATCATTGAGTGTGGTTGAAGTTCCACTTCCACAACTTGACCTCCACTAGTTCTTTTGACAGTTAGAACCAGTTAAACTGACAATAACTCAAAGTAACTAAAATAGATTTCCAAAAATTAACAATCAAACATAATGAAATGAACTCAATATTCCCCAATTTGAATTAATTGATTTAATTGAGTGAAAATTTCCATGTCACCTCAGTTAATTACCTCCAAGATTTCTATTGAAATAGAAATTTGTTTTTTTCTCTAGTTTGACCAAGGAAAAGTCAAACTAAGATTTTATTGCTGCATTTTGAACAATAGTGTTCAAATTACTTAGATAAATCTTGTAAAACAAAAATAAACCATCACACTAATTCCAAAATGTATTTTAGTTAACAACTCTCATACAATTCCATACAATTCACATAACAAAATATATTCACAACTCAAAGGTCCATAGAAATTGCATAAACTTGTATTTAATTAGTAGTAAAATTCAAAATTTGAGATGGATATGAAAAATACATGATAAAGAGATATAAACAGCCCAAGAATTACTACAGAATTCTTCCTTAAGATAGATTCAAGAACTCCCAACAATTTACTAAAAAATTTGGCAGGGTTTCCTCGACAACCAATGTTTACCCCCCTTCCAATTTAAAAAATGAGGCCTATATATATGCACTCAAGAACTTGGTACTCACCCTAAACTACTAGTGGTATTTGAAAAACCACCAAGATTTCTTACAAAATTTCCATCTATGTTACAACTAACTTCTTCTAGAAGTTTCTTGAAATATCTACTGGTTGTGGAGTGGGCCCCTTCATATTTGGATTTAATAGCTCTTCATCTTGCTCTTTGTTGGACACTACCTGGGAAGGGTGATATAGTGTTCCAGGAACTATAGTGAGCACATTGTCGATGGTGCCAAAGCAAGTGTTAATAGTTTTGATAACCTTGCTCATGGTGTCCAAGATGTTGGTGACAGTGCTAATATTGAAGCAAGCACCGAGGGTAGTGCCAACTAGTGGAGTTTCATTTGGTGTGGAGAGCTCCTTGCACTAGAATTGGGCTCTGCTGAGGTTCGTTGAGATTTTGGGGTGAATCCTTTTTAGATATCACATTTGTACAGGTCCATTAGGGTCTTTCGTTCTCTATCGCATGGGATGCCACAAGACTAGGCCTCAATAATGTTTCCCTCTAATATGGTAATGTTCTTGCAGTAAAATTTCCTCTTTCCTTGAATATGTTCTTGAGTAAGAACATGACTTCATAGTGGTCCTTATATAATTTCATGATATCCTTTTCTAGAAAGAAACAATTCTCTCTTTTAAGGCCCCACAACCTTCCTTGATTGCAACCATGAGTCTCATGAAGGAATCTCTAGGAAACAAGTTCCCCTCCTCAACAAAGAAAGTTGGGAGGTTTTTTTGGTACAATATCTCACTCTTTCTTTTGAAACCTTCCACTTCAACTACTAAAGCTTTTCCTTCTTTTTTATCCATTATCACCAATTCATTTTTTCTTATTATTTTGTTGGCTTTGGTCACTGATTTAGACTGATCATGGTTCACCTTTGCAATATCCTCCTTTGATATCTAATTTATGAAATTTATGGTGACTTTAGGGTTGGCAGGTGGATGTCAAATGGTTTCTTCAATGGAATATATCTCCTTGCGCACCCTCCTCATAGTATGAATCATACCTTGAATAAAATCCAATTGTTTCCAATGTCTATCCATTTCCTTTATGATGCATCCCCATACTACTTTCCTTATTACTCTAAATCAGGGCCTATTAGATCCTTCTTTCTTCAAGATCTCTAGTTTTTTTCTAAAACCTCCCTATGTGCTCCCTTGGCCAAAGAATTTATGACTTAGCTAATTGTAATTCTTGTCTCTAGTTTGGAATTTGACACTGTGACTCATCAACTTTTAAAATTGCTACGTGTTCGACCATAATGTGAATGGATTTACTCAATGCAAACGTTACCAGAAGTGGATCATGGTTGTTGATATCTTCATTACATTAGCATGCTTTCTTGTTGGCTTGTTGGGGCCTGATCTAGGTTCGATGTTATTAGCCAAACAAATCCCTACACTACTGGCCCTTTCGGCATCAGCCCGTGGAGCGCAGACCGAAGTCTCACCCAAACCAGTATTGGTGGATGCTGGAACCAAGTTTTTGCACCCTAAGATGGTCATGATGTCGGTTTATTCCTTCTATTCCTACTTCCACGTAGGTCACTTAGTTCTAGGGCTTGCCAGACTAGCCCTCTATTCCACCCTTTAGTACCTCTGTGAAAAGGTAAGATTGACCTTCACGCAAACCTATCCTATGGTTTAGGTACTTTTACGTTGCTAGGGCAACGTACGATACAAATTCCCAAAATAGTTTAAGTGTCTTACTTATCTTATTAAATAATCACAGTTAGCACTATGTAAATAGACGCTCTTACTTGTGTTTACTTAACCAATGTAATTACATACATTCGCACATCATATAAACATTATAAATGAAATTCATACATAACATGTCAAGATGAATGAACAGGAAAAAAAGACACAGAATTCATAGAATACTTCTCTTTATTGATATCTTCAGATGATTACAGATTCTATCCACCATGCGCACACAGCTGCAGGGGTTCGCACACTTAGCTGTAGACTTCCACCTTAGGCCTCTGTGCACTCAGCTGCAGAGCCTCTACCTACGCAACAACACAAAATTAGACTTCTTACTTCAACGCTATGACTATCTTAACAACTATTGCCCTACTTAGAGATTACTTACTTAGCTCTTTTTATACAATCCCATTGTCTGCGGACCATGGGTATATCTTTTACAACTGACTTTACTTTACAAAATTAAGGGCGGACAACCCTTTATGACTCATGACGCCTTTGTGCTCCATGACCACAAAATGTGGAGACTTTACAATTTTATTACAAAATTTGACCCAAAACATAGGATTTTAGTCCCAAAATTGTCCTTGGGGGATCCCGTTCCCAACAGGCCCCCAACACAAAAATCATGACTCACCCTCGAGTCACTCGGCAGGTGCAGATATCTTAGCACAAAGACCATCAAGCTCAACTCATATGAACGCAACCTCAGCAGTACACTGTGTGGCTTCTTGCTTCGCGTCTTCGACCATTTGCTCGGTGACTACACCTGAACTGTCAACCTAAAGCTTTTGTTGAGTTGCCTGCAGAGCCACAAGCTTACCTTCAGTAGAGCCTATCACCATTTAAGCCTCATCCAAACAGGGCTTCAGTCTTGCCTTCAGCACTGCTTCCTTATGTAGCACTGCATCCACCTGTTCTTTTAGCTGCTTGGCATCCTGCAGCTTTGCTAGTCTTTGTGTCAGCAAAATGGTCTACGCTATGCCCTTGACCTCATCATAGTGCTGTCGTAGCTTATGCACTTCTGTCTCTGGTCACTGTACATTGGGGTCCTGTTGCAAGCTTGTTAGGACCTCAAATGACTGCTCAAAAAGTTGTGTGTAGTTTGTTATTGCACTGTCCACCACCACTACTGCTTCTGTGACAGCGGTCGCTCACCGCTCCTTCACTTTTGGCTGAGTTAAAGGATGGGCCTTCAACTGTAACTCTGTGATTTGTAGGTTCAACTCCAACTGAACCCTCACCATCTTAGTACGATTGTCGCGCATCCCCTTAGCCAGCTTGCAGATGCGCACCTCAACTAGCTCCTCCTCAGAAATGGCCAACTCCAGGACCATTCGGCATGCCTCCTCGATGACCTGGATAATACAATTGTTCTAATTGGTTACCTCAGTCATAGCGACAATGGAAGAGTCTCGCTGCAATGCCATCTGATCATTGTTGATCCACTGCTCACTGATCACCTGGAGGGCTCGGTGCTCATTGGCCCTCAATTCTGTAATCACTACATCCTGCAAGAGGAGGAGTGCTTCTCCAGGGAGCGCTGCCAAATTCAACCCTACTCCCTTTAGGGCACTAATAGTGGGCCTCAGCTTCATTCTCTGTGGTCAGTGCTCCATCAGGTAGAACTATCACGTTGGAGGCCTTTGCACACAGTAGTTCGGCAGGTTCTGAAGTGTCAATAGCAAGGTAGGTAGACACCATGCCAGCCTATGATGCGTAGGTCTGCAGCTCCTGCAAACCTATCTAGATAACCCTGAGATTATCTGTAGCTGTTGCTCAATCTGATGTAGGGCCTCCACGCTAACATCGCACATCGTGTCACTGATGTTGTGCAGATCACCCTATGTTAGCGTGATTGGGTCCAGTGATGCCTTGGTAGCCTTTGATTTCTTCCTAGACCTTCATTTCTCCTGCTCCCTTGGACACTTGATGCAGGTGGGCATCACTTGTGGATCGACGTCGTCTTGTTCGATTTGCTCATCTGTGTCTTCCTCTGTCTCAGGTGGAGGCAAACTCGTGCCTTTGTCAAAGCCTCACTCTGTCCCACCTGTCTACTTCGTTGTCTGTTGCGCAACATTGCGCTCTACCTGGGCCTTGTCAGCAACCTCCTTCTTTCTCTTTTTGTCCAGCTGAGTCATCTTTAGCTTGGCCTCCTTCTTCTTTCTTTGCACCATGAACTTGACCCTCCCACCGCCAAGTCTGTTGTAGCACGCCACTCTGTTGGCCATTGATCAATTACTACATCAATGGCGTCATCTATGTTAGGCCCCTATACTACTAGTGTAACCCCTTATTGTTATTAGTACAACCCCCTTATTATATTGATGTACCCATGTAGTGCCCATATTGCCACTATTGTGCCCCATAGAAGCCCACTATTGTTATTATTGTGCCCTTAAATTATTATTGTTATGTCAGCTCTGATTATATTATGACCCCTTAGACTCCTATATATAGAAAGGAGGTCTTTTCATTTGTAGCATCCAAGAATTGTTCATTTATGTAATATAAAGGAGGTTTCCCCCTCAAAGAAGCTGAATTCTAAGGTGTTGATCTATCTTTTCTATCTTTTTGTGAGTTGGTTTCATAACATTTGGTATCTGAGCTTTGAATTCTAGGGTTTTGGCTGCTCCAAATAGGTCATTGTGGCATTTACATTATAAATTTTTCTGTGAGGTTTTAGACGCTACAAAATAAACCCATTTGAGCCAAAATCGTTATGAACCTCGGATCCGAATTTTAGAGATTTTCGCGCTATATTAACGGAGATATGATCTGAGGAAGTTGGCCTTTTTGGAGAATCTCGAATTACATTCCAAACAGGTGACCTGGGGAAAATAGTCATAACTTTTGTTTTGAGCATCATATTGAAATTTCGTCAGAAGTTACAAAAAGACAATAGATGTAGTTACTTATGTATATTTTTCAGATCCTAAGGTCAAAATAGTGAAACGTGGCACTTCATACAAGTTCGCTCTTCTAAAAAGGTATATAATCAGGTCATCTTGGGAGATTGTTCATAACTCTTTCTTGGAGTGTCACACTGAATTATTCGTTCTTGTGGACAAGATCGACCTCCCTAGTATCTAATGATATCTAGTGACAAGCAAGCCAATAAAAAACTATCTTTCTCTAAATATGCAATTTATTAACAAAGGCAAACAAGTGTTTTAGGCCTACCTTGGGTCCAATGCAAGTTTGTGTAAGCCTCGCTCCTTTGATCCAAATGAGCTCCCTTGTAGCGAATCTGCAAACACAAACAAGCAACTAGCACCTGAAAAGCCAATATAATAAAGCATACTTATCATGATGATCAAGGAATTCATGAAAAAAATGACATAAGACAATTTGTTGAGAAAAATGAATCTGATTGTATTAATTCAAATCAAAGAAGAACTTTAGAACCTGTGCCTTGATGTTGTACAAGCTCCTCCCAGGGTCCAACAAGAAGTCTCCTTTGCTTTGACAAGTTTCACTCTCTTCCCAATGAAGCCAAAAGGTATGCGATCTCTCCTCTCAAGCTTAACTAGGAAGTCTCAATTCCACGAGCATTTACCCTAAAAAATGTTCAGCTTCTAACCTCTCTAGCAACCAGCCCAATGCCTTAATTTATAGTGCAATGGAGGGAAGTTACTAGGTCCTCCTTCAAAGGGATAAAGCGCTCCTTCAAAGGGATAGCTCCTCTCATCAAGGGATTAGATCCTTCTCTTTTGGGATGCATGAACCACCTAGGAGCGAACAATCCACGTCAAAATTCCTTCTAGAATCATCTAGAATTAACCCAAAGTGAGTTTTTTAGAATAAACTTGCGCCTTTTTTACTTTCATAGGGGTCCGCACCCACTCCTTTATGGACAGAGCGGGCAGGTTCACAGGTAATGTGAACAGGGGGTGCGGGACCACAGGCAACAGTGAGAGAAAGTGTGGAACGAGAGTTTTGTTGATTTTTAATGTCTTTCTCTCATTTTCAAAGCTTGACATGAAGAGCTGAGGTCTGAGACTTGCTTAGGAGGACAGTATAAGTGTTGATAGACCCATACTGACTGAAAATAGTCATGGTGACAATAATTTGTGTAACAGATTGCCCCCTAAAGTGCGACGTCTGTAGTAGATGAGGATTTCATTTATCATCTAGGAAGAGTGAAGTACTTTATCATTTCGAAGATCATCTTGTGGAGAGCCTGGTTGGAACCTGTAAAAACATTCAATGCAAAATATATATATGAGATCATATCATCGCTGAGGTAGGCATTCCCATACTCAGATCAAAACTGACTAGAAAACTAACTACTGCTCTGATATAGGAATGATCTTGTAATACATCACAAGTATAGACACATGTATACATAGTATGGACGCAACCATCTGTTTATGAATAGTCCACAGTATAATTAATACAAAATTCCTCGTAGCCTGGATGGTGGAAACTAGATCCAGGGTCTTCATTTCTACTTCTCGAAATAGTACGATTCTATCCATGCGAATGAATGTGTTGAAGTCGAACATGGTAGAAACCACTTGATTACCAGTCAATGATGTAAACTGTTAACAAGTGTGAGAGAGACCACCAGTGATTTCAATGGCTTCTCAAAGTACTCAGTACAATCCATGAGATGTGAATAGATGTGTTGATGTTGAACATGTCACGGAATCCTTTGATCGAAGGTCAACGATGCAACCTATCATCGAAGGTGAGAAACCTGCCAATGAGGCATGCAGATCCCAAGGTACTGACGATTTCTAGATCATCTTTCTAGATAATGAGCGGAAGTCGATAGAAAGCGATCCGTCATAGGCAAGCTCACAACATGAAATCATAGATCAAGTTTGAAGAAATTTAGTTGCAAGGACTGACTCAGGGATGGTCAAGATGGATGACAGATATTTTGCAGATGAATGGCTTATTTGCACTGACCTCTTGAACACATAATGACACGACAGATGGTTTGGTGAAAATTGACCCAAAGTTAATACCTAGAAACTGGCTGAAGACTTTCAATATGGTTTGATCAACTGTTAGGCAAAGGATTTCCCAACCCAGGTGAATAAAAGTGTCGTGTTCAAGAGTGGTTACAAAGTATGACAAACAGGCTCATTTTTCTCTCTTTTCCTCCACCATTTCTGGCAAGTACCTCTTTATTTTTGACAAGCTTGAGGAGGATAACATTTGCTTGATTATAAGCTCTTCCTTCGGATGAGTCCAACTTAGTTTAAATTCAAACCCTAAGAAGGAGTGGTCCGTTCCTTTTTGTAATTGAATAGGTCATTTACTGTTAAATTTTAACGAGTCTAGTATAGGAGAAACTCGGCGTTTTTCAATTTTAGAGAGTCTGAAAAAACTTAAGAAGACTCCATGGTTGTCCTTTTTCATAAATTTGTGTCTTCCAAGCCCGAAAAAGTATAAAATAATACTTGAGAGAACCGCTTGATCATTACGACCAAGGAGTACTTTTCGTAATTAGTGCCTCTGATCCAAAACAGTAAAAAAGCGATCAATGACACATCATTTTATAACCAATATCGAATTTGAAACGACAAAAATCCGGCAATCTTTTCATGTTTTTACGGTAAGAAAAAGATCTGTAAGTGGACGTATTTTTAGTTCCGTTTTAACGAGTTTAAAAAGAAAAACTCGACGATCTTTTCATGTTTTAGGAGTCAGAAAAGAGCTTAAAGGTGACTCTAATGTTTTTTGTTCAAAATGACTGATTTCGCCTGAAAAATCCGTTATCCTGAACAAAAACTCAAACATTACTCATACCTGTTTAAAATGGATAAAAATACTGCAAAATTTACCTTTCTAAAGTGAAACATAAACAAATTAACAACTCATTTATTCAAAAAACTTATAAAAAGGGCTTTCGTCAATTCATTTTTACCATTTGAGTTTTGGGTGAGAAAATAGAGCTTTTGGTCAGAAACTTCCCGTGAAGATTGCGGAAAATCCGTCTGTTGGAATCAAGCGCCGTCTCCTCCAGGTAATCCAAATCATCCTACTCTTTGATTTCATCCGTTTCAAATTGATTTTTAGGGTTTCAGTTCATTTTTTGGGAGCTTTTAGGTCAAAAACCCGTGCGTAGAGGTCTGCAGGTATAACACAGGGGACCCGCGGACCCCGACTTTTTCGCAATGGGGAAAAAGTTAGGGTCCGCACCTGCCGTGAAGGTAAGGTGTGGACCCATGCACTGTCTCTAACAGAGAGGGTGTGTACCCTGCGCAAAGGTTTTTAAAACCTAAAAAACTCAAATTTGACCCAAAATTTTTTCTTTTAGATATTCTAACTTGCCTTTTGTTTGAATGTAGAGTAAAAATCATGCTTGATTGGCGAGAACGGGAGCATGAGGACGTAGATCTTGCCGTGATAAATCATCAACCTTCGATCGATGCATTGAAGGCATGTGACTTATACAAATTCTGGGCCATACCTGGCATGAGGGCCCAGGTGGACTTCTTGCAGTGGCTGGTAGACAGGTGGAGCATACAGGACCAGTGCTTCTTCATTGGTGGTCACCAGCTCGAAATGGAGCCAGCAGACATATAATTTTTGACTGGTTTGCCTAAGAGAGGTGAACACTTGACTCTATTCGGGACTAGGCCAGGTGGCCAGTCTGTCGATAGCCTCTGGCTAGAGTTCTGTAACAACCAGACTAGAGACAAAGGGATAGACATCAAAACCATATCCCTTCCTGAACTCATGGTAATCGCATTTACTGTTACCAGGCTTTGCGGGAGCGCAGCACTACATATAGCCACTGGATCCCAAATGCGGATGGCAGTTGATTGCTTTCAAGGCACCATCTTCAACTGGTGCGACGTTGTGTTGGCTAATGTAAAAGGCCAACTAACTAGAGCCAAGAACGGACAACTGAAGACCTTTGGATATGGTGCTTTAGTCGTGAGCTTTGGTCTGGAGAGGGTCCCAATGTTGGTCCCACAACACCTCACTGTTGGAGTTGGACTTCCTCGAGAGCCCAAATTGATGCGATGGGTTGCTGTTATGGCCCGTCATCCTGATGAGGGGACAGAGGTCGTTCGATTCAAACTTGAGTATTTCCATTGGTTGGAAAACCAGGTTTTTGCTATTCAGGACTTTCCTTACGCTGGGGTAGATTTTTGCGGTGACCCAGACATGGCTCTTCCACCAGGAGAGCAATGGGATGACTCAGGTAAAATCATTTTCAACATTTTCCTAATTTAATTTTTTTTTGTTTTTATCTCGTCCCAAAATTGATAGTAAAAGTTTCAAATGCAGATGTGGGCCCACAGCCACTAGCCGCTCTCTGGCCTTACGAGAGGAAACAACCAGCTGTAGCAGCACCAGCCCCACAGGATGAATCAACAGAGACCTTGGCTGAATTGGAGAGCCATCTAGAGCATTTGACAGGAGACATTTCGGAGACCGGCATAGATGACATTCCTCTTCAACTACAGCGCTATGTGACTGGGGTCCCAGGACCTTTCAGGAGGTTCCTTTGTAAGGTTGCTTGTACAGTGGTTTCTTATCGATATCATCACCAGTGATAGGATGATCGCCTATTGTAGACACATATGACATGTTTTCTTTTTGTTCTATCATTTTTGCCGATCATAAGGTGTTTTCCAACCTATGATTGAGGACGATGTATATTTTGACACACTCCTATATTATACTATATCACTATTACCGGCTTATCTTGTAAAACATGTTATGGAATGTTTTTAAATTTACTTGTATGAGTATTGCAAATGTCTACTTAACATTCGAGAAGCAATTGCATCTGCTAATATATTTAAAGATCTTGGAATATGCTGATATTCAATATAATCAAATTCACGTTACAAGAGACGCACTCTCAAAAATAATCTTAATAACATTGGATTTCTAATGGCATATACTCTATTAAGCTGTAATACAACGAGTTTAGAATCTAACCTCACTATCAAACTCTGAATCCCAAATGAAATAGATTCAGATAATAACTCAATCATTGCACTATACTTTGCAATGTTGTTCGTTGTTTGACCGAGGCTTACCCCATGGATAGATACCAACTCGTCAGAGGGCGAATAGATAACCCAAGCTACGGAAGAAATGTTCCGTGTATTACGACAAGCACCATCAGCAAAACCAATGTATGTTTGTAGAGGTGTCGACATCTGCAATATCAAGAGTAAAACCAAGATAAGCAGGAATAATGATGAAAAACACTCTCTAAGCTAAGCACACTTTTTAAACTAAAACACACCAGCTAGAAAGAAAACTAACCTAACTAAAAATTTCCACACCCATTTTTAAGCATAATACCTCTTAAGGTAAAGACCATTTCTGGGTTTACCTAAAGTGACCCTGTCAAAGTCTACCAATTCATAGGCCCCTTTTGCCAGCTTTCGCTTGACAACATAAGGACCATGCCACATAGGTACGAATTTTCCAGTGCCTAATCTATCATTTGCTTGATCGTACAATAAGACTAGGTCTCCTTCCGAAAAATTTCAAGGGGTCACATTTCGATCATACTGAGCTTTAATATGTTTTGCATGAGTTTCGATCGCTAATGTAGCATCGCGTTGATTCTCATCTAGCTGAGCCAAGTATAATAAACGTCTTTCCTCTTCGGAAGTGGCTGGAAGTAACTCGATGGCCATTTGCAATGACAGGATTTCGCATTCAATGGGTAACACAGCTTCCAGACCATAAACTAGTTGGAAAGGAGTGAACCCTGTTGACGTTTTTACTGAGGTTCGATATGCCCAAAGCACTGAAAATAACATGTTATGCCAATTCGACCGATGAATCCCAATGATTTGTTGGATCATGATGACTAGAACTTTGTTGATGGATTCAACCAGACCATTAGCTTGTGGATAATAAGGAGTTGAACTGTCGTGACGCAAGCCAAGTTGGCCTGTAAGTTCAATCATCATAACATTTCGAAAATGACGCCCATGATCAGTGATAATCGCTTGTGGAACACCAAACCTAGCAATTATATGATTGAACACAAAAATCGCAGTTGTTTTTCCGTCTGCCTCAAATGTAGGCATCGCCTCGGCCCACTTGTAAAATAATCTACCGCAAGGATGATATACGCATGCCCCCCCAGACTGAGTGAGGGTTGCTTGTAATAAAATCGATACCCCATTTCGCAAAAGGACCGACGACAATTATAGGGTGGAGAGGAGCAGGTGGAGCATGCATCTTTCGATCAAAAATTTGGCAGTTGTGGCATTTTCGGACCGCATTAATATAATCTTTAAACATAGACGGCCAGAAGTAGCCAGCGCGTAATATCTTTTGGGCTGTGGCATACCCAGACATATGACCGCCACACGCTCCAAAGTGACAGTCATTTAGAACCTTTTCAGCTTCCTCATGAGTTAAACAACGTCAAAAAATAGAGTCCGCCCCACGGCGATAAAGAGTATCTCCAATGATTCTGAATTGTTGGGACTGGAATCGTATTTTTCGACGTTCTGACCTTGAAATTTCTGGCCGAAAGGATTGGGTCTGGAGATAGACGATGATATCCCGATACCATGGATCTAAAGTGCTGGTTAGAAATAAGGATTCGTCCTCAATGGGCTCCTCTGCCACAGTTTCCATGTCAGCACACGGGAAGTCACACATTAACTCCGCGAAAACTAAAGATTTCTTCGACTTAGACTTTTCAAATTCCAGGTTGAACTCATACAGGATCACAATCCATTTGGAGTACTTGCTCCCTAGCAATTGCTTGGTTAAAATATAGATCATAGGGTTGCAATAAAAAATTACTGTAGTTTTACGTAGTAAAATGTAATGACGAAAACGTTGGACAGCTTGAACAGCTGTCAATGCCAATTTCTCCACATGTGAATATTTTAGCTCAGTTGGATTTAAAGTTCGACTAAGGTAATATATCACATGTTCAGTACCGAATTCATCTTCCTGAACTAACACCATTCCGATGGTGGAATGGGAAGCGGCGAGATACAAGAAGTAGTCCTGGTTGTAGTTGGGAGGATGCAATAACGGTGCATGGGTTAATGCATGTTTTAGTGCATCAAAATATTTCTCAGCTATCTCATCCCAAAAGAATGGAGTATTCTGTTTCAACAACCGGGTAAAACCCTTTGTAATCTTGACGTAGTTAGGAATGAATCGACGTAAAAAGTTTGCTTTCCCTTTCAAACTTTGAAGTTGGCGAAGACTCGAAGGAGGAGGAAATTTGACAATAGCTTCAACCTTCGAGGGATCGATGCGAATGCCGGCTTTCGAAACAACAAACCCCAGTAACTGACCCGTTTCTATACAGAAGACACACTTGTGTGGATTCAACCTAATCCGATAATGCCTACACCTCATAAAGATTGCTCGTAAATTGTTGTTGGGAAAAGTATCCATTCGGAATGCCCCTATCCCACTCTAAGGTGTGATAGTGCCTTAGCAACAAACAAGGAAAACTATCTTCGTTTCTTCTTTATGAAATGTAAATGGAGAAGAAGGATATAACTAACCTGTGTCTTTCGCTAGTTTGTTGATCCACTCATTCTCCTCTTTGTTCGTTTCCCGCTGCCTGCTTTCTCACTGGTCCAGCTTCACCAAGTTCCTGCAAGATAATAGAAGAGAGAAACTACACAAAAGACATAGATTTACATTCATAACTAGTTTAGGATCAGATATAAACTAAACATGCGAATATAAAAAAGAATCATTGATATACAAGCATATAGGAGAAACTCAAATAGTTTTATTGATATGATAAGAAGGTCCAAGAGGAGATACAACCAAGTGAGTCCCGATCCAGCATCTACCTCCCAGCAAAGGAATCCCTTCCTCTCCTCCAACAAAGCATAAATTACCCAATGTACTAATCTCAATCTCAAACCAACAACAATTCTCTGCAAAGTACAAAATTCCAGCCTCTAGGATCTCTGGGTGAGAGACCCATATATAGATGTAAGCAGAGAGGATGAGTCAGCTTATGTTTTGACTTGTGGCTTCTCTCTGTCAGTTCTTGCTTCCACTTGGAGGCTGAGAGCCTCTTACTCATCACTGGTCGAATTCATTGAGGCAAGTGTCATTGAGGAAGATTCTAGAAGCTTCCAGTGTCTGTACACCTCGCGGAATGACACTGCCATTTGGCATTTCTCACTCAGCGCACCCTGGTAGTGCTTTTAGGTGCGTTGCAACGCACCTAGCTAGTGTACTCGGGTGCATTGCAACGCAGGTAGCTAGTAGAGCTTCTGAATTGATCCTGAATTGACTAGTTCTGAGTGGTTTTTGGTGGAGAACTTCTGGGAGAAGCTGTCATTGGTTGACCTTGTTCCTTTAGGGGCAGGAACAAATCTTTTAGGGACTTTGGATCCCTTGGATTATGGAAATTTCATGCTCAATGCCGTAAGGCACAAAAATGTCTATAACAGTTTCCCCCTAAAGTATGAGGCTGTTTATCGGGTGAAATGCTTTATTAGGAGGATCCAAAGTTCTTTTAATGCTGGGAGGAGACCTGTAATAAGATACAATACAATACATTATTTTTCATAATGTTTTCATGATCTAGCTGAGGCGGGCATTCCCATGCTCAGCTTTATAAATTCATTTTTCTGTACATAGAACAGACAATCGTCTGATGGTAGACTGATGATTTTGATGAAATCATCATCCTTTTGGTAGGATGATTATCTATGCTGCAATGCTGTACATGTCAATGTCTTTATTTTTCCTGAATATATATCGCAGCCCAGATGGATGAAACTAGATCCGGGGTCTTCAATCTCGTCCGATCTTCACTCTAAGTACATGTCGGTCCATGTGAGAAATGTTTTGAAGTCGAACATGGAAAGACATCGCTTGATTACCAGTCAATGATGTAAACTGTTAACAAGCGCGAGAGGAATCAACGATAATGATAATGACCCTCAAGGTACTGCAGTACAATTCACGTGGTGTGAATAAAGGACTTGGCGTTGAACACCACGCAAAATCTTTCGGTCGAAGGTCATTGATGTATACCTGTCGCCGGAAGTGAGAAACTTGCCATTGAGGCATGCAAGCTTCAAAGTACTGAAGGGGGTGTTCCTAGATTAACTTCCTGGATAATGAGCTGATGTCGACAAGAAGCGATCCATCAAAGGAGGGCCTTAATGTATCCCACATCAGTGACACGGAACGGAGCAAATGATTTTGATGGAGGTGAAAACGATCTGATGATATATGGTTCAGGGTGGCGGTAATGAAAGGATGAATTATAATGTATGGTAGTGGATGGGACACGGTTGACTTCTCTGGATGACTTCTCTTGAACATATCGGCGACACTTGTGTGATGGATTAGTAGCATTTACCCCAAAGGTGGATGGTATGGCGAGACCATGGTGATGTGGCCGGTGAATGAAACAACCCAACCCGACTCAGGCATGGAGTGGAAGTGTCATGTTCAAGAGCGACCTGCTACCAATAAAGGTTCTTTGAGTTTCTTCTCAATTTTTCCCCAGTCATTGCTGACCAGTACCTCTTTATTTTTGTCAAGCTTGAGGAGGATAACATATGCTTGTTCTATAATTTTCCCTTCGGGCAAACCCATCGCTATGTTTTAACGAGCCTAGCGATAGTGAAACTCGTTCTCGTCTAAAGACAAGTTTGTCGCTATTAATGTTTTTAACGAGTTTAACGACAAAGATAACTCGGTACTTTTCATTTTTAGAGAGTCTAAAAAGGTACGTAAAGATAACTCCGGAAGTCCTTTTTTCGTCATCTAATCCCTTCAGTCCGAAAAAGTATAGAACAATACAGAAGGGATGAATTTTCGATAGTTTTAACGAGCCGAACAATACAAGCGCTCGATCTTTTTGTGCAATAATCCCTCAGGTCCAAAAAGATTAAAATCTAGAGGAGGGATAGCACTTCTGGTCACTTTAACGAGTTGGAAGGCCAACACTCAGCAATCTTTTCATATTTTACGAGTCAGATGAAAAGAGCTTAAAGAAGACTCGTCTTTTGAGGAACGAGTGATAAAACGGGTAGCAGCTGATTCCAGGTAAGGGTTGGAATTCCAATCATGACAGTGTCACAAGGATGGCTAGTGAAATCACTCTTCGCAGCTGTTCCTCAAAATGGGTAAACAATCAAATGGAGGTGAATGATCGGCCAATGGAAAAGTGGAGGTGACGGTGCAAACACGACCAAGGCTTTAATCGCTGATAATGTTACATTCACGGTGGTTATTTATCGGAGGATAGTTCATTTTGTAACGAGCTTAAACGCGGATTGAAACACTTGCTCGATCTTATGTTTATTTTTTAAAGAGCATGAACTATGTGCTAAAACTACTCGATTAATCCAGTCATATGATAATAATGTCTCATTTAAGATTCCATTTTTTATGGAGCTTGCACCTTACAAAGCTTTGCTCCGGAATCCTTTCTTTATGCAAGCTTGGAAACAACTAATCCTACGAGTTTAAAGGGTTAGACCTACAGGTTTAAAGGGAGGACCTAAAAATTTAAAAAATAAATAGCCGCCCCTTGCTTGCACTCCAAAAGGTTTGCATGCCCCCAGGTATAAAATACGATTTCAAGGTTACCCCTCAATTTGTAGATAAAACATTTGTTCTACCAGGAAAGACCTACCTCTTTCAGGTTATCCAAAGATTGTCTCATTTGCACAACAAACAGAACACTTCTTCGGCGATGTCTACCGAGATAAACAAAGGTAAGCGGCGCCGACCCAGCTTACATAACTTTGACAAAAGAATCTTATTCTAGAACAACCCCTCTTCCAATCACGGATAGGGTACGATCTAATCATATTCTTCTGCGGAAACCTACCCTATACCCAAAGTTTTCCTGCCGAAGCAGACCAGGACGCATGCCCCCTGGGTTCCAGTCATATCCTCCCGAATTACTCGCGCTCATCGGGAGGACGGACCGTGGGTTGAGACATTTCTTGCGTGAAGAGACCATTTAGGGATGGTATATAACTATTTGCGATGCGCGATCCGAGAAATGAAAGCTGGTCCATGAGCTTGACCACTCTTCCTTCGTGCGGAAAACACATTACTCTAAAGAGTGAGGAGACGATGGCTCCCATGCAATATATATAGTCTCATCCAAGGAGTAGGTTATAATCCAAGGGTCCTTGAACGACCATCACGTTCATTTGAACAGTCTTCCCTTTCAATGTGATAGGCACATTGGGGAGGATCCCTAAAGGTCGACTGGTTCCTTTATCGAAGCCTGCCAGATTTCTCATTTCAGGCAAAAGCACTGGCGAACCAAGCGCTTTCCAAGCAATAGAGGAAAGGATATTCACAGATGCCCCCTCATCAATGACGGTGCCAGCCATTACCATTCTGTATATTTGGACGATAATTCTGAATGGTATGCTGGCTGGCAAGCGGGGTTTGCCTAGTTGGTTCCAGTCGAAGGACACAACTAGGTTGCTTGGTGGTGGGACCGAATAGACGGCCGGGTATGACTCTGATGAACTTCCTTCCTGCGATAAAGGAATGGGTGGATTGCCCCCGTGTTCGTCAGAGTCTGTGTTGATGAAGAGAATCTGGATGGTGTCATCCTTATCCTCTTCAGTGACTGTATCATTCGAAGATAAAACCTCTGAAGGCAAGACCGGGTCAACTGCGCCTCGACCTTTTGACTTTCGTCTTGTATGGATTCAATTGGTTTATCCTCAATGATAGATGCTTCAGCTGACCACTTGAGCGGGCCAGCTGGATTCTCAACTAACGAAGGACTTGGCAAGAGTTTTTTATATCCAGGAGGAAGTCGTAACGGCGAAACCGAACGATCTTCCAAGACTCTTTTAGCCTCGTCTAAGAAGGGACAACGGTGGAGGGCATGGTCGCCTTCGCACAATCTACAGGGAGGTCTAGTTCTCCCTTTTTGTCCTGGAACTTCACTTTCGCTAGTTGACGGTGTACTTTCAACATGGCCATCAGAGGTTGACGACACCGGATTGTGCAAATGGGGAGACTAGTCCCTTAGTATCCAAGGGATGCAAGGACAATATCTGTGAAAGTGGTCTCCCTTGCAAATGACACATGGCGATTTAGGCCTAGTCAGTGTTGTGTGTGGATTTTCAATAGACGACACTTGTTTTCCCTTATTTGCCTTTGGCTCCTTATTCTTTTCCTCTTTCTTCTTCTTTTCCTTTTTCTCCTTAGGAACTTGGTTTTTAGCTTTACCAGTCCCGTCACGCGAAGAGGAAGGAAGAGAGGAAGAATTAGAGGAAGTAGAAGGTTGGTGGGAAATTTTGGACTCGTCTAATTGCTGATTCGACTGTTTAGGAATAGTGGTGTTCTGAATGACATTGGTTGAGAAGAGCCAGACCGGCAAGCCAATTGTCAGTCCTGGAAGTGACAATGTGGCCATATGGGGCGCACCAACATCTCCCCAAGAGGAGAAGGGACTAGGATTTCCACCAAGGGGAATTCCTTGGTTGGTGGGCTCCATTTTCTCAACCTAAAGATCAACACAGGAAAAAGGGTATGAATATTCCGTTTAAAATAAATTTTAATGACGCTTAGACACAACTTTCTTTTTTCAATTTTAAAGAGTCGAGAAAAAGCAAAAGATGACTCTAGTCTCCTTCGATTTTTAATGAGCCTGAAGTGACAAGTGCTCAGATGGAACTTTTCCGTTAAAGAGTCTGAAAAGGAACGAAAGGGACTGCTCTGGAGTTCTAGGTAGAGGGTGTGCCAAACCTTTCGCAAAACCGTAGAATACTTTTTAGGGTACGGGCGGTCAGTCTTCCCGAATGCTGTGTTCAGTGCATTGCGATCAGTAGGGCGGTCGACACGGATTCCTATGGATAAAGGTTTTATGCCTATAGGGGTCTCCCAATATATACTCGACGGTACGTGGGAGCACAATCCGTACTGGCACTTATTGTCTCTCAGGAGGAATCACCCAACCATCAGTGAGGCGACGAGTGACCAGGTTTTACGACGTCGGAACACGTCTCTAGCCTAGACCTCTATGTTGTGCATTAAGTTACAAAGCGTTGTTAATTTCATTCAATTTATTTTAGGTTGATCTTTCTTAGAAGTTTGCCTTTTTGGATCACCACGAGATGTATATACAATTCCTAAATGCAGTCTAAATATGATAAGCAAGCTTTTATATCTTTTCAACAATGAAAATCCTAGCTACAAGGGGAAAAGAAAGACACAATCTTTTCTCAAAGAGCATAGAGCACACTGTAAATGCACTTTTCCTAAATCAATCCATACAAACTGTCAAAATGCAAATGCGCATATGCATGTATTTGTTTTCACTTTCTTAATATTGATGCCTAAAAAGAAAGTTGTTGTACAAATTTGAATTCGATCTCAAGTGAAAAACACAAACAAGCTTCTTTTCGAAATCAAAAGACGATTACGACACTTATGATTTTGAAGTAAACACTTGTTTTGACACTAGAAATGCATAAATTCAAACCAAAAGACAAAAGTAAAAGCGTAATCAACTGTGAACAGCAAACAAACTCACTCCTAAGATCAAAACGAGACTTACGACAGGTCTAGATGTAAGGGCGACAGTATGACTAGTTTACTTTTGTAATGGGAAACTGCAAATGATGTAACAAATACACAAAAACAAATACAGTTTCTTTTATACAACTGAGGCGGAATTGAGGCAAAGAAAAGGGGTTTCAGACAGGTACACACACTGATAACAGGCTGCAAAAATCAGAGAGAAAACTGAGCAAAAAGAAGCAGAGAACGACAGCTGCACAAGGCAAAGGCTAATCAATGCACCCCTAGCACAGAGAAACTGAATTGCAGCGCAAGTAGCCCTCTCAGGACCTGCGTTGAAATGCAGAACCTCTTCACAGAGCCTGCACTGAAGCAGAAACGCGAATTGTCTCTGGGTTTTTTGTGGTCACCAACAACCCCCCCTTTTTTGTTTGATATTAGCAATAACACCAAGCAAAGGGGGGACCCTGAATAAAAAAATCCAAAAAATATTTTTGTTAAAGTTTTTGTGTTTTAGACTCCCTAAGGCTTTATCGCGTCGCATACATTCAAAGCGCTCTTAAAAAGGAAAAAACTTAAGGAATCGCCGATCGCCGATATGCGACGTCGCATATCACAACGTCGCTTGAAACAACATAAGTAACTGAATGAAAATCTGCGATCTGTGATATCAACGATCTGCGATCTGTGATATTAGAAATTTGTGATAACACTTAATGACGTGGCAGTCCTCGATACTGTGATTCCAATCGCAGAAAGGACTCATCGCAAGAATTCTCCGACATAAACGGTAAACCCAAAATTGAGCGCGCACCTTAAGGGAAATTAATGATCGCATGCTTGAGTATCCAAGAATGATTGTATCGCGTTTTTCGAAGAGTCAAATCATGATGAGTGTCAGAATTACGCATTCATTAGAACTTAATGCTTTCATATCAATCTTTTCGTCATTTCTCTTCTTCTTTGCGTAAACTGCAAGACATGTAACTGATATAAATCTATATGCAGGAAACATCTAAGGAAAAGAGGAAAGCGCCAATGGAGTAACAGAGAGAAGATGCCTCCGCAAATGGATGCCGCATGCAGCAGGACCGCGGATTCCAGAGTATCACCCAACAGGCGCTGATGAAAATAGACTATCTAAGACTCAGAGTCAAAGGCGCACAAAAGCAGCGTGTTTGCAAAAGATCTTGAAGCTCAGACTGGGTAAAGCAAAAAGAGAAACGCTAAAGAAGGACGCTCCAGAAAAGCCTGGAACAAAGAACGGAAGCAATTCTCGATACAGGGGACTGTCCAGACAACGCGACTCCTAACTCATTGATTCATTTGCACGACCGGAAACTGAAATAGCAACAGCAAAATCAGTTCGAAAGGAACCTGGGTTGTACTAAGTATGCGCACAGCGAATACACCCAGCTAGAGAAAGGTTTTCGAAAATATCTTATAGTCTGTTAGAAAGAGGTGCCAGCTCTTGTTGTTTCCACTTTTATCACTCAAACAAAAGAAGAAGACAGCCCGTCGACTCTTCCCAGGCAAACGTTCCATTGCTTACAGCACTAAGGAGCAGATATAGAAACGGTTAGAAATTAGATTTGATTTTTAGAAATAAATTTGCTTTTAGTAAAAGGGCGGTCATTTGAAGCCGTTCCCTAAATTTGTGTAATTAAGATTAATTAGTTAGTAGTATTTAACCCTTCTCATGGCATTTGGAGAAGGGTCCGGAAATCTGTCAAAAAACTTGTCCTCAGAACATGCACTTTTGCACCCTCGGAGGGGGTTTTTGATGAATGGATGGATCGAGATTTATTTATGTTTGCATTTTAATGTCTGTTACTGATGTTGCACTTCTGTACTCTTAGCAGATATTAGAACAAGTAGAAATAAATCGTTATTGCTTGAAGTTTATTCGTGAAATCAGTCATAAATGGTACTTTTATCTCTTGATTAATTTCTGCTTATATTCCTAAAGTGATATGCAGCTGAGTTCTTTATATGTTAATGTATGAATGTGTGTATTACCATTTGGCACTTCTGTACGGTGGAGTCATATATTTGTGCTTGACATATGAATAACTAATTATGCGATATGCTGTTCACAACTATTTTGCCTAACTTTTTATGCAGAATGGTTTATCTTAATGGATTTCTATTCTTATGATAGCTGAATGATCTTTATTACCAGCTATTGTTCGAAATCTTTTTAGATCGCATAATAGAAGAAAAATACCTCGGGTTAGCGTAGATTAGATGTATTGTTTTTCATTAGATTACAATAGCATAAAGTTAGTTTAGAAGTTAGAATTAAATTAGCTTAAAATACCCCTAGATCAATACCATCAAACTCTACACACACACCCCTCACATTGGGAAACTGGTCCCATTACCCCCAGTCAGACCCGCTACTCCAAACTGGCAAGGAGCCGCCAACTAGGTTCTGGACCGGGTGGGTATCCCCCTTGTTGTTGACCCGATTTCGGGGCCCTCAACATATTTGGCGCTAGAAGGAGGGCACGAGCTATGAATGGCGCATAAATCAAAATCTAAATACCATTCTAAGAGCAAATCACCCTCACCAACTCCCCCGAATTCTCCGGTACGATTAAACTCGGAGCTAGAAGTCGCTCGGGCATCCACCGCTGCTACACACCCTAATATATCAGACCAACTTATCATTGATCCCCCTGAGCTTCAAACTTTGATTCGTAAACTCCAAGGATTCTCTATTTTTACTCAGAGGTCTGATAAATCTAAAGGCAGCGTGACTTCGCAGTACAATCCTGCTCATCCCCTAACCAGATTGAAGAGTGAAAAGTTTGGCATCCAGCCAACTGAAATCCCTCTCCCCACTAGGAAAAGAGCAAGGAAAGCACTTCCAGAGTCTGACAGAGAGACTCTTTCATCTACCTCGTCCATTTAAACTCCCTCACCGCGAAGTCAGCCACCCACATCTTCACCCCAGATCACTCATCCATCTTCTGCAACCCTTCCTCTGCTATCATCGAAGATCATAATATCTCCATCTTCTCAGCATCAGAGATCATCTTCTGCACTTCTATTAACTTGCAGCTCAACGATGGCCCAGTCTCCATGGAACAACCCTGGGGCGGTTTTAATGCCTCCACCCCTGAGTCCAATACCGGCCCATCCTGAGAAATGGCTACCTAAATTCAATCCAGAAACAGGCATGCTAGCTTAATAACATATCAATAATTTCATGCTTTCTGTTAATCTCAACGAAGTTACCAACGAAGATGCTGTTGTCTGGCTTTTTCCCTATACAATGCAAGGAATAGCCGGGTCATGGTACTTTTCATTACCTTCCGGATCTATCACGAGCTGGGACATTTTTCAAAGTCAATTTCTAACCAAGTTCGGTGATGATAGATCAACAACGACATTGATCAACGACTTATCCAATCTTAAAGCTGAGGCTAGAGAACCCATTAAAGATTTCAATTTACGGTTCAATAAGATCCTCAACAAAATCCCCGCTGCTTCTCAACCTAGCGAGGAAGTAAGATGTGAATGGTATATTATGGCCTTACCATCAAACTTGGCCATCTTCGTAGATAGGGCAAGCAAGACAACTTTAGTTGAAAACTTAACAGAGGTGTTAGCAGTTGAAAAATGCGTAGTAGCCCTTGAAAAGAGATCTGCAATTGCAGAACGTAAATCTAAGAAAATCTCTTTCAAAGAAGACACCAAGAAGAAACAAACGAAAGATCCTTTCGATATGGAAGGATTACAAAAAGTATTAAAGGCCATGTCCAATGAGATGATTGATATAAGAAAACAAGTAACAGAAACGTCTTCAAAAAAGCCTTTCAGGACTTTTAAAAGAAACCCTCCTATGGAGACGAAGCCACCCAACGTTGTCTCAAATGTTGAATCTGAAGAAGAAGAAGAAGAGAATACCATCGAAGCACAGACCAAAGATGAAGAAGTGGTGGAAATACAAGGAATGTGGGATTTCATCCTCCCACAAGAAGAGGATCAAGAAGCATTTCCGGTTAACACACGAAGCAAAAATCAACTTGATCCTCCCCAAACTACCCCTAAACAGAAGGGCGCAAGCCCTACAGCAAAAGATAAGGTCGCAACAAAGAAAACAATCGCCAGAGCGACCCAATTTAGCCCAGTCCAATCAGACCAATCACCTCCATCAAGAACACTGATAGTGTCGGATGAAATGGAGTATAACATCATCGATGACATGAAAAAGACTAGGGCTAATATCACCCTTTACGAGTTGAGAAAATTGAAACATCAACAGAAAATAAATGATGAAAGAATTACATACCATGCCTACTACACCTTTACCTACAGCTGTAGCTTCCCACAATGTGGGAAGACCTCCAATCAACACGATCAATAAGATTGATCCAAACGACATCTCCTTAATTGGAGGAAGATCTAGATCTCATACTCCTCCTTTTCTCCTCATGAAATTTTCAATAAAAACATGCACAATTGCTTGGTTGATTCTGGTGCTTCAACCAATATTTTACCCAGGTCAATATGTGCCAAATTGAATGTTCAACCACAAAAATCCGCAGTGCACATAGTTCAACTTGATCGATCGCAAGTCGAAGTGATAGGTGAACTTAATCAAGTGACCATAAGACTGTCGTCTAACCCCAAGGTATGCCAGGTTATCGACATTCTAGTAGCTGATATCCCTGAATTCTATGGTTTGATTCTTAGCAGGGACTGGTCCGAAAAACTCCACGGATACTTTTCAACCGACTGGTCGCACATGTGGTTACCCTACAACGGTAAACCAAATCAAATAAAGGTTGAACGAGAGTTGCACCAAAAATACATAGTGACGGAATTGGAAGGAGAGAATGAAGCAATAGCATACAACAGCAGCATCATAGGAAACTACTCGGTAGATTCTTTCCTCGGAAATTTCAATGCTCATATATCACCTTATTTGGAAAATTCAGTTTTGTCCCAAGTAGAAAACTTTTCCCAAACTGATGATTCAAAATGTGTTAGTTTTTTAGATAGCCCTGTAAATACATCTTTATTTTGGAAATTATATTTTGATGGCTCTAAGTCCAACGAGGGAGTAGGAGCAGGATGCGTTCTGATTAGCCCAGACGGAAATAAGACCATGCTTACATGCAGACTTGAGTTCGATTGTACAAACAATACGGCAGAATACGAGGCCTTGGTGCAAGGCCTATACAAAGCAATTGGATTGAATGTTAAGTATCTTCAAGTCTTTGGAGATTCTGAGATTGTCGTCAAACAGGTACGTAACACCATACACTGCCTGTCAAGTCATTTGAAGCCCTATCAATCTTTAGTACAAGATCTGACTGCACATTTCATAGCATTCAATATTTCGTCAATCTCGAGACTCCAAAATGCAAGCGCAGACCTGTTAGCTAACGTAACCTCTAGACTTATTCCCTCCGAAGATTTCAGTCCAGATAGATTCTCAATAGAATTAATCTTTAGACCGTCCATCCCTGACAACATCACCAACTGGAGAGTATTCAACGACGATCTAGACATCTTAAGTTTCCTCACCTCTGAAGGATCCTACTCAAACCAGATAATCGACAAAGACTATCATGATCACCAAATACAACAAAGTAGCACTGATAATGCTATACCCAAATTGGTGGTCAAGTTAGAAGACCTATATGATTTGAAAAGTCGGTTCAAAAGGTCAGCTAATGCCAAACTCTACAGTTCAACTCTGAACTATGAATCGGTGAACCTAGGAACCGATGAGAAGCCACAAAACGTTAATCTAGGCCAGGGCCTAGCCCCTGAAGAAAAATCAGCATATATCCGTCTTCTGAGACAGTACAAAAACGTTTTCGCCTGGAATTACAATGAGCTGAAGACTTACAACACTTCTATCATTCAACACACTATCCCTATGATTGACAATGAAAAACCTGTCCAACAGAAGCTCAGGAAAATCCACCCCAACTTGGAAAATCAGATAAAGACTGAGCTGAACAAGTTGTTGAGAGCCAGAATAATTTTCCCGGTCAGACATTCCAAATGGGTATCCAATATGGTACCCGTTAGAAAGAAAAACGGAGATATTAGGATCTGAATCGACTTCCGGAATCTCAACAAAGCCTACCAGAAAGACAAATTTCCACTCCCACCTATGGAGCAAATATTACAGGTAGTAGCAGGCTCACAGTTAATGTCTTTTCTGGATGGATTTTCAGGATACAATCAAGTGCTAGTACATCCCAATGATCAGTTAAAAACCACCTTCCGAACCAAATGGGGTACCTACGCGTATCGGAAGATGCCATTTGGTCTGATCAATGCCGGCGCCACCTTTCAAAGAGCCATGGACATTGCATTTAAAGGTTTAGTCAATAAATCGGTTTAGTCAATAAATCGGTAGTGATTTACCTGGACGATATAACAGTGTACTTCAAGAACCGAAGCGACCACCTCAAAGATTTGAAACAAATCTTTCAAAGATGTTTAAGGTATGGGATCTCACGTAACCCGAATAAATCTTTTTTCGCATTAAGTGAAGGGAAATTGCTAGGATTCATAGTGTCAAAATCTAGTATTCACATTGAACCTGACAGAATCAAAGAAATTTCCGAGATATCCATGCCCCATAACAAAAAGACCATGCAATCTTTCATGGGACAGATCAATTTTGTAAAATGGTTTGTCCCGGATTTTTCACGTATTATTTCTCCTTTACAAAAAATGATAAAAAAGAATTCAAACTTTAAATGGGGTTTAGACGAGCATGAAGCATTCAACTTGATCAAACAAGCCATCATCAACGCTCCATCTTTAGCAACCCCAAATTTTTCAGAACCTTTTATCTTATACACGTTTTCCTCAGAGAAATCTTATGCTGCGATTTTAACTCAAGCGAATCAAGAAAAGGCAGAAGCTCCAATCGCATTTTTTAGCTCGAACTTACAAGGTGCTGAACTCAATTATTCAGACGTGGAGAAACAGGCATATGCTGTTTTCAAAGCAATCAAATATTTCAGACCTTTCTTGCTAAAAGCCCATACCAAAGTCATAGTACCGTTCCCAGTGGTAAGAAACCTCCTGATACAGAAGGGTGTGGGCGAAAAGAGAGCGAATTGGATCACTGCCTTACAAGAATACGATCTTGAGATCAAGCCAGCACACATCGCGAGAGGTCAAGGTTTCTGCAAGATGTTAGCTGGAGCATCGAAAATTCCCGAGAACTCGTCTGAGGAGGTACACACGTGTGAGGTAAGCCTAAACGACACGAAATCATTATATTCTGACACCATTTATTTTCTTAAGAATGGGTATGCTCCATTTCACCTGGATCACACCAAGAAGAGAGCCCTGAGATTGAAAGCTAAACAATACCAGCTCATAAATGATGTTCTGTTTAAAAGAAATTACGATTCTGTGCTTCTTAGATGTCTTGAAAACTGAAGCTGAAAAGGTTTTGTAGGAACTTCACGATGGACCAGCAGGTGGACACTATGCTGGAGAAACCACCGCACATAAAATCTTGCGTGCAGGATATTACTAGCCCACGCTGTTCAAAGACTCATACAATTACGTAAGGAAATGCCAAGTTTGCCAGACTGCTGCAGGGAAACAAAAGAAGTCATCCATGCCACTGCAGCTGGTTAACATTGAGCAACCGTTCAGTCAATGGGGCCTGGACATAATAGGTGAGATCGTTCCTCACTCTTCTAAACAACATAGGTATATCCTCACGGCAACTAACTATTTTACCAAATGGGTAGAAGCAGTTCCTCTCAAGACAGCTAATTCTGAAAACATTATTGAATTCATAGATCAGTTTATGATCACTAGGTTTGGATTGCCAACGGCCTTAATGTTTGATAATGCATCATATTTTTCTGGAAATGCAATGACTGAGTTTGCGCTCAAAAGAGGGTTCAAACTGAAGTATTCTGCCAAATACTATCCGCAAGGTAACGGGTTGGCCGAATCAACAAACAAGAACCTAATCAGGATTATTAAAAAGACAATCGACCAAAACCAAAAGAATTGGCACAAAGCGCTGGTAAATGCCTTATGGGCAGATAGAATTACAAAGAAAGCTTCTATCAGCACTTCTCCCTTTAATTTAGTTTATGGGAGAGAAGCGGTTCTTCCTACTGACTTAGTCATCCCCTCTTTGTCCTTAGTTCAATACATCGATGAAGTACCTACTTCCTCCTTACAATTAAGAAAAATGGAAATAACCAAACTAGAAGAACGACGAGAACAAGCTAAGAAAACCCATGCTCACCACCAAGCGCTAATAAAATCCTCTTTTGACTCAAACATAATGACAAAAAAGATTTAGTTTTAAAATGGGATAAGGCTCATGAAGAAAAGGGCAAACATACGAAATTCCAGAAGTTGTGGCTTGGTCCTTTTCAGATTGTAGAGGTCATAGGCCCATCGACTTTTGTGTTGCAGGATTTAACAGGCAGGAGAGATTCTCTGCCTGTGAATGGACAAATTCTCAAAATGTATTTTCCATAGAAGATAATTCTTCTATTTTTTTGTAGGATAGTTTTAGTTTTATTTTTGTTTTTCTTTTCTTATAAATAAGACTGGTTGTGAATGATCATAAATAGTATTCATGAAAGAGCACACCATTTCTCTATCAGATTTTATTTTCACTTGTATAAATAGCAAAACTTTTCGAAAAATCTGACTCTTATTATTGACAAATAGAGTTAACTTTAACCTGAATATGATGTTAGTTTCAACTTCGAAAATCTTGGATGAAAGCAACATTTGGTAAAATATTGTTTTATGCCAACACAATGAAAGGTATCATCAATAATAAAATAAATATTCTCTGTAAAACTGTTGTTTTCAAACTCTATTATTGTCGTCCAGAGCTTTCTTAAGGAAAAACAATGACTTCCTCCCTGCTGAGGGAAATCGCAGCATCTAGAGAAACAATCCGAGAAAACACTACATCTCAAAGAATAAGAGGTCTCATCACGAGCCGGCTTATCATGATCACAGATATTATAACTTGCTGACTTTGCCAATACTGTCTATCAAAACAGGGCAACGACTCAAGATTGTTGCAATCAAAAGACAAGGGGTCTCATCACGAGCCAACTTGTTCAGCAGAAGTGTAAATCAAGTGAATGACTGTGTCATAATTTGGCCACCAAACCAAGACATTGTTCTTTAGAGAATAAAAAAAAGAAAAAGTGTCAAAAGGATTTTTCTCTGAAATGTTGTAAATAACCTCAAGCAGGAAAAAGGATCATTGCTGGATAACATGGTAACCCTGTCGAGGCTATGGACGCTTGCGGGCAGAAGAGGCTCTACCTACGAAAAATGAGCATATTTTAGAAAGCCAGTACGCAGAGAAGACCTTATTTTATGTTTAAAAAGGACCGAGTAATGTCTGGTATGAATGCAAGAACTAACCCAGAGGAAGCAGACAATCGGAATAAAAAGGTTGTGATGAAATATCATTGACAGGATAAGGGGTAATATACTCTATCTGTCCATAACAAAATTTAGACATACGAAAATGTTTCTGTTTTGGAAGTGAAAATGCAATAGAAAAGCAGAGATAACTGGTTCTTCACAGTGAATCGCCATTGTCGTGGTCACCAACAACCCCCCCTTTTTTGTTTGATATTAGCAATAACACCAAGCAAAGGGGGGACCTTGAATAAAAAAATCCAAAAAATATTTTTGTTAAAGTTTTTGTGTTTTAGACTCCCTAAGGCTTGATCGCGTCGCATACATTCAAAGCACTCTTAAAAAAGAAAAATCTTAAGGAATCACCGATCGCCGATATGCGACGTTACATATCGCAACGTCGCTTGAAAGAGCATAAGTAACTGAATGAAAATCTGCGATCTGCGATCTGCGATATCAATGATCTACGATCTGCGATATTGGAAATTTGCGATAACACTTAATGACGTCGCAGTCCTCGATACTGCGATTCCAATCGCAGAAAGGACTCATTGCAAGAATTCTCCGACATAAACGGTAAACCCAAAATTGAGCGCGCACCTTAAGGGAAATTAATGATCGCATGCTTGAGTATCCAAGAATGATTGTATTGCGTTTTTCGAAGAGTCAAATCATGATGAGTGTCAGAATTACGCATTCATTAGAACTTAATGCTTTCATGTCAATCTTTTCATCATTTCTCTTCTTCTTTGCGTAAACTGCAAGACATGTAACTGATATAAATCTATATGCAAGAAACATCTAAGGAAAAGAGGAAAGCGCCAATGGGGTAATAGAGAGAAGATGCCTCCGCAAATGGATGCCGCATGCAGCAGGACCGCGGATTCCAGAGTATCACCCAACAGGCGCTGATGAAAATAGACTATCTAAGACTCAGAGTCAAAGGTGCACAAAAGCAGTGTGTTTGTAAAAGATCTTGAAGCTCAGATTGGGTAAAGCAAAAAGAGAAACGCAAAAGAAGGAGGACGCTCCAGAAAAGCCTGGAACAAAGAACGAAAGCAATTCTCGATACAGGGGACTATCCAGAAAACATGACTCCTAACTCATTGAGTCATTCACACGACCAGAAACCAAAATAGCAACAAAAAAATCAGTTCGAAAGGAACCCGGGTTGTACTAAGTATACGCACAGTGAATACACCCAGCTAGAGAAAGGTTTTCGAAAATATCTTCTAGTCTGTCAGAAAGAGGTGCCAGATCTTGTTGTTTCCACTTTTATCACTCAAACGAAAGAAGAAGACAGCCAGCCGACTCTTCCTAGGAAAACGTTCCATTGCTTACAGCACTAAGGAGCAGATATAGAAACAGTTAGAAATTAGATTTGATTTTTAGAAATAAATTTGCTTTTAGTAAAAGGGCGGTCATTTGAAACCGTTCCCTAAATTTGTGTAATTAAGATTAATTAGTTAGTAGTATTTAACCCTTCTCATGGCATTTGGAGAAGGGTCAAGAAATCTGTCAAAAAACTTGTCCTCAGAACATGCACTTTTGCACCCTCGGAGGGGGTTTTTGATGAATGGATGGATCGAGATTTATTTATGTTTGCATTTTAATGTCTGTTACTGATGTTGCACTTCTGTACTCTTAGCAGATATTAGAACAAGTAGAAATCAATCGTTATTGCTTGAAGTTTATTAGTGAAATCAGTCATAAATGGTACTTTTATCTCTTGATTAATTTCTTCTTATATTCCTAAAGTGATATGCAGCTGAGTTCTTTATATGTTAACGTATGAATGTGTGTATTACCATTTGGCACTTCTGTACGGTGGAGTCATTTATTTGTGCTTGACATATGAATAACTAATTATGCGATATGCTGTTCACAACTATTTTGCCTAACTTTTTATGCAGAATGGTTTATCTTAATGGATTTCTATTCTTATGATAGCTGAATGATCTTTATTACCAGCTATTGTTCGAAATCTTTTTAGATCGCATAATAGAAGAAAAATACCCCGGGTTAGCGTAGATTAGATGTATTGTTTTTAATTAGATTACAATAGCATAAAGTTAGTTTAGAAGTTAGAATTAAATTAGCTTAAAATACCCCTAGATCAATACCATCAAACTCTACACACACACACACACCCCTCACATTGGGAAACTGGTCCCATTACCCCCAGTCGGACCCGCTACTCCAAACGGGCAAGGAGCCACCAACCAGGTTCCGGACCGGGTGGGTATCCCCCTTGTTGTTGACCCGATTGCGGGGCCCTCAACAGGGTTCTGGGTCACGGTTTGCAGTTTAATCTACAGTTTTTGGCCGGATAAAAGCTACATATAAGGTACAATTATAGGGATGATTTAAAGGAGGACTAAGAGCTATCACAAAGGGTTGTTAGAGCATTTGTGGATCAGCTGTTCAGATCATAAATAGGCCTAGCGAATGGACTAGAGTAGTAGATCTCTACTTTGCATTTGTAAATGGCAAATGCAGTTCGATTCGGCACCCCTGAGTTTATGAGAAGAACAACAATAGAAACACAAATAAACTAACAGGATACGATCCCCAGCGGAGTCGCCAATTTGTTGTTGGGAAAAGTATCCATTCGGAATGCCCCTATCCCACTCTAAGGTGTGATAGTGCCTTAGCAACAAACAAGGAAAACTATCTTCGTATTCTTCTTTATGAAATGTAAATGGAGAAGAAGGATGTAACTAACCTGTGTCTTTCGCTAGTTTGTTGATCCACTCGTTCTCCTCTTTGTTCGTTTCCCGCTGCCTGCTTTCTCACTGGTCCAGCTTCACCAAGTTCCTGCAAGATCACAGAAGAGAGAAACTACACAAAAGACATAGATTTACATTCATAACTAGTTTAGGATCAGATATAAACTAAACATGCGAATATAACAAAGCATCATTGATATACAAGCATATAGGAGAAACTCAAATAGTTTTATTGATATGATAAGAAGGTCCAAGAGAAGATACAACCAAGTGAGTCCCGATCCAGCATCTACCTCCCAGCAAAGGAATCCCTTCCTCTCCTCCAACAAAGCATAAATCACCCAATGTACTAATCTCAATCTCAAACCAACAACAATTCTCTGCAAAGTACAATATTCCAGCCTCTAGGATCTCTGGGTGAGAGACCCATATATAGATGTAAGTAGAGAGGATGAGTCAGCTTATGTTTTGACTTGTGGCTTCTCTCTGTCAGTTCTTGCTTCCACTTGGAGGCTGAGAGCCTCTTACTCATCACTGGTCGAATTCATTGAGGCAAGTGTCATTGAGGAAGATTCTGGAAACTTCCAGTGTCTGTACACCTCGCGGAATGACACTGCCATTTGGCATTTCTCGCTCAGCGCACCCTGGTAGTGCTTTTAGGTGCGTTGCAACGCACCTAGCTAGTGTACTGGGGTGCATTGCAACGCGGGCAGCTAGTAGAGCTTCTGAATTGATCCTAAATTGACTAGTTCTGAGTGGTTTTTGGTGGAGAACTTCTGGGAGAAGCTGTCATTGGTTGACCTTGTTCCTTTAGGGTCAGGAACAACTCTTTTAGGGACTTTGGATCCGTTGGATTATGGACATTTGATGCTAAATGCTGTAAGGCACAAAAATGTCTATAACATAAATGGATGAGATGATCAGCTCGATGTAATGAATGAGCAAGTAAATCATCAAGATAGGGTTGCACAATGTGCTTGATGTCATGAAACGCGTAAGACATGGCCCTTTGAAAAGTTGTCCCGGCGTTCTTAAGCCCAAAAGGTAATTTGTAATATGCAAATGTCCCCCATGGACAAATGAAAGCCGTTTTTGGTTGATCAGCAGGTAGAATATTGATTTGGTTGTATCCAAAAAACCATCCATGAAGGAGAATATTTCACTGCCGGCACAATCATCAATGATTTGATCGATATAGGGAGTTGGGTAATTGTCTTTTGGACAGGCTCAATTAATGTCCCTATAATCGATACATATTCTTATTGTCCCTTGCTTTTTGTTAACGAGAACAATATTCGATACCCAATCCGTTAATGGAATCAGACAAATGAAACCTGCTTTGAGTAATTTTTCAACTTCTGCTTTAATAGCAGCAGCGTTTTGCGGGTGAATCTGACGCAAACGTTGCCGGACGGGTTTAGCATCCGGGTAAGTTTTGATTTCATGAACAACAATTGCGGGGTGAATTCCTGGCATTTCCTCATATGACCAGGCAAACACGTCGCGAAATTCTTCAAATAGGGCCTTATATATTTGCATTTCATCTTCCGTACACGAGGCACCTATATGAATGTTTTCAACAATCCCAGGCTTAACCGAAATATCAATAGGAATAGTTCGAGAAATGTTTCCCAAATTTAACTCTGAATCAGGATTTTTCATTGGATTCTGAGGTTCCTTGACATATTCAGTCGTAAAAATTGATGAAAAATCATTTTCAAGATGATCAATCTCGGGTAAAAACGAAGATCTATGATAAAGATCTTCCCATGGTAAATCATCGACACATAGGATTTCACGAATTTGCTCATCAGTGTGAAAAAGTTCGGAGAACATTGTTGAATCCGAGTTTGATGTTGAAATTGATTCCTCATGGACCACATTCATTAAGTCGATTTTGGTTGAAGATGGGTCGGAAAACGACTGCACGGCCTGATACGCAATTTCATATGGACTCAAAGGCATAACATCACCAAATGAGTCTATCTCAGATTCAGAAGGTACGATCCAAGGATCATCATAAACAATAGTGTCTGACGAAATCATATGAATGGTTGCAGTAGAAGACGATGCGTTGATAGGAGGAAAAGGAAAAGTTCCCAGTAAACCAGCATCTTTAACTAGTCCTACTCCAACATCCTTATACGGGATAGTCGTTTTGCCGACATGCTGAATACTTTCAGAAGAGGCTGGGTCGAATGAAAAGTAAGTCAGCTGGTCTATAGTTACGATCTTTCCATTATGAGGGAACTTTATAAGCTGAAATACTAATGAAACGACAACTGTCATAGCGTAAGACCAACTACGACCCAAGAGAAGGTTGTAATCTAGAGGGGCATCAACCACCTCCACATCTAGATTAACAATTTTGCCTTCTACCCGTATAGGTAAATCCTGTATAATGTAAAAAGGATGAAACCCACGACCATCAAAGGCCTTTAGAATCGTCGGGGATTGATTTAGCAAAAGAGAACCAAGTGATCTCCAACACTGTATCGACATAATACACGTTGAGGCTCCCTCATCAATCACAGTCCTATGAACAGGTCTATTTTTTACTAACACTGGGATCTGGAAAGCGATTTGATGAGGTAAGCACAGTGTACTATTTTCTAGATCGAAAATTATACGGTTCAAGTCCTGAACGTCAACAGCTCCTATAGTCGACAAAAGTAATTTACGCTGTGCTGGACACGATTGCAGCACTTCCAAAGCCGACATTGTTGAAGGTGAAACAACTAAATCTTCAACAATGTTATAGTTCTGAGCTGCTCTCGCATGTGGATTGAAAGCTGACTTTCGAAGTATACCCTTGGTGGGCGGTTTGATTACTAAGTCTGGGTTAGGTTTCTCGATCTATAGTGGATCGAAACCTGGAGCTGAGGTTGATGGGTTAGAATAAGAAGATTCTGCTTCTTTACCATCAACAGGACTTTTACTTCCATAATCATGCGATCGAGTCGCAATCCTAACATGGGACATCATCATTATGGGTTCTTCGGAGGCATTTGAGGAAGAACCTATCATCTTACTGTCTTGACTTGGAAAATGATCCTTCAAAACAACAGGCGTTTGGGAACCTTTGACAATTTTCGCAACCTCTGCACGATGAGGGCAGTCACTTGTTACTTGTAAAATGCTCTTCGTCACAAATGAGACAAGGATAACGAGGTTTGTGTTTCTCATCATTTGATTCCGCTTTTTCTGGTTTCTCTTTCGAATTTTTATCTGTTTTATTTTTCTTCTTCCCTTTCTTCTTACCGCCAGATTTTGATTTGGTTGTAGATGACTCTACAACATGAATATCGGCGGAAATTTCCGCAGAAGAATCTCCTGTCGGGGAATCTGGCAAGGTTATGATAGGATAAGAATTCTTGGAAGACTTCTTCTTACTTTTGGTATTAACCATGCCAATCATACCATCAGCGGCATGAGACCCTGAAGGAGCTGCGGTTATTTGATTTTGCTTAGGAAGATCGAGGATTTTCTCGTGTAACGTACCTGACTACGTATAAACTAAGTCAAGGTACTGTGCTTGAGCAATTACTTGCTCCTCAGTAATGACTTTGGCCTTAGCTACATCCTTAGTGATCTTTGGCAATAAAGATTTTACAAACCATTCAGCTAAGATCTGATCCGGAATAAAAACCTTCACTAAACGTCGTCGACGTCTCCATTCATGAATGTGATGTGAAATGTAAGTGGACTTTGACTGCTTTAATGAAGTTAATAATTCCGTGCCATTGTCATATCTGACTGGCAACTGAAAATGAGTTAAAAACGAAGTAGTTAACTGACTAAAGTTATAAAAAGTGGCTCGCGGTAACTCAATGTACCACTTGGCCGCAAGACCAATTAGAGTGCGCTGGAGAAGCCTTAAACAGATTGAATCATCGGAAATGGAATTAGATGCACACCAGAGGTGATAAGTCATCACATGGTTCGACAGGTCCTCTCCTGATTTGCCTTCAAACTTAGGAATATCACTAGGCAACTTATTCGGCATTGGCGGCCAAAACGGAAGATAGTTAATTGGATCGTTCGTAAGGCGTGACAAGTCAGGCAAGTCCAAAGTTGCGATAAACGGTAACTGATGATTAGGGTCCCTAAAACTCTGGGTCATGAGACCAGCCCCAGGAGGAGGATATCCAGGATAACTAGGAATTGGAATTGCATTTGGGATATTATATCCTCCCAGAAAACCAGGATTAACCGGACTATACTAGGGTTGTTGAGGTTGTTGATATGTATACCCAGGGTACGGTTGATACTGATAGACTGGCTGCTGCACAGCAGGACCGAATTGGTACTGTCCCTGGTACGGTTGATAAGTAAATTGAGGTTGACTTGTGACAACTGTACTTGAACCAGGTTGTCCTACAGGCATTTGAACCAAAGTCTGAATTGTGGATCCAGACTGAGGAAAATATGTCTAAGGAGTTGATACAGGAACAGTAGAAACTAGAGCTGTCGATACTCCAGAAGTAGGCGGGGTAGATTGAACAGATGTTGAAGCAGTTGCAGCAGTTGTTTGAGGCATACTAGGCCCAGATTGAGAAACTACAGAAGGTGCAGAAGTTTGAATAGTAGACTAGACAGGTTTCTGGGGTGAACCAGAAACCAAGGGTTGTCCAGTTTCAGATGAAAAATGTACATTCGGTTGCAAGACCTGTTGAGATTGAGATGGATCCCACACTAAGTTCATTCCAGGGTATGGACCCATAACAGGTTGAGAATATTGAGGACCATATCTGGGTTGAGGGTAGGGTTGATAATTCAAAGGTACATTTCCAGTTCTTTGGACAAATGATTGACCAGAAGGTGGTTGGAAACCTTGGTTTGGGTACTGACCTTGAGGTTGATAACCTTGAGGCACGTACTGATACTGGGGTTGACCTTGAGGTACATATTGATACTAGGGTCGACCTTGAGGTACATATTGAGTCTGGGGTTGACCTTGAGGAACGTACTGTCCCATAGGTATGTACTGTCCTTGAGGTTTCCCCCCAGGCGCAAATTGGGTACCTTGAGGTTGCCCTGAGGCGATACTTGAGGACTTTGAGGCTGCCCCCCAGGCGGTAACTGGCCACCTTGAGGTTGAGGATTAGGAATAGTACCTGACATCATGAGAATATCTTCTACACTCAATGGCTTAGTTCCATTATTTCCAGTTAATAACCCTTGTTCAATAGGTTGAGGAGATGCTCCCGAAAAAGTACCAGTAAGTGACTGATACCCAGAGGGAACAGAAGGACCATTGTACAAAAAGGTTTCTAGAGATTGAGAAAACGTGGATGACTGTCTTGACATATTTAACGGAGGATAGTAACCCCTAGGTGTTGGGTGATAAGGAATACGAGGTGGTGAAAAACTTAGTCCCGGGTTTTCCAAAAAGTTGGTCAATGAAAGATACCAAGCACTGCTCCTAGGTGGACTGTAAAAGATTGATTCACGCTCCCTAAGTTCTATAACAGGTTGATTTTCGGGGATAGGGATACCTTCTTCTTCCGGAGTAGCAAGTTTTTCAATAGCTATAAGTCCAGAAGAAAGATTTTGGGTAATTATTCTTTCTACCGTGGGTGAACCAGGACCACTAGAAGTTGGAGAGGTAAATCCCGATGTTGGAGTAGCAGCAAATTCAGTTTCAGGTTCAGATATTTCAAGTTCTTCACCTAAATCACTAGTAGATGAAAAACTACCAGTAACTTCGAAAACAGAAACAGATTGTGGATTATAATCTGGTACTAAAGCTTGATAATCAGGATGTACCACTAAAGAAGACTCTCCTTCTTCAGGTGACCCAACTCTACTATCTCTAGGAGTTACAAGGGCTCGTAACCCTTCAGGCTGGCTCGATGAAAACTCAGGAGGTTGGCCCCGAAATCTACGGGACTTCCTCATTAATTTAGCCACGATTAAATATTTTAACTACTTCACACACAAACAAAGTAAAATCTCAATGAAAACCACCTAAATCCTCTAAAGAACCAAACAAATTTTGAATCACATGCCTAAAGAATCTAAGAGATCAAACCACACACAAACAGTAACTTTCCGTACTGAAAACACTAGTTGGTGATGAAATCCAACGTCGCAGAGTTCAATACAGAAATGGCGGTTGGAACAGTTACCCCGGCAAGCTGCTTAATGAATAGACTGACACAAGTTTCTCCACTAAACCGTCTCGAGTGAAGATAACCCCCCAGAAAATCCAAGTGAGTCTAGCCGACGTCTGCTCCAGGTAAAGTGGGATCTTCCCTCCACCGTCACCTTAGGAAGAATCCTATAGAATATGGTCACTATGGCTACCAACGGAAACAAATATACCTGGGGGAACAGTCTACGATCCGACACGCACGCAAGGGAAAAGTAACAAGCTCAATCCCCTTGAAGGCTCCTTGACATAATCCAAGGTTTACCAACAAGTGACCCCCGACTCCTCGACAATAGTTAATCTGAGGTTTACCGTTTTTAATACGTGAATATCTAGCGTCGTTCCCAATGAGGAAGGATTGATTCCCACACTGGTTCGGACACGATCTCATGCTTCTCCTTTAAGAGGAGCTTTCCCAGAGCATAGATGTAACAATTGGATTTTTCTCCTACCGCAAGATACAACTACTTGTTTGTTTTACTGTCTTGGAGAGTTAATTACTCCCTACTCCAAGACACTAGCCTAAGCTATGTTGGTGTAATAGAGCCCTAGAAATAAAAATATTACTAGATAGATTTTACTTTAAGCGTTATTTTTATTGGTTTTTTGTTTAAGTCAAGAGGTGTGGAGATGAAACTTATGGTGTGAAGACTCGACTCAAAATCACCAAAAAATGCACTTAAGATGATAAGCAATCTTTTCCCTTCAATGAATTTCTAGCTAGGAAAGAGTTTGAGAATGAAAATGCTTGTAAACACAAATCTTTTCCAATGCACTAAAAAACGAGACAACTAGTTATATTCACAAAAATTTCCTTTTTCTTTCAAACACTTAAATACTACCAAAACAAACTTTTTCCAAAAGAGATTTTTTTTTTGTTTTTATAAAACACTCAAAACTATGGAAATAACTAATCTTGAGATCTATAAACTATAAAAAACTATTTGAAGTAAAAGCTTACAAGATGTATTTTCAAGGATGTTTTACTTAGTTATAAGCAAACTAAGGACTAATTTGTCCAGAATCACAAATCAGTCAAAAAACAACCAATTTTTGTTTTCTTTTCTAAAAATGAAATCCAAACTTTTAACACAAGCCTTTTCGAAGTTTCGCAAAGAGAAAACACAAGATGGATTCCTCAACAAAGGTAGATTTTTCAAATGGTCAGACTCATAAGAAGGCCAGTAAAAACCAAGGTGATCTGAGGCTTCTACAACTTCTAAGCTCTGAGCTACTACAAGACCAAAATGAAAATCAAGCTCGGTAACCAAAACTTCTAGGAATTTCACCTAAAACCCTAACACCAATGGAATTAACCTAAGGAAAGTTCCTAACAAGTCATATGCAGGTCTGGGCAGGGGATAACAACATCTAAACAAAAACTAAGCTGACTAAAAGAGAAAATCTTAAGTTTTCCAAAATTTTGACAGGGTCCGCAGGCCCACAGTTCACACAGGTGCGGTACCGCTCTGTGCGAAAAGAAAAAGTGCGGATAGGTCCGCACTGTGTTGCAAGTCGAGGGTGCGGTCCTCTCCCAAAGTTATGAAAAACAAAAAATAATCCTAGATCTACTAAATCTACCCAATTCCACACACAACAAGCCAAAAACAGAAACAAAAACACAGTTTCTCAGGTCAAAGTAAAGCAAATCAAGAAATCAAGTCCCCAGTGGAGTCGCCATTTTGTCACACGGAATGAGTCGTTCTTGCAGACAAGATCGACCTCCCTAGTATCTAATGATATCTAGTGACAAGCAAGCCAATCAAAAACTATCTTTCTCTAAATATGCAATTTATTAACAAAGGCAAACAAGTGTTTTAGGCCTACCTTGGGTCCAATGCAAGTTTGTGGAAGCCTCGCTCCTTTGATCCAAATGAGCTCCCTTGTAGCGAATCTGCAAACACAAACAAGCACACAAATTAAATAGCACCTGAAAAGCCAATATAATAAAGCATACTTATCATGATGATCAAGGAATTCATGAAACAAATGACATAAGACAATTTGTTGAGAAAAATGAATCTGATTGTATAAATTCAAATCAAAGAAGAACTTTAGAACCTGTGGCTTGATGTTGTACAAGCTCCTCCCAGGGTCCAACAAGAAGTCTCCTCTACTTTGACAAGTTTCACTCTCTTCCCAATGAAGCCAAAAGGTATGTGATCTCTCCTCTCAAGCTTAACTAGGAAATCTCAATTCCACCAGCATTTACCCTAAAAAAATTTCAGCTTCTAACCTCTCTAGCAACCAGCCCAATGCCTTAATTTATAGTGCAATGGAGGGAAGTTACTAGGTCCTCCTTCAAAGGGATAGCTCCTCTCATCAAGGGATTAGCTCCTTCTCTTTTGGGATGCATGAACCACCTAGGAAAGAAAAATCCACATCAAAATTCCTTCTAGAATCATATAGAATTAACCCAAAGTGAGTTTTTTAGAATAAAATTGCACCTTTTTGACTTTCACAGGGGTCCGCACCCACTCCTTTAGGGACAGAGCGGGCAGGTCCGCAGGTAATGTGAACAAGGGGTGCGGGACCACAGGCAACAATGAGAGAAGGTACGAAACAAGAGCTTTGTTGATTTTTAATGTCTTTCTCTCATTTTCAAAGCTTGACATGAAGAGCTGAGGTCTGAGACTTGCTTAGGAGGACATTATAAGTGTTGATAGACCCATACTGACTGCAAATAGTCATGGTGACAATATTTTGTGTAACATGGAGAATCTAAATTCGATTAGACTTGTGGCATTGAAAAGAGGATGCAGAGGGCTACTACAGGTCGCAATTTCAGAACTTAAAGATCTGAAAGCACATAGTTACAATCATTTCAAGATCGAGCTCCTAAGATAAAGAAAAAGCGAGATGAGGAAGTTTGATGGCAAGGATCCGGTAAATTGGATACTTCAGATGGATCAATATTTTGATCTACATGGTGTACCACTATAAAAAAGGGTATGTATTTCATATTCATATTTAGAACCGGATCAATTTTTATGGTATAAAGGGCTTTGTTACAATTGTGATAGAAAATGCACTAAAGGTCATAAGTGTGCTGAGAAGAAATTATTTTACATAGAGTATGAAGAGGAGGAAGAAAAGGATTAAGAAACATCAAAAGAAGAGGATATACGCTAGGACCCAACCCCAGAGAAAGAAGAAATGAATTAGACCATATCTTGTAAACCATTGGCAAGAATTACCACTCAAACTCTCAAGATAGAAGGACATATCAAATGAATCCAACCATATCTTGGAATTCATTGGTCTTGAATTACATTGGTCTCAAACTACTCCTCAAGATAGAAGGACATATCAAGAAGAAAAATGTTCAAGAAGTGAAAGATCACATTCAACATCAAGAAATGAATCCGACCATATCTTGTAAAGGATTGGAAGAAATTAACACTCTTCAAACTCTAAAGATAGAAGGACATTGTTGAATTGAGGCTTCTGTGATCCATAACATTTTTAAGAAGAGTTTCGGCGTAAATCACATGTAGAAAACCTTTGTCGACGCGTTTCGAACCAACTAGTGTGGTGCATCGTCAGGACAAGTTGAAGAGTCAGATCATGGCTACAAGTTAAATAGGGACAACAGATCTTCCAAACTGCTAGGTGTCACCATTAACGACTATATAAAAATGGCTAGATTATATAATAATATTATAATGTGAATTATGGTTTAATAAGTCAAAAGGTAATAACTCATAGTAATATAATATTATAGTCATAGTAACTAATTTTCTTAATAAATAATTCAATAATTTATATATTACAATATATTATATATTTGAATCTTATTCTATTTCATTTTATTTATAAATTTTATTTGGTTATTAAATTAATTAATTTAATTATTTTTAATTAATTTAATCATTTAAATCCAATAGGGATAAGATATAGTTAATCTAGGTCAATTTTTTTTTTAATATTGATTTAATATAACTAATAATCGAATGGAATTAATAAATTATTATTAAATATTAGTTAAAAAAAAATTTGGATTTATTAAGGTAATGGTAAAAACTTAATATCAAAATTATAAGTAAAGGCATCTAATGGATCTAGGGATGTTAGTACAGGCCCGGATTGATAATATTAAGATATTATTGATATGGTATTAGTAATAAAAGTATTAGAACGAGAGAAAAAATTCTAAATACAAGAAGGTCAATAATAGGACAAATAATAAAATAAATTAACCAAAGGAGAAACCTTAGGAGGATAGAAAAGTCAAGGCTCAATGGAGAAGGATATGGAATAATACGGGGAAACCTAGAAAGCTAGAAAAGGTCAAAAAAAAGTGTGGGGGGGGGTGGTGGGGGGAGAGGAAGGGGAAAGCATGACTAGGAAGAAAGGTAAGGGATCCAACAACTACTGATCTTCCAACCGTCTTCTCTATTGAGATCGTTTGGCCTTCTTTCAATTTCAATAGCTTTCCTGAATTTACGGTGATGGAACTGCGCAACCTTGGCAATAACCTTGGCCTCCTCAATACAAACATGATGCTTAGTCTTTTCCACATGCTTTGCTAACGCTGAAGACTTGGTTCTCCCATGCCTTAGGTCAGCTACATGTTCATTGATCCTTTGATGGATGGAGCGCCCTGTTTCCCCGATATAGGGGGTCCCACAAGAACAAGGAATCATGTAGACACCCTTCATGTCCTTAGGGTAAGAAGATCCTTCACTGATCGGAGGGATTTACGATTGGTGTTGAGGGGCCTAAAGGTTGAGGGAATATTATACTTCTTAAAAATCTGAGCAATCTTGTCTGTGGTTCCCTGGACATAGGGAAGATGGACACCTAGGAGTCGCTCTTTAGGTTCTTTTTTAATTACTGAATTCTTGGAGGCTTTAAGGAAGGCCTTTTGACCAAGGTGTCTACTATAGTTGTTCTCCATAAAGACATTAAGGAGATGGGATTTATCCTTATCGAAGCTCTTGTTATCATAAATCCTAAGGGCACGAGTAGCGAGGGTGTTAATAACACCCAATTTTTTAGCGGGTAAATGATGGGAATTGGCATGAAGATACTACTCAGTATGCGTTTTCTTCCGAAACACTGAGTGGGAGAGGGAACCATCATTATTCTTAGAGATAAGAATATCAAGGAAGGGGAGGCAACCATTGACTTCTTTTTCCATGGTGAACTTAATGGTAGAGGATTGACAGTTGAGGTGATTCAAGAAGAGATCCAACTCCTCTTGGCCATGGGACCAGATGAGATTAGTGTCATCTACATATCTTTTCCATAGCTTGGGTAGGAGGCGGGCCGCTAAAGCTTTGGCCTCGAAATCTTCCATAAAAAGATTAACAGCAATAGGGGATAGGGGCGATAGATCACTTCCAAGGCCTCCTTTATAGGGATACAAGTGTAAAGGGAGACCACATCAAAGCTGACGAGAATGTCCTTAGGGTCAAGATTTATGTCCTTAAGCTCCTTAATGAAGGATGTAGAGTCTTTTATGAAGGACTCTGTACGTCCAACTAAGGGCTTAAGCTTAAGGGAAAGGAACTTAGCTAGAAGGTAGATCGGACCACCAATGTTGTTGACAATAGGCCTCAGGGGAGCTCCTTCTTTGTGAATCTTTGGCAACCCATAGATCCTAGGAGTAATGGGACTACTCTCAATGAATTTATGGCATAGGGAACTCACAAAGCTACTGGACTTGATGGCAAGAGCCATAGCCCTAGAAATTTCTTTAGAGGGTTCTTGAGTAGATTTTTATAATTGTCATCAAAGGATCAACGAAGATGCAACTGACCTAAGGCATGGGAGAACCAAGTCTTCAACATTAGCAGAGCATGCGGAAAAGACCAAGCATAATGTTTGTATTGAGGAGGCCAAGGTTATTGCCAAGGTTGCGCAATTCCATCACTTTAAATTCAGGGAAGCTATTGAAATTGAAGAAGGTCAAACAATCTCAATGGAGATGACGGCTGGAAGATCAGTAGTTGTTGGATCCCTGCCCTTTCTTTCTAATCATGCCTTCCCCTTTCTTCCCCCGCCCCCTGGCCATTTTTTTGACCTTTTCTAGCTTTTTAGGTTTCCCCGTAATTCCCCGTATTATCCTGTATCCTTCTCCATTGAGGCTTGACTTTTCTATCCTCCTAAGGTTTCTCCTTTGGTTAATTTATTTTATTATTTGTCCTATTCTTGACCTTCTTGTATTTAGAATTTTGTCTCTCGTTCTAATATTTTTATTACTAATACCATATCAATAATATCTTAATATTATCAATCCGAGCCTGTACTAACATGCCTAGATCCATTATATGGCTTTACTTATAATTTTGATATTTTTTTTTTCTCAGTAAAACTAGCTAATCGATTATATTATATACAGGTAACATTACATGCAGAAAAACAGTTTGTCCAGGGCCAACTGTGGCACCTTGGAAGACCTTGCTTGACACAGAATTTGCCCACGCAGGGGCATCACCTCCATGATTAACCAAAACATCTGACACAGACTTGAACTTAGATAGTAGTTTAGCAGCCCGTGCAAGGGCGTCCAGCAAAAAGACTCATAGTGGACCTTGCCATGACACATAGCAGATGGACATAGAGCATGAAAAAGAACTAAAATCATACAAACATAGCGAGAGAAGTAGACCAGAGAGTGCCTCTGAGGATTAGTCTTCAGGCTCTTCCTCAATGATATAGCACCATCCTTGGCCTTCAGGAACACCAGCCCACATTGCCCAGGGATCCTTCTCAGTGGCCGGCAGAATCTGCTCTGGAGGCTGAGGAGGGGCTTGCTGCGGCTCCTTCCCTGGATTTCCCTTTTCAATTGGAGGTTGCAGCACTGGACTATCCTCGCTATTGCCTTCAGGAGGCATCTCAGCCGAAACCGGTTGCTTTCCCTTGTCGTTCTCCTCCGGAACCTTCGTAAAGAGGACTGATATATGCACATTGATTCCTGTGTTTCCCTGCGTGCTGCCCAATGTGAAAACAACTAAGCCGAAAGCTGGAAGCACGGGCTCACCTTCACTGGAGCTGCCCACCTCCAAGAACTGATTGGCCGGAACTGGTAAGGCTCCCGCCCTCCTGTAGCAGTAGCAGCAGCAGTAGTGATGGTGTTCATCTGCTGCAGGGGTGCGAGAAGATGTCCCGCGTCCAGGTCCCCTCCTGCTCGGCTGTCTCTCCCGCAGTCGCGCCATGATTTCAACGATTTCTTCAAATTGCTCCAAGAACGAACTTGTGGGTTAGAAATCCCAACTCTTTTTGCTGCTTGAGTGCCGTCCCCAACTCCAAACAAAGCCGAGTTCAATTGCCCAGGTACCACGCACAGGATGGGCCAGCAAGAAGCAAACGTCGCCCAGGTGAACGCCTTCACCTCCTGCCTCAGATGCGTTCCTTCTGCCCTCAGAACTCTGTGTTGCTGGCTTGGCTCTCTGAGCCCTGAGCAGCAACATTCTTTCCCATTTAACCTTGCATTCATTCTCTTGGGATTTGCAGGCATTGAATTCCCGCTGCGGGCTCTCCATCGTTCCCAGCGTGGCCATAAAGATCTCTGCCGCGCCTCCCCCTTCTTAACGTTTTGGCGGCCCTGGACATTAACTCCCTTCGCTCTTCACGTGGCGGCACATGCTGAGCATGTGGCACGCCATGCCCGGTGACACCCGCATCCGGGGACTTATAATTTTGATATTAAGATTTTAACCTTACCTTAATAAATCCAATTTTTTTCTAACTAATATTTAATAATAATTTATTAATTCCATTGTTTAGATTCTCTTCTGGATCCATTGCATAAGGATTCTTTTCCATCGACGTTTCGAACCAGCAACGATGGTTCATCTTCAGGATGTGAGAAAATATTAGAAACCTTCAAGAAACACCTAAATAGTTTATCCCCTTCCATAAAATTCACTATGGAAGTGGAGGTCAACAAAAGCCTCCCTTTCTTGGATATCCTCATCACCAGGAATGAGGATGGCTCTATATCTCACTAGGTATATAGAAAAAAGACTCACACCGAACAATATTTACATGCCTCCTCACATCATCACCCGACCCACAAAATAGGAGTCCTCAACACCTTAGCAACCAGAGCCCTTAGAATCTCTGATAAAGAACACCTAGAAAAAGAAATAGAACACCTTATTAAAGTTTTCCTAAGAAATGGATACAATAAACATCAAGCTATCACAACCATAAATAAAGCAAAAACGCGACCTAACAAAAATAAAAACTTTGACAATATAAAAGGTAAAGTCAACCTCCCTTACATACAGGGGTCTACAGACAAATGGAATTCTAACCACTTTCAAACCCTTAAACACAATCCGCAATTGCCTTAATCCTGTGAAAGACAAAATTGACCCTAAATGCCATAAAGGTGTCTACTTAATTCCCTGCTCGTGCGGCAAACCCTATGTAGGTGAGACTGGAAGATCCTTTAACACAAGGATCCAGGAACACTCAGCAGACATTAAACACAATCGATCCAAATCCTCAACCCTAGCTAAACTTTCTAATAAAACTAAGCACCAAATATGTATAGAGGACACCAGAATCTTAGCCAAGAGCGATCACTACTTCATAAGGAAATTCAGGGAAGCCATAGAAATTAGCAAACACCCCAATAACCTTAACAGAGACGATGGATGGACCATAAGCAAAAACTGGGTTCCAATCCTATCATCCAAATCTACCCCTAACCAGAATCCTCCCCTAATTAACCTAGAACAAACTTAATAAATCTAATCCAATTTAATTTAATAACACACTTTGACCTAAAAAAAATTAAATAAAAAATAAAAAATAAAATAAATAAATCAATCAATCATAGGAATTAAACATCTATCAATAATAATAAACACTTCAACATAGAACAATATATAGGGAGACCTATTAAATAATCACGACATTAAAAAAAATAAAAATAAAAATAAAAATAAAAATAAATAATAATAATAATAATTAAAACTAAAATTACAATTAATAAATAAACTAGAACAAATATAATTATAACAATTAACAATTAAAAATTAAAAATTAAAAATTAATTAGAATAATAATTAAAATAAATAAATAATCAAAATAAATACAATCAATACAATTATAATTAATTAAAATAAACAAATAATTAAAATTTGCATAAAACAATTATGAAATCAATATAATTATAACAATTAAAAACTAATAACTGAAATAATTATAATAATTAATAATTAAAATAATTATAATAACTAAAATTAAAATTAATTAAAATAAATAACAATTAATATTAAGATTATTAATTAAAAGAATTATAATTAAAATAAGAAATAATTATAATTAAAATAAGGAATAACTAAAATTAAATTAAAATAATTAAAATTAATTTAAATAAGAAATAATTATAATTAAAATAAGAAATAATTATAATTAAAATAAGGAATAATTAAAATTAAATTAAGATAATTATATAAATTAAAAAAAATTGAAAACAAATATAATGAATAAAAAAAAAATTTAAAAAAATAAAAAATTAAAAATAAAAAATAAAAAAATAAATAATAATCATAATAATAATAATAATAATAATAATAATAATAATAATAATAATAATAATAATTAAATTAATCATATCTATCGGCTAAGCATCTCTATATATATAGAAAAAATAAGACCAATCTTTCAATATTTTCTCACATCCTGAAGATGAACCATCGTTGCTGGTTCGAAACGTCGATGGAAAAGAATCCTTATGCGATGGATCCGGAAGAGAATCTAAACAATGATGAAACTCTCAGAAACCTCAAAGACAAGATTATTAATTCCATTCGATTATTAGTTATATTAAAACAATATTAAAAATAAATAAATAAATAAAATTGACCTAGATTGACTATATCTTATCCCTATTGGATTTAAATGATTAAATAAATTAATTTAATAACCAAATAGAATTTATAAATAAAATGAAATAGAAACCCCTTTACTTGACCTAGATTGACTATATCTTATCAATATTGGATTTAAATGATTAAATTAATTAAAAAGAATTAAATTAATTAATTTAATAACCAAATACAATTTATAAATAAAATGAAATAGAATAAGATTCAAATATATAATATATTATAATATATAAATTATTGAATTATTTATTAAGAAGAAAATTTACGAGAGATTTTTCGGCGAAAATCACATGAGAAACCATTTGTCGACGCGTTTTGAACCAACCAGTGTGGTTCATCGTCAAAACAAGTTGAAGAAACAGATCCAGCTTAGCATGTTAAATAGTTAGAGCAGAGCCACCAACCGTTAACTTAACCAACGGCTAATTTTGACTTTAGGACCATGGTCAAAATTTTAAGGAAATTAGTTATATTAGGTGTAATATATATATATATATATATATATATATATATATATATATATATATATATAAAATAATTATAATTGGTATTAATTATAATTGGTATTAATAGTTAGTTAAAAGGTATTATTTAATAATTAAAACTATAAGTTATTTAGTAATCAAAAGGACAATAGTTATATAACGGACCTTTCCTTATAATATAAGTCTAAATTAAATGTATATAAATATATAAATATATTAATGGGTTGTTAAGATGAAAGTTAGTTAGAATTAATAAATAAATTAGAACGAGAAAATAAAATTAAGTTAACTTTAAAAACCCAAATGATAAAAATAAATAAATAATAGATCGATAATGAAAAAAAAATAAAATAAAAAATAAAATAAAATAATAATAATAATAATAATAATAATAATAATAATAATAATAATAATAAATAAATAAATAAATAAATATATATATATATATATATATATATATATATATATATATATATATATATATATATATATATATATATATATATATAACTATATATATATATAATATAATATAATAAGTGACGAGAAAAATATAGTATAATAATAATAAAATATAATATAAAAAAAATAAATAAAATAATAATAATAATAATAATAATAAATAAAAATAAGTGACGAGAAAATAATATTCAGTTAAAAAAAAAGTATATATATATATATAATAAGAGCCAAAAAACGAGGAGGGGGCAGAAAAAACGACTAAGAAGAGAGTGTTGGGATCCAGCACCTACTGATTTTCCAGCCATCCTCTCTATTGAGATTGCTCGGCCTCTTTTCAATCTCAAGAGCTTCCCTAAATTTCCGATGATGGAAGTGCGAAACCTTAGCAATAACACTAGCCTCCTCAATGCAAACATGATGATTGGTTTTTTCTACATGTTCAACTAAAGCGGAAGACTTAACTCTTCTATGCTTAAGGTCAGCTGCGTGCTCACTAATCCTTTGATTAATGGAGCGACCAGTCTCACCAATATAGGGGGTCCCACAGGAGCAGGGGATAATATATACCCCTTTCATATCTTTGGGGTTGATAGGATCCTTTACCGATCTGAGGGACGAATGAATGGTGTTAAGGGGCCTAAAGGTCACAGGGACACTATGCATCTTGAGAATCCTTGCAATCTTATCAGTGGTCCCCTGAACAAATGGAAGATGGACACCTGGAATCCGTTCCTTTAGTTCCCTTTTAGTCAGAGAATTCTTGGCGGCTTTAAGGAAAGCCTTCTGACCCAAGTATCTACTATAACCATTCTCAACAAAGACATCAAGGAGATGGGATTTTTCTTTCTCAAAACTCTTCTTATCCAAGATCCTTAGGGCCCGAGTAGCAAGGGTATTGAGAACACCCATCTTTTGAGCTGGGAAATGGTGGGAATTGGCATGAAGATACTGCTTTGTATGCGTTTTCTTCCGAAAAACTTGGTGGGCGAGGGAACCATCACTATTCTTAGAAATAAGCATATCAAGGAACGGGAGGTAACCATCAACTTCCTGCTCCTTAGTGAACTTAAAGGCTGAGGATTGATTGTTGAGATGCTCGAAGAAAAGATCTAATTCTTCTTGGCCATGAGACCAAATGACCTTGGTGTCATCCACATACCTTTTCCAGAGCTTTGGCAAGAGCCGGGAAGAATTTAGAGCCTTGGACTCAAAATCTTCCATAAAAAGATTAGCAACAACAGGGGATAGGAGTGAGCCCATGGCGACCCCACAGGTTTGCTCGAAGAACTCTCCCTTAAAACTGAAAAAGGTGGAAGTGAGGTAGATCTCCACTAACCTAGTAGTGTCAGGGTCAGTTAGGTGGTTGATCACCTCCATGGCCTCCTTAAGTTCACTAAGGAGCAGGAAGTTGATGGTTGCCTCCCGTTCCTTGATATTCTTATTTCTAAGAATACTGATGGTTCCCTCACCCACCAAGTTTTTCAGAAGAAAATGCATACAGAGTAGTATCTTCATGCCAGTTCCCACCATTTCCGAGCTCAAAAGATGGGTGTTCTCAATACCCTTGCTACTCGAGCCCTAAGGATCTCGGATAAGAAGAGTTTTGAGAAAGAAAAATCCCATCTCCTTGATGTCTTTGTTGAGAATGGTTATAGTAGATACTTGGGTTAGAAGGCTTTCCTTAAAGCCGCCAAGAATTCTCTGACTAAAAGGGAACCGAAGGAATGGATTCCAAGTGTCCATCTTCTGTTTGTTCAGGGGACCACTGATAAGATTGCAAGGATTCTCAAGATGCATAGTGTCCCTGTGATCTTTAGGCCCCTTAACACCATTCGTTCGTCCCTCAGATCAGTAAAGGATCCTATCGACCCCAAATATATGAAAGGGGTATATATTATCCCCTGCTCCTGTGGGACCCCCTATATTGGTGAGACCGGTCACTCCATTAATCAAAGGATTAGTGAGCACGCAGCTGACCTTAAGCATAGAAGAGCTAAGTCTTCCGCTTTAGCTAAACATGTAGAAAAAACCAATCATCATGTGTGCATTGAGGAGGCTAGTGTTATTGCTAAGGTTTCGCACTTCCATCATCGAAAATTTAGGGAAGCTTTTGAGATTGAAAAGAGGCCGAGCAATCTCAATAGAGAGGATGGCTGGAAAATCAGTAGGTGCTGGATCCCGCACTCTCTTCTTAGTCGTTTTTTTTCCCCCTCCTCGTTTTTTGACTCTTATTATTTATTTATATATATATACTTTTTTTTTTAACTGAATATTATTTTCTCGTCACTTATTATTATTATTATTATTATTATTATTATTATTATTAATTAATACTATTTTTTCTCATTATATATATATATATTATTATATTTATTTATTTATTATTTTTTATTTTTTATTTTTATTTTTATTTTTTATTATTATTATTATTATTTATTTATTTTTATCATTTAGGTTTTTTAAGTTAACTTAATTTTATTTTCTCGTTCTAATTTATTTATTAATTCTAACTAACTTTCATCTTAACAACCCATTAATATATTTATATATTTATATACATTTAATTTAGACTTATATTATAAGGGAAGGTCGTTATATAACTACTTTCCTTTTGATTACTAAATAACTTATAGTTTTAATTATTAAATAATACCTTTTAACTAACTATTAATACCAATTATAATTATTATATATATATATATATATATATATATATATATATATATATATATATATATATATATATATATATATATATATATATATATCTTACACCTAATATAACTAATTTCCTTAAAATTTTGACCATGGTCCTAAAGTCAAAATTAGCCGTTGGTCAAGTTAACCGTTGGTGGCTCTGTTCTAACTATTTAACATGCTAAGCTGGATCTGTTTCTTCAACTTGTCCTGATGATGAACCACACTGGTTGGTTCGAAATGCGTCGACAAATGGTTTCTCACGTGATTTTCGCTGAAAAATCTCTCGTAAACTTGGTATGGATCACAGAAGCCTCAACTCTACAAGAAGAAAATTAGTTACTATGACTATAATATTATATTACTATGAGTTATTACCTTTTGACTTATTAACCCATAATTAACATTATAATATTATTATATAATCTAGCCATTTTTATACAGCCGTTAATGGTCACACCTCGTTGTTTGGAAGATCTGCTCTCCCATTTAACTTGTAGCCATGATCTGACTCTTCAAATTGTCCTGACGATGAACCACACTAGTTGGTTTGAAACGCGTCGACAAATGTTTTCTACATGTGATTTACGCCGAAAATCTTCTTAAAAATGTTATGGATCACAGAAGCCTCAATTCAACAATTAATATCCTACATGGAAAAGCCATTGCATCTAAGGTTCATCATTTTGAATGGGCACGCTTGTAGGTTTCGAAGTTGAAGTTAGATCTATCTTTACTAAAAAGATGCAGAGATTCCTCCATCATCCCAGTCTTTGCTCAGATCAACCATCGCCTTCACACTCCTTCTAACCATGGGGTGTTCCTAAAAGCCAATTTAGCACTATTAAGATCTGAAATTAATAGAGTTAGGAGAGACCTGAGTCCGCTCTCTCAGAATCTTCTGAGTTTGCACTTAGAGCTTTCAAACTTGATCTTCACCTCCCTGTGGGCTAGAATAGATGTATGCTCTGCATTAAAATCCATGCATTTCGAGGATATCAGGGGACAAAAGCAAGCTTCAAAGTTTCAGAAATTGGCTCAGAAATCTGTGGGGTTCGGATCAGTGAATGGTTTCTCCCTTAGCCGCATTTCTGCTAATCAAAAGTTGGCCCTCCGTTCGTGGTTATTTTCCATTCCTTCAGTTGGTTCTTGTTGGAAATAATACTGAGAGGGGGGGGGGGTGAATCAGTATTATTAATTTCTTTTCAATAAACCATCCACACTTATGCTTTAAAGTATTCTTCTGATATTGATAATTAACTTGTATATCAGAACCATATAATAATGAATCAAGAACAGTAAAAACAGATAGTCACACAAAGGAACACCAGATATAAGGTGGAAACCCAATGTGGGTGAAAACCACCTGCTGCAATATGTCTCTATCTTCTTTCAAATAGAATTTCTTTTACAATGATTTTGTACTGGTGCAGTCCTTTACCAGTACGTAGGCTGCAACCTGCAGAGAGCTACAACTCTCTCTCATTCTCCAGTCTCTCCTGGAAGGGAGCTACAACCCCCTACTTCGTTCAAGGACCACGTTTCATTAATTTTCAGACTGGATACAAGAAGATAAAATGGTCATCAAGTACAAACAAATCTTCAGAATTACCCAAACAGCAGATCTATCTGAATCACTCAAGGGCCAACCTAAGCACCAGATCCATATACATGACAGTTATCACCCGATATAGACAACAAAGGCTGATATCAAGACCCAAACATAGGATTTACATACTGCTGCACACCCGAAGGCTAAACAAGAAAAAACTTAATATTGCGCACTTAGAACCCTTTAGTAAACATCAGAAGCGGCTAGAGCATATATAAGAAATGATTGCAGCTTTGTTAAAAAGAACCTATGGGTGAATGCTCCCACATCACCTCCTGAATAGCGATTCTCCACACCCGAAGAGACTTCTATCTTTTGTGTGTCTGCGACTGCACAGTTTCCTTAAGATCTTCAATTCATAATCGATACTTTGCCACCGGATCCCCTTTTTCTTTATATAATCATGCTTTTGATAATACCATGAATCAAAACCAGAGGATCCAAAAACCTAAGGCGCAACTGTTTTGACCAATCTCTTAAGAATAGGCTTAAGCGGGAAAAACTATGAAAATGGTCCCAAAACCACAAATGCGGACTTTTAACATAATGCATCCATATTAATAATATATCGGGTCTGCTCTCATCGCTAACAATACATGTTCGACGTCCGATCTGATGGATCGGATGCGATATGCCCCATTAACGAACCTTTATTAATATATCGGGTCCGCTCTCATTGCTAACAATACATGCCCGACGTCCGATCCGATGGATTGGATGCGATATGCCCCATTAACCAGCATTTATTAATATATCGGGTCCGCTCCTTTCATCGCTATCAGCGATTTGAAGTGGGAGGCTTATGGGCGAACACCGCGGATGCGATTTAATATGAAATTCTTTTAATTCCTTCATCGGGTCCAACCCCTCTTATCGCAATCGGAGGATTTCACCAAAGTCACATAGCCGGATGCGATATTATTATAAGCCATCTTTGATGCCACCACCGGGTCCGCTCGCAATCGGAGGATTGGGGTGGGTGACCCTTTATGTATTCCGATATACTGCGGACACGATATGCTTCCAGGTTACACAGCCGAAACCCCAATGCGTCGATATGCCGAAACATATATATATATATATATATATATATATATATATATATATGTTATGCGATATGCCGAAACTTTGATGCCGCAATGATATTATTCATGTAACCGCCGAAAAGGGGATATAATGCATATATATGGGTTTTACGCACCCAACCAACTCCCGACAATATAAATGCATGCATATATGGCTTTTAATAAGCCCGATATCTCCCGATAGTGATAATGCATACATATATGGGTTTTAAGCGCCCAAACACCTTCCGATAACACTAATACATGCATATGAGGCCTGATCACTCCCGATAAGCTCTTTATATATGAGAAAGAGCCTCTATTGCTCCGATAAGCTCCCAATGGCTCAAAGGTTCCAATAAGCATATGTAAATAGCCCCTCTTCTCTCCTTTTGGCTCTTCTTGTCCCCATCAAGCGAAATGTCTGTCTGTGAGAGGGTTGCCATTAATTTCAACACATGTCCATAATGCCATAATGCCAACAATCTCCCCCTTTGGACTTGATGGCAACAACACCGACCAAAAAGCACAAAAAGCACTCTCCCCCTTTGACATCAAGGGAAAAGGGCAGATATCTGCATCTCCTTACTATTTCTCCCCCTGAGAGCTTGCTCCTCCTAATTTCTCCCCCTAAGGACCTGTTCCGCCTGATTATGAACCGGATGCTGAAAGTGATATCAACTTCAGATTTTTTGGGTAACCATTCCACTCCACAGCTACTGGCTACTTATAATACAAAGACCGCCGTGTTTTCCCTTCTGCTCGTGCCGTTGATCGAACTCGGCACCTTTAATCAAGAACTTTTCGAGGACCGCCATCCGCCCTGTTTGCTCCTACTGAGATCAAATATGGTGCAATATTATAATGCCAACAATGGATTAGATATGCTCCCCCTGAGCCTTGTACGCGTATACCCCATACGAACCTTACGTACAAGCATCAATCTGAGAATTAACAACAGGATGATGCATTGACAACCCCCAGCTTTTGCCTGAGGTATTCAAAAGTCTCCCTGGGCAATGGTTTGGTAAATATATCAGCCACTTGTTCCTTAGAAGAAACATATTCCAACTTGACCTTTTGTTCAAGCACTTGTTCCCTGAGAAAATGATACTTGATCGGTATGTGCTTGGTTTTTGAAAGCATGACTGGGTTCTTTGAAATGCTAATTGCACTTGTATTATCACATAAGATGGAGATAGGTGGAGTACAAGTGATTTGGAAATCCTGTAAGGCTGCATCATCCAAAGAAGTTGGGTGCAACAAGATGCATCAACTACATATTTTGCTTCAGCTGTAGATAAGGCAATTGAACTCTGTTTCTTACTGAACCATGATACTAATCTAGAACCCATAAAGAAAGCACCACCACTTGTGCTTTTCCTGTCATCCACACTTCCAGCCCAATCTGCATCTGTGTAAGCATGAAGTGTGAGATCTGTGTCTCTAGGATACCATAAACCATAGTTTTGAGTTCCTTGAAGATATTTGAAGATTCTCTTTACTGCCTGAAGATGAGTTTCCTTTGGATTTGCCTGAAATCTTCCAACTATTCCAACTACATGCATGATGTCTGGTCAGGTACCTGTCAAATAAAGAAGACTTCCAATCATAGATCTGTATGTTGGTTGATGAACTGCACCTGATTCATCATTCACACTAAGACTGCATCCTGTAACCATGGGGGTACATACTGGCTTTGAATCTTCCATGCCATACTTCTTCAAAATCTGCTTGAGGTACTTGGTTTGTGACAAGAAGATACCGTCTTTATTCTGTTGGATTTGCAATCCAAGAAAGTATGTCAGTTCACCTAGTAGGGACATTTCGAATTCTTTCTGCATTACCGAGGCAAAGTTTTGATAGCTTCTTCATTACTGCCAACGATAATATCATCTACATACACAACAAGTATTAGCAACTTGTCATTTTCAACTTTTATATAAAGATTGCTATCTGTTGATCCTTTTGAAAAACCTTGTTGATGAAGATATTTGTCCAAACGGTAGTACCAAGCCCTTGGAGCCTGTTTAAGACCATAAAAAGCCTTTTTTAATCTGCATACAAGATTTGGATCATTCCCAAGAATGAAACCATCTGGCTGCTCAATGTATACTTCTTCTTCTAAGTCTCCATTCAGAAAAGCTGATTTCACATCCATTTGAAATACTTTGAACTTTTGAAAGCTTGAGAGAGCAAGGAACATTTGGATGGCCTCAAGTCTTGCAAGAGGAGCAAATGTTTCTTCAAAATCTATTCCTTCTTGTTGGGCATACCCTTTACACACCAGTCTTGCCTTGTTTCTAATTACCTCCCCATTTTTGTTCAACTTATTTTTGAAGATCCATTTTGTTCCTATGAAATTCTTATCCTTTGGTCTAGGAACCAACTCCCAAGTGTTGTTCTTTTCGATCTGTTAAAGTTCTTCATCCATTGCCTTGACCCAACATTCATCCTTGCATGCCTCTCTTACATTTTGTGGTTCAATGGAGGAGAGTAATGCCAAATAGCTTGAAGCTTCTGCAGTTGTTCTTCAAGTTTGTATGCCTGCCTCTTTTTGTCCAAAAATCTGAGATTCTAAATGATTCTTCTGTACATACCTAGATGAAGTCTTTTCTTCTATCCTTATTTGTTCCTCTGGTGCTTCTTGAGGTTCTTCTTCTTCATCATTCTGTCTTTGAGGGTAGTCTTCATCTTCTTCGATATTTTCATGATTTACTTGCCTAGGAATGTATCCTTTTTCATCAACCACTACATCAATGCTCTCAACAATTCTTCCAAGTCTTTTATTGTAACACTTATATGCTTTACTATAAGGTGAATAACCAAGGAGAATGCCTTCATCTGCTCTAGGCTCAAGTTTGCCAAGTTGTTCATCAGTATTCTTAATATAGCATTTGCTTCCAAAAATTTTAAAATGCTTTACCGAAGGAGTCTTACCATACCAGAGCTCATGAGGAGTTTGAGTGTTGTTCACTCGGACATTTTTTTTGTTGAGAATAACAACCGCGGCATATGCAGCTTCACCCCAGAAGGTTGCGGGAGTTCCAGACTCATCAAGCATGGCACGAGCCATTTGTTGGACTGTTCTGTTCATCCTTTCCACCACTCCATTTTGCTGAGGAGTCCTTGCTGTAGAGAATTCCCTTCTTATTCCATGCTCTTCACAGAAATCAAAAATTAATTTGAGGTAAATTCCCCACCTCGGTCAGACCCGAGACACTTAATTTTGTGATCTGATTCATTTTCGACCAAGGCTTTGAAGGATTTGAATTTTTCAAATGCTTCGTCTTTGTGCTTCATAAGTCCTAACCAAACAAACTTGGAGAAATCGTCAATGAATAATATAAGGTATTCCTCTCCTCGAGGTGTCCTTGTCTTAAATGGACCACATACATCTATATGAATAAGTTCGAGAGGTTTGCTGGCTGATCCTTCCTTCTCAGGGAAGTTAGTCCTAGTTTTTTTACCAAACTGACATGATTTGCATATTGTGTTGTCTGGAATTTTGATTTCTGGAAGATCACGAACTGCCTGATACTTCCATGCTTTCCTTATTTGTGAAAAACTTAGATGCCCCAACCTCAGATTCCATAACTAGTGCTCATCATCCTTGCTCATATAGCATTGTTGTTGTCCTTCTTCAAATATGTATAGATTGTTTGGAGTTCTTTTGCCTTTGATCACTGTTTCACCTGTATCAAGATCACAAACACGACATCCATTTGATCTAAATATTACCTCGGTTCCTTGATCGCACATCTGACTGTCACTTAGAAGATTATGTTTCAGTCCATCAACGTACAAAACATTTCCAGTTGACCTTTTCTTTCAACTCAACGTACAAAACATTTCCAGCCTTTATCCTTTTCTTTCAACTGAGCAGTGCCTTGTCCATTTTATGGCCGTAGGAGTATCATTGCCTTGTCCTTTTTTGTTTTTGAGCTTCTATAGTCATGATTGTCTAATAGGCAACACATTGAGCTGCTTTGTGACCAAAATTATGGCAAGAGAAACATTTCCCATTGAAGAAACTTCTGCAATTATCAAATCTTTCATCCAACCAATTGTAGTTTCTACCAACATCCATTCTTGAGGAAAATTAGGAAGATTTTACCTGTGGCTGGTCGTAGCTTCTGTTTGTAGCTTGCCTCCGATTTTCTTGATAATTTTTGTTCGTTCTTGAGATAAATTGTCCCTGATTCACTTGATGATTTCTATTGGGCCTTTGATCGCTCCTTCTTGCTGCATCAAGATAACTTTTAGAGGTGCATGATTGAGATGCTTCTCCATTATATCCTAGACCTGTCTTGATTAATGGAGAACGTTGCACATTGATGATCTCATCCAGAGTTTCAGATCCTTTAACAAATTTAAGATTGAGAGCCTTTGTTTTCTCAATTTCTTTTCGAAGCCCAACAATTTCATATTCTAATTTTTCAAGAGATTGTTCCTTTTCATCAAGTTGGATTTGCAGAGTCTCAATGATCACATTCTTTTCTTCTAAGCATGTCTTGAGTCTAGACATCTCCTCATAATAGCTATCTATATCTAGAGCATCCATGTAATCATCATCTTCAAAAGCCATTAAAAGTTTATAGGGATTACCTCGTTCATCTTCGTCGCTATTTGATAGACCATCATTGTCTTCATGGGTGTAATAGCTCTTCTTATTTGCATTTTGTTTCTTGTTCCATCCAACAGGTTCCTTTCCCTTGTCAATATTATCCTTATGAGGACATTTGGCAGCATAGTGACCTACTCTTCCACAAGCAAAACATTTGAAGGGTAACTTACCTCTGAATCTACCAGCACCTCGTTGAAGATTTCTGACAAAATTTGATTCTTCTTCTTCTTCTGACACATGATTTGATTCAAATTACTCTCCTTTGCCTGAAGCCTTGAAGGAAGCTTCTCTCCTGTCTGAAGGACCTCCTTTTCTCATTTCATAAGAAGTTAGAATTCCGTGCAGCTATGACATGGTGAGAGTTCGTAGATTCTCTTTTTCTTCTATGGCGGACACTTTAGATTCAAACTTGGGGGACAAGGATCTTAGAACTTTTTCAACCACAATAACCTCTTTTATTTCTTCACCCATGTTTTTCATGCAATTAACAATCTCATCCACCCTAAGGAAATAGTTAGCCACACTTTCATCATTATACATTCTGAGATTCTCATACTGAATCCTTAGGGTTTGAAGTTTAGCACGCTTTACCTGTTCATATCCTTCGTAGCTCAAGACAATCTTGTCCCATATTTCTTTTGCGGATTTATATTGCATAACCTTCACGAATTCTGATTGAGATAAGCATCCCAACAGAGTATTGACTGCTTTAGCATTTGTTTCATATTTCTTCTTCTCGACCAGATCTATAGGAGTCGCTGAAGGAATAGTGTAGCCTGTCTCTATGATATCCCAAACTTCTGTACCAAGTGATTGAAGATAGGCAGTAATTCTTACCTTCCAATAATTGAAGTTTGTCCCATCAAAAATCGGTGGCCTGATTGATGCTTCCCTCTCGTAGTTGCTCATGATGAACGGTCTTCCTTCAAGCGATCAAGCTTCTCTGAAGGACCCGCTCTGATACCAATTGTTGGAAATAATACTGAGAGGGGGGGGGGGGGTGAATCAATATTATTAATTTCTTTTCAATAAACCATCCAGACTTATGCTTTAAAGTATTCTTCTGATATTGATAATTAACTTGTATATCAAAACCATATAATAATGAATCAAGAACAGTAAAAATAGATAGTCACACAAAGGAACACCAGATATAAGGTGGAAAGCCAATGTGGGTGAAAACCACCTGCTGCAATATGTCTCTATCTTCTTTCAAATAGAATTCCTTTTACAATGATTTTGTACTGGTGCAGTCGTTTACCAGTACACAGGCTGCAACCTGTAGAGAGCTACAACTCTCTCTCGTTCTCCAGTCTCTCCTGGAAGGGAGCTACAACCCCCTACTTCATTCAAGGACCACGTTTCATTAATTTTCAGACTGGATCCAAGAAGTTAAAATGGTCATCAAGTACAAACAAATCTTCAGAATTACCCAAATAGCAGATCTATAAGAATCACTCAAGGGCCAACCCAAGCACTAGATCCATATACATGACAGTTATCACCTGATATAGACAACAGAGGCTGATATCAAGACCCAAACAGAGGATTTACATACTGCTGCACACCCGAAGGCTAAACAAGAAAAAACTTAATATTGCGCACTTAGAACCCTTTAGTAAACAACAGAAGCGGCTAGAGCATATATAAGAAATGATTGCAGCTTTGTTAAAAAGAACCTGTGGGTGACCGCTCCCACATCACCTCCTGAATAGCGATTCTCCACACCCGAAGAGACTTCTGTCTTTTGCGTGTCTGCGACTACACAGTTTCCTTAAGATCTTCAATTCATAATCGATACTTTTCCATCGGATCCCGTTTTTCTTTATATAATCATGCTTTTGATAATACCATGAATCAAAACCAGAGGATCCGAAAACTTGAGGCGCAACTGTTTTGACCAATCTCTTAAGAATAGGCTTAAGCGGGAAAAACTATGAAAATGGTCCCAAAACCACAAATGCAGACTTTTAACATAATGCATCCACATTAATAATATATCAGGTCTGCTCTCATCACTAAAAATACATGCCCGACGTCTGATCCGATGGATCGGATGCGATATGCCCCATTAACCAGCCTTTATTAATATATCGGGTCCGCTCTCATCGCTAACAATACATGCCCGACATCCGATCCGATGGATCGGATGCGATATGCCCCATTAACCATCCTTTATTAATATATCGGGTCCGCTCCTTTAATTGCTATCGGCGATTTGAAATGGGAGGCTTATGGGCGAACACCGCGGATGCGATTTAATATGAAATGCTTTTAATTTCTTCATCGGGTCCGACCTCTCTTATCGCAATCGGAGGATTTCACCAAAGTCACATAGCCAGATGCGATATTATTATAAGCCATGTTTGATGCCACCATCAGGTCTGCTCGCAATCGGAGGATTGGGGTGGGTGACCCTTTATGTATTCCGATATACTGCGGACGCGATATGCTTCCGGGTTACACAGCCGAAACCCCAATGCACCGATATGCCAAAACATATATATATATATATATATATATATATATATATATATATATATATATATATATATATATATATATATATATATATATATATATATATATATATATATATATGTTATGCGATATTCCGAAACTTCGATGCTGCAATGATATTATTCATGTAACCGCCGAAAAGGGGATATAATGCATACATATATGGGTTTTAAGTGCCCAAACACCTCCCGATAACACTAATACATGCATATGAGGCCTGATCACTCCCGATAAGCTCTTTATATATGAGAAAGAGCCTCTATTGCTTTTATAAGCTCCCAATGGCTCAAAGGCTCCAATAAGCATATGAAAATGGTCCCTCTTCTCTCCTTTTGGCTCTTCTTGTCCCCATCAAGAGAAATGTCTGTCTGTGAGAGGGTTGCCATCAAGTTCAACACATGTCCATAATGCCATAATGCCAACAATTCTGACTTCTCACCCTTGCTAGCAGTTCAAGGGATCTCAGTGAGATCTCATATGGAAGCCAACTCTTCATTGATTTCTGGTTCCCGACTTCAAGGAGAAAGCTTGTCTGTAGCTTTGGATCATTCCACTCTCACCTATATGGACGATCAAGGGGTTCATAGTGAATAACACTCCTCTGATCTGGCGCTCCCTTCTTGGCTACCTCCTCCAAGCAATAAATTAGGCTCTCCTTTGTTTTGCAGAGGTAAGCCATCATCGGTGTATGCAGCAAGTCTGCCCAACCCCTGTGCTGTTTTAGCTCCTGATTCGAGCGGTTCTTTCCTGGCATATCCCTCGATTTCTCCTGATCAACCTGTCAACCAACGCTCTAGCTCATTCAAGCAGCTCCTTTCGGCTATTTGGTTTGCAGATGCAGCAAGCATGAAAGACTGTGCTACATGCCCAGTCTTCCTTGGAAATCCTAGGGTATCGAGCGACCTGTTCTCTCCCTCAGGTTCACCTGCTCAGCGGGTCATTAAGCTCGCAGTCTTGCCGGATCATTCCACTGCCCACAGTGTTAATGTTGCCAGCCTGAGGGACAGTAAGGACTTACCTCTCCATGGTTGTTTTATTCATTGCTCCTCACGTATTATGCATAATTTTTATAATAGTGTTTCACATAATAATAATAATAATAATTCATGAGATAATATTAATAACCATGATAATACTGTTAATAGCGATAATAATAATAATAATAATAATAATAATAATAATAATAATAATAATAATAATAATAATAATAATAATAATAATAAAGAATCAATTAACAATAACATTAATATTAATAATGTATCTCTTGAGAATAATCTTCCCCCTCCCTCCCGAAATAATAAAGTTGTCAACTTATCTAGTTTCTCCTTTCCCCCTTCTGTTTTTAAACTTTTAGGCAAAGGTTTAAACTTTACCCTAGCCCCTAAAAAAATCCCAGTGGATGACATTATTTGCGACGTGGAATACGGGATTAGAGATCTTCCTGATAATATTAAGGACACTATTAGGCAGGATTGTGTTGTCATCCTTAGGAAGGCTAAGCCCCCTCAGAAGAACCTCAGCAATGAGGAATTGGTTGCCCTCAAATCCTTAAACCAAAACAAAGATATCATTGTTTTGAAGGCTGACAAAGGAGGTGTTGTTGTCATCCTTAACAGGGACGATTACCGCAAGAAGATGTTAGATCATCTCTACAATAGTGGCAGTTATAAAAATCTCCCCATGGACCCTCTAAAGAAAATTTCTAGGGCTGTGGCTCTTGCCATCAAGTCCAGTAGCTCTATGAGTTCCCTATGCCATAAACTCATTGAGAGCAGTCCCATTACTCCTAGAATCTATGGGTTGCCAAAGATTCACAAAGAATGGGCTCCCCTGAGGTCTATTGTCAACACCATTGGTTGTTCGACCTACCTTCTATCTAAGTTCCTTGCCCTTAAGCTTAAGCCCTTAGTTGGCCATACAGAGTCCTTCGTAAAAGACTCTCCATCCTTCATTAAAGAGCTTAAGGAAATAAAGCTTGACACTAAGGACATTCTCATTAGCTTTCATGTGGTCTCCCTTTACACTTGTATCCCTATAAAGGAGGCCTTGGAAGTGATCTATCGCCTAACAGATCCCGATACCACTCAGCTAGTTGAGATCTGTCTTACTTCCACTTTTTTTGTTTCAAGGGTGAGTTCTTTGAACAGAGCTATGGTGTTGCCATGGGCTCACCCCTATCCCCTATTGTTGCTAATATTTTTATGGAATATTTCGAATCCAAAGCTTTAGCCTCGGCCTGTCTCCTATCCAAGCTTGGAAAAGGTATGTAGATGACACTAATGTCATCTGGTCCCATGGTCAAGAGGAGTTGGATCTCTTCTTCAATCACCTCAATTGTCAATCTTCTGCCATTAAGTTCACCATGGAAAAAGAAGTCAATGGTTTCCTCCCGTTGATATTCTTATCTCTAAGAATAATGATGGTTCCCTCTCCCACTCAGTGTTTCAGAAGAAAACGCATACTGAGTAGTATCTTCATGCAAATTCCCATCATTTCCCTGCTCAAAAATTGGGTGTTCTTAACACCCTTGCTATTCGTGCCCTTAGGATTTCTGATAATAAGAGCTTCGATAAGGAGAAATCCCATCTCCTTAATGTCTTTATGGAGAACGGCTATAGTAGACGCCTTGGTCAAAAGGCTTTCCTTAAAGCCTCCAAGAATTCAGTAATTAAAAAAGAACCTAAAGAGCATCTCCTAAGTGTCCATCTTCCCTATGTCCAGGGAACCACTAACAAGATTCCTCAGATTCTTAAGAAGTATAATATTCCCTCAACCTTTAGGCCCCTCAACACCATTCGTAAATCCCTCCAATCGGTGAAGGATCCTATTGCACCTAAGGACATGAAGGGTGTCTACATGATTCCTTATTCTTGTGGGACCCCCTATATCGGGGAAACAGGGCGCTCCATCCATCAAAGGATCAAAAAACATGCAGCTGACCTAAGGCATGGGAGAATCAAGTCTTCAACATTAGCAGAGCATGCGTAAAAGACCAAGAATCATGTTTGTATTGAGGAGGCCAAGGCTATTGCCAAGGTTGCGCAGTTGCATCACCGTAAATTCAAGGAAGCTATTGAAATTGAAAGAAGGCCAAACAATCTCAATAGAGATGACGGCTGGAAGATCAATAGTTGTTGGATCCCTGCCCTTTCTTCCTAGTCATGCCTTCCCCTCCTCCCGCCCTCCTCCCTTTTTTCGATCTTTTCTAGCTTTCTAGGTTTCCATGTATTTCCCCGTATTATCCCATATCCTTCTCCGTTGAGCCTTGACTTTTCTATCCTCCTAAGGTTTCTCCTTTGGTTAATTTATTTTATTATTTGTCCTATTCTTGACCTTCTTGTATTTAGAATTTTGTCTCTCGTTCTAATATTTTTATTACTAATACCATATCAATAATATCTTAATATTATCAATCCGAGCTTGTACTAACATCCCTAGATCCATTAGATGGCTTTACTTATAATTTTGATATTAAGTTTTTACCCTTACCTTAATAAATCCAAAATTTTGTTAACTAGTATTTAATAATAATTTATTAATTCCATTCAATTATTAGTTATATTAAATCAATATTAAAAAAAGAGAAAAAAGTAAAAAGAAAAATTGACCTAGATTGAATATATCTTATCCCTATTGGATTTAAATGATTAAATTAATTAAAAAGAATTAAATTAATTAATTTAATAACCAAATAAAATTTATAAGTAAAATAAAATAGAATAAGATTCAAATATATAATATATTATAGTATATAAATTATTGAATTATTTATTAAGAAGAAAATTAGTTACTATGACTATAATATTATACTACTATGAGTTATTACCTTTTGACTTACTGACCCATAATTAACATTATAATATTATTATATAATCTAGCCATTTTTATATAGCCATTAATGGTCACACCTAGCTGTTTGGAAGATCAACTCTCCCTATTTAACTTGCAGCCATGATCTGACTCTTCAACTTGTCCTGATGATGAACCACACTAGTTGGTTCAAAATGCGTTGAAAAAGGTTTTCTACATGTGATTTATGTCGAAACTCTTCTTAAAATAGAAGGACATATCACAAAGAAAAAGGTTCAAGCAGTGAAATATCACATCGAGCATCAACAACAAGTTCTCCAACTTTTAAAGGATAACGCCACTTTGGTGCAAAATCAAATGAAACAGTAGGTAGATCAACAACGTAGTGAGAGATTTTTGATGTAGGTGATTGGGTATTTTTACTGCTACATCTCAAGAAAGCTATTTATGAGAAGGAAATGTTGGCAATACTACATGCACTTAAGAAATGGCAGCCTTATCGAATGGGAAGACACTTCAAGGTAAAAGTGGATCATGATAGTCTTAAATACTTTTTAGAACAACTATTATCTTTAGAAGAATAGAAAAAATGTGTCACAAATATGTTGGGTTATGACTTTGACATCATCTATAGAAAATGGAAGCAAAATTTTGTTGCAGATGCACTCTTAAGAAAGGATGAGAGGATATGAAAGCATTGTTTTGTGCTATTTCTATTATCCAAATAGATTGGATAAACGAAGCAAGGGATGAATGGAAGAAGAATGAAGAAGTATGGGCACTTATTCAAAAGTTGCAAAAGATCCCAATTCAAACAATATTGCAAGAAATTGAAGAGGAAGGAAAAATCATATTGGAACCTGGAGCAGTCACAGAAACAAGAACCCGACAGCTACGAAATCGATCAATTTCAGAGTATCTCATCAAGTCAAAGAACTTACCTGCTGAAGATTCCAAATGGGAGGACAAGAATTTTCTACAGAAGCATCAAGAACTACTCAAGCATTGAGGACAACACTTTTTGAACGAGAGGGGCATGTTAGGCCCCTATACTACTACTATAACCCCTTATTGTTATTAGTACAACCCCCTTATTATATTGATGTACATGTGTAGTGCCCATATTGTTACTATTGTGCCCCATAGAAGCCCACTATTGTTATTATTGTGCCCTTGCATTATTATTGTTATGTCGGCTCTCATTATATTCTAACCCCTTAGACTCCTATATATAGAAAGGAGGTCTTTTCATTTGTAGCATCCAAGAATTGCTCATTTATTTAATATAAATGAGGTTTCCCCGTCGAAGAGGCTGAATTCTAAGGCATTGATCTATCTTTTCTATCTTTTTGTGAGTTGGCTTCATAACATGCCAGATAAGGCAAGTCGTACCATTTCTGTGTAGGGTCCTTAGGCGCCCTGATGGACACACTGTGAAAGTCTGCTTTAAATTCTACATAGCCCTGCAAGTTGGTGTACACCATCAGCAACAACCATAGTTTGCAATTGATGGCCATGTAGATGTTCATCTCCATCAAGATCCATAACGTCTTGCTATCCTTGACGTGCTGCACGTCCTTGGTCATCCATAGCAAAGCGTACCTCATTGCTTTTGGGAGGTCTAGCACAACTAAAGGGAATTGATTGTCCTATGGCAGCTCCCATGCTACCATCACAATCAACATCAAGAGCCATGCATAGTGGAACGTCTTGCTAAGCTCCTATGCTGGTTGGCAATTTGCTAGGAACTCTCCGTGAAGGTAGTCTGACGAGTTGAACTAGACTCCTTTAGCGCACTGGGTTGCTAGCACGACGACAAGTGTCGTCACCTCATCCGCACGACACTTGCTCATCACTTTCCCTGCTAAAATTTGTGTAGCTACCTTTACAACAAGGTCATAGATGCTAGATATGGCATATCCGAGCGGCTTCTTCACCAGTTTAAACTTTTCTTTCATGGATTCCGTGAGGGCCTTCTTACCAAGTTTTCTGCCAAATATCATGGCCAGATTCTCTCCTGTGTAAGGAAATCATATGATCCAGTGGATCAACCTGTCCATGATGGGTATTGGCTCTTCCATCGATAGACACCCATCATGCACCAAGCATAGTAGCTACTTGATGAACAATACTATCACCGGGGTGTGGTTGTAGTGTGGCACCCAAAGCAGGTTGAGCAACCCCGTCTTGTCTACTCCTCTGAGGCACCTCCATGGCTCTAATGATGTCATTCTAGTGTTTGTATTGATGATGTGATGCATCAACTGCTCGGTCACCAGGTGCGGGAACTTCTCTTGATTAGAAAAGTCCCATTCCTCAAGTTTTAATAGAGGAAGCCACCCCAAGTGTGGTCCTTCAAAAACAATCTCATTCGGTAGCAGGGGGTTTGAGAGGGGGTATTGCTCTCATCGATGTCTTTTGGCACCTTGGTCTTGCCCTTGCACAGAGGGACATACTCAGGAAACTGAGTAATAGGGTCAACACCCTAGGCTTCAACCTCCTCCACTTCAACTCCCACATCCTCCTCATCCATCGGGATGTCTTCAATTTCTTCTTCCACTTGCTCCAAATTTATGGCTTTTCCCTTCTCTTGTGCAGTAGGCTTCAGTGGACTTATTCTTGGCGATGCATACACTGGTATGGAAGGCTTCCTTCCCTTTTTATCCTTCACAGTCTCCTTGGTTGAGGTCGGCTTTGGTCTTGATGTCCTTGGTGATTTAGGGACTTAAGCTAATACCTCGGCAACCTCTGGAGCATCTACTTCTGCCTCCATCTCAACTTTTGGCACCGAATCCTCTGCTTCGGTATCTATAGCTTTTGTGGGTACCAACAAGATTTTCTGTAAGAAATCATGTGTCTCCTTTGGCAATGTCTAAAATTCTGTACTGGCTATTAGAAGTTCATAGTGCTCGTGATTCATATGTGTCAGAGAGCTCAACAACTCAATTCTCAAAATTACAAGTGTTTTTTGCTAGACAACCACTTGTAATTAATAGGGCATTTTGAATTCAATTCCGATTGTTCCCCCTAAATTCGGTTCATTAATACCAGATTAGTGGAATATTTTCAAGGATTTGAGCCATAAATTTCATCTTAAATGCTAGTCGCCCACTCCATATGGCTGCATTTCTTTCGTAACATCATGAACAATGACTTTAACAGTCACATTCTGGCCGACCTACATGATTTCTCCATGGGTAGCGCACCTCCCTTCATGCTACCACGAACCCTGTGACACTTCCTTGCTTCACACAATCCTCCAAGCCCACAACTTCCCAACCTAGGTAGTATATTTTATAGTCTCACACCTCCTTTTAGCTTCCTGGAGTGCTAATACTATGTTACCTTCATCTAGTCACATGGCTGGACCATCAGTGTATGGCTTCAAGCAAATTCCATTCACCTTTCCTGGGAAGGGTTCTCCATTCAATTTGACCAACTATACCACTCCTTCATTAGTAATCTCCTTAATGGCATAGGGTCTTAACCAGTGCATTCTAAATTTCCCTTGAAATTTATCAAACTTGTTGTCATATAACAAAACCAGGTCATTTACCTTAAAGGCGCACAACTTAATGTGCTAATCATGCCATGTTTTTCCGCATTGCTTTTGGAACTATTGGTGAAATCTAGCTGGAAATATTTCTTCCTCAAGCTCAGCCAGTTGCGCGAGCCTGTCCTCCAGGGCCCCACAATCCGTCATACAATGAGTGCCATTATGTGCAGACTAGGCACAATATATTCCATAGGCATGACCGCTTCAACACCTTAGACAACCCTAAAGGGAGTTTGTCTAGTCAACTTCTTGCATGTCATCTGATAGGCCCATAGTAATGCGAGTATGCATCGGTCCCAATCACTTCACTGAGAATTGCAAACCTTGGTCAACACGTTCTCCAACACTTTATTGAATGCTTCCACCATCTTGTTAGCTTGCAGGTCATAAGGCATGCTCTTCTGGTGATATACCAAAATTCCTCTGTCAGTGCGCCGATTGTCTCATTCATAGTGCATATCATGATCACTCATCAAAATATTTGGGAAGCCAAGTCACATCAGTACATACTAAAAGATGAACTTCATAGAAATTGTTCCTGTGCAATCCTTCACAGGTTCTGCCTCTACCCAACAAGTCAAATACTCTGTCGTGGTGATAATGTACCTCCCTCCCGTCATTCCATGGGGCTAGATGGGTCCCACAAAATCTATTTCCCATTTCTCAAGGGGTTGTAATGTCATCTATGGATTCAGAGGCATCTCATCCCTCCGCAATGGCCTGCTAGTCCATTAACACACATCACACACTTTGCAGTAAGCTTTTGAATCCTAATGGAGGGTTGGCCACCACAACCCTATGCATAGAATCTTCTGTGTGGTTGCTCTCCTGCATAATGTCCTCCCGCGGTGACCCCATGAGTGTCCGTGAGGATGCTACTTCTTTCAAACTATGGTACATATCATTGCAATATCTCATCAGACCCTATTTTTTTACAGATGCCCAAAAATGACAGAAAAATCTGCCGCACGCACCACTAACTTCTTATTCTGTTGGACGATGTATCCTTCTTGGGTAGTTCCTATCGTTAGGAAGTGTATGATATCCTCAAAATGACCATTTGCGATGCACACTACAAATATTTTCACATCAGGCAATCCTTCTTCCAAATTAGTGGGCTCTTCCCCTATTTCAATACGCAACAGATGGTCTGGTCCCGCGTTTAGTCATCTAGGCTTCATAATAAATTCAAAATCATATTCCTAGAACAATAACAGCCACTTGCAGATTCTCCCCCTCAACACAACATATTGGCTAGGTATTTCAGCGCAGAGTGATCAATATGCATCTTAAAATGGCCACCCAACAAGTAGTGTCTAAACTTTTGGAGCGCATATACCATGGGTAACCCTTCACACTCTGTGGTGGAATATTTCTTCTCCACTTTGGGTAACCTTTTACTTGCAAATGTGATAGGATGGTCCAAGTGTCCTCCACCAGCCTATGTTAGTACCTTTCCCAGTGCTATACATGACGTGTTGACATGTACATGAAACTCCTTCCAATCTGGGAAGACTAAAATCAGCGCGGTGACCATCTTTTCGTTCAAGACATCCAAGCTATTCTTGCAATCCTCATTCTAGCAGAATGTGACATCCTTATTCAACAAATTTTCCATAGGCATGGTGATCCGGGCATAGCCTTTGATAAACTTTCTGTAATATCCTATATGTCCGAGGTAGCACGTAGCTGTTTCACACTCCTCCGCGCTTCCAAGTTTAGTATCACTGTGATCTTTGTGAGATCTACCATCAGTCCTTGTATGCAAACCACATGACCCAAAAGGGTCCCAAACGAAACACAAAATAGGCAATTCTTCAGATTGAGCGCGATTTGGTATCTTCGACAAGTATCTAGCATCAGGCGTAAACAAGTGACATGGCATTTCACCAGCCCAAACATAGTCCAGTCATCGAAGAATACTTCCAAGACCTTATTGTTAAATTCCTTGAACATCGTAATGATTATGCACGAGAAAATAACAGGCACATTTTTAAATCTAAATGGAATTACAGTGTACTGAAAACATGCCCACTCAATTGCGAAGGTCATCTTACTCATATCCTCTAGCACGATTTTGATCTAATGGTACCTAGAGAACCCATCAGTGAAGGAATATGCTTCTTGGCCACCTACATTGTCGAACACTTCACCAGTGAATGGAGTCGGGAAAGGATCATGTACGCAAGCATCATTCAACTTTCTAATATCCACGCATATCCTTATTTCATCCTTCTGCTTCTTCTCCTGTACCAACATTAGGCTTACCCAGTCAGATTCTTCCACAGACTCAATGATGCCTGCGCGAGTATCTTGTCTAGCTCTAAGCGGACCTTCTCCTTATACTTCGGATTGAGACGGTAAGGTATTTTCTTAGCCGACTTCACGTTGGGCTTCAATATTATCTTCATAAAACCCAGGTCCCCGATTATCCCCTTTAGATCTGTAAACTTAGTAGGGAATAAATCCTGTTATTCACAGAGAAATTCAGTGACCTTATCCAGTGTTGCGTCTTCCCAGTAATCTCTAATCTTTACAAATTTGGGCTCTGACTCCATAAAAATGTTTACCTATTTCATTTTCAGTGGCATGGTTATATCAGGATTCTTAATCTACCATCCTTCAAGCTCGTGGTGACCTTCTTTTTCAGTGATGTTAATCTTTTGTTAAGCTGCGGTATCCTAAAGATTGTTGCTTTCACCTCTTGTAGTGCCTCGTCAATATAGTCAAACCCATATTCAAAGCTGAATGTCATTATGAATCCTTCGCGCAGAATATACCATTCACATATACCATGGCGGAGCTTTGTTTCTAAGTACCAGTTCATAAGGATGACACCTAAGGTGTGACAGAACAAGTGCGTGCGGGGGTCATCTTGCCCATCATATTTGTCTATTATTCGTACCTTCGGCTTCCTGAAGCAAAATTCTCATCATCCTCCTACATTTTCTCCAATCATCAAAGCTCCCCTTGTGCATACCCCACCATCTTGCGGGTGTAGCACAGTGCCCAGTCCAACACCTGGAAGCGCTAATTTTCTTGTACCTCCCTCTCAAATGCCTCCAAAAAGATATCTACATTATTCAGGCCATGATAAGTGGCAAGATTTCTTACCTCTAACGACACACAACACAATGACCGGGTCATCATGTTGTAGCTCAGTGTAGTTACTTCATGTAACCAATTCTGCTAATGCCCTAATTCTTCATTGGAGTCAGAGGTGTAGGAACTCTCGCGATCCCATATAATTTATCCATTCATTGTTGGATTCACCAAATATTGGTCTCATGATGTTATCTTATAGATATAGTCCAGATCATCACTGCTCTCATAATAGCGGACTGGTTCAGTATAGCGTGATCCTTGAGTAGGATATAGGGGTACTATTACACGGAGCGATTTCTTCTCAAATATCGTCTTTCGCTTCTTTAGGTTGACTACCTCATTCATATCAATATCCAAATCAATGCCAAGGAGTGCAGGATAGGGGCTACTATCATCCACAATTTCTATTACTTCAAAGTCAGCCAATGCGCTCACACCTTCAATATTTGCAATCACCCCTTGCAGCCATCCCATAGGGATGATCTTCTGTTGGTTCACCATCCTTAGTTGAATCGGAGACCACTACAGCGTGGGTCTCCCCATCCGTTCCCAACTCTACTTCGGTACAACGTTCACATCTGACCCCAGGTGCAAAATAACTTGATCCATTTCATACTCTCCTATCTGCGTGGTTAGCCTCATTTCCCATCCTATCTATGTTTTATGCTTACCAGTCTTTCATACTACGTGTGGCTCACTCGGAGTGTTTATTGTGCATCTATTTATAAGCTCTTGTAACCCCTTCACAACCTTGCTATCGTGAACTAACTTCATACAGGTCTCTAGGAAGGTTGTAAGCATAGAAGGGCCCATCTCCTAATCAGGCTTGTCCTTTCTCCCTGAGGTTGGGGCCTTAGTGAAGCTATTCTTCGCTTGCATGAATGTTTCACATGCACACTCCAAATCGAACTCATCCCCCTTTGTCAAAGCTTTGCAAACCCATGTGTTGTCTTTGGGTTGTTTCCCCTTGTCTTCTCCTGTTATGATTCCACTCAGGAGCTCTATATTCACGTTCGGATCCTCTTCGCGCGGCTTAGACCTCATCATTTGCAGGTTCTGAGTCAGGTGGGGTGGTAGTGCCCCTTTATCATGTATCCTTGCTATTAGCTTAGGACAGTATTTTGTTTCATGATAAAAAAAAGTGCAATACTTGCACGACAGACGTGTTGGGTTAGTGCAATTGCGAGCATAATGTCCTGTTCCTCTGAAATTGTAGCAGATCAGCTGTCCCCGACCTCTGCCAGGTCCTCCTCCGTCTAGACCTCATCCGTGCCCCTGAAAACTTGTTCGTGCCATCCCCACTCTCTGGTTAGGGGGCTGCATTTCTGCATGTACCCTATAGGTGGGTGTTCTATCCATCATCAATTCATAGCTTCTATAGTTGCGCTCATCATTCCCTACCGACCTACAGAAATTGCAAGATAGTTGTTGTGGTGTTTGTACAAACTTCTGTAGAAAATGATAGTTATCCGTGGCATGTTTTCCTACTACCTGACATATAGTGCACCACAATGCAGGCCCCGTGCTCAGTCCTGCTTGAGTTTCCAGCCTGAAAGGCATCAGTCCTCTTCCTGCAATATAGTTTGCAAAGACTGGGAAATGGTCTTTGTCATGCCCTTGACCCTTGCATTTCAGGCACCATAACTCTTCGTGCACCTCTAGTCGAACTATTGTATCTTTCTTCAAACTTTGCATCTCAAGGAAAATATTTTTCAACTACTCATGGATTTGCTGAACCCTCAGATTTGGATCTTGCATCAATGTTTCATGCAGTCTCATGTAAATCTCTAAGGCCTCTGCCTAAGTTGTTATCTTCTGTTGTGATAGCACAACTCTTAGGTTAGGAGCAAAGCCATGAAACATTCATGGTGTTGTACATTTGTAAAGTTCATATTAGCTTCACAGATTTTACACTTCAACCTCTAATCAAGTTCCCAAGGTGTCTTGCCTGGTTGCATTGCAATTTCCTTGAACCCCACAATCGACTGTGGCTCAGATTTAGACCTACTAAATTCTTTATTTAGTGCTATCTAGATGTCTGCCAATCTGACATTTGGGTTATCATTAGAGTACTTGATGTACCAGGTTATCATGCTATCCTACAACACACTAACCAGTGCTACCTTCTTCATGTGATCATCTGTAACACCCTAGGTTTCCCTCACAGATTTGACAACAAAGTAGAATTGGTATGGGCCTTGATTTCTCAATCCTTTAAATAAAGCTAAATTTTCCATACTGAAATGTAGTGGAGGTGGAGGTGGTACGTGTGAAGTCACAGGTGATGGTGGTGAAGCTGGAGGTGGTGTGGGTGGAGGTGGCAGTTGCAAGAATCGTTATCTTATAAACTGAGTAACACTTTGCAGAGAAGCCTACGCTACTCCCTCTTCATCACCTTGTGGAGGTGAAACTAATGGAATATATTCAAGACCTCTTCTCCCTTCGTTCCTATAAGTTTTTCCACTTCGCATAGCCATGAACATCAAGGTAGCTGCATAACCTGTTTTTCACACAATAACATTTTAATCCAGGTATTGAAAGATTTCAAGTACTTACCTTGTGGACCTTTGAAAAAGCGCCAATCCACCTCACTGTAGTTGACTAAGGTGTCGACTACGAATTTGGTTACAAATCCTCCTATGATGCGATCGAGACAACGATCGACAACGCGATAGATCTTATTCTCAGATGCTTCCAACCTCTGTACTAGCTCTAGGGTCCAAACAATAGGATCATCAAGTTTCCACCTTCCTTGGCTATCTGCTAGCTTCATGATCCACTTGTAGAGCTCAACCAGAAAGGAACATAAAAATATCTTGTGTATTTCTGTATATAGGTACCTGTCCAGCCACTGTTCCTTTATCAATTACGAGTTTTTGTTCTCCTACACCGCGAATTCGTGGATCTTCCAATCCAACTAGTCTCTAATCTCTTTTTTAGTTGGATTCCAGTGATACGAAATCACACATCTCTTATGCAGATTCCTTTCCCGGCAATAAAACCATTTGTTGGCTTGTAGGGGCCTAACCCAGGTTCAATGTTAGTTAGCCAAACAAATCCCTACACTACTGGCCCTTTCAGCATAAGCCCACAGAGCACGGATTGAAGTCTCACCCTAAGTAGTATGGGGGGATGCTGGAACCAAGTTTTTTCACCCTGATATGGTGATGATGTTAATTTATTCCTTCTATTCTTGCTTTCATGCAAGTCACTTAGTTATAGGGCTTGCCAGACTAGCCCTCTATTCCACCCTTCAGTGCCTCCATGAAAAGGTACTATTGACCTTCGTGCAGCCCTAACCTATGGTTCAGGTACTTTCGCGCTGCTAGTGTAGCATACCACGTAGATTCCCAAACTAGTTTAAGTGTCTTACTTATCTTATTAAATAATCATAGTTATCACTGCGTAAATAGATGCTCTTACTTGCGTTCACTTAACCAATGTCATTACATACGTTCGTGCATCATATAAGCATTATAAATGAAATTCATACATAACATGTCAAGATGCATTCACAGGAAACAAAGAAAAATAATTCATAAACTACTTCTCTTTATTGAATCTTTAGATGATTACAGACTCTTTCCACCTTGCGCACACAGATGTAGGGGTCAGCACACTCAGCTGCAGACTTCCACCCTAGGCCTCTGCACACTCAGCTCCAAAGCCTCTACCTATGCTACGACCTGAACTTAGACTTCTTACTTCAATGTTATGACTAGCTTAATGACTATTGCCTTACTTAGAGCTTACTTAACTCTTTTTATACAATCCCATGGTTTGTGGACCATGGGTATATATTTTACAGCCGACTTTAATTTACAAAATTAAGGGCGGACAACCCTTTATGACGCATGACACCTTCGCACTCTACGACCACAAAATGCAGAGGCTTTACAATTTTATTACAAAATTTGACCCAAAACATGGGTTTTTAGCCCCAAAACTATCCTTGGGGGATCTTGTTCCCAACATTCCTTAACTTTTCCCTTCACATCTACATAACTTCATTTTATTTGGCTAGATTTGGAAATTTGAAAATCCCAGGTGCGCAAGAGCTGGAACAAACAAAAACTATAGGAAAATGATAAAAAAGGACTTCTGCAAGCCCTTTACACTAGTCAACACGTGACATGTGTGAGAGTTTCCTTGGCACGAAAGTTGGAATGCTGTCATGATGATGTCAGCAGGAGGTGGGGCCAGCCACATGGAATGTTGACATAGCATGATGATGCATTTGACACTTGGTGCTAGATGACAAGTGACTAGGAGACGTGTGAGGCTGATTGGGAAGCCAGTGTGAATGACTGTGTGGCGACCCCTGCATTATCAAGAGAGCGGATGTTAAAATTCCTGGAGGAGTGTGACATGTGTGAGGAGGCAACATGTAGCGTCAACCGCATGCCCCTATGACATTATCATGTTGGAAATCCAAAAACACGGGATTATATAGGTTGTTGGATGAAAGGATTTCTTTGTCATCCGCTCTCATAGCGTGCATGTTGGTCCATGCCCATGTGATGTTATGCTAATGAAAGCATAAGGTGGGACTTGACAATGTGGATGGTCACTTGGGAAGATAGGGTGATGAAAGTGATCCATATTTATGAAGAAATGAGCTGAAATATAGATAGAGAGAAAAACACAGATATACAGTGAAAACAAAACTTCAGGCTAGCTCGATTAATGGTAGGCTATCTCTAAGAAGAGATGAGAAACAACACGCTTTCTAAAATATGTTATAATGAGGCTTGAAGGCCTATTTATTATTGATGACAATGGAGAAATGTAAACATCCAAAAAAATAATTCTAAGAGATGAAGCGCCAAATCTTTGTGGGGGCCCGATTAGGTTAAATAAATACATCAACTTCCCAGGGTCGTAGCTTTGACATATGATCTTTGTTTGATGCGTATGATACCTCGTTAGAAGTATCTATCCAATGATTACAAATTTCAACTGAAATTGACTTCCAAAACCAATTACTTTTCTCATTTTCCAAAAAAAAAAATTAGGGCCTCAAAATGGTTACAAAGGTTTACGATCCAAAAAACTACCAAAAATAGTAAATTGTGCTACAATTAAGTAAAATGAAATAAATAATGTTGGGGGTCCAAGTGGAATAGGAAAATTTCCACCAATATCCAGATAGACCAATTCTCCCCCCCCCAAGGAATAAATGGTCCATATTGCGTTGAGCACCTCCATGAGATGGGGAAACTTCTACTAAACTTAGTCCCTAGTGAGCCACTTTCTCTAATGCAGGAGCTGGCCAACTTTGATAACTTGATATAGTTTGATTTTCTGTCGGCGAGTGTTCTTGGTCTATATGTCCATGAACCAATAAGTTGTGGCATGTTTCATGTAGTCTAGGTGGAGCTTTGTTGTTATTAGTTGTTTTGCAATGTTTGATGTGTCGAACAATGGAGGAAAGTATGGCCAAATGTTGTCCACATTGAACACTAGGTGTAGGCCGAGAAATGGGGGAATTATGAGCTAGAAAGAATTATATCCCACAACTTTGATGATGTTGTAAGGCTCATATTAGAGTGGTCAGTGTTTTCAATGGGATCTGTTATGGAATACTTTCTACAAATGCAACTGGATTTTTTCGCCGACCTGAAACTTATGTGTCACCCAATGTTGATCATGTCACTGCTTGTGCTTGGCATTGCACTTATTCAAGATGTTGTGCACCTACTGGTGGATTTGTTGAATGCATTTAATAAAATTAGTTGCTTTATAATCCTATAAGTATATTTTGTCAATATGGTCACATGAAGCATGGAAACATCAATCAAACACAATGGTTGAAATCCAAAACCAACTTGAAAGGGATTACGACTAGTCAAGCTATGAAGAGATATGTTATAACTGTCTTGCACATAAGGAAGGATCTCATCCTAGGTTCATGGATGCTTGGAGTTGTACATGCGTAGTATGTGCACTATCATCTTATTGACAACCTCCATCTAGCCATCATTCTAGAGATCAAATGCAGTGAACTTGGTAGGATTGGTGCCCAATAATGTCAAGAGGATTGATCATAATGTGTGTAGGAACATGATATCCAAATTTGATATAACGGTCAGCGGGATCCCAAAATTTACCCATACTCATTAAAAAAAGAGTTCGACATTGTTCTCTATTGTGATACTCTTCTTGCGAGCCACCAATATAGACGTCTTAGAAAATTTGTCCATGACAACAAATACAGTAATTTCCATGCATGGTAGAATGGAGGCCAGATAGATAATCGATGGAGATGGATTCCCAAGGTTGGTTGGGAGTAGGTAGAGGAGTGTACATGACTTGCCTCAGATTGGTTGGCTTGGTGATGGCATAGTAAGTGATTTATCTAATATATTTTCCAAGATCCTATAGGAACCTTGGCCAATAAAAATAATTTTATAGTATGGCCACAATTTTCTCCCTACCAAAGTGTCTTGCGACCCAACTATAGAGTGCCTCCGAAATAAATTTGCCACACTTTCTTGAAGGAACAGAAAGGTGGCCCAGGTAGTAAACTTTGGATCATTCTTGTACAATTGTGGACATCCAGAGATCCCATGGCCACAAGAGTTGAGAATAGCAGTTAGTGCTGCAATTGGGGGGTTGATTGAGGAAATCTGCAGCATTATTGGTGTTTCCCTTCTTATATTCAATGTTAAAGTGGAATTGTTGTAGATATGTAGACAAATTATGATAGTGCAAATTTTGAAACTTCCCTTGTTTTTGAATAAACTAAAGGGGTTGGTGATCTATGTGGATGGTCGCCCCCTTCTCTAGAATTTAATCTTTCCATTGATGGAAAGCCTACAACATAGAATACATCTCTTTATCATAGGTGTGGTACTTCCAAAATGTACCACAAAAGTGTCTCATTGTGATAGGCCACTATTGTTATAGCACCATTTACCACTCTTGGTAGATATCATGCTCTGATTATGGCCTAGGGAAACCCTTCCTTCTAGACTTGGTCCAAAATCTAAAAAAACAATGTTTTATTCCCTATATGCTACTTTGCCTTGTGATAAAAGCATGTAAACATGAGTCAACATCTATCAAACCCACATACATATGTTAAAACACTTAAAAAAAAATAAATTTCCTTAATTTCGGGCAGAGTTCAAGGGTTTTACTTGTTACTCACCTCTTATTGCCCGTGGCCCAACTATTTCCCAACTGAAAAAAATAATTTTGACAAGTATAAATAAACCTCCATGGGAAGGCCTTAAGGGAGAAGATATGAGATATTGATACTATTGTGATATTATCCCTAATCAAGTTTGATGAAATCCCTGTGCCTCCTACACTCCCCAAAGCTTCAGTAAGCTCTTGTTTCCTTGTTGGAGATATCCTTCATCTTTCTTGAGATATCATTGTATTGGTGATGGAGGAAGATTGATGAGGCCGAGAAAGGATGGATCTGGAGGACGGTTCCACTTGGAGCTGGAGAAGGACTCAGGTCGTATTTCTCCACTTTAGTTGTGGCTAACTTCAATAAAGGAATGTTGTTTGTTTTTTATATTAAATGTGTTTATGCATCAATTTATATTGTAATTCGTTTATGAATCTTACATTGATGCGTAATTGTTCATTCATTTATATGATTTAAGGTTAATATCATGGACATGCCTTATGTTTCTACTATTGTATATGTTTAATTTGAATAATTTTCAAGTTACAAAGACATCAGAAGAAGCTGAGGGTTTGCACCCTACGGGATCTACTTGAATGTAGGACATTCGGGTAATGACAATCTTGAAAATTTAAGTAAAATAAGCATTTAGGTTGATTTCTTGAGCATTTCTTGTTTTGGTTTTCCCTCCACTTTGTTGGGGTTATTAACCCAAGATCCTAGGGTGGTCTCACCCATAATAGAATTAGCGGCTCCACTGGGGATACCATTCTTGTTATTCCTGCTTTTGGTTGTTTGCTCCATTGTTGTCCCAGGCCTTAAGGGATAAGATATTTTTTGATCCATTAGTGTCCCAAGCATCAAGTATGATCTTCTTGATCAGAATTTGATTTTTGTTCTTTCCTAATTGAGCTTTGTATACAATGTTTTCTTGGGTTAGAGTTGCATATACATGTAGGCTTCTTCAATAAGACTCGCGTATACGCGAGTTTCTTCTATTAGAAATGCATGTGCACACTTGTTTGTCTTTACACAGTCGCGTATGCAATTTTTTTAACTGTTTTTTTTCAAATCTTTTTGCCTAGTTAGGCCTACTTCCTAGTGATTTATGCTATTGTATGGTAATCTACTGTTTCTAATCCAATCCCCATAGACAAAAGGCAAGGAACGATTCGAGTATGTGTTGAATTTAGGGACCTAAATAAGGCTTGTCTGAAAGACAATTACTCCACGCCCTTTATTGATCAAATTATTGATGAATGTGCAGGCACTGAATTTTTTTCATTCATGTATGGATTCTCTGGTTACAAGAAAATTACTATTTGTCCAGAAGATCATCACAAGACAACCTTTATTTTTCCTTCGGGTATGTTTTCATACAAAAAGATGCCTTTTGGCCTCAAAAATGTTGGAGCCACTTTTCATTGGGTCGTGCCTTATGCTTTTCACAACATCAAGCACGTTATCAAAGAATATCTAGATGATTTAACTGCTCGTTCTTGAAAGAGAATTGATCATCTTAAACATCTTCAGTTGGTTTTTGAGCGGTGTCATTTTTATAAAATCCGGTTGAATTCGGATAAGTGCGTTTTCACAGTCACATCTAGTTGGTTGTTAGGATTCATAGTGTCAACAGAGGGGATTCATGTTGATCCCTTCAAGGCTGAGGCAACACTTTAGTTGCCTCCCTCGACTTCTATACATCAACTTCAAAGTCTCCAAGGAAAAAAAAAAATCTCGAGGAGATTTATAACCAATAATGCCAAGATCACAAAAGGATCCATGTGTTTGCTTAAGAAAGGGGTCCCATTTTTACAGGCTGATTTCTCGCAATGATCTTTTGATGCTTTGAAAAAAGCATTAAATGTTGTTCCATTGTTGAGTCCACCTGATTATAGTAGATATTTCCTCTTGTATATCGCTGCAGCAAAATCAACCATTGGTATGGTTCTGGTTCAGGAAGTTGATGCCTTATGTGAGCATGTAATCTACTATCTAATTCGAGGCTTGGTAGGCCCTGAACTGTGCTATTCTCCCATCGAGAAATTAGATTTGGCAACTTTCCATGTTGTCCAGTAGCTTTAGCATTACATTATGCTTCGAAAAATGTTCATCTTAACAATCATCAATCCATTTCAGTTTGTTCTTAGTAGGCGAGTAATTGGGGGAAAACATAATAGATGGATTTTCATTTTGCAATAATTCGATCTCGAATTCATGTTGGCTAAATCTAAGAAATCTTTAGTATTTGCAGAGTTGATATCAAAGCTTCCTTGTGAGGAAGAAATTATTCACGAAGAAAATTTTCCTGATGAACATTTATTTCTTATTGCTTCACAAGATCCTTGGTATGGGGATATCATTATATATCTCCATACTTCGAAGTTTCCACTCACTTTTTCCAAATATGAGTGTAGAAAGTTGTGTCACCTCTCTAAGAATTATGTTATTATAGGTGACACATTATATCATCGTAGGATTGATTCAATCCTTAGGTGTTGTTTAACATTGGAAGAAAATGAATCGATTCTTAATGATTGCCATAGTGGAGCTTGTGGCAGTCATCTATTTGGGCTTGCAACAACACAAAAAAATTTGCTAGCAGGCTACTTTTGGCTTTCGATCTTCAAAGATTGTATTGAAGTAGTCAAAAGATGCCATCCTTGTTAGGTCTATACTCGGAAAAAGTGTGCACATCCAGCTATATTTTTCCCTGTTATCAATGTAGGTCCTTTCACAAAGTGGGGCATTGATTTTACTACTTGTAATCCACCTTCAGCAGGAAATCAAAAGTACATCATTGTGGCTGTAGACTACTTTACGAAGTGGGATGAGGCCATGATTACTTTTAAGAATGACAATGAAACAACGGCCTTGTTTCTTTTCAATCAAGCTATTTCCCAATTTGTTATCCATAAAGAGATTGTCACTAATCATGGCAGTCATTTCCAAAATCAACTGATGTCTGAATTGGCTCTCAAGTTGGGTTTCTGGCAGGAGCATTCATCTCCATATTATCCTCAGGCCAATGGATAGGTTGAAGCCGTGAACAAATCCCCTAAAATCATCCTGCAAAGGACGATTAACAAAGCTAAATCCAATTAACACATCATGTTGTATCTGAAACTTTGGGCATACCTAATGTCAGTTGAGACTTCCACTGACTTTACTCATTTTCAATTGGTTTACGGGTTGGAATCTATCTTTCCTGTTGAATGTGAAATTCCTTCCCTTAAACTAGCTGTTGAACTTCTTCCAGAGACCTCTAGTCTTCAGGAGCACCTTATTCATTTGGAGCATCTAGATGAGTAGTGTTGAGATGCTGCCATAATAAATGAAGCCCATAAGAAGAGGGTAAAAACTCAATACGATAAAGTTGTTCGTCCTAGAATTTTTTTTGAAGGTGACCGTGTCTTGGTCTATGATCAAGACAAAGACACCTTAGGGGCAGGTAAGTTTAAGTCTATGTGGTACAGTCCTTTTATAGTCAAGCGAGTTTTCAAAAAGGGCTTATGAATTAATTGACTTTGAAGGGAACAAGTTGGTGGAGCCTAGAAATGGGCTCTACCTTAAGAAGTACTTTTCTTAGGCTTTGACTGAGCACTTACTTGTTTATATATATTGTATGTTTGTACATATCTATCTATTGGTTTTAGTGTTGTTGATATTTTTCATCTTCTTTGGTAGGTATTGATGGATGATTCAATATATTTAGGATTCACCGATGGTGCAAGTAGGCATACCTAGAACCTTTCTTCCATGGCCTAGTTGATTTATTATCCATTTGGCCAGTGGATGGTTTCAAGAGGAGTATGTATCTGTCCTACTTCAAATAATATTGCCAAATATACTATCATTATTAATTTTCTATCCGAAGCAATATCTCTTGATATTGATTCGTTAGTTCTTTATTTAGACTCACAATTGGTGGTATCTTAGTTGAATAGCATTTATCAGGTACGAGATCCCTATTTGTATTGCCAATTTCTAAAAGTACAATTGTTGCAACGATCATTTGTTTATATCACATTTGTTCACATTCAATGATCAAAAAATTCCTTAGCAGATTCTATTGCTAATCAAGCATTGGACTGACATATAAATCATTCATCAAATTAAAAAAACATAAAAAATAATCGAAGTATCATATATATATATGATCATCATAAAATCGTATGTATATAGATAGAGTGTTTGTGTCCAAAATAATATACAAAAATTGGGACAAAATGCCCTACAAAATTTGGGCTTATGCCCATCATCATGTCTAATCATAAAAATATCTGATCATCTATCTATCTAGCTCAGGATGAGCAACTAGAAAATAAACAATGGCATTGGCCACATGCCGAAATAGTCGCACCCAGTCTCGTGGTACTCCTACCACGTGACACTGCATCTCCTTGAGTAAGTCCTCTATGGCTATCATGGGTACTTGGTGAGTCAGTCTCACCAAGTTCCTCTAAACTGCATGGAGAACTCTCTCAGTCTTAGCTGCAGCCCCTTCAACATCTCTTCCATGATGCCTATGTCGAGGAAATCTGTCAAGTCTCACTGGCCCCACATCTGAAACATGATCAATATATTTTGTAAGTGTCTTGTCTCATAAAAAATATTTTTAAATTCATTTATATTAAATATCTAATAAAAATTAAGACATTCAAAAAATAAAAATTATTACCTTGGCACCCCATGCCACATCTAGTGGTAGTACGAAATCTGGATCTCCCCAGAAATCCATTCTGGCATAGGGGTAGTCATCGATTGTGATGACCACTTGATCCCACCATGCGAAAAACTCATCATCAAAGGTCATCCTGAGGACTTCACCACCCCCTAGGCATTTCATCAGGTCAACTCATCTTCCCAACCATGGCTCCCTCGGGCTGCCGATCATTGATAATACCTTGGGTCAAAGCCCAGGTAATTTCTCAAAGAAGAATGAGCATAAGATTGTACCGTATCTAAAATTACCCTTCTGAATGGAAGTGAGTTGGTTCTTCATGTTTTTCAGTAGAGGTGTACACCAATCAAACGCAGTAGTGAGGAAATCTACTACTAGTTTCATGGATACACATGAAGCCTAATGTAGAAAGACAAAACCATTTACCCTGGCTATGGTAAATAGTAGGATTTTCAAGGATGACCAGGACAGTATATGCGGATGTAGTCTTCCATGTTGAGACTACATCTTGTCCTGCCACTAGAATGCACTCTCTCTCCCCATGGAGAAAGACCCGTGATGAAATATCTGTCTTCTATCTCAATCCTCAGGGGCATCTGATAAATCATGAATGCATCATCTTTTGCACTCCAGTAATGAATCAACAACTCAAGCAATCATGTATTCACCTTCATGTTTGGAAATTTGAATAATTTTAGCAAGCCAAAACCTCTCAAAGCAGCTAAGGCATTTTGATCCTCCATTACTTGGTTATCAATAGCACTATGCTCCCTTTCACACCAGGTGATTGTCATCCTGCCCAAAAAAGATGTTTCAAATCAGTTGATTTATGTTTTAAATTTTACTCACGCACATGTGGGTTACCTTTTTGCACAGTCGCATGTAGGGCCCTCGTATACGCGGGTTACCTATATTCAACCCGCGTGTACGCAGAGTTGAAATTTTTAACATATTTTCCTATGGTCAAATATGGAAAAAACATCTAAAAAGTATCACAAATGATTAAAAGCATGATAAAAGGGTTACCTGGAAGTTTTGGAGCGATTTGAATGGTTGGATTTGACGAAGGAAGTTTGTTTGAGTTTGTCTCCATAGCTCCTTGCTCAAAACACAAATGACAAAAATGTGAGTCCAAAAGTCCTTATATAGGTTGAAAAATAAAAATTGTTTTTTCAAACGTTGATTTTTATCATATGGAATTTTTGACCTTTTGGCTTGGAGTGTTGAGAATGGGTTATCTTTATAGGAAATTTTGGAAAATTCTTCAAGAAATCATTTTGGTCCCATGACCACAGGCCCATCATGGCAGATATCATTTTCTTATTGGCATATAGGTTAGGGAATACCAATTTCCACTAGATTTTTCATACTAGCCTCCATACTGAAATATGTTTACCATAGGGTTGACCCCATCATGTCTTGGTTCACAAACCATTTTCACTCGCCGACTTTAAAATCATGACGCGTTGGTAGAGCCAACCTTTACATGGGCATCTTAGTTAGATCCTTGCTGACATTTGTTGCCCATGCTACTATATTGAGTAGGCTCGGGAGTTCTCTTTAGTCCTGCCATGACCTGTTCGTTGAAGACTCATTCTCATTCTTTTGCACTATTTTCTGGCCTTATTCCCTAGAGGATCCTTTGTGTTGAGTTGTACTACTGCATTTCATATTGACTTTTTGAACCTTTAGGCCTTGTGCTGATTCCTTCCACATTATTGGCCTACGGGTTACACTTGCACTAGATTGATGAACGATGCCTTAATGCCTTCCTTCTAGTGGATCTTTTCCCATAGACTTTAGATCATTGTTATGGGAAAGAGATCTATAGTCCATTTGGCAGTACATTAGGGTTTGCAGTCATCAGTGACAGATTCCTTTATTATTGATAGTGGGAAAACATCATTGTCTCTTGATTGATAGATTCTTCCAAGTGTTCGACTATAGCTCATTTATTCGCACTTGTTAGATTGTAATGTGTACCTTGACTCTTATCATCATTATCAGTGAGTAGCCTTGCGTTTGTTAACTGTATACATCAATGACCGGTAATCAAATGATTTCTCACATGGTCGACTTCAGATCATTTATTCCCATTGTGTAGAAATGTACCACGACAGTTGGTGAAGACCTCGAGTTTACATCAACATGTCTTGGTTCACTTGTCATTTGCTCTTGTTTCTGTTAGTTGACACCATAAACCTTATTTATTGCAGTTCCTCACAATGATATTTTATATGTTGGAACTCGAGTTGCAGTGTAGTACAATTTATTCCATCATGTTCACTTGGTACTATTTGGATTAATTTCTTGACTTCAGTGATCATCTTCATACTTCAGCATCATTGATCAACTCTTTATATGTGATATTCAGACATGTACTTTCTTGATTATGATCAGATGATGCATTATGTATTTTTCAGTTCCTTTATACTTATATGCATGTTGGATCCACTTTTGTACTTGACATGCAAACATGCTTTACTATTTTTGAGCATGGGCATGCTCACCTCAGATAGTAGTTTCTTTTTGATCTCTTTCTCTGGCTTGGCAAGATGAATTTGGGTGAACTCCTCCGCACTATCGACATGATTCTTTCTATGCACTTAATACATTTCAGCCATCATGTACCCCTTATGACCTCATATATTGGGGGGCATATGTTATAGCACCATTTACCACTCTTGATAGCTCTGATGCTCTGATTATGGCCTAGGGAAACCCTTCCTTCCAGACTTGGTCCAAAATCTAAAAAAATAGTGTTTTATTCCGCATACACTACTTTTCCCTGTGATAAAAGCGTGTACACACAAGTCAACATATACCCAGCCCACATACATATGTTAAAACACTTCAAAAATTAAATTTCCTTAATTTCAGGAGGAGTTCACGGGTTTTACCTGTTACTCACATCCTATTTCCCATGGCCCCACTTTTTCCTAACTGAAAAAACTAATTTGGAGAAGTATAGATAAACCTCCATGGGAAGGCTTTAAGGGGGAAGATATGAGATATTGATACTATAGTGATATTATCCCTAATCAAGTCTGACAAAATCCCTATGCCTCCTGCACTCCCCAAAGCTTTAGGAAACCCTTGTTTCCTTGTTGGTTCCATCCTTCATCTTTCTTGAGACATCCTTGTATTGGTGATAGAGGAAGATTGCTGGGTAGGAAAGGGTGGATTTGAAGGACAGTTCTTCTTGGAGTTGGAGAAGGACTTGGGTCATATTTCTCCACTTTACTTGTAGCTAGCTTCAATAAAGGAATGTTGTTATATTCCTGATATTAAATGTGTTTATGCATCGATTTATATTGTAATTTGTTTATGAATCTTACATTGATGTGTAATTATTCATTCATTTATATGATTTAAATTTAATATCATGAACAAGATTTATGTTCCCACTATTGTATATATTTCATTTGAATAATTTTCAGGTTTCAAAGACATGAGGAGAAGCTGAGGGTTTTCACCCTGCGAGATCTACCCAAACATAGGAAATCCGGGTAAGGACATTCCTACAAATTTCAATAGAATAAACATTTAGGTTGATTTCCTAAGAATTTTTTGTTGTGGTTTTCCCTCCGCTCTGTTGGGGTTCTCAACCCAAGACCCTAGGGTTGTCTCACCCGCAATAACTGTATTCCCTCGTTGGGTGAGAACTACACCAATAGCATAGTCAGAGGCATCTATCTCAATTTCAAATGGTTTTTGCAGGTCTAGAAATGTGAGTAGAAGTGTAGATAAGAGATAGTGGTTCAGCTCATTGAACAACTTCTGTTGGGACTCGGACCAGGGAAAAATTACTTTTTCTCTTCCCTTAGTAATCTGACTCAAAGGCCAAGTGATATCGGAGAATTCCAACACGAACCTCTAATAAAAATTGACAAGGCCCAAAAATGTGTGAAGATCTATTAGAGTGGTCAGGGATATCCAATCTTGAATGAATTGGATCTTAGATGGATCCACATGCATGCCTTGCTCATCTATGATGTAATCCAGATATTGGACCTAGCTCATGAAAAGGATATATTTCTCTAGGTTGGAACATAGTTTATTCTGCCACAGGGTTTGAAGGACCTGCCAAATATATTCCAAGTGCTCTTCCCAAATATTATGGAAGATTAGAATGTCATCTAGATATAAAACCAAAAACGAGTTGGTGAAGGGACAAAATATGTAATCCATTAGCCTCCTAAATGTTGCAGGGGAATTTGTCAGCCCGAAAGGCCTGACCAACCATTCAAAAAATCCCTCCTTAGATTTGAAGGTAGTCTTTCATACACCTATGGTCTCTATTGGAACCTGGTGATAGCCATACTCTAGATTGATCTTTTTGAAATAATTTCCCCCATTGAGCTAGTCAAGAAGGTCATCAATCCATGGGATTAGATACCTATTCCTGACAGTGATTGTTCTATACAAGTAAACCAGGCTCCCATAAGGTGAGGAACTTCATGAGATGTTCCCCTTTTGCAGCAACTCTTGGATTTTCCACTTTATCTCTTCATTTTCTAGAATGGATTGATGGTATATCGGCCCATTTGGTAGATGTCCTCTAGAGCTCAAATTGATTGAATGCTCGACCTCAGAATGTAAGGTAAAACCTATGGGTGAGAAAAATATGTCCCTATATCCTTCCACAACCTTATACACCTACTTTTGTTGCATGGAATAACCTTTCCCCGGGGCCATAGATGTGGCCATGATCTTCCCCTAACTTTGAGAGTGAATAAAAGAGAAAACAAATTTCCTAGTCTGGGAGATGATCTTAATACATTGATTAGCAGAGATCAAATAGATGGTGGTGGGCAGGGCTACCTATGGTATTCTATATAACTTATTGCTCAAAGTAATAATAACAGTGTGATGCCTAGACTCATATAAAACATGATGCTTCCACGATTATGGTTGGCCTAACAATGCATCAAAAAATTCAAGAGGATCAACATCAAACAATATCTCATCCATGAAGTGTTTGATGTTGTAGGGAAGACAACATTATTGGCTAACACAGAGATCTCCCTCATCTCTTTTTTCTTCCACCATGGGAGGTTGTTAGGGTTGGAAAGGCTGATCTTGGAAATATTAAACTAATTCAAGCCCTAACTCCTTATACCCTAACCTTGTTGGGGACATGCACATAAAAACTGAGAAAGAGATGACCACTATGATACCGCTGAATTAGACTTATGAAGGAATGTAATGAAATACAAATATAAATAGAAACAAAGATCTATAGTGAAAAAAAATTTCAATTCATTAATAGGAAATTACTGAAAATTATTTACATGTAGAATGGAAATAAACTAGCTTGGGGGATGGTGGATTATCTTTGAGAAGAGATGTGTAGCTACATACTTTTTGAATTGTATTACAATAAGGCTCGAAGGCCTATTTATTATTGAGAAATAATGGAAAAGCCTAAACATTTGAAAACCTAATCCTAGGAGATGAAGTTCCAAAATATGTTGGTCCCGTGGGGGTAAATTGGTCATCAACTTCCTGGGGTTGTAACTTTAACATATGATCTCTTTTTTATGCATATGATACCTCACTAGAAAGATCTATATGAGGAAAACAACTTTTGAATGAAAACCCATAACAAAATATATGGTTTTTCCTGTTCATATGGAATTATGCAGGAATGAAAAAAATACAAATATAAACATAAACACAAATATCTAGCAGAAATAAATCTTAATTTCATTAATATCAAAGAACTAAATGATGCTTACAAGTGGAATGGAAATAAACTAGATCGGGTGATGGTAGTTATCTCTGAGAAGAGATGTGGTAGCTACATGTCTTTGAAATATGTTACAATGAGGATCAAGGGCCTTTTTATTATTGAACAACAAAGGGAAACCCTAAACAACCAAAACCCTAAGCCCATGAGATGGAAGGCCAAGAGTTTGTGGGCCCAATAGGGGTTAGTTGGGAAGCCAAATTCCTAGGGTCCTAACTTGGTCATAGGATCTCCATTTAGCGGGTATGATACCTCATTGGAAATATCTCTCTAATGCAATTTAGGGGGCTAAAACAACTCCCAAAGATTAGGACCCGAAAGATTGCTAAAAATGGTAAATGCAACTATAATAAAGGAAACTGATGAAACTAACTGGAGTTTTATGTCGAATAGGTGGGTGGCCACCAATATCCACTTGGATCAATCTCTCTCCCCCCCCCCCCCTCCCCATAGGAATAAATGGTTCCCATTGCGTGTAGAGCCTCCATGAGGTGAGGAAATTTCTGTTGAACCTGGTCCCTGGTGAACCACTTGCCCTAATCCCTGGTGAAACACTTGCCCTAAAGTAGTTGGCCTGCTTTGAAGACTTGATATAGTTGGATCCTTTTACGATGAGTAATTTTTTTATGTGTGTTCATGATCTTTTTAGATTTGGCCTATTCAATGCATCTTGGGTTGGGATTTGTTGGTGTCAGTTGCTCAACAATGTATGATGTGTCGAGAAATGGGGGAAAATATAGTCGTAACCCAGGTGCATGCCAAGGAACACTGGAATACTAAGCTTGAAATAATTGTCACCTAAAACCTTAGTGATGGTATAAGGCCCATATCAAAGCAAGTGAATCTTGTGGTGGGGCCCAGTGAGGCACTCCTTCTGCAAATGTAACCAAACTTTGTTTCCCACCCAGAACTTGCGTGGTACCCGATACTGATCATCAAGGATAATTTTAGGGGCGAATGTTTGCTCGAATATTTTGTATCATAGTACATTTTTACAAATCACCTCAAATAGCCCACCTTATTTTAAGGGAGAGGGTAAAAAAGGTAAATTTAGCCCTTGAAATTAGGACTTACAACCTTCCATTCGCCCATTTTCAAGAATAGGTTTTTTTTAAGTGAATCCTATGGGCCAAATAACATATTTATAAAAGAGGTATGGTAAATTAATAAAAATATAAATAAATGAGAGGTATGGTAAATAAATAAAACATTTTTTATATTTACTCCATAAGTCACCTTATATACATGTAAGGGTGTAAACAAATAAAAATATAAGTAAAGTGGAGGTATGCTAAATAAATAAAATGTCTTTTTATACTTACTCAAAAGGTATGGTAAATAAATAAAAATATAAATAAACTAGACGTATCATAAATAAATAAAACCTCTTTTTATATTTAGTCCATAACCCTCGTTCTATTCATGAAGCCTCAAGAAAGAGGTTTTATTTAAGTGAATCCTATGGGCCAAATACCATATTTGTAAAAGAGGTATGGTAAATTAATAAAAATATAAATAAACGAGAGGTATGGTAAACAAATAAAACATTTTTTATATTTACTCCATAAGTCACCTTATATTTATGAACACTCAAAAAATGGGTTATATTTAGGTGAAACCTATGACCAAAATACTATGGGACAAATACCATGGACTAGATTGTTATTAATACCATGCAAAAACCCCATTATTAACCCTAATATTAGAATTAATAAAAATAAAAATGGCACATGGTATTGACCCATGGTATTCACCAAAATGGCACATGGTATTGACCCATAGTATTCACCTGGAATGTAGCCTATTTAAATGGGGGAATTAAACCAGCATGTAGCCTATGCTAAGATTCACCAGGAATTTACAAAGTTTTATTATTTAGTGAAAGACTCACGAAGATCTTACAAGATTTTATAATTGAGTAAAATATTTGCCATGCCTTGTGAGAGATTCGCCAAAAAATTATATATACATATTATATTATTGATAAAATTGCCTTCCATTTTTCCTATATACCATGGAGATTCGCCCATTTATTATATTTATAAATTTAGGGGGGTTCTTAAAATTTTCCCTGCTGATCATGATGTTGTTTATACTTAGTGTTTGCTTTGTCCAATATGTCATGGTCCTCATGATGGATGTGTTGAATGCACTCAATTAATTTGTTATCCCTCTCAACATCAGACTATATATGATCTAAATCTTCCTGAGTAGTTGTAACTGGTATGGAAACATCAATGGGACATAGTGGCTAGAATCCCCTTCCCACTTGAAATGTGTTGTGGCCAGTTGAGATATGGAGAGATCTATTGTAGCTATTGTAGACATAGGGAAGGTTGTCATCCCATGTGTGTGGGTGCTTCATGTTGTACATATGGAGGATATGCACGATAATTCCACTTACGACCTCTATTTTTCCATTAGCTTGGGTGTGGAAGGTCATGGACTTAGCAATCATGGTATCCAACAATGACGAGAGGCTTGACCAAAATGCACTTAGGAACCGGATGACCCGATTTGAGATAATGGGCTATGAGATCCCAAAGTGTACCCATACTCATTCAAAGAAGAGTTTGGTAATGGCTTCTGTTGTGACGGTTTTCTTCTAGGCCGTTAGAATGGCCATCTTAGAGAATTTGTCCACGACCACGAAAAAATAGTTGTTTCCATGCTTGTAAGAAGGAATGGCCAACATATAATCCATGGAGATTGATTCCCAGGGTCGGCTAGGAGTAGGAAAGGGAGTATATAGACCTTGCTTCTTGATTGTAGGTCTAGCAATGGATAAGAAGTGCACTATTTGATGTACTTCCCAACATCTTGTAGAAGGTTCACCAATAAAAATACTTTTGAAACACTTCCACTCTCTTGTCCACCCCAAAATGTCCAACGACTTGACTGTAGTGCGCCTCACAAATCATCTTAGCACGCTTGCTTAAAGGAATACAAAATTGTCCTAGGTAGCATAATAGTGTGTCACGGAGGTGAAATTTTGAGATTTTCTTACCTTCCCAGATCACCTAGTATGTGGTGTCAAATTTTGGATCACACTTGTAAAGATGTGGCCATTCCAAAGTCTCATGTCCAGAATTGTCGAGAACAATGATCAACACTATGACTGGCAGTCAGCTAAGGTAGTCTGCAATATTATTGGTTATTCCCTTCTTATACTTAATGTTCAAATGGAACTTTGCAGGTATGTGGACCATTTCTAATGGCGATCGTTCTGTAACTTTCCTTGTGTCTCTATGAATTACAGGGGTTAGTGGTCTATGTGGATGATCGTTTCCTTTTGAGAATGTAATGCTTCCATTTTTGGCAGGTTTAAATAATGCAATACATATCTTTGTCATAGGTGGCATGCTTCTAGACTATTTGTGAAAGTGTCTCACTTTTATATGCCACCAGATACCCCTGCTAAGTAAAAAATTCCCCAATGGCATAGTCAAATGCATATATGTCAATCTCAAATTCTTGTTGTAAGCCTGGTAATGTGAGCAATGGTGCAGAGCATAGGCAATGCTTCAACTTGGGAAATGGCTTTTGTTGGGATTCACACCAACAGAAATTTGTTTTTTCTCTTCCCTTGTGTTGAAGCCTCAAAATTCGTTGCAAAAAGATGGGGGATAACCACCCGGTCTGAACCTTAAAAGAATATCCTTTTCCATTTGGTGTAGTGGCTCCAACTGGGGTTAATGGAACCAGTTTCACTAAGGATTGATTTAGTAATTTTGTTGGGGTGATATAATATATAATGTAGAATGATTCAACTAATAATGATCTAATCTAAACAATAAACATATTCATCTATTTTATTCTAACATTACCTTACTATAAATATACCCGGTAATAAACTAAGATATGTGATCTTTAGAGATGTCTCAAAGCAACTGGTAATAAATATTATTAAACTACTAAAAGAAATGAAATCATGAATGATAATTGTTTTGGATAAATAGTTAGATAAAACAATTGAGATAACTTTATCGCATATAGTAATTTTTCATGTATTCAATAAGGAATCAGATTTGAAACATCATACAAAAGTGCAATAATGTAGAACTATAACTCAAATTTTCATACATAAAACAATCAAAGAGAGAGTATTGCTAATGCATACATAAAAAACTATCATAAGATAAAAGTACCATATATGAAAGGTCTTTCTCATGGGCTCAGCAATATTGATCCACTTTTATCCAATCAAATACACTCTAAGAGTACAGAAGTTCAATTTCAGTAGAGTATGATTTGATATTAAAAAAAAATAGATCATGTTCCAATAATTTCATTAAAACCTTCACAAAAATACAAAAGTGTAATGTCTTGCAAAGTGTTTTTGTTAAAATCCTAGACCTCTCTCTAAATGCGTGAGAGGGGTTTCAATACTATAATACATGCCTCAAAAATAGATTATTACATAAAAAGCTGAGGAGGTTTCAAACAACCTTCCTTAAAATAAGTGAAAATAAAAATAAAAAATAAAAATAAATGATGACAAGCTTCTCCAAATTGAATGGTCCTATTCGACCATTCGTTTGTTGAGCTCGTAAATGTCTATGATTGGATTAACCTAGGGAGGTTGGCCAATTATGGATCTCAGTTTCCCTATGAATACAACATTAGTGAGAGTTGGCACCATCTTTTGAGCAGAATTAGTTAAACAATGTAGAGTCATCCAATGACTATGTGGTTTTACCTGAAACCGCTAGTATGTTTCCCAATCGAGCTTAAACAGTTGATTGATTGCTTATGCATTTGTTTGGGAAGTTTCTTTCCACCATTCTTCCAACTGTTTAACGTCTAGGAGAGCTTTTGGACTTGTTGTGGGGAAAAGTATCCGATGCGGATGACCCTATCCCTACTCTAAAGGTGACAGTCTTTAGCAACAACTGAAAGTAAAGCTTTGATATTTTCCTTTATGAAAGTACAGAGAGAAGGAAGAAAAGATTAACCAACCTGGTGTCTTTCGCTTAGTCGATCCTTGTCCTCTCTCTTTGTCTCTTGTTCCCAGCTCCTTGCTCTCTTTGCCGGTCCAGCTACACACAGATCTGCACAAAACAAGAGAGGAAACTACAAGATACATGTACTCATAACTGATGCATGGATTAGAGTGAATCAAATATACATGTAAATACAATACATCAATGCAATACAAGTATATAGGAGAACATGCAAAACTTTATTGATAGAAGTAACAGGGTTCTGAGAAGGTTACAACCAATGATGGCTCCAATCCAGCAGCACCTCCCCAGCAGCAAGAACTCTCCTCTTCACCTCTAGTAAAACAATCACCCAATAGCTCTAACTGTAAACCAACAACACCTCCTTGCTTTACACAAAATTCCAGCCTCCTTAGACCTCATAGAAGAGCTCTATATATAGGAGAGAAGAAGAGAGGATGAGTCAGCTTGAGACTGACATGAAGCTGCCTTGTGTCCTCTCCCTCTTCAGTTAATCTTCAGTTCTTGAGTCCACTTGGAGATCCTTGCTTACACATGGTGATCAAGTACCTCTTACTCATCACAGGGCGAATCTCATGAACCAAGTGTCAGTTTGGAAGCTTCCTGGGCAGTTGACACCTTGCAGGATGACTGTGCCACTTGGCCAATCTCACCCAGCGCAGGTAGCCTTCATTAATCTTGACTTCCAGCGCAGGTACAAGGAGGGACAGTTGCATTCCAGCGCAGAAGCTCAGTGGAGCAGCTGACATGATCCAAAATAAGCCTGTTTTGAAGTGTTTTCAGGTGGAGAACTGATTGGAAGTGCTGTTGTTTGATGACCTTGTTCTTTTAGGGGTAAGAACAACATGTTTAGGGACTGAGGATCCCTGTAATTATTGACATTTCATGCTCCATGTCGCGAGGCACAAAAATGTCTATAACAGTTGCCCCCTAAAGTATGAGGCCGTTTATCGGGTGAAATGCTTTATCTAGAGGGTCCGAAGTTCATTCCAGTGCTGAGGAGGCGCCCTGTAATACAATACAATACAATACATTATTTTTCATTCTATTTTCATGATCTAGCTGAGGCGGGCATTCCCATGCTCAGCTTTTATAAATACATTTTGGTACATATGACAGACGATCGTCTGAAGGTAGACTGATAATTTTCTGCTGAAATTATCATCCTTTGAATAGGATGATCATCTGCTGCAATGATGTACATGGCAAATGCTTTATATTTCCTGAATATATATCGCAGCCCGGATGGATGAAACTAGATCCGGGGTCTTCAAAACTCGTTCGATCTTCACTCTAAGTACAAGTCGATCCATGTGAGAATTTCGCTGAAGTCGAACATGGAAAGACATCGCTTGATTACCGGTCAATAATGAAAACCGTTAACAAGCGCGAGAGGAATCACCAATAATGACGATGACCCTCAAGGTACTGCAGTACAATTCACGTGGCGTGAATAAAGGACTTGGCGTCGAACGCCACGCAAAATCTTCCGGTCGAAGGTCATTGATGTATACCTGTCGCCGGAAGTGAGAAACTTGCCATTGAGGCATGCAAGCTTCAAAGTACTGATGGGGGTGTTCCTAGATCAACTTCTTGGATAATGAGCTGAAGTCGACAAGAAGCGATCCGTCAAAGGAGGGCCTTAATGAATCCCACATCAATGACACGGAACGGAGCTAATGATTTTAGTGGAGGTGAAAACAAATCGTGACATATGATTCAGAGTGGCGATCATGAATGGATGAAGGATAATGTATGGCAGTGGATGGGACACGGTTGACACTTTCAGAATGACCCCTCTTGAACATATAACGACACTGATGCGATGGATCGGTAGCATTACCCCAAATGTGGATGGTTTGGCGAGGGCCATGGCGATGAGACCGGTGAATGAAACAACCCAACCCGATGTGGTACGGAGGAAAAGTGTCATGTTCAAGAGTGACTTGCTACCATTAAACTTTGATGTTCTCCCAATTTTTCCCCAGTCATTTCTGACCAGTACCTCTTTATTTTTGTCAAGCTTGAGGAGGATAACATATGCTTGTTCTATAACCTGCCCTTCGGGCAAGCCCATCGCTAAGATTTAACGAGCCTAGCGATAGGGAAACTCGTTCTCGTCTAAAGACAAGTTTGTCGCTATTTAATCATTTTAACGAGTCTAACGACAAGGAAAACTCGGTCCTTTTCATTTTTAGAGAGTCTGAAAAGGTACAGAAAGTTAACTCCATAATTCCTTTTTCGTCATCTAATCCCTTAAGTCCGAAAAAGTATAAAACAATACAGAAGGGATGGCTGTTCGGTACTTTTACGAGCCGAACAAGACAAGCGCTCGATCCTTTTGTGCGATAATCCCTCAGGTCCAAAAAGATTAAAATTTAGAGGAGGGATAGCGTTCCGGTCTTTTAACGAGCTGGAAGGCCAAAACTCGGCAAACTTTTCATATTTTACGAGTCAGTGAAAAGAGCTGAAAGAAGACTCGTCTTTTGAGGAACGAGTGATAAACAGGGATAGCTACAGATTCCAGGTACAGGTTGGAATTTTCCAATCACGGCAGTGTCACAAGGATGGCTAGGTGAAATCACTCTTCGCAGCTGTTTCTCAAAAGAAGTAAACACACAAATGGAAGTGAATGATCGGCCAAATGAACAGTGGAGGTGATGGATGAAAACACGATCAAGTTTCTTACGGCTGATGAATTTACGATCTCAAAAGGTTATTTACCGGTTCATTTTTTTTCATGAGCTTGAACTCTGGGGGAAACTTTTGCTCACACTTTTCTATTTTTTAACGAGCATAAATTCAGTCCTAAAACTGCTCGGATTTGCGTTTATTTTTTAACGAGCATGAACTATATGCTAAAACTGCTCGATATACCAGTCATATGAAGAACGCCTCTCGTAAGGACCAGTTTTTATAGAGCTTATGCCTTACCACAGCTATGCTCACTTTTGGCAAATTTTACTTTTGCCCCACAGGCTTCTCTCATGCAAGTTTGGAAACGGCTAATCTTAAAACCAGATAAATAACCGCCCCTAGCTTGCACTCCAGAAGGTTTGCATGCCCCCAGGTATAGGATAGAATTTCGAGGCTGCCCCTCCTCTCCCCTACTTCTGTTTTTCTTTGGGTGTTCACATTTACTTGTCATCTTGCCAATCTAATGCTAACGATACTTGTCTTCTCGTTATTCTAAGGGGTCTTACGCAGTACTCAGGCTTCCCGTCGGCCCACTTTTAACAAACAGCTATTTGTGACAATAGAAGAACACCAATCAAAGATAAAACATTGGCATTATTGAGGGAGGCTTGCCTCTTTCTTATTATTTCAAAGACGGTTCGATTTGCTGCCGCAGATCAATCTCTTTCTTCGGCGGTGTCTATCATTGGGTTGTCCAAAGATGGTTACCCTCTGTCACAACAATACGGTCTCCTTCTTCGTAGACTGCCCCTGCTTATCCTTCAAAACATATGTTTCGATGGGCGAGGCTTGAATTCAAAGATGGTTACTACTTGTTGCAATAAGGGAATTCCTACTTGGGCATTGCCCACTTTTTTAGACAAAGGTGAATGACTCTTTGGTCAAACACATAACTTTAACAAAAGATTATTATTCTAGAACAACCCCACTTCCTTCGGACGGGGTACGGACTAGTCATATTCTTCTGCGGAAATTCTTTCTTATACCCGGGGTTTCTTCTGCCCGAAGCAGACCAGGGTGCATGCCCCCTGGGTCCTAGTCTTTCTTTCCGAATCACTCGCGCTCATCGGGAAGGAGGACCGGGGGTGGAGGCGAATCTTGAGTGAACAGACCATTTAGGATTGGTATTTGACTATTTGCGATGCGAGATCCCGGAAATGAAAGTTGGTCTACGAGCTTGACCACCCTTCCTTCGTGTGGAAAACACATTACTCTAAAGAGTGAGGAGACTATCGCTCCCATGCAATAAATATAGTCGCGTCCAAGGAGTAGGTTATAATCCAAGGGTCCTTGAACTACCAACACGTTCATCCTGACGGTCTTCCCTTTCAATGTAACAGGTACATCGGGGAGGATCCCTAATGGTCGACTGGTTCCTTTATCAAAACCTGAGAGATTTCTCAACTCAGGTAAAAGCGCTGGGGAACCCAGTGCTTTCCAAGCAACAGAGGAAAGGATACTCACAGACGCCCCTTCATCAATGATAGTACCAGCCATAATCATTCTATAGATCTGGACAATGATTCTGAATGGTATACTGGCTGGTAACTGGGGTCTGCCTAGTTGATTCCAATCAAAGGATACAACCAGGTTGCTTGGCGGTGGAACCGAATATACGGCCGGATATGACTCTGATGATGTTCCTTCCTGCGATAAAGGAATGGGCGCATTGCCCTGATGCTCATCAGAGTCGGTGCTGATGAAAAGAACCTGGATGGTGTCATCCTTGTTCTCATCAGTGAGGGTGTCGCATGAAGATGACTCTTCGGCGACGGTGCCATTTGAAGACGGGTCTTCAATGACGGAGTCATTGGACGATAGAACCTCTGAAGGAAGAACCGGGCCAACTGCCGTATCGACCTTTAGACTTTCGTCTGGTCTAGATTCAGTAGGTTCATTCTCAATGACCGACACTTCAGCTGACCACTTGAGTGGTTCAACTGGATTTTCAACTATCGAGGGATTAGGCGCGAGTTTTCGATATCCAGGTGGAAGTTGCACCGGTGACACCGGGCGATCTTCCAAAACTCTCTTGGCCTCATCTAAGAATGGACATTTGTGGATGGCATGATTGCCTTCACACAATAGACAGGGTGATCTTGGTCCCCTTCTTCGTCCTTCACTCTCGCTAGTTGACGGAATGCAATCAACATGACAACCAGAGGTTGATGCTACCGGATTGTGCAACCTTGGGGACCAGTCCCTTAGTATCCGGGGAATACAAGGACAATCTCGATGGAAATGGATCCCTTTGCAAATGACACATGGCGATTTAGGCCCGGTCGGTGCAGTGTGTGGGTTTTTGTCAGTTTTCTTCTGCCTGCCCCCAGTCGCCTTCGCCAGAGGCTCCTTCTGCTTCTTTTCTCTCTTCTTCTTTTCCTTCTTCTCCTTGGGAGGCTGACTTTTGCCAGCTTTACCTTGCGAAGATGAAGGATTAGAGGAAGTATCATAAGAAGTGGAAGGCTGGTGGGTAGTTCTAGATTGTTCTGATTGTTGATTCGACTGCTCAGGATTAGTGGCGATTTGGACGACATTAGTTGAAAAGAGCCATACAGGGAGGCCGATTGTCAATCCTGGAAGCGACAATGTAGCCATATGAGGCGCACCAACATCTCCCCAAGAGGAGAAGGGATTTGGACTTCCGCCAAGGTTACTTCCTTGGTTGGTGGGCTCCATACTTTTCAACTGAAAGATCAACGTGGGAATAAAAGGTGATTATGTTCCGCTTAAAATAAATTTTATTAACGACGCTTTTAGACACAAACTTGCTTTTTCATGTTTTAAGAGTCGAGAAAAAGCTAAAGATGACTCTAGTCGCCTTCGATGTATTAACGAGCCCGAAGTGACAAATGCTCGGTTGGACTTTTTCAGTTATAGAGTTTGAAAAAGGCCAAAAGAAACTACTCTGGAGATCTAGGCAGAGGGTGTGCCAAACCTTTCGCGAAACCACAGAATACGTTTTACGGTACGGGTGGTCAATCTTCGTGAATGCTGTGTTCACTGCATCGCGATCAGTAGGACGGCCGACACGGTTTCCTAAGGATAAAGGATAAAAGCCTATAGGGGTCTCCCAATATACGCGACGGTACGCGGGAGCTCAAGTCCGTGTTAGTGCCGCCGACTCTCAGGAGGAATCACCCACCTTCGTAGAGATCGACAGTCACTATGTTTAACGACGCCAGAACACGTCTCTACCTAGACCTCTAGATGTTTGCGTTAAATTCCAAAGCGTTGTTATGTAAATTGAGTTTATTTTAATGTTGATCTTTCTTAACAGTTTGCCTTTCAGGTTCGCCACGAGATGTATATATACAACTTCCTATATGCAATCTAAGAATGAGAAGCAAATCTTTTCAAACATTCAACTTTGAAAACCTTAATCTACTTGAGGGAAAAGAAAGACGCAACTTTTTCCACATATCAAAGAACACACACTAAAATTCACATTTTCCTAAATCGTCAAGCACACAGTCAAATGCAAAATGCACAATGCATGTATTTCTTTTCGTTATCCTTAATGTTGATGTAAGACAGAAAGGAAACTGTTGTATAATTTTGAATCTAATTTCAAGTAGAAATAAACAAGCTCGTCCACAATCAAAAAGACACCTTATGATAGACTTGTTTAAACACAGGAAATGTATAGATTCAAACCATAAAAAATGAAGAGCAAACAAACTCAAACAGCCATGAACAGTAATAAAACTAGCTCATAAGATCACAAAGACACTTTTACAGTTCAGGATCTAAGAGGCCACAGCTATACTGGTTCGCTTTTCACAATGGGAAACTGTAACTGAAACAAGAAATACTGAAAGAACATTCACAGTTTCATCACACAACTGAGGCGGAATAATGTCAAGGAGAAGTGGCTTACAGCAAGTACAATAACCAGCAAGCAATCAGCAAAAACAAGTGAAAACAGGGCCAAGACACAGAGGGAAAGCTGAGCAAGACAATGGCTAACTGGACCAGCGCAGGTTCTAGTCTGCCAGTTTCACTCTCAGCGCAGTTCCCGAAGGGAGCACCTGCGCTGTAATGCAGACTGCCTGTGGACAGCCTGCACTGACTCACGAGAGTTTCGTCTACAAAGTTTTCCGGGTCATAAAAGGCTCAAAAATGCACTGTTTTTGATGAAATAAAAAGCTATAGGTCAAGTACAGGCTAAGGGATGATCAAGAGGATGAAAAGCTATCACAAAGAGTAAAGAGTCTTCTGTAGATAAGCTCTTCAAATCTTGAATTTGCTCAGCAAATGAGCAAGAGTAGCAGTCCCTCTACTTCGCTTTTGATATAGTCAAAAGCTTTTCGATTTGGTACTCTTTTCTTCAAGAAATGAATAGCAAAATACTACAAACACCAACAAGATACTAGGCTCCCCAGCGGAGTCGCCAGTTTGTTGTGGGGAAAAGTATCCGATGTGGATGACCCTATCCCTACTCTAAAGGTGACAGTCTTTAGCAACAACTGAAAGTAAAGCTTTGATATTTTCCTTTATGAAAGTACAGAGAGAAGGAAGAAAAGATTAACCAACCTGGTGTCTTTTGCTTAGTCGATCCTTGTCCTCTCTCTTTGTCTCTTGTTCCCAGCTCCTTGCTCTCTTTTCCGGTCCAGCTACACACAGATCTGCACAAAACAAGAGAGGAAACTACAAGATACATGTACTCATAACTGATGCATGGATTAGAGTGAATCAAATATACATGTAAATACAATACATCAATGCAATACAAGTATATAGGAGAACATGCAAAACTTTATTGATAGAAGTAACAGGGTTCTGAGAAGGTTACAACCAATGATGGCTCCAATCCAGCAGCACCTCCCCAGTAGCAAGAACTCTCCTCTTCACCTCTAGTAAAACAATCACCCAATAGCTCTAACTGTAAACCAACAGCACCTCCTTGCTTTACACAAAATTCCAGCCTCCTTAGACCTCATAGAAGAGCTCTATATATAGGAGAGAAGAAGAGAGGATGAGTCAGCTTGAGACTGACATGAAGCTGCCTTGTGTCCTCTCCCTCTTCAGTTAATCTTCAGTTCTTGAGTCCACTTGGAGATCCTTGCTTACACATGGTGATCAAGTACCTCTTACTCATCACAGGGCGAATCTCATGAACCAAGTGTCAGTTTGGAAGCTTCCTGGGCAGTTGACACCTTGCAGGATGACTGTGCCACTTGGCCAATCTCGCCCAGCGCAGGTAGCCTTCATTAATCTTGACTTCCAGCGCAGGTACAAGGAGGGACAGTTGCATTCCAGCGCAGAAGCTCAGTGGAGCAGCTGACATGATCCAAAATAAGCCTGTTTTGAAGTGTTTTCAGGTGGAGAACTGATTGGAAGTGCTGTTGTTTGATGACCTTGTTCTTTTAGGGGTAAGAACAACATGTTTAGGGACTGAGGATCCCTGTAATTATTGACATTTCATGCTCGATGTCGCGAGGCACAAAAATGTCTATAACAGGACTGAATTCTTTGATAAGATTAGCAATGTGGAGATTTTCATTGACAACCTCAATGATGTTGTTTGTTGTACTGGCTTCTTTTGCTGCTACCCTCTCTGTTTGTTTTAACTGTAAATCCAAATCAATAAATAAGATGTCTTTGCAATACTCCTTGATCTTTGGTAGATCAGCCTTCTTGCCTTATTCATATTCTTGCTCATTCTGTTATACTTTTGTTTAGCTCATCATATTCTAATCTTTGATCAATGACTTGATCGTTTAATTTGTGACTTGATTCACTTAATTTGTCACCTTATTCACAATAAGGTTTAATAATTGAAAGTCTTTGACAGAATATTTCTTGCTGTTGTACCAAAAGATAATTCAACTCAATTGCCTCTTTGATAAATTCATCTACTTGAGGATTGCCTTTGAATTTTTCCAATATAGCTTTCATTTGGTGAATCAGTGTGTTTTTCACTACCATGTTTGTTTCATGTTGTACTATCATTTGTGCGAAAATTTGTTGAAGCTATGCCAGTTGTATTTCCATCTACCTATTGGTGTTTTTTCTTTCTTGCTCGAGTTGTTGTTCAAGTAATTGAACTCTTTCTTCCTTTTCCTTCAATAACAGTTGAGCCTTTGTTTCCTTATCAATTGCTACAGTTGCATAAGCTCCTGCATATTGTGATAGTTTTGTAAGGTTTTCTGATGGATTCATGGGGGCGTCTCTCCACACTATCTCCATTGACTCACTTTCAAGAGTTGTTTTTGCTCATACATAAAATTTTCTTTTATTTCTTTTCCTTTTTAATACATCCTTATGTGTAGGACTGTAGAATATATCCAAGGGCTGTATTTCTTCAACCTTCAAAACAATTTTAGAAGTTGGATGTGCCCGGATGAATTCAATGTCTTGAATAGTTACAATTTCTTGTATTGTGGCTTTTGGATTTACAACCTGTTGAGTGTGCTGTGGAGTTTGGAATCCAAATGTTCCTTCAAGAATAGTATTTGTTTAGAGATTTTTATTAAATTTCTCCCACTCCTATTCCATATTGATGACTGCAGTCTTTTCTGTTTTAGCCAGTGGGTGACTACTCTCCATGTCTTTCTTAGTTGAGACCTTCTTGGTTTTTTCTTCATGATTTTCTTATGTACCCTGTTTAGGGTATGCCTCAAGGCTTACTTCTTTATTCTTAGATTCATGTTCAGAGTCTTCAAAACCTTGAGCCGACTTCTCTTATGATTCTTCATCAGAATTGTGCTTGGAACTCTCCTCCAGGCTTATGGTGGGAGTAGGTTCTCTTACATTTTCAATTTGTAATAGGCCCAAAGGGACCTGTTCGAGCCTTTTATTTTTGTATATGTGGAATTCTCTCAGGTCCTCTGGGTCTAGCTTTAGTGACACTAAGTGAAAAACTTGTGAAAATCTCTCAGCTTGCTCAAATAAATCATCAAACAAATCTTCCTCATGACTGAATTTCCTGACTTTAACCATGGTAGTAAAATTCTTAGCAACCTGGTTGGGGTCATATTTTCTACCTAGCATGGTAGCTAGGTTTAGGGCTGTGATGTTATGTATTTCTTTAGATGCATGTCCAAGATCATGCAACGTGAAAGTGCCACATCATAATGGGAAGGTTGGCCAAATGGATTTCTTATGCTCCTTAAGGGTTTTGGTTATTCCATCACCCACTGTCTGATAAGTTATTTCCCGTGCCAATAGTTTATTTGGAACATAGTATGGGAGAAACTGGGGAGCAGTAATACTCCCAAAAACTCTGATATAAGTGAACCATTCCTCACCAAACCATCTCGCCACTAGTAAGATGTCTATCTTTGCTTCCTCTGAAAGCCTAGGAGCTTTCTTATAAAAAATGGTCTGATAAATAGGTAACATTGCACCATGAAAAATCTTATAAATATGGGAGCCAAACTGTGATTTCCACATTATTTTACGATAAACATGGATGGGTATAGGATCTTTTAAAGTCCATTTCCAGCCCATGTTTGGAAAATGTGAGCAAAAAAAATAACATCCATGACATAAGAACTCATGTAAAAGGGAGGGATAACCCGACTAGAGACAATTATATTATGCCCGTATTCTCTAATGGCCACGGCTAGATTATATGACAAAATGGCACTCCAGTTCTAAATGGTAGCATTTACAATTGCATCAATCAAGGGAACCCATTCAATGGGAAATTTGGTGGTATTATATTTTCTGAATAGCCTACACAACATTACAACTGCAAAATTATATGGGGATGACAGAGGTGCAATGGGGTACATACAAGTTTTCTCCCATCTAAACTTGTTGGATCCAGACCTCCAATTCTGCATAACGTCCATTGGATCTTCACTCCCTTTGGAAAAATTATCGATAAAATATTTGTAATATATTTTCTGTGGCTGCGGAAGATGGTACATTTGGCTCAAATTGCCTGTTTTGAATGATCCCATAACGTCTTGCCTGGTGTTTCTTAACGTTCTATCCAAAACATCTACTTCAGCAATAATCCATCTTACCAGATCTATATATGGCAATATTTTTGGTCTTGCAGTGATCCTATGTAGAAAAGAGCATGATGCTTCGAAGTAAAAAACATTGGATGAAGCTATGGCATATGTTGTTGCCTTAATCTCTAGGGGCCTTGGGTTTTGTACCTCTAGTAAATTATACATCACTTTCCAAGCCATAGTTTTGCCATATTTGTTACAAGTGGTATCAGAGAATAGCAGTAGCATTTCTGACTGCTTAAGGGCAATAACCTCTGCAGTCTTTTTTCTTTTCTTGACCATTTTTGTGAGTGATGTGTTCTTCGAAAAAATCCTTTAATTCGTGAAAATGGAAAAAATAGGATAAAAACACAGAGCAGTAAATGCAAGCGAAAAGATTAGCACAATAAATTCTAAAAGAACGTAAGGATGGAGATTTTAATTCAAACATGAATAAGAAATATATATCGTCTTGGGCTGTAAAACAAATAAATGCCCTTAAATCTCATTAACTATACATTAAGGCTTACACAAGATTTTATTTATGTCTTATTAAAATTCCGCATCGCATATTTCAAACTGATATTTCCGATTGGGTTGAATGTTTGTGTAATACTGATTTTTTATGATTGTGATGAATCAAAAATCTCATAAATCGCAAATCGCAATTCGAAGATTTATGAATAGATAGATTTAAAGTTGCTTTAATATTTTGTGATATGCGATAAGCGGGATTACGATATGTTGGACCCGAGTGTAGTTCTATAATAGTTTTAATATTTCGTTGTGTCTGGATTACATCGCATATCACATTTTTTGTGGTTTGTATGTTCGCATTCTTTTAAGAAATGTGATGGAATTGTGATAAATACCTTTGAAGAATAGTTCAAGCCTTAAGTATTATATAAGCTAAGTGCTATTTATGGGTCTTTTACAGGGATTTCGCTTATCACATCTCGTAGATTTTGTCTCATGATTAACCATTGTTATTATGAGATCTTACAATTTGCGATAAAGTGGGAATGTGTTGTCATAAAATGATTTGGTTTTATATCTTAGTTTATCCAAAGTTTTATTCCATATTATTTACAAAAGGCAAGCTCTTATTCGCTAAAAAAAAAAGTCGGATAATTTTTCAATGTCCCCATTTATTAGTACAATATTAATTAGTAAATCAATAAATGGGGGGGTTGTTGAACAGTACAACAATTGGCAATTCACTGGAAGAACTAGTTATCTGTGATAGTTTTTTGAAACTTCTAAAACTTCCAAAATAAAGATATTTCAGAAAATAGGAATGATATGAAATTTAAGATAAAAAAAATTTCTCTGAATAAGAAAACAAACTCACCTAATCACAATTCATTTGATATCCTCTTCAAAATGAAAATTCCTTTGTCTATATCAATCTTTACTTGCTTTAAAGATAAAGTAGGGTTATTTTGCAGATTATCTTTTAGATATACTCATTTGTCATAGGTCGCGCCTCTACTGCTAGCAAATGTCCATAGCCTCGAGAGGGTTACCTTTTAACCATTAAGGATTCATTATCCCATCCAGACAAGAGTGCAATTTTTAGAGATAAATTCAGACTCATATACTTATTCTCTTCTCTTTCTTTCTTAACTAGTTTATTTTTCTTCTTAAATCTTTCTTTTTTCTACTTAAAAGTCATTGTTTTGGTTTTGTGGCCAAAAAGTGACAATGCCATTCACTAGTTGTAATTCAACTAAACAAGCTGGCTCGTGATGAAACCCCATGTCTTTTGATTAAAATAATCTCAAGCCATTACCATGTTTTGATATGCAGTATTGGTAATGTCAGTCTATTATTTCCCTATGAACATGGTAAGTTGACTCTTAATGATACCTCTTATGTTTTAAGTTTTAGTATATTCTATAATTACACTCTAAAAAGAGAAAAGTTTACTAGATGGGGAGACTCATTGACTTCTTAATAGTTTCTAGATGATAATTATAGAGTTAAAGGTTCTTATCTGCAAAGAGTCTTTTCTTTGTTAAAGATACTTTTCCTGACTGATAATAAAACAAGGTCTCTTTATAAATTCGGGGTTTCACAAAGAATAAATAATTTTGGTTGAAACAACCAGATTTCAGAGAGATAGAACTTAACTTATTTTCGAATGTCATAATTATTTCCTTAACAATCTCTACTTATACAAGCAAAAAATCAAAAATATTTGAAGATATTTTTTAATAATAAATCCAAAAGTAAATACTATTTAACTTTTATTTTCCTAGGAAAATTAAAGGTGATAGTGTACAAGGGATAGAATATTTTATCTTCTATGAAAAAAATTCTTCAAAATATACCCATTCAAAAGCAGAGAATCTCTCTTGCCTAATAAATCTTCAAATAGAAACATTGATGGGTCGATTTATTCTGAAACCTGAAATGGGCCAAGCCACATTTTTTGGAATTTGGTATTTTTACCTTTTTCTTCATGTGCTTTATCCCACTTCAATACAAGGTCTCCGAGTTGTAAATATTTTGGACTTATAGAATTTGCATCAAAGGAAGATTTGACTAACTGTTGATGATGTGCATGTATGATTTTGGCTTTGTCTCTTTCTTCTTCGAGTTTGAGGATTTTTTAATGCCTTAATTGCATAGAAGCAGAAGGAGTTTCTTCAATAAATTGAACTAGGGCTAGAGAGGGAATAGCTACAATTGTAGGAAGAAGAACTTCTTTCTCATAGACCAGATTAAAAGGAGAAGTGCCTATTGATGCCTTCTGTGATATCCGATCTAACCATAGAGAAAATGTTAAAGATTTATGACAATTTCTTTGACTCTGATCAATATTTCATTTGATGATCCTTATGAGTTTTTTATTTTTTTATTCAGCTAGATCATGTCCTTGAGGATAATAGTTAGCAAAATATTTAAGTTTACAATATCTTGTTAGAGAAAATTTTGTCATAGCATTGCTTGTAAAATAGGATGCATTGTCAAACATGAGGGTAGTTGGTAGACAAAATCTGGTAATAATAAATTGATCAATAAAATCAATAACATTTTCAGAATTGGCTACCTTTAGTGGAATTTCTTCCACCCACTTAGTGAAGTAATCAATTGCTGTAAGGATATATCTATGTTGCTTTGAAGAGTGAGGAATGATCTCACCTATTATTTACATTCCCCATTGCTTGAATAGTTGTTCGATGTTGACTGGATGAAATGGAAATGTGGGTTTCCTTTGTCTTCCAGCAGTTGTTTGACAAATTTTTCACTTCCTTACATATTCGTGTGCATATTTGAATAAGGTTGGCCAATAATAGACAACATGCAGGATTTTATGCAATATTATGTCTCCTCCAAAATGTCCACAAGCTAGTCCATCATGGAGCTCCTGAAGAACCTTTTTTGCCTAAAATTTTTCAAGGCACCTAAGTAAAATAGAATCATAATTCTTCCTAAACAAAACATCATTGATGATTTCATATTACTTAGCTTTTAATCTCAAAGCCCTTTTTGTTTTGTAACTAAGTTTCATAAGGGCATATCGATTTTTCAAATAAAAGGTGATATCAACATATTTAGATTTAGTATCCTTGAGGCTTACCTCACATATTTGTATATCATCACCTGAATCTTCTAGTGCTGGTAGTGTTATTGCCTAAAATTGACCTCAGGCTGAAGGGAGGCAATTCTACGGTAACCACAAAACACACTTAACCTAGTAGCTAGCCCTACTAGGTCGGGAGAGGGCTGTCCCCTTATGGATCTTAGTCAAGATGACTGAATCATAAACAAGATTTTATGCTAGGTATATTAGCTCAAGGGTTTTGATTGAATTTGTTGGTGTTTTTGCCAGATCAGGAGGTGCTGGGAAATTTGGGTCTGGGAAACTAAGTCAAAATTGCAAGGGATTTTATGGGGCAAGGTAGGTATGATCTTCAGCACCTTAAGCTTGATGGGGTGAAACACTAGATTAGTGAGGAGATAAGAAGGACCTGAGAAAGTTAAGAATCCTTCCTAAATAGAAGAAAACATAAAATACTGGTGTTTTCCCAAGGTAAAGCATTAAAACCTAATGTATTCCACCTATCTGACTTGAAAACAACAATCAAAATCAATTATATGAAAGAGGCATACGTAAATAACATGAGAAAATATTAACAAAAGAAGAAACACATGCTAACGTCCATACCACGGGAATCCCATAAACATAGCTACAACTTTATTAGTTTCCTGCCAAAACTGCTACAAAATTATAACTGTTAGTACATGAGCATCCAGCTGAATCCACCCTCCCCAAATGACCAAGAAAACACATAATATAGAAATCTAAACTATTGATCCTAAATTGGGTCGAATACATGAGAAGAGGGGTTGTTTCAACCATTTCCAAGCAGAGAACTACAATCTAGGCAGTCAAACAACTTGCCTCTAAAAGTGGGGAAACTAATTCATTTGCCTCAAAACCACCTCTAACTAATGAATGTACCCTCTAACATTGTTTTACCATTACATTTACAAGCCATGCCATCAATTACATCAGTAAAATCATCAATGAGGAGAGAGAAATCAAATTCACAGTCAAAACAGGCGAATTTTAGTTTCCTAAACAAAATGGCCCTAAGCGCAGCGCCACTAGTCCTAAGGGAAGTGTCGCTTTCCACATGATTGTGGAGGCCTTCCACTTAGAGAAATTGAGCCCATGATAGATCATTGGAAAGGCCTTCAAGTATAGTTTCTAGAACACCTAGAATTTTTGAATTTGGAGCTCATTTGCCCCTAAAAACTTGAATCTACAAAGGCTACTTCTATGTGTCCAAAAAGAGGCAAAAAGGTCATTTTTGGGTAGTTTTTGGACCTTTTGGTGGACCTGATCTACTCCAAAACATTTGAAAATTTCCAGGGTGCATGTCCTCATTATTCTAAATCCAAAAATTTTAACTTTTCTCCATTGGATGCCCCAAGAAAAAGCATAGTGCCAGTGGCACTACGCTTCTTGGAAAATTTTCTGTGTTTTTGAATTTCCAAAATTTCAAAATGACAAAATTTCTTCAAAAGCTGACCAAATTTGGCATGAGACACCACCACCAACTACTTTGATGGGCTAGTGAGGCTTCAGCCAACATATTTAATCTATCTTGCTCTTTTTTGCCTTCCAAATCTCTCCTTAGCCTAGCCTTTAACTTTCTAATCATCATGTTACAAATTTTGTTGCGGGTCATATAATGGTATGCCATGTGTCTAAGAATTTTCCTGTCCCTATTGGTCTTCTCAATGAGCCCTTCAAGATGTAGGTTGACCCTTTCAACCCCAGTCTCCATATTCTTTTCAATTTCTTACTCGATAGGAGTCAAAGTGACATAAGCCTCCTTGTCACTTTGCCTCTTTACTTTCAATAGTTCAACCATGAGGACCTGTTTATCACTTAATTGTTTATTCTCATGTTCTAGTAAGTGATGACAAACTTTTCTCTCTCTAAGTTATCCATCAAGGCTTGTACTTGAACTTCCCTCTCTTGGACCTTTGGATCAATAACCCCAGTGTCATGCTGCTGAGGCTCATCATGTTCTTCCAACACAAACTCTCTTTCTTGCTCATCATCCAAGTCATCCTCTTGCACCTTTTCCTTCCCTTTGTTCATCTACTCAACCTGTACCTATTTTATCGATGTAGAAGGCAAGGCGCCTTCCACATCCCATGGAGTAAACACTTGGCTAGTTGCTGAAAAAGTTCTAGTGAGCTCCAGGTGATATTGCACTCTCTCAACCCATTCACAATAATTCATAGCAGCCATGGTGTCTAAAACATGAAACTACCAATGGAGAGGCTTGTAGTTCTCTTAGGTTAGTTGGCTCTTCTCTTGTGATCTTGCCTCCCTTATGAGTCTTTCTCTACCGCCTTTTCCTCTCCACTGAACTATCACTTGTTGTCTCCTCATCATAGTCATAGTCACCTCTATCCATGTTTAATCAATTTTCTTAGTTTGCATAGTTTTAGACAATGTATGGGATGAAGAATATGCTCTAGGGTTTGTAGCGATGGGTGTGAGTGAGTTTTAGTAGCTATGAACAAACCATGAGAGGGAGGGGAAGGTTAAGGAGTGATAAACATGTGGTAGAATGTGATGAGAGTGAAGGGAATGATAAGTAAAGGGTTTTATTTATGAGACTAGGTGATGGGAAAAACAAAATGACTAGGGTTTTATAGTGAAAACTAGGGTTTCATATAGGGAGTGAAAAAATTATCTAAAAATTCACATACACAAACTAATCACCAAGTAGAGCAACAATACTTACTTGTTCAAGGTGAATTTAGAGGTGATTGGGCAAAAATTTGAGGATTGGAGAGTTTTTTATGCTTTCTACCCTAAGCGTAGTGCACTTGCCCAGAAGCGTAGCAGCTGCTCCTAAGCGCAGCGCCTGTGTATTTTTGCACTAGTGAAAATTGCTCTAAGCGCAGCGCACTGCTCTAAGCGCAATGCCACTTCAGGATGAATTTTGACTACCTTCCCAATGTCCAAATTGGGCATTAGATAGCTTGTTGGAAAGCTTGTTGAGTCTGATTTCCAGAACCTCTCAAATGTTTCAATTTAGAGTTCATTTGTGCTATGAAAAGTCCAATCTCCCAAGACTAGTCAAAATGTGTAGAATGAGGCTACCAAAATGCATAATGGTGTTTCAATCAACTTTTGAAGGTCTTCCTCAACTCCAAATTGAGCTCATGATAGCTCATTGGAACAATATTTGTGTCTACAAAGCATTTGACTCATCAAGCAAGAAATTTGGTCAACTTAGCTAGGAGAAATGTTGATTTCCGCAAGGTCACTCTAGAAGTGCATCAACTCTCTTGTAGCAACTGTATTTCTGACATTTCTCTAAAACCATGAGACCTGTGTACAAACTAAAGGAGGTTTTTATTATTTGATCTATGATTAACAAAAACCTCTACCACTTTTTTCAAATACATCTTTTCTTGCTTAGAAACATAGTTTGAAGAAAAATCGTCCCTTATGTGTGGTGAATGGTTTGTTCCTTGAAATGACTTCTCGACAAACGATGGAGACCTAATGTTTGATGATATGAAATGGAATAATACCTTATGATATCCCTTATGCCTCCTCTCCTCAGATATCTCTGATCCCATAGACAACCCTAGCTCAGTGGGAGAGGAAATTAGGGTTTAGTGCTTGTCCTCTTCTGCTTCTGTAGGTGGATTTGTGCTCATGATAACCTAATTTTTTGCAGTGGCAGGTGCTTGGAAACATCACAAGTTGTTTAGGAGAAGTTGGGAACCAATATTACATATGAAAAGATAAAATTACATCATAAATGAAGATAAAAAAAAAATACTCTATTTTCACCTCAAAACAAGTTTTGAGGTGAGAACTACATTAGGCTTTCAAAATGATAAATTATGGCTTTTCTAATCATTATTGGCCTCCTCATGTCCTCGCTGATCATTATCGGCATGTAATTATTGGATTTGACCATGGTGGGACCCTAAAACCTTATAAGACCAAACCCTAAGACCTAATGAAATGAATTGCAAAGGGAACATAAGCTATGACTAAAATATATGGAAGAGGATCAACAAGTACAGATCATGAGGGAAAATTGAAGTAAACCTTACCATCAATGAATCCATGACCTAATGGAATGCAAACTCATTAGTATGGGACTCCTACTATGAAATGAAAATTAGCAGATTTTGATCACTGATGGTAGTGTGAAACACTGACACTAATAGGTAGGTTGGATGCTCCAGCTAACATTTTGCAAAAACCTTGACCTCTAAAAATTTTAGCTAGTCTAATTTCAATGTCATATGCTTGTAGTGATGTTACCCAATTTTCTCTTCTCTCACCTAATTCTCTTTGCATCAGTAAATTTCTCAATGATGAGAATGGAACTATTACTTTAGTTTGAGTTTTAAGAATAAAAGGTTTGAAATGTTTTATTGATTTGAAAATATCAAAAGCCTACTTTTCAACATCTGAGTAATTCAATTTGGCACATTGCAAATTGGAGCTAAAGAAACAAATTGGTGATTCAACTTTCTCATTATTGACATGAGTCAAAATAATTGCATATGATGTTTCAAAAGAAAAATTATATAAAATAAAATTATTAGAAAAATACGGAGTTGCTAAATAGGGATAATTTATAATTTCTTGTTTGATAAGATTGAAAGCTTCATGCTCAGTATTTCCCCATTTAAAAATAGAATTTTCTTCATCATAGATTGGAGGGGTAAAAAAATTCATGAAAATTTAGGGACAAATATTTTGACAAAATTTATCTAACCTAGGAAAGATTGCATGGATATTTTTTTTGATGAGGCAAAGGGATTTCAGAAATTGCTCTTATCCTATTAGGATCTATGTGAATGCCATCTTTAGATACAATAAATCCAATAAGTTTACCTCAACTTAAGGCAAACAAAGATTTCTTTGGATTTAGAGAAATTCCATATGTTTTGCAATGCTCAAAGATTTTTCTTAAGTCCTTTAAATGATTATTGTGCTTCTTTGAAAATACAGTTATATCAGCTAAATAAATGACCATTGTTTTATCCACCAAACCTTTTAAAGCTATCTCCATGGCTTTCTCAAATGTTGGACCAACATTGATTAATCCAATTGGCATCTTTTGATAAGCGTATGTTCCCCATTTGGTTCTAAATGTGGTCTTTAGTCGACCATATGGATATACGAGAATTTGACTATAACCCGAGAATCCATACAGAAAAGACATTAACTTTGAGCCTGAAACTGACTGGAGTATCTATTCCATAGAAGATAGTGGAAAGTTGGTCTTCTAACAAGCTTTATCGAGATTGTGAATGTCTATACAAATTCGAATATTAGCATTCTTTTTCCTGACTAGAACTAGGTTAGAAACGCACCTTGAATGTCTGATAAGAAAAATTATTTTTTCTTTGAGAAGTTTATTTAATTCATATTTGATTTGATTTTCCAAATTCGAATGAATCTTTCTCAATTTCTGTTGTACAAAATTTTCATTAAATATCATAGGAATGGTATGTTGAATAATAGAAGTATCATATGTCTTAATATCTTCATAATTCCATGTAATTTCTTTTTTATATCTTTTCAACAAATGAATAAAGGATAATCTCTCATCAGGTATAAGATCAAGACCTAGATCAATATTTTTAGGTTTAAAGTCAGTTCCAAGATTAACTAACTCAAACCTTGATCTTGAATGTTGGCTTGATTGGCCTTGAACTAGGTTCAGCGTTAGTCAGCCAAGAAAATCCCTACACTACTGGTCCTTTTGGCATCAATTCGTAGAGCGCACACTGAAGTCTCACCCAAAGTAGTATGGGGGGATGCAAGAACCAAGTTTCCACACCTTGAGATAGTTGTGATGTTAGTTTTTATACCTTAACTCTGCCTTCACGTAGATCAATAAGCCCTTAGGGCTTATCGATGTACTTCTCTATTAGCCCTTCAGAACCTTCGCAAAGGTCTATGATGATCCTTCGTGTAACCCTACAAAATGATATCGGTACTTACACGCCTTTGTAACTACCTTTCTTTATGGTTCCCCGAATTATCTTAAGTGTTCGTCAAATCTATCATGAAATTTAGATTATCATTGCATAAACATATATCTATACCTGTGTTCATATAATAGAGGAAAACATATAGGTTCGCACATCAATTTATCATTAAAACATAAACCCAGTGTTAAACATAACATAATCGCATGCAATTGACAAAAGTAAAATACATAGTAATTTCAAAATACTCTTCTTTATTGATAACCCATATTTTCAGTACAGACTCTGACCATCGTGCGCACACAAGTGCAGGGGTCCGCACACTTAGTTGCGGAATTCTATCCCAGGCCTTTACACACTCAGCTACAGAGCCTATTTCCTACGCTAAGACTCTCGCTCTTAGATCTTCACAGACTCATCAATTACTCGATCTCCATCAACCCTACTTAACTTAACTTAAAATTGACCTAGACTCCTGTAAGACCTCCTTTTTATACAATCCCATGGTCTGTAGACCAAGGGAAAATCTCATCAAGCTGACACAACCTATCTAAACTAAGGGGGGAAGCCTTTTTGACTCTTGATATATTCATGCTTTGCGACCACAAAATGTGGAGACTTTACATTTCTTTATACATAATTTGGGCTTTCTACCCAAAAAGTTGTGTTTTTAACCCCAAAATTGACCCTAGGGGACCCGTTCCCAATAGGCCCCTAGCACAAACATGGTGACTCTCCCTCAAGTCACTTGGTCGGCACAAATATCTTGTCACGAAGACCTCCCAGCTATCTTTGGACTATTGCAACTTTGGAAATGCATTGTGTTTCTGCATGCATCATCGCCTCAACCAGTTGCTCCGTCACTAGCCTTGTACTATTGGACTGTATCTTCTGCTGAGTGGCTTGCAGGCTAGGAAAATTCCTTTCGATGGTGGTTGTGAGTGCATAGGCTTCATGAAGCCAAGGTCATATTTTGGCCTTGAGGATGCTCTCTTTGCACTGCGTTGCATCCACCTACTCCTTTAGTACCTTTGCCTCTTGCAGTTATTCTAACCTCTACGTAAGGGAAATGGTGCACACCGTCACTTTGACTTCATCATATCTTTGCTACAGCTCCCGGGCCTCCACTTCCACCCTTTGCAAGGTGGGATCCTCCTGCAAATTGGTAACCACTTCAAGCGCCTGCTCGAAGAGCGCAATACAATCTGTTATGAAGCTAGTTATTACTGCCCCAATGTCTTTCATAGTTGTTTCACGTTGCTCTATGAATTCTAGCGGGGTTGAAGGTTGGGCCTTCAACTGCAGTTCTAAAATCTTGAGGTTCAAGTCAAACTGAACCTTTTCCAACTCTGTTCTGGTGTCACGCACTCCAGCAGTGAGCTTCGAAATCCACATATACACTGGCTCATCATCGAGAATGGCCAGCTCTAGGACAGACCTGCATGCCTCAGCCACCACCTTGGTTGTGAGCTCATTGTTTTCTGTGATGGCTTTGAAGAGGTTAACAATATAATCTCTCAGTACCGTCATGTGAGCGTTGTTGACTTTTTGCTCACTGATTACCTGTAACGCGCGTTATTCATGGGTCTGAATTTCCACGATCACGCCATCCTGTAAATTGTGAAGCGTCTCACTGGGAAGCACAACTAAATTGAGCCCAACTCCTTTGATGGTGTTGACAGTGGGCCTGTCAGCTTTAGTCTCTATGGTTGGTGCTCCCTCTAGCAACATTATTGCCCAGGGATCTAGTGTGCACACCATCCTTGCTGCTTCCGATGTGTCAGGCGCCAAAGTAGTTGACACCGTGCTGCTTCGTTCCACATTGGTCTAGACCTGTGATGCCTATATCTGTAGCTCATGTAGACCCATCTGAATGGCCCCCAAAGTCGGCTTCTATTGTAGCTCAAACTGTTGTAGTAGTTCTATAATGGCACCTCTGACCGTATCACCGATATCATTTAAATCATCTTCTGTTAAGGTGATCGGATTGAGAGAAGTCTTTCTAGCCTTAGACATCTTTCGCAGCGCTACCTTCTCTGGATCTCAATTATGCTTAATGCAGAATGGAGTGGTCTCTAGGTCCACTCCTCCCTAGTTTGAATATTGGTCCTCCTCATCTGTCTCGGGAGAAGGTGACCTTTGATTCCTTTCAGAGTCATAATCCTCTTCTTCCATTTGTCCTCCCGTTTGCTTCATGGTGGTGTGCTCTGCCTTGGCCTTGTCCTTAGCCTCCTGTTTTGTCTTTGTGGTCAAATTCTCCATCTTCAGCTTGGCCTCTTCCTTTTTCCACTACGTTGTGGTATTGCTAGAACCAATTGTTAACATCCTTCACCCCCTCCATATCAATATCATATGTGCCCACATGGATTTCTTTAACCTCGGCTTCAGGCTCTAGGTCAATCACCTTACCATTTTTTGCATGGTGGGCTCTCTTATCTGTGGGTGCTTTCTAGGTGATACATGCACTGATTGTTGCACTTTCTTCTTGTCCTTATTTGATTTTCGACCCTCCTTTGTCGGCATAGGCCTTAGCTTGGGTGTCCTTGGGAATTTAGGCACTTTTGCTGATACTTCTACACTTCCAACCTCCGTGACAGCTCCCTTAGCTCCCATTACTACCTCTGGGGCAATTCCTTTAGTTTCCATTGCTTCTTCTACACTCACAGTTTCTATGGGTGCCGACATTATGGTAGAAAACAACACCTTCGTCTCTATTGGCAACTTCGCAAACAATAAACTCGCTGTCAGGGCTTCAAAGATCTCAGGGTTCATATGCACTTGAGAGCTTAATACCTCAATTCTCAAAATGCCAAGTGTTTTTCGCTAGCCAACCACATGTAATTTATAGGCATTTTCGAATTCAAATCCAATCATTCCCCCCCATAACTCATTCATAAATGCTAGATTGGCGATATATTTTCATAGATCTTTCCCTTATATTCTGACTTAAATGCTGCCCCCAGGCTCCATTTGGTCGTTTTATGACTGTCAAGTCATGAAAAGTGACCATAACGGTCACTTTCTAGCTGCCCTGTGCCGTCCCTTCTTGGGTAGCACAACTCTCTACATGTGTCTATTGACACTGTGACATTCCTCCATTCCACACAGTTCCCCAATCACGCAGCTCCCTAACATGGGCAGTGTAGCTTATAGTCCTGCGCCTCCTTTCAGTTGCCTATATCGTTAAGACTGTGCTTCCATCATGTAGTCATCTAGCTGGATCACCAATATATGGCTTCAATCAGCTACCATTCACCCGTCCTAGGAATGGTTCTCCATTCAATTTTACCAAATAAACTCCTCCACCATCGATAATCTCCTTGATGACATAGGGCCCTAGCTAATGCATCTTAAATTTCCATGAAAATTTATCAAACTTTTTGTCATATATCAAAACCATATCATTTACCTTGAAGGTGCACAGTTTGATGTGTCGATCAAGCCATGCATTTTCGTGCTCCTTTTGAACCTATTGATGGAATCTAGCTCGAAATCTATCTTCTTCAAGCTCTATTAGCTGCGCGAGCCTCTACTCCAGGGCTTTGCAATCTGCCATTCCCATGAATGCCACTATACGCAGACTAGGTACAATGTACTCCATCAGCATCATAGCTTCCACGCCATAAACCAATTTGAACGGTGTTTTTCTAGTCAACTTCTTGTCAGTCGTTCTATAAGCCCATAGCACCACGGGTATGTGAACATCTTAGCCATTTCTTTTAGCATTGCAAACCTTCGTGATCACACTTTCCAATATTTTATTAAATGCTTCCACCATCCCATTAGCCTGCAGATGATAGGGTGTGCTCTTTTGATGGTACACCTCAAACTCCTCCGTCATCGCGCTGATTGCCTCATTGAGAAAGTGTGTACCGCGATCACTCATTAGAATCTTTGGAAAACAGAACCTTTTTAGTACATATTCAAAGATAAATTTTGATGTTGTCATGCTCATGTAGTCTTTCATAGGCTGTGCCTGTGCCCATTTGGTTAAATATTCAGTCACAATGATGATGTACCGTGTAGTCGTCTTCTTCCCTGGAGGTTGAATTGGTCCTACAAAGTTGATCGCCCACTTCTCAAAGGGCTGTAGTGATATCTGTAGATTTAGCGACATGTCATCCCTACGCAAGGGTCTACCCATCCTTTGGCATGCGTCACATGCCCTACAATATGCTTTTGAATACTTATGCAAGGTTGGCCACCATAACCCAATGTGTAGAATCTTCTGCGTTGTTGCTTTTCATGCATAATGACTTCCTGTGGCTCTCTCATAAGCCTCAGCGAGGATGTTGTTTCATTCAAACTCTGGCAGACAATATTCATATTTTTCATCTGACACCATTTTGTACAAGTTCCCTGGAATGACAGAATAGTCTACCGTGCACACCACCAGTTCCTTCTTCTGTTGGCTTGTATATCCTTCCAAAACTATACCTGTCATTAGGAAGTGTATAATATCTTCAAAGTGACTATCCATGATGCGTATTGTAAAAAGCTGCATGTCAGGTAGCTCCTCCCCCAAATTACTAGGTTCCCTCCCATTTTGATGCACGACCGATGATCCGTTTTGGTATTCAAATGTCGTGGTTTCAAAATAACTTCAAAATCATACTCCTAGAACCACAACAACCACCTGCATATGTTTCCTCCCAACACAGGCTTGTTGACCAAGTATTTCAATGCGGAATGGTCCCTATTCATCTTAAAGTGTCCGCCTAGCAAATAGTGCCTGAACTTCTGGAGTGCGTACACCATAGCTAAGCCTTCACACTCTGTTGTGGAATAATTTTTCTCCGCTTTGGACAACTTCCTACTTGCAAATGCTATAGGATGATCCAACTCCCCTTCATCGGCTTGTGTCAATACTGCTCCCAACACAATACATGATGTGTCCACATGCACATGGAATTCCTTCTTCGAATCTGAGAAGACTAAGATCGGCGCGGTAACCATTTTCTCCTTCAGCACATCCAAGCTCTTTTGGCATACTTCATTCCAACACAATGTAACATCCTTTTTTAACAATTATTTCCATCATCGTGGTAATCTGGGACTAACTCTTGATGAATTTTCTATAGTATATAGTATGCCCCAGTGTTGGATGCAATTGTTTCACACTCCTTGGCACATCCAAGTAGATGATGACCATGACCTTAGCTAGGTATACCATCAATCCTTGTCTGCATACCACATGCCCTAGAAAGATCCCAAAAGGGATGTAAAACAAACATTTCTTCAGATTGAGCATGATTTGGTATCTCCGACATGTATCTAGCATCAAGCACAGACTTGCCACATGATGCTTCACTAGTCTGAACACTATCCAATCATCGAAGTAGACTTCTAGAAATTTATGAACAAAATCCTTGAACACAGGATGACTATCCATGAAAATATCATCAACATGTTGTTCAGCCCAAAAGGCATCATTGTATACTGGAATCATCCCCATTCAGTCACGAAGGTCATATTACTTCTATCCTCTAGCGCGATATTGATTTGATGTTATCCAGAGAACCCATCAGTGAACAAACATGCTTCTTGGCCGCCAACATTATCCAGGACCTCGTTGGTGAATGGGGTTGAGAAGGGACGATGCACGCAGGCATCATTCAACTTCCTGAGATCTATGCATATCCTTATTTCTTCCTTCTTGTTACGGGAATAAGTACCCTAGGGCTTTACGTTGAAACCATAATAGAGCAAGAGAAAACTACAATAAGAAACACTCATACAACTCAAGAAACATGCTTATATAAACGAACTATGAGATAGCAACCATACCCAGATGTCCTTCATTTGGGTAGTTACAGCAGGGTTCAGACCCTCTACAACTCCTGATGATCTTTGAATCTGCAAGCCAACCAATCCAAACATACATAGCAGCATATAGATAAAGCATTTTAATGAAATCAACTTTATATCATATAAGCAAATGATTAGCTATACATCAAAATAGCATTCATACATGAATTACATTGATATCTGATGCATAAACAATGTTAACCTCAAGAATAAGACAATGTTTCTTTTTATTGAAGAAAGCTATAACCAACACGGAGAGAATTCACCTCAATCTTCTTCTTCCGGATCCAAGTGGAACCGTCCTCGAGATCCGTCGAGTCCCAGTCTTCAACAACCTCCTTCCATAACCAATATCATGATATCTCAAGTAAGTGGGAGAATATCAACACTTAAGGAAACAAGGGTTTCTTGAAACTTGGGGAAGTGCTTGAAGCATAGGGATACTTCAGAATTAGTCAGGGATAATCTCAATAAGTAATTCTATCTTTTCTCCTCCTTAAGGCCTTCCCATGGAAGTCTATTTATACTTCTCCCAATTAGTTTTTTAGTTGGGAAACAGTTGGGGCACGGGCACTAGGAGGTAATCAACAGGTAAAACCCATGAACTCCACCCATAGTTAAGGAAATTTATTTTTTTTAAGCATTTTAACACATATATGTGTGTTGGGTATTGACTAACCCTCGTGTACACACTTTTATCTCAGGGAAAAGTATCGTATATGGAATAAAATATTGTTTTTAAAATATTTGGACCAAGTCTTGAAGGAGGGGTTGCTTTAGGCCATAAACCAAGCATCACAAATACCAAGGGTGATATTTGGAGCTATAACAGTTCTACTTATTTTCTTGAACCACTATTGGGCTTACCAAATTATATTCTTCCACCAGTTAATAGATACCCACCATGAGCATCTTATCTAACTCAATGTAGACCCTTTCCTTATACTTCGGATTGAGGTGCTAAGGTCGTTGTTTCACAGGTTTTGCGTCCAGATTTAGGTTGATCTTCATGGCACCTAGGTCTCCTATTATTCCTTTCAGATTGGAACAATTTGTGGGGAACAAGTCTTGATATTTGTGGAGTAGTTTGGCGACCTTATCTACTATCACATCGTCCCAATAGTCACCAATATTTGCAAACTTCGGTTCTACCTCCGTGCCAATTTTCACCTGCCTGGTATTGAGCGTCTTAGTTATGTCAAGGTTTTCTAGCTATGGTCCTTCAACTCCGCGGTGACCTTCTGTATCTGGGATATTAATCTTTCTCGGGTCTTGATCTTCTTCTTCCACTATTACATTGTAAAACTCCAGTGTGTGGCTCATCTAGGTAGTCCAATCAGGTTGAATCAGGTGTAGAGGATCCCATGGTATCCTAAAGATGGTTGTCTTCACCTCCTGCAACGCTTCATTGATAGATTCAAATCCATCCTCAAAATTGAATGTCATAAAAAATCCTTGGCACAAAACATCCCATTCTTCAGTGTCGTGACAGAGTTCTGTCTCCAAGTACCAATTCATTGGTATAACATCCAAGGTATGACAAAACATATGGACCCACTCTGGCTGAGGCTTTTCTCCATATACTTCAATCCATTTAGCCAAATTATTGTGTGGATCATTCCTTCCGTCATACTTTTCTATTTGTTTTATCTTCAAGTGGCCAAAGCGTATCCTCATCATCCTTCTATATTCATGCCAATCCTCAAAACTGTCCTTATGTGTACCCCATCATATTGCGGGTGTAGCGCGCAATGCCCAATCTAATGCCTAGAAGTGATGCTTCTCATGAATTTCCCTTTCGAATGCATCCAAAAATAGATCAACGTCAGTCAACCCATTAGAGTGAGGCAAATTTATTACTTCTGATGATACACAATGCAATGTCTTAGTCATCATATTACAGCGCAACGTAGATACTTCATGCAACTGGTTCTATCAGTGCTCTAGTTCTTTGTCTGGATTTGATGTGCAAGAGCTCTCATGGTCCCATGAAATATGTTTGTCTGTTGTTGGATTCACCCAATCCTAGTGTCATGTCGTTATCTTCTAAATCTGGTCCAAATTGTCATCACTTTCATAATCGCAGATCGGTTCTATATAGCGCGGTCCTTTTGCAAGATCTACTGGCACCACTATGCGGAGTAATTCCTTCTCAATTATCATTGTGTGCTTCTTTAGGTTGATTACCCCATTCACGTCAATGGCCTAATCAATCCCAAGGAGCGTGGGGTAGGGATTGCTGTCATCCACTATCTCTATTGCTTGAAAATCCACTAGTGCACTCGCACCTTCGATGTCAAATATTACCCCCTGCAACCTCCCATTTGGATGATTTTATATTGATTCACCATCCTTAACTAGATCAAATACCATTGGACTGCATGTCTCCCCATTTTTTCCCATGTTTGTTTCAGCAAAACATTTGTGTCAGACCCTAGATCCAAGATAACTTGGTCCATTTTTTATTCCCCTATCTGAGCAGTGAGTTTCATATCATGTCTAGTCCTTTACTTATGCTTACCAACCTTTCTGACTATGCGTGGTTCACCAGTAGTGTTGCCCTTGATAGCGCACTGATTAATTAGTTCCTACCGTCCCTTCACAACCTTACTATCATGGAGCAGTTTCATGCAGGTCTCCAAGAACGTAGTAATCATGGATGGGTCCATTTCTTCACCTAATTTCTCTTGGCTTCTTGAGGTAGAGGCCTCAACAAAACTTTTCTTCGCTTCCATAAATGTCTCTTTTGCACATTCCACATCAAACCCGATCTCCTATTCTGGTGCTTTGTGGACCCATTCACCCTCTGCAAGCTACTTCCCCTTACTCTCACCAGTCGTCATTCCACTCCGCAGCGTAATGGTTACCTTAGGGTCTTCCTCACGAGGCTCAGCCCTCATTATCTATAGGTTCTGAATTGGCTGTGGAGGCTGCAGCCCCTTTTCGTGAATCATAGCCAACAATATAGGGCAATCCTTAGTCGCATGGTCAAAGTGAGTACAATAGCAGCATGATAGTCGTGTCGGATTCGGTTAGTCTCTTGCGTAGTGTCCTGGTCCTCCACAGTTGTAACAAATAAGCTGCCCTCGACCTCTACCAGGTCCTTCTCCACCTCAACCCTCATCATGCCCCTGATACTCACCTCGCACTCCTCCGATGCCTTGGTTCGAAGGCTGTGTTTCTACCTGCACCCTATATGCAGGTGTCTTATCCATAATTAATTCATAACTATGGAAATTGCACTCCTCATGACCTACTGATTGGAAGAAATTATAGAAGAGATGTTGTGGTGTCTGTACAAATTTATGCAGCAAATGGAAATTGTCAGTCGCATGTTTCCTAGCTACTTGGCATATAGCACACCATAGTGCGGGTCCTGTGCTTGGCCCTGCTGCAGCCTCCGACCTTACAGGCATTGGTCACCCTACTGCAACATAATTTGCAAAGACTAGAAAGTGATTCTTGTCATGCCGCTGACCTTTTCATTTTAGGCACCAGACTTCTTTGCATGCCTTTGGTCGAGTTGTTCTGTCTTTCTTCAAGCTTTGCGTTTTGAGGCAAAGGTCTTACAACTATGCGTGAATCTTATGAACCCCTAGATTAGCATCCTGCATTGGTGTCTCATGAAATCTCATCATGATTCCAGAGCTTCCGCATTGGTCACAATCTTCTGTTGTGATAGTGAAACCCTTAAGTGGGGCAGGAGTGAGGCCATAAACCATTTGCGGTGCTACCCATTAGTTAGGTTCATGTTGGTTTCACAGATCGTACACTTCAATATTTGATCCACATCCTAGGTCGTCTCCCCAGGCTTCATCATGATCTCCTTAAATCCCATAATTGATTGCACTTGAGACTTAGGTCTACTGAATTCCCTATTCAATGCAGTCTGGATATCTACCAAGGTAGACGTCGGGTTATCAGTACTATACTTAATGTACCATGTTATTGCATGGTCCTGCAAAGCACTAACCAACATTACTTTCTTCATTTTATCATCTGTGATAGATTGAGCTTTCCATATAGCCTTCGTGATGAACCAAAACTGGTCTAGACCTTCATTTCCGAGGCCCTTGAACACAGGTAGCTTTATGGATTTCACCATGTTGAACAGTGGTGGAGGTGGCGACACTGTGGGTGATGGGCTAAGTAGTGGAGGTGAGTATGGAGGTGGTGTGGATGGATGGGATGAGGATGGAGGCAGTGTAGGCATTCATGGGAACCCTTGTCTTATCAACTGAATAGCGCTCAGCGGAGAAGCCTTTGCTGCTCCCTTATTGTCACTCAGAGAAGGCTCAATCAGAGGGCTATACTCAAGACCATTTCTTCCTCTATCCCTAAAACACCCACTTCACGTAGCTCCAAACATCAAGGTGACTCCATGACTCACTTTTCACTCAAGAGCATCTTAATCTAAGTATTTAATGATGTCAAAGCCTTACCTCATGGCCCCTTGAAGAAGCGGCGCCCTGCTTTTTCACAAACCCTCCTATGTTAGAGTCGAGCCAATGATCCACAACGTGCATGATCTTATTTTCAGAGACTTCCAATTTCCACACTAATTCCAGGGTCCAGAAAATTAGATCGTCAAGCCTCCACCTTCCCTTGGCCGTCTGCCAACTTCACAATCTACTCATATAATTCAACTGGGAAGGAATAAAAGAAGATTTTGTGTATCTCTGTGTATAGATATCTGTCGAAACATTGTTCTTTCATCAATTGTGGATTCCTGTTTTCTTACGCCATGAATTCATGGATCTTTCTATCCAACCAATCTTTAATCTCCTTAGTTGGATTCCAATGATGCGACATCACACATCTCATTATGCAGATCCCGATCCCAGCAACAGAACCATTTGTTGGCTTGATGGTCCCTGACCCAGGTTCAATGTTAGTTAGCCGAGCAAATCCCTACACTACTGGCCCTTTCGACATCAATCCTTGAAGCATGGATTGAAGTCTCACTTGAAGCAGTATGGGGAGATGCAGGAACCAAGTTTCTGCACCCTGAGATGGTTATGATGTCAGTTTTATACCTCAACTATGCCTTCACGCATATCGATAAGCCCTTAGGGCTTATTGATGTACTTCTCTATTAGCCCTTCAGAACCTTTGCGAAGGTCCGCGATCATCCTTCGCATAACCCTAACAAATGATCGCAGTACTTATGTGCCTCTGTAACTACCTTTCTATATGGTTCTTCGAATTATCTTCAGTGTTCTCCAAATCTATCATGTAATTTAGATTATCGTTGCATAAACATATATCTCTACTTGCATTCCTATAACAGAGGAAAACATATAGGTTCGTGCATCAATTTAGCATTAAAACATAAACCTAGTTCTTAACATAACATAATCACATGCAATTGATAGAAGTAAAATACAAAATAATTTCATAATACTCTTCTTTATTAATAACCTAGATTTTGAGTACAGAATCTAACCACTCTGCGCATAGAGTTGCAGGGGTCTGCACACTCAGCTGTGGACTTATACCCTATGCTTCTACGTACTCATTTGTAGAGCCTCTCTCCTACACTAAGACTCTCACTCTTAGCTCTTAACAAACTCATCAATGACTCTATTTCCATCAACCCTACTTAACTTAACTTAAAACTGACTTAGACTCCTCTAAGACCTCCTTTCTACACAATCCCATGGTCCGCGGACCAAGGGTGGATCTCATCAAGCTGACACAAACTATCTAAACTAGGGGCGGAAAACATTTTTGACTCTTGATATCTTCGCGCTCTGTGACCACAAAATGTAGATACTTTACATTTATTTGTACAAAATTTGGGCTTTCTACCCCAAAACTTGGGTTTTTTACCTAGGGGACCCATTCCCAAAATTGAACTTTGAAGATTTGAGTTAGTTGGGTTCTTGAATCTATCCTTAAGATCATATAGATCTTCTAGCTTAACTACATATTTAGGTATGGGATTTACACCTATTTGTTGCTTCAGTTGGTTATTATGTTGGTCTTCATCTATTATCTGGTCAGCATATGAGCCTTTAGATGTTAGAAAATTTATGATATCTAGATCATTGTTAAAAACTCGCCAATTGGTGATGTTATCAGGAATACAAGGTCTAAAAATTAATTCTATAGAAAATCGATCATGACTATAATATCCTGGTTGTATGAGCTTTGATGCAACGTAACACAAAAAATCGGCACTTGCACTTTGAAGTCTTGGAATTGGAGAAATGTTAAATGCTAGGAAATGTGAGGTGAGGTCTTGGACTAATGATTGATAATGCTTCAAATGTACAGAAAGACAGTGGATAGTATTCCTCACCTATTTGTTTACAATTTCTAAATCTCCAAATACTTGAAGGTATTCGATATCAAGGACTATGGATTTATACAATACTTGAACTAATGCCTCATACTCAATATTATTTTTTGTGCATTCAAATTCAAGTCTGCATGCCAACATAGTTGTATCTCCTTCGAGGCTAACCAATATGCAACCTGCCACAGTTCCATCATTAGATTTAGATCCTTCAAAAAATAGTTTCCAAAATAAATAATTGACTAAAGGTTTATCTACAAAATTGATACATTTAGAAGAATTTGTTTGAGAAAAAAAAATCAATTTGTGATTTAACTAAATTTTCCAAAAAGGGTGAAGTGTGGCCATTAAAATTTCCCCAAAATGATTTGACTAATTAATTTCCAATGGTATTACTACTGTATGCAATGGGATCCTTTTCTCCTTCCATTTCTATGACGGTATACTTCAAATGTTTCTCACAGACCCTTATTTGATTTGGATTACCATTCTAAGGAAGCCACATATGGGACCATTCTATTGTGAAATAGCCATGAAGCTTTTCAGACCAATCTCTACTAAGGATCAAACCGTAGAATTCAGGAATATCGACCACAGGCACGTCAATCACTTGACATACTTTTGGGTTTGATGAGAGTCTAATTTTAACATGATTGATTTCTCCTATGACTCCGACTTGAGATCGATCTAAATGTACAATGCAAACAACAAATCTCTCAGGTTCGACATTCAATTTTGCACAAACTGTTTTTGGAAAAATGTTGGGTGAGGCTCTAGAGTCAACTAAACAATTGTGAAAATTCTTATTAACTACTTCAAAAGTAAAAATAAAAGGAGGAGTATGGGATTTATATCTACCACCAACTAAAGCAACATCAGTTGAATTCATTTTATCCGATGAGGTATTGGAAGGCCAACCCATTTCTTGAGCAGCCTGGGAAATTACAACATCAAGAGGAGAAGAAGTGGGGATTTCTTTTAATTATTTGAGAAATAGCTTACGTTGATGTTTTAGCTTTCTATGCTCATAGAATGTGATATTATCTCTAGTGTTCTTCATGTATTCGACAAATTATGTTGTATTCCATCTCATCAGATACTAGCAAGGTTTTGGATGGAGGTGAAGAATTGGATTGAGGATGAGATGTTTGAGTAGATTTGGGAGAATATTTCTTACCTATTGCTTTATCTTTAATAACAGAAGTTGGTGATTTTTTTTACTTGTCTGTGGAAAACCAATAGTAGTCTTGCTTCTGGTAGCTACAGGTAAAGCTTCTTCTGATTCTTCATTATCTGACAAAGGAAAAATGGAATCCCACATTCCATGTACTTCAACTATCTCTTCATTATCAGTTTGTTATTTAGTTGTTGATACTTGTTATTCATCCACATATGATTCAACATTTGATATTTTATTTGGAGGTTTAGGATTGGAGGGAGGATTTCTTTTGAAAGGTCTAAAATATTTCCTAGAAGAAGTTTTAACTACCTACTTTTTAATGTCGACCATTTCATTGGACATAGTTTTAAGTACCTTTTGTAAACCTTCAAGATCGAAGGGATATTTAGGTGCTTTCTTCTTGGATTCATCCCTGAAGGTGACCTTTTTGGATTTTCTTTCTTTTAATTCATTTTTATTTTCTAAATCTAAAATTTGTTTTTCCACAGCTATAACTTCTTTCATTTTTTCGGCCAAGGTTTGTTTGGGAGCTCTATCGACAAAAATAGTTGCATTTGAGGGAAGAGCAAAAATGCACCATTCTTTGAACTTTAGTACTTGGCTTGGATGCCACTAGAATTTTGTTTAATAATTTGTTAAAACAGGAATTGAATTCCTTAATTGGTTCTTTAGATTCAACTTTCAAGTTGGAGAGATCATTAAGAAGAGTAGTTGTTGAATGGTCATATCCAAACTTGGTTAGGAACTGTTCCTGAAATGCATTCCAACTATCAATGGAACCATATGGTAATGAAAAGTACTATGATCCTACTGATCCTTGTAAAGTATAAGGGAATAATCATACAATTGCATCTTCTTCTAGAACTCCATTTAGATTTATGGACAACATGAACTTATTTATGTGTTCTTCGGCAAGAATACCATCATCGGGATTAAATTTTGGTAACCATTTCAATGGATGAAATGGTCTTGCTATTTGAACGAATCCTCAATTTTTCCATGGTCTTTGAGCCATTATGTGTATCTGTGTGGAAGGAAATGTAGCAATGGTTGAAGGTGATTGGGTAGAGAAGGATTGTGCTCCTGTAACTGTGTAAATCATGATCTGAGATGGTGAAGTGCATGATTGAGTTTGTGATGAAGATGATGAAATGAATGAGGGAGTTTGTCATGATGGTGAAAGAATATCACTATGAGTTTCAGACTCTGATTTCTTAGTTTCCCTTCGAGGATGAGGTAGAGGAAATTCAAATGGAGGAATTCCAAATTTTTCATGTTGTGATCTAGTTAATATTCGAGAGGAAGGAAAATGAGAAGAAACACTGGCATGAGATAATTCAGATTCTTCCTGAGACAGAGAAATCCCTTGTAATTTGTGAATTAAAGATTTAACTTTGGGAGTTTTTGTAGATGAAGGGTGACCTGATTTCTTTGGAGAAACACTTGTGGATTGTAAATATTTTTTTCACTACTTCACATTTAGGATTTGCGGATTTGGAATGTGACCGAGAAGTCAGAGGTGATTGTGAGGGAGTTTTACTCTTAGAATGGATTTTTTATTTATATTTTCTTTCCATTCATAGCTCATGCCTTCCTTCTAGCACCAAAAATGATGAAGCCTAGAAATTCGCTGCGACAACATGGGGGATAACCACCCGATCGAGACCTTAAAAGCAAATCATTTTTCGTTTGGTGTAGTGGATTCGACTGGGGATAATGGGACCAGTTTCCTAGTGAGGATTGATTTGCTAATGTTGTTTGGATGATATTATATATGACGATCAATGATTCAACTAATAATTATCTAATCTAAATGATAAACATATGCATCTATTTTATTCTAACATTACCTTACTATAAATATACCTGGGAAAAAACTAAGATATGCGATCTACAAGGATGTCTCAAAGAAACTGGTAATAAATATTATTCAACTGCTAAAAGAAATCAAATCATGAATGATAATTGTTTTGGATAAATAGTTAGACAAAACAATTGAGAAAACTTTATCACATATAGTAATTGTTCATGTATTCAATAAGGAATCAGAGCTGAAACATCATACAAAAGTGCAATAACGTAGAACTATAACTCAGATTCTCACACATAAAACAATCAAGGAAAGAGTATTGCTAATGCATAAATAAAACATGGTCGTAAGATAAAATTACCATATATGATAGGTCCTTCTCATGGGCTCAACAATATTGATCCACTTTTATCCAATCAAATACACTCTAAGAGTGCATAAGTGCAATTTTAGTAGAGTATGCTTCGATATTAAAAAAAAAAATACATCACATTCCAATAATTTCATCAAAACTTTCATAAAAACACAGAAGTGCAATGTCTTGCAAAGTGTTTTTGATAAAATCCTGGACCTCTCTCTAAATGCATGAGAGGGTTTTAGATACTATAATGCATGCCTCAAAAACATATTATTACATAAAAAGCTAAGGAGGTTTCAAACAACCTTCCTCAAAATAAGTGAAAATAAAAACTAAAAATAAAAATAAATGATGACAAGCTTCTCCAAATTGAATGGTCCTATTCAAACATTCGGTCCTTGAGCTCAAAATGTCCATCATTGACTTAACCGAGGGAAGTTGGCCAATTCTGGATCTCAGTTTCCCCGTGAATACAACATCAATGAGAGGTGGCACCAACTTTTGAGCATAATTAGTTAAACATCGTAGAACCATCCAATGACTCTGTGGTTTTACTAGAATCTGCCAGTATGTTTCCCACTCGAGCTTAGACAGTTCCTTGATTGCTTATGCATTTGTTTGGGAAGTTTCTTTCCACCACTCTTCCAACTATTTAACGTTTGGGAGAGCTTCTAGATTGCATTCTCTAATAAGATTGGCAGTGTCAAGATTTTCATTGACAACCTTAATGATGTTGTTTGTTGTATTGGCTTTGCTTGCTACTTCCCTCTCTGTTTGTTTTAACTCTAAATCCAAATCAGTAAATAAGATTTCTTTGTGGGACTCCTCCATATTTGGTAGATTAGCCTTCTTCCCTTCTTTAGATTCTTTCCAAGAAATGAATTATGTTATTCTTTATTTTAGCTCTTCATATTCTAATCTTTGATCAATGACTTGATTGTTTAATTTGTCACTTGATTCACAATAATGTTTAATCATTGAAATTTTTTGACATAATATTTCTTGTTGTTGTACCAAAATAGAATTCAACTCAACTGCCTCTTTGATAAATTCATCTACTTGAGGACTGCCTTTGAATTTGGTCAATATAGCTTGCATTTAGTGAATCTGTGTGTTTGTCACTGCCATGTCTGCCTGATGTTGTACTGTCATTTGCTCAAAATTTTGTTGAAGTTGTGCCAATTATGTTTCCACTTGCCTATCAGTGCTTTGTCTCTCTTACTTGAGTTGTTGTTCAAGTAATTGAACTCTTTCTTCCTTTTCCTTTAGTAACATTTGGACCTCTGTTTCCTTATCAATTGTTGCAGTTTCATAAGCTCTTGCATATTGTGATAGTTTTGTAAAGTTGTCTGATGGATCCATGGGGGTGTCTCTCCAAACTATCTCCATTGGCTCACTTTCAAGATTTTTTGTTGCCGATACGTACAATTTTCTTTTCTTTCTTTGCCTTTTTACTACAACCTGATGTGTAAGACTATAGAATATATCTGAGGGTGGTATTTCTTTAAACTTTAGAATAATTTCAGAAGTTGGATGTGACGGGATGACTTCAATGTCTTGAGTAGTTACAATTTCTTGTATTATGGCTTTTGGATTTACAACCTGTTGCGTGCACTGTGGAGTCTCGAATATAGAATTTCCTTCAATAATAGTCTCTGTTTGGATATTTTTATTAAATTTCTCCCACTCCTATTCTATATTGAAGATTGGGGTCATTTCTGTTTCAACCAATGAGGGACTAGTCTCCATGTCTTGTTTAGTTGAGACCTTCTCAGTCATTTCTTCATGATTTTCTTCTGTATCCTATTCATGGTCTACCTCAAGGCTTCCTTATTTATTATTATATTCATGTTTAGAGTATTCATAACCCTGAGCTGACTTCTCATGTGATTCTTCATCAAAATTATGCTTGGAACTCTCCTCCAGGCTTACGGTGGGAGTAGGTTCTCTTACTTCTTCAATTTGTAATAGGTACAAAGGGACTTGTTTGAGCCTTTTAGCTATGTATATGTGGAATTATTTCAGGTCCTCTAGGTCTAGCTTTATTGATGCTAATTGAAAAACTTGTGAGAATCTCTTAGCTTGCTCAAATAAATCATAAAATGGATCTTCCTCATGACTGAATTGCTTGGCTTCTCAAAGATCATTTTTCGCTTCTTCAGATTTATGACTCCGTTCATATTGGTGGCCTAGTCTATTCCTAGTAGCACAGGATAGGGAATATTGTCATTGACAATCTCCATCACTTCAAAATCGTCTGCATGCTCACACCTTCAATATCTATAGTTACCCCTTGTAATCTTCCCATGGGAAAAATCTTCTGTTGGTTCGCCATTCGTAACTGAATAGGGGACCATTGTAGCATGGGTCTGCCCATGCATTCCAATGTTTGCTTTGGTAGTACATTCACGACGAAACCCAGATCTAGGATTACATGATCCATTTCATACTCATCAATTTTCTCAATCAACCTCATTTCCCTTCCTATGCACCATGCATGCTTTCCAAGTTTCCGGACCACGCGCGGTTCTCCTGACCCCGCACACCTAGTGATAAGTTCTCGTAGTCCTTTGACTACCTTGCTATCATGTAGCAGTTTCATGCATGTCTCCAGAAAGGTACTAAGCATTGAAGGATCCACCCTTGGTTCTCGTTGATCCTTACTACCTGAAGTGGAGGCCTTCATGAATCTCTTCTTAGCCTCCATGAATATCTCCTTCATGCGTTCTAAATCAAATTTGGGTTCCTTTGTAGGAGCCTTGCGAACCCAAGCACTTTCTTCTGGTTGCTTTCCTTTATCATCACCTGTGATCATACTGCTCCTGAGCATCATGTTTACATTTGGGTCTTCCTCGTGTGCTCAGATCTCATCATCTGCAAATTCTGAGTCGGAGGGGGCTAGAGTACCCCCTTTTCATGCATCCTCGCTATTAGCGAAGGGCGATCTTCTGTCTCATGATCAAACTGAGTACAATACCAATATGATGTTCTTGTCGGGTTTGTGCAATTGCGAGTATAGTGCCTTGGCCCTCCACAATTGTAATGAATTAGTTCTTTGTGACCCCTTCCTGGTCCCATTCTGCCTTGATCTCTACTGCGCCCCTGAAATCCAGCACGTGCCATCCTTGCATTTTGGTCGAGGGCTCACGTTTTGGTCTGCACCCTGTAGGTAGGAGTTAGATCCGTCATTGTTTGGTAGCTTCGGCATGTGCATTCATCATGACCTACTAACTTGTAGAAATTATAAAACAATTGTTGGGATGTTTGCATATACTTCTGCAACAGATGAAAATTATCAATAGTGTGTTTTCCTCCTATCTAATTGATTGCGCAAAATAGTACAGACACCACGCTCGGCCTTGCCTGTGCCTTTGGTCTTCATGGCATTGACCCTCCTCCTACCAATTAGTTCGTGAACACTGGACAATGGTCCTTATCGTGCCCTTGGCCTTTGCATTTTATGCACCATACTTCCTCGCACGCCTTTGGTCGAGGTGTCCTGTCCTGTTTCAAACTTTGCATTTCCACACACAGATTCTACAGTTGTCCGTGGATTTGTTGGATTCCCTACCTAGGTTCTTGTAAGGGGTCTCATGTAATCTCATTGCCATCTCCAATGCTTTGGCTTGGCTAGAAAGTTTTTTTTGTGACAGCACCATCCTTAAGTGTGGTGTAAGTGATGCCACAAACCATGCACGATGCTATTGATTTGTCAACATCATATTTGCTTCACGAATTGTACTCTTCAACCTTTGGTCTACATCCCAGGGAGTCTTGCCCAGGAGCATCACGATCTCCTTAAACTCGATGATCGATTGTGTTTCTGATTTAGGCCTGCTAAATTCTTGGTTCAGCGCAGCCTGGATCTCTGCGATTCTTGCATTTGGGTGGTCATTAGAATGATTTATATACCATGTTAGTGCGGAATCATGCAGCGTGCTCACCACCGTAGCCTTCTTAATATTCTCATCCATGAAACCTTGTGCTTCCCATACTGCTCTTACCATAAACCATAATTGGTCTGGATCTTCATTCCGCACTCCTCTGAATACTGGTAGTTTGATCGCACTCATCATACTGAACTGTGGTGGTTGTGGAGGTGGGGTGGGTGGAGATGGAGGTGAGGAGGGTGAGACGGGTGGCGGCGTGGGTGGAAGTGGTAAATGCGGAATGTGCTGCCTTATCAGACTGACTGCACTTCTCAGAGAAACTTTCATGAGCTCTTCCTCACTTTCCCACAAGGGTGAGATTAAGGGACTTTCTTCCAACTATCCACTACTTCCACTTCTATAGATATTCCCACTTCACGTAGTCCAAACATTAATTTATTCGTAGAACCCGCTTTTCACACAATAGAATCTTAATCCAAGTGTTCAAATATTTAATATACTTACCTCACGGTCCCTTGAGGAAACGTCACTCCACCTCACTGTAGTTGACGGTCATGTTTACCGCAAATTCAATGATAAATCTTCTTATTATTTGGTCGAGCCAATGGTCCACAGCTTGCACGATCTTATCTCTTGACCCTTCTAGTCTACGCACTAATTCCAGAGTCCACACTATTGGTTTGTCGAGCCTACACCTTCCTTGGTTGTCTGCTAACTTTGTGATCCACTCATACAACTCACAAGGAAAGGATGCAAAGAAAAGTTCATGGATTTCCATATACAAGTAGCGCCCCAACCATTGTTCCTTAGATACTCATGGAGTTTTGTTTTCCTATGTCGTGAATTCGTGAATCTTCTTGTCTAACCACTCTTCAATTTCTTTCTTTGTTGGATTCCAGTGGCAAGACATCAGGCATCCCTTATGCAGATCCCTGTCCCAGCAACGGAACCATTTGTTGGCTTGTATGGGCCTGACCTAGGTTTAGATGTGATTTAGCCAAGAAAATCTTAGTACTATTGGCCCTTGCCGCAATAGTCCGTGTAACGCAGACTAAGCTATCACCCGAAGTAGTATGGGAGGGTTGTAGAACTAGGTTTCCATACCTTGGGGATGTCTTATGAGCTTCTGGAGGTCCACGGTTTGACCCTGAGTGAACATCGCTACACGCACTTACTATTCCTTCGCAACCTACGATGCTTCTTCCGCGCAGCCCTACTCGGGGTGCAACCTGTATAATACCCAAGTTCCTTGCTTTCAATTTGTTATTACCAGATTACTTATTTTATGTGTGTAATATTAATGTTTATTACAGTGTATTCAGCAATCATATCAGTGCACATGATAAATAAAATAGTATAAATGTAAAGAAGGCAATGCACAAGCAGATACACAGAAATAGAAATCAACTTCTCTTTATTATTCTTCGATCAAGATTACAAACTCGACACTTCTATGCACACTTAGCTGTAGGGGTCCGCACACTCAGTTGCGGACTCTACTAGGCATTTTCGCACTTAGCTGCATAGCCTCTTCCTACTACTACAACCCAATACACTTAGACTCTTACTCTATACTCGAACCATTCATATTATTCTATGTTTCTTCTTCCTTCTCTTTACAACTTAGAGCCTCACTCTATTTATACAATCCCATGGTCCATGGACCATGGGTAGGTGGACATGACTTTACATTACATTACAATACTTTAGGGCAGACAACCCTATGACTTAACCTATACTTCGTGCTCCATGCTCACAATTCACAATGTCTTACAAAATATTTTACCAAAAGTTGGGCTTTGAGCCCCAAAACACGTTGTGGGGGGATTCCATGCCCAACAGGCCCCCAACACAATTATCGTAACTCGTCTTGAGCCACTCTGTTGGTGTGGCAATCTTGGCATAGAGCCCCTCTAACTGGTCACATACTGCTCGGAGGTCTGTGGTGCATTGTTCTACAATTTGCTGGACTTGCTGCATGCGCTCTTCCGATGCTTCTTTGTGAGGATCAACTACCTTCCTTAGCGCATAGAGTCCCTGCATCTATGCGAGCTTTCCCTCAATATCTGTCGTAATGGTGAAGGTCTCATCAATCCATGGCTAGACACACGCTTTGATAAGTTCCTCTTTCTGTCTAGCGGCATCCACTTGCTCTTTTAGTGCGCTTGCTTGTTGCATCTTTGGCAACCGTTGGGTGAGGACGACTGTCTATGTAGTTCCCATTAATTATCATACTGCTCCTACAGTTCGCGTGCCTCTGTTTCCAGGCATTGTATGTTGGGGTCCTCTTGCAAGGATGTGAGGATGTCAAAGTCTTGGTCCAACATACCAGTACAATCCTACACTTCCCATCTAATTTATTCTAGCCTTCTTTGAATAGTGCTAACGCGCTGCTCTCTAACATTCGAAGGAGTGGAAGGCTATGCCTTCAGCCGCAGCTTAGCAACCTGGAGGCTCAGCTCTAGCTGCACTCGCATTGTTTCCTCACACGTGCTTCAAACTCCAGTTGCCAAACAGTGGATCCACATATCTGTTCATAGGTTTGGAGTGATGGACAACTCTGGGACTCACTGACATGCTGCATCAACTGTCTACACAATCTGTTGGTTATGTGACACCAGTTTGTCATGCTGCAGGTTGAGTTGTTTGATTTTGATCTTTTGCTCACTCATCACCTCAATCACATGGCCCTCCCTGGTGCGGAGCTCTGTTGTTATGCCATCCTGCAGTTGGTTCAATGTGTCTCACAAAAGGACAACCAAATTAAGGTCAAGCCCCTTGATTCTTCTCATCGCGGCTCTGTCGTCCTTGTTCTCTGCTATTAGCGCTCCTTTCTGTAACACTATGGTGTTGGCCATCTTTGTGCGTAGTAGCTACTCTGCTGCTGATGTGCCTACTGCATCGTAGGTGGCTATGGTTCCTTCCTATGGGGGCTGCACCTATAGTTCCTGCAGCTACACCCTTAGGGCCCCCAACACAATCTGCTGCTCTGACATGGCTTCCTCGAGTGCTTCCTTGGTGACCTCACGAACTGTGTTGCCTATGTCATAGACGTCGCCATCTATTAATGTGATTGGATCGATGGCCAATTTGGATACCTTGACCTTTTTTTGTGGACCTGATCTCTTTGTGACACACGACCTTTTCAGCTAGGTGGAAGTTGTGACTGAGTCCACGCCTTCTTCTATGTCCACTGATTCTTGTCTTGTAGACAAGTCCTGGCCCTCCTCGTCATGCATTGTGGTGGCCCCTATTGCCTACGCTACTTCTACTTCTTTGGCAGTCTTTCCCTGCTCCGTGGCTGACCTTGCTGCCTCTCAGATAGCCTTTACCTCTGCGGCCACTTTTTTATTGTGCCTTTTCTCAGCCAACTTCGTGATATGCAACTTGGCTTCACCCTTTTGTTTCTGTGCTGCTGTTTTATCTAGCTTCACCAGATCTGGGGCATGCCATTCGGGGGGCCATGATTCTAACACTAAAAAATTGTGTCATCAATGGCAATGAAGGGGATCTTGGTCCATCGTTGTGTTAGATCCTTTTCCGCCTTGATGTAAAGATTATGCATGTCCACCTTGAAGTATGAAAAGCTCCGCAGACTGTTGTGCACTGTGGGGGATAGACGCGGTCATTTATTGATCCACATCCCGATGCCTGCCTCCATGAGCACCCTGAAGATATTTGTTTCGCAAATCTGCTTTGTGTCCTTGGTGGCCTAGAGTGAAGCATACTTTGCGGCCTCTGGTAAGTCCTACTCAATGCTAGGGAACTAACTATCCTCGACTAGTTCCCCTATTACCAGTAAAATGGACAAGAGCAACCACACATAGTGGAAGTTCTTGCCCTGCTCATGGGTGTCCTTGCAGTTGGTCAAGAAATCCTAGTAAATGTACTCAGCCTAGTTGAATTGGGGCCCCTTTGTGCATTGTTCGGCCAGTGCAACTACTAGCACTTGTACCTCATCACCGTGACATTTTCTCATTACCTTCCTGGCCAGGAGTTGGGTGGCTACGTGCACCCCTTTATCTTTGATGCTGTTAATTGTGTAACCCCTCTTTTTCTTCTCAAGTTTTTATTTTTTCTTCATGCCCTCCACGAGCTTCAAATCTCCACTCTTTCCTACTATCACCACGGGGTCGTTTCCCTTACAAGGGAGCTGGGAAAGTTTATGGATGAGATCCGTCATGATGGGAATAGGCTCCTCGAGCCATAAGTACCCATCGTGCACCAGGGAAAGTAGCTTCCTGAAGACAAAAATAATGATATGTGCGTGGTGAAAGTGTGGAATCCACAACAAATGAAGTAATTTGACCTTCTCCACACCGCACAACCATTTCTGCAGCTCCAGTGTTGTGACTGGCCCCTCTTTTCTCTACTTCATGAGGCTCTTCGTCTCTAAGTGTGGGAACCTCTCACTGTCTGTGAGGTCCCAATCTTCAAACTTCATTGTGGGTACGTGACCCATGTGTGAGCCCTCAAACACAATTCCATCGGGGAGGAGCGGGATTTGGAGTGCACTCTTAGTGGCATCTAGGTCCTTTGGTATCTTAGTTTTCCCTTTCCACGGAGGGATGTACTCGGGAAATTTCACAGCAGAGCGCACCGGTTGGATGTCCTCTTCCATGTCTTTTTCTTCCTATGTCTCATCAATGGGAACCTGTAGGTCCTCCTCCTCATCATCTATCTCAATGGTGACCACCTTGCCCTTTTCTTCCATTGAGAATTTAATGAACTGTAGATTCCTCGGGGACATGCACACTGGTCTCGCTGCCTTCTTATCTTTCTTGGGCCTCGGTGTCTAAGGCAATTTCAGGATTTCCAGGGCAACCCTAGTGTCTTCGGGAACGTCATGTACCATGGGGTTCTATGCAGTTGCGTCAGTGGTTCTTTCTGCCGAGCCCAAACCTCTCCAAGTAGTCGTCATCTTGTTTGAGCTGTCTGTGGGTGTCCATGAACTTTGGGGCTCAAATATTGCTCAACGCTCAACTCTCTGTGCTCTAATCAACTGCTCAAATCTCAAATGAACAAGTGTTGTCTCGTGGCTAGCCCCTAGAGTTTTATAGTGCCTTTTGAAGTAAAATTTGACCATTCCCCCTGATTGTGGGCCATCAATCTTTTCTTAGCGGTAGATTGCCCCAAATCTTGCCCTTAATTTGTGTCTTAAATGCCCACCATCCCCTCCCTTTTGCCTTAAATCAGACATCTTATCATGAATAGTGACACCAATGGTCACTTCCCAGCCTATTTGCGTGGCCATGCAACCTCCCGTGTGTGGTCACGACCATTTTGACATTCTGATTTTGCGCGCACCTCCCTCACCGTGTAGCTCCCAAACAAACTCTTTTATAGTCTCGCGCTTTCTTTCAACTGCCTGGAGCATTGAGACTGTGCTCCCTATGGCTAGTCAGGTGGTCGTACCACCTGTGCAAGACTTCAACTCGCCTTTCAGCATGGTCCACGGAAATGCCTCAATCGCATTCGCAACAACCGATGCCGTGTGTTCTACTGTATGTAGTGCATTCCCCTGGTTACTACGTTTGGTGAGGTGTGGTTGTAGCCATGGAAACAGAGTAATAAACTCTCGGTGACAATATTCTAATGCAGTGGTATGATCATCCGTATCTTTCTTTGTCATTCTTAGTTTATCGATGAGATGTGCTTGCGTGATCTCGTTTTCCAGCCTCTTGATCTCAACTTCCATCAAAATGCTTTTATTCCTCAATCGTACCCGATACTTTTCGAGTTCAGGAAGCCTAAGGTTCCCTCACTTGATGGCTTCCTGAATTCTTATATGTTCAACCTCGTGTAGATGTGTGATTTCTTCCTCCTGGTTATTGCGTACTGTCACAACTGCGGGAGCCATTATGTGTGGATTCCTTTTTGTATTATCTTCAGAAATTATGGCCTCTACTTTGTTCCACACCTTTGAAATTGCCTCTAAATTTAGGGGTTTGCACATGGTCCTATAGGCCCATCCAACCACTGGCATGCGCAGGTCCCAATTAGTTCATCTCGCCTGGTGAACCTTGTTCAGTACTCTGCACACACTATCGAATTCTTTATCGTAGAGAATTGATAGCGTGCGTCACTTTTCCTACTGCTACGGTTTGTTTTGATTCTCTATTCTGGGGGTGATGTGCGCTTGTGCAAGATGTACAACATATTTCCGTACCCATCGGGAAAGGTGGGTGTGCAAGTTGTTCTTCCCCTGCTGATTGGCTTTCATTTGGAGCTGGGGTTTTCCAAAACATAGGCACATCATCCTTCTGCATTTGTGCCAGTCCTCAAAATTTCCTTGATGCATACCCCACCATCGTGTGGGCATTGCACACAGTGCCCATTCCAAGGCATCAAATCGCTGTTGTTCTGGTACTGTGATTTCAAATTTGGTAAGAAATTCATCCACTATTGTTAATCCATCATATGTTGGAACCTCGCTTGCCTCTGTTGTCACGCAACGCAATGATCTAATCATCATGTTGCAATTTAGCATTGTTACATCGTGCAGTCGATTCTGCCATCATTATACTTCTTCGTCTAAATCTGAAGTGAAGGGGCTTTCGCACTCCCATGAAATTCTTCCATCTTCAGTCGGATTCACCCAATCCTATTTTCATGCAGTTATCTTGTAAATACAATCGAGATCATCATCACTATCATTGTCACACATAGGTTTAGTGAATCACACTCCTTCGGTTGGATCTAGCGGTACTACTACGCATAGTGACTTTTTCTCAAAGATCATTTTGCGCTTCTTTAGATTTATGATACCATTCATATTAGTGGCCTATTCTATTCCTAATAGCACTAGATAGGGATTACTATCATCAAAAATCTCTATCACTTCAAAATCTGCCTGCGCGCTCACATGTTCAATAACTACTGTTACCCTTTGTAATCTTCCCATGGGCAAAATATTCTATTGGTTTTCCATTCATAACTAAATAGGGGACCATTGTAGCATGGGTCTACCCCTGCATTCCCATGTTTTCTTTGGTAGTACATTCATGTCCGAACCCAGATCCAGGATTACCTGATCCATTTTATACTCGTCGATTTATGCAATCAACCTCATTTCCCTTCCTATGCGCAATGCATGCTTTCCAAGTTTCCGAACCATGCGTGGTTCTCATGACCCCATGCACCTAGTGATAAGTTCATGTAGTCCTTTGATTTCCTTGTTGTTGCGCATTAGTTTCATGCATGTCTCTAGAAAGATAGTGAGCATTGAAGGATCGATCCCCAGTTCTAGTTGATCCTTACTACCTAAACTGGAGGTCTTCATTAAGCTCTTAACTTCCATGAATGTCTCCTTCACACGTTCTAAATCAAATTCGGGTTCCTTTATAGGAGCCTTGAGAACCAACGCACTTTCTTCTGGCTGCTTCCATTTATCATCGCCCGTGGTCATACCACTCCTGAGCATCATGTTTACATTCAGGTCTTCTTCATGCGGCTCATATCTCATCATCTGCAAATTCTGAGTTGGAGGGGGCTAGAGTACCCTCTTTTTGTACATCCTCACTATCAGTGAAGGGCTGTCTTCTGCCTCATGATCAAACTAATTAAAGTACCAACACGATGTTCTTGTCAGTTTTGTACAATCGTGGGCACAGTGCCCTGTCCCTTCCCAATTGTAACAAATTAGTTGTCGTGACCCCTTCCTGATCCCATTCCACCTCGACCTTGACTGCGCCCCTGATATCTAGTGCACGCAATCCCTGCATTTGGGTCGAGGGCTTGTGTTTCGGTCTGCACCCTGTAGGTAGGAGTTTGATCCATCATTAGTTCGTAGTTTCGATAGGTACGTTCATCATGACCTACTGACCTACAAATATTACAAAACAATTGTTGGGACGTTTGCGTACACTACTGCAACATATGACAATTATCCATAGTGTGTTTTCCTCCTATCTGACAGATCAAGCACCATATTTCAAATGCCGTGCTCGGCCCTGCCTATGCCTCTGATATTAATGTCATTAGCCCTCCTCCTACCAAGTAGTTCACGAACACTAGAAAGTGGTCCTTGTCGTGCCCTTGGCATTTGCATTTTATGCACCATACTTCCTTGCACACCTCTGGACGAGGTGTCGTGTCTTATTTCAAAATTTGCATTTCCAAACACAGATTCTGCAGTTGTGCATGGATTTGGTGGACTCCCAACCCAGGGTGTTCTATAGGAGTCTCATGTAATCTCATCATCATATCCAATGCTTTGGCTTGGGAGGAAAGTTTTTACTGTGATAGTTGTAGAGCCTATAACTTGCACTTGATTATCCATCATTACCTACAATTTTCCCTCACTCATCTCTCTCTTTTGCCTTATTTTCCTTGTAAACCTACCCAGATCATTAAATTTGATGTCTTTAAGCATGATTAAGTGAACTTTGCTAATGTGTGACTGTTTTTGACATATTTACAGAGATTCCACAGCTGTCTGGCAATTCCGCAGCCATTCAGCGATTCCACAGCCATCTGGTGATTCCGCAGCCTTTTCGTTAATCTCAAGGTTCCACGTGTCATTTTGCAAAACGAACCACATGGGCACGTGGGAATAAAGGTGCTCAATGTTCCTGTGCTATTGGTTCGGTCAGCCACATCATCTACACCTCCGGTCAACGAGGGTCAAGCCACGGTCAACAAAGGCAGCTTAAACGGTGTTGCGTAAGCTGTTGGGTCACGTCAATGCAACTGGTGATTTGTCCGTGTTACGCAGGTTGTGGGAAACATAATCCAACCCTAGATTCAATTCCCATGACGACCAGAACCTCCTGCTCATCCATGAGGCTCATGACGTGTTGCTGAACCTTTATTACGCATGACAGATTAGTTAATTTTCAGTTTCTAGCTTTACGCATTAGGCAATCGTTTAGATGCCTATAAAAACTAGCGTCTGCGTACGCTTAATGTTACTTTTTAGTTGCTGTGTTTTATGAACTTGTTATAATTTTAGTGCATTTCAAGACTCTGTTTTGATAGTGTTGTTCTAGCACTCTTGACTGTAATTTTCTGCATATGGAGTAATAGAAGACAGTGCTGTTCTGACGTTTTCAAATCCTTGAGTCTTCTTTGGGTTTTATGAATGGAGGGCCCCCGTTCATGACAGCCCTTGTATAGTATTTTATGTTCATATTCTTGCTATTTCCTTATTTTCCATTCAGCATTTCCTTTTCTTTGAAACATGTACAGCTTGATTCACTTTCATTGTCATTTCATTTGCAGCATTCACTTTGACTGATCAGATTTGTTTTTCTGCAGGTTTTTAACCCGGGATTGTTTTTGTCTTTATGTATTTGCTTTATATCTGATGGTATTTTCAGTTGACAGATTCAAAGTTGCTTCCTTTACTTTATTTTCATAGCTGATTTTTAGTTTAGTTTCTCAAAGTTGTCTGCTAACATATTGATGGTCTCTTTATCACAAATTGTTCATCTTTTAGAGATCAGAATACTAATAAATTACAGCTGGCTTTGAGTGCTTTTTATACTAATCTTTAACTACTTTCTAATCATGCTTTACATAGTACCATATGTTGGAAGCAGAGAGTTAGGAAGAGCTGAACATTATAACTAGTCTTTAAAGTAGATTTTTCTCATTTTTGATCACTTTTTAAACTCATCTCTAACTACTTCCTAATCGTGTTTTACATAGTACCATATGTTGGAAGCAGAGAGTTAGGAAGAGATAAACATTATCATTGGTTTTTAAAGTGATTTTCTTACCTTTTATTTGCAGCAGCATGAATGGTGTCTAGTGCCATTAGAAAGTGGTTCTTTGCTTTCAGTTCATTTCAAGTTATTTATTTCTTTCATTCTTTTCCTTTTCAGCAAGTAGTTAGAAACCACCAATCACACACCCTCACTCATCTAGAATTCACCTTACACACACTATCACTCATCTGTTTATAAAATCATCACTCCATCTTAGGAAGATAAATTAACCACAAACAACACCCCAAACGACAAAAAGCTCTAAGAGGTTGCTTAAGTACATATAGTACACCTTCACTTCATCAGCTTACGAGCCCCGGGTTGACAATTAATGACATCAATTTAGGAACACTAAATTGACTAAACCTTTTGGCACCGTTGCCGGGGAAGTCAAATTAAGTAGCCATATTCTTAGAAAAAAAAAAACATAAAAATTTCAAGGAAAGAAGTTGATAACCTATCAAAGTATGCTCTCCTCTTGCACTTCAAGGTGATCTGGAGGATCTGTTGGATACCTATGGTAATAGGTTTCATATTTCATGATTGGCAAGAGAAAAGCCAAATATGCTCTGCTCTGGTATCCCAAAGATCCCATATTTCCTAGAAAGCAAGAGCTGGGTAAAGTGTTTCAAGTATTGAGGACCTTATTTCAAATTTTGTGGATGATTCAACAATCTAATCTGGATCATGCCATGTTTCAATTTTGAGTTGTAGAATAGAGAAAGAGGTCTGTCCAAACAGCTTAATCTTGGCAGACAAGTAGTTCAGGTAGAGAAGCAAAGGTTCCCAAAAGTTTAATCTGGGACCTTGGAAGACATAAGGGTAGAAGTAGATAGAGAGAAAAGGAAAAAGCCAAAGAAAAGAAAAGGCAATTGAGGGTTGCAAGTCCAAGTGCCCCTCCAAGAAGAAACAAAAAATGCTAGGCAAAATAGTTGGGTAGGCAGTTGTGGTTGCAGAAAGAATATGATCACCATTACACAGGCATCAATAGGTCTCTTGCCAAGGCAATAAATCTATCAGCAAACAAAGTGGTGAATTCCATGAACTCACAGCAAAGAGGATCACTAACTTCTTTTCTTTTCCCTCTCTAGTCCATCACTAACACCCCCTTTCTAATTCCCCTCCTTCATTCATATTAACTCCTAATTCTACTATATAACCTCCCCTATCTTACCCCCACCCCTAATAATATTAACACTAAGGTGTATAAAACCCCAAATCTTATGTATATTCCCTCCCCTAGGCATAATAGCCGTGTATTTTTCAAAAGGGACCAAATGGCATCTGGCCACTTTGGTGAACCTATTCCACCCTATTTCCCCTTGGCTGCAAGTTTATTTACCCTCAAATCACCTCTGCATTGATAAAACCCCCTCTCCAAACCCCTTTTGCCTATAAAAACCTTTGCAAAGGTTAATACCCGCCTCTGGCACGTTTCCCAATCCTACCACATTGTGGGTTAAGCCAAAACATTTGAAAAAACCCATAAAAACCCACAAAGTTTAATTTTTCCGCCCGCAGTATGAAGCGCGCCTCTTTCCCCTCCGCCAGCCGTCGGATCAAGCCCATCAGATCCGACGGTCCACATCAATATCGGAGCGCATCCTATGGCGGCGCTTTAACCTCCGGGAAAGTGACGTTGCGCCTTGTCACGCCTCCTCCACGCGTCGATCAATGAACCATCTCGGAGCCAAGTCTGACAGCCTCTGCGCCGTACCTAAACCACCCCGAGAAACCGCGGCGGTTAAGGCCTTAACCGTGACCGCTGCGGTTTGACTGACCACCTACCCGCCGCTGACTCGCCGCCACGTCCTTACCTGCTCGTACCTGCCTATGTTATGGGTCCACCTCACTGCTGACTGGATTGCCACCTCGCCGCCCCTTTGACCAGTCACCCACTGCCACGTCGCCCGATGACGTCAGCTGACGTCACCTCACCATGACCCACCAATGACGTCATGCTGACGTCAGCAGAAAAAAGCGCCAAATTGGTAAAATAACCCATATTTACCAATTTTCCCGTGTTTTTACCACTTTCACTGTTATTTCTGCCGAATGCTCTGCATGACCGTTTGAACTCCAATTTTCGCCAACCAGTCTATTAGCCCGGGCGACCTCCTCAAGCAGCAACTGTGCACCTTTGCTTCAACCTCTGCTCATCGAATTACAGGTATTTAGACCGTTTCGCCCTCCATACGACCTTCATTAAGCTTGAAATTGCTCAGAGGGATAGTAGAACCATAAAAACAGTATTTGCACCGTTCATTTCCATTTGTTCATCCACCATTGTCATTGTGAGGGCCAAGAAGTACCTGCAGAGCTTTAGAAACCTGCAATTCACATAAAACCTCTGTAATTCTACGTTTTCCCGGCAGAGCTCCTAATAGACATAATTCACCCGATTGGAGAGTTCAGTTAGACCACAGAGAAGTTCTGTCACTAGACTCCAGTAGTATTTCAATTGCTATTGAGAGAATTCCCCTTGGATACTCAAAACATCAACTGTTTCCACAGAAAACTGCCTCCAGACTGTGTTTTTACCATTCCTCCTGTCCACCTGCAATTCTTGCAACTTGAAGAGCTATGGAGACCCCTATTGCACTGAATATTAAGCCCATCAATGCTCCTCACCAGGAATTAGCATGGAAAGCCCTGGGAGACATGGACTACCAAATGCTGGATTGGTTCCCCATGGGAACCAAGTACAATGTTCTAATGTTGAATGAATTAAGAGCCCAGCACCTCAGTGGGGCAGATATCTTGGGGATTTGGGAGTCAAATTTGCCCATATACAACCTTCCCCAAGTCAATCCTATGCCAGAGCTCATTTATAGCTGCCAGGAATGCTATGACCCCAGCCAAAGGGCAGTCATGAGCCCCACAGGCCTAGTCCTGTTCCAGATCACCCCAGAGAGCATAAACCAGATGCTGTGCTTCAAAACAGCCAAGAAATTGACCCCTCTATCCATGCAGAATCTGATTAACAAAGGGATCAAGCTGTCCAGTGACCAGATTGTCAAAATTAACCAACTGTTTGTCACACCAGGTTCTGAAACAGTCAGAACCCCTCCTATTGGGTACCAATATCTAAATGAGTTGGGCAGAATGTTGGTGGATCTAATTGGCTATGTCCTAGGATTCAGGGGGCTGGAAGACGTAGATGAAAGCATAATGGCAATGCTGTCTATATTTGCCCCTGGTAAGCCTCCAGCTGTGCAGTATGATTATGAAACTTACATAGCAGAGAAAATCCATGATCAGTTCATGAATTTGAAAAGGGAGAGACTGTTCAGGTACTCCTCCTATATATATCATTTATTCCTTTTCTATCAGCCAGCTACCTTCTCTGTTCCTTTGAGGCCACTCAATGCCCAAGGAAGCCCAAGATCAGTTGTTTTCTGGACCTCTATTTTTCATTTTACCTCAGTATCACCCTATACATACTGTGAGTTTATTGATTTATTTGTTCATCCGGCCCTAACAGCTCTGCAAGGTACTCCTCCTCCTAGATTAACCGATGATATGAAGAGGATTCTACATTTGAACAAATCTTACAATATTGGCAACTGGTACTTCTACCAGAACCACACAGTCATTAGGATATATGGCTGTGAATTGAACCCATTTAGGTTGCCGAGGTATGTCCCCATGAGGCTTTTTGCCTTAGAGTATTTCAGGCAGTTTGGGAACTCAGATTACCTTCACTTTCAGAGTAGAAACAAGAAGTCACAATTGAAGGTAAGAAGCCAGCTAGGTTCCTTCCTATATAACAGGAAAGAGGAAGGGTGGAAAGAGGCACAGAGCATCCTGGAAGGCCTCAGATTGCAGACCAGTTTTGAATGGATTCCCTATGACCCCAATCATACTATCTCCCTAAGGAGAATTAGATATAGACTGGGCAACTATGCGCATAAAAGACAACCTGAAATTGAAAAGTATGCCAATGCACTAGATTGGGAAGAGGGTACACTAGTAGAACAAGTCACTGAGGTAGAACTACTTGAGAAAGAAGCTAGGAATGTACAAAAAGAAACTGACTTGGAAACTTGTGGACAGGTGCCCCTCTCCTACAGAAAGCAAATTGGAACAGCTGCTAGATCTTCAGCAGCACAGCAGCAAACTACTGAGAAGACATCCCAGGCAGCAAGCAAAGACAAAGGAAAACAGGTGGAACAGCCACCTATATTGACAGAAGAACAAGTTGACACCTTGCTACAGCAGCAAGAAGAAATGGAACAGCAAGAACTGGGGCAGCAACAAGAAAAAGCACAGTCCAGTGAACAGCAGCCCTTGCAGCAGGAAAAGGGGACAGATCAACCTAGTTACACTGAGCAGCAGCCCCAAACAGAAGTGCCTCCCAGGACAGACACCAATGTAGACACCTCAGTCCTCCAAACACCACAGAAGGAGGACGTAACCAGGAAAAGGGAGAGAGAGACCCCCCACACCTCATCCTTCATCAGAGGAGAGAAGAGACAAAGACTGAATGACTCCCAAGAGGAGGACATAGTAGTAAGGCAAGCCATGGGCATGGGCCCACCCAGTGGAGAACTTTCGGCCAGCTCATCTCAGCGTGGACATGACATGACTATGGGAGGAGAGGTCAGCTCCTCCGGTCAACATAGAAAAGGGCAGTCAAGTATAAAGCAGCAATTCATTGACATCAAAAGGAGGAGTGATCCCATAAAAGTGCAGCTGTATGATCACTTGTTAAACCTAGCTCCTAGCAACCAGCAGAGACTCATGTCTGCTTTCGATGTGAGCGAAGGCAAAATGATAATGAGCCACTTCATGCCCACAACTTTGCAGCCTCAGTCCACCTCGGACTATCTAAGAACCAACATGGAGGTTCTTGCCAAAGACATACACCCCATGGACAAGATTGAATTACATAAGCAAACTGGTGAAATGGTGTATGCCTCCCTGGCAGATGAGACATTGGAGAACTATAAACTAAAGAGCAGCCTGGATAACACAGCTTCTCAGCTGGAATTAGAAAGAGCATCATCACAAGCCAAGGACAATAGGATCAAGTCCTTGGAAGAGGTAATTATAAAGATAGGGCATGATCCTAAAGATGTCAAAGGCATCCAAGAACTTCTGAAGATAAGGGATGCAGACATGGCGGCCCTAAGAAAGAAAATCAAACTCCCGGCCACCATCCATCCACAAACAGATGAAGTTGCCCAGCAAAGGCAAGAAAAGGATGCTACAGATCTGCTGGTATCCCTATACAAAGAGCTGGTTAGGACTTAGGACCAGCTGGGACAAACTGAAGCTGCAAAGGCAGCACTACAAGAAACACTGAAGCAAAGAGAAGAGGGCCAACCCTCCCAGCCTCCTCCTGTGATAATAAATCTTGAGGAAATCCCTCCAAAGACTACTCCTCCTCCTTAGCAAACAGAAGCTACAGCACCAACTACAGCGCCATCCACAGCAGCAACAACTACAACATCGGAACAGGCTACTAGTTTAGACATGCAAAAGCTGCAAGCTGAGATCCAAGCCATGGAATCTCAAATGAAAGAGCTGGATGAACTTAAGAAAACCTTGACTAAGGTAAATGAAAAGTTTGACAAGAGCAAACAGAATGAGGCAGCCAAGGAGAGAGAGATAAAAGCTCTTAAGAGGAGAATTGCTGAACTAGAGAAAGAGCTTGCACTAGAAAAAGTGACAGCTGAAATGAAAGCAGTGCTATGGAGCAACATTGGGCGGTCCATTGCCAACCAGTGGCAATATATTGAGACCATGGATGAGCAAATGGTGCTCATCACTAAAGCAAACAGAGAAATACAGAGAGCCAGGGCAAGCCTTGGGCACATGCCAGAAGCTGCTACTAGGATGATCAATATTCTGAATTATAAGACTAGCTCTCAATTAGCTGTCTTGGGAATCACCAACAGGACAGAAACAATTGCTGTAGCCAAAAGAGTCATAACATTGAGGAACTTGGTTGGAACACTGGAGAGGAGGACACAGGATATGCAGACTGAAATCAACAGATTCCTGGAAAAATTCGTGGCACTACAGAACAGAGGCCTCCCAAGCATTTTAAGCAGTGTAGGAAGACTGCTCACCCTAGACAATTACAATAAGAGAATTGATGCCCATGCAGTAGCAGAGATTGCACAACCGCCCAGCACTTCAGTAGAGCCAGGGCCAGCCACCGGGCAGAGTATGTATGACAGGGTGGAGAACCTGTTTTTCCTCATGAATGAAGTTGAGAATCTGTTTGATACACCACCTAACTTCTTCAAATTCACAGAAGCAGATGAAACTCTAGGGGCAATCTTAGCACACCAACTGCCCACACAGGATGCCTGGAGAAATTTGACACAGACAGTTTTGTCAGGCCAGAATCAGTAGCGCCAATTCTCCAGGCAAATGAGCATACGTGCGCAGGCACAATTTTGAAGAAAGATATCTACAGGGAAGAGGCAGAGGCTGAGCCAACTCAGCAGGACCATTGACTCACCACAAGCAACAGTCACAATCACAGGTGACAAGTCCAGGATACAGCGTACAAGCCTTAAAGACAGATCTTCCAGCATTTATTCAGAATATCTCGACTGACTTAGCTGTCTCCCAAGGCTAAAATATCTTCTGACAGAGCATTAAAATGCCTGTACTCTGTAATCAATGCTGCATTAAATTTTGGTCATAATATCTTAAGTAGTTGGTAAGAATGTAAAATCTGAGATAACTCAGAACTCAGATATTTTGTAAATCACCGCAAGTATATATTCACCCTTCACAGCAGTTGAAGGGGTTGTTGTAATTTTCTTTTGAAGAGCTCTAGCTCGTTGTAATATTTTCAGAGAAGTAATACAAAGGAAGAATGGAATTTCCAAGGCTTGGTGTTCTTTGATGTATTGTGGTGAAAGATGAATGTTACAGGATTCCAGGGTGTTGCATAAAACAATAAGTATTCTCAAATCTCTTTGTTATATGTTTTCGAGTCTTTTGTTCTCTTTTGTTGTTCAAATGTTTCACACTTGATAGCAATGTGAAAGGATAGTTCCAGGACTTAACCATGATTACCCTGGACTCAAACTGAGCTATTATACATGTTTTCCTCAGATACAGTGACAGAATTGTAATTCTTAATTGCTCCATTTCAAAACTGTGTCTTTTACTGTGACAGGCATTTTCAGGGATTCAATTTTTGCCCCTGAGACCTCTGTCTTTTCCTCTTAAAGCTGTCGGTTGGGAATATATAGACAATAAGTGAAAATTCTTAAATGCTTTCACTGTTTGTGTTACCTGTTTCCAGTCATTTAATCAAAAATCTGTTCTATTAAGCACTCAAATGGCCCTGTAAGTTCCATCTTTCATCTCAAAGTCTCAAACACATATAGCCACAGACTCCATTGCCCAATGGTACTCAACCTCTCTGAAAACTACATCACTGGAATCTAAAAGGAGTTTCATCAACCAAAACATAAACAAAACCAGTGCATAATAGCTAGCCTAAAACCCTATCATAAACAGTTACAAATCATAAAGAGAGAGCCCTCTCTGATCACAGTTTGGCTAGAAACAGTGATCCAAAGATTGGTTAGTGGTTACCCCGGCCGTATTCCCTTGGGAGTCATAGGGAACAACCTGGGTGTTAACAGGATCAAAAAAGAGAAAGTTATTGATTTGGTAGTTTCTTGAGTATGCTCTCTTCTTGCACCTAGAGTGAACTGGAAGATCAGAAAAAGAACTATTAACTTGACTTGAAGAAAATAATAAAAAATGACATGCATAGAGCTAGAGATTCTAGGGGAAGGTTTTTAGCTAGAGCTCGAAGTTCAATTTTTACAAGTCCATCTGCTTCAAGGGATAGACAAGAGACACCTCCCTTATCTCCAACCGACACTCCTAGTCCTAGAATTCCTGGAATTCAAGAGCCAAGAGTTGACTCTCCTACACCTTCTATTGAATTTGAACCAGGAAGAGACTCTTCTCTTTCTCCTACAGAAAGACCAATTGTAATTGAGGAAGTGGAATCATCTGAAGAAGAAGGAGAAATCTCTTCTCATTCACCTTTTGTAGAGGAACCAGAAGATTTTGAAATCCCTAGGAGAATCATCATGGTAGAGGAAGAAGGAGGTGGTAGGGGTAGAGGTAGAGGTAGAGGAGGAGGAGGAAACAACAACAATAATGGAGGTAGAGGTCCCCTTGGAGGAGGAAATAGAGATGGGGATAATTCATTTGGGTTTCCCATTGTTAATGAGGATTCCCGAGCCACTATGAAAAACATATCACCATCTGTCCTCCCAAATTTCCATGGGTTAAGGACTGAGGACCCTGAAACATTCTTATTTGAGTTTGAAGTGGTGTGTTGAACTTATGACTACCTGGATGACTCTCAGAAACTCAAATTGTTCCCTTCAACACTGAAGTATCAAGCCTTGAAATGGTTCATGGGGTTACTCACTCAATCCATTAGGTCTTGGGATGAAAAGAAACAGACATTTTTGGATAGGTATTTGGACTATTGTATGCCTACTAATCACAAGGACGACGTTTTTAAAACGATACAAAGAGAAGATGAGAGCTTAGAAGATTTACTTGAAAGATTTCAATATAACTTGAAAAGAGCAAAAATGAGTAGCTTGGATGAAGAGACCTTAAAAGCCCTCTTATTAAAAGCCATTAGGGATGAATGGATAGATATCCTAAACATGATGGGGAAAGGGGATATTTCTCAACTTTCACTCAATGATATAGCAGAACTTTGTATCCATCTCTCAAGAGGCAAATCAAAAACTCAAAAAGGGCCTAGAGATCCTTCTCTCCTAAGAGCAAATAAATTTGCAACAGGATCAGTGAGTAGGGCTGAAATCGGCAATATGCTTGATGAATTCAAAACTGACATCTTAGGGAGTCTTAGTGAACAACTAGATACCCTTAAGATTCACAATAAACAAAAAGCAGAAGCTGAGGCTTTGGCCATTTTTTGCTCGAAATGTAGAAAGAAACATGCTTTAAGGGAATGTCCCTTGGACACACACATTGTAGAAACATGTGTAATTTGCTGAAAAACTCATGAGACTAAGGATTGTCCTTCAATACCTGGCCTCAAAGCAGTCTTTCAAGAGGATCCAGATACACTTGAATCTCTTTGTTTTATTGCAAGGAGACCTTGGCAAGGACAACAGAATCAAGGGTTTAACAACTCTATGAATTCTCAATCCCAACCAAATTGGAATCCTTGGCAACAACCTTGGCCTCAACCTCAAAATGCTTTTCAAGCATGGATGCAAAGCATGCAAAATCCTTATGGGAGATTTGCTCAATTCTATCAATATCCTCCATCATTTCAGAATCAACAGGCTCCACAACTTCCAAATCAAGGTCAACAACTATCATTTCCATATCCTCAACAACAACAACCTCCTCCACAAAATCAAAATTCTCAATTATCGCTTCAATCCCAGCAAAAATGAAATCAACTTCCCTCTCAGCCATTACCAAATCCAAATAATAGGAACCCTCAAAATGCTTACATGATGGAAGGTCAACCATTCCCTACCTATATGGTTGTTCCACTCAATGAAGTACAACTCAGATCAGGTAGAATCTTAGATCAACCTTCTACAAGTGTTCAACAACCAAGCATTTCTGAGGAAGAATCTCTCAAAGTCAATAAGGGTTCTGAAGTATCACTTCAAAACCAAAATATCCAAAAAGAAAAAGAAAAAGAATCAACCTACACAACTCCCATAGTTGAGCAACCTACACCTTTAGCTACACCTCCTTTTCCTGAAAGATTACAAATTGACAAAGGAGTGGAAAAGCAAATATGGGTGCCTGACTATAGTTTTCTAGATGAATTGAAGAATGTCTGTATCAAGATCCCCTTGTTACAAGCCATTAAAGAAATTCCCATTCTAGCAAAGACAATAAAGGAGTTGAGTTTGAAGAAAACAGGAAAAAGAACCAGAGATACTAAAAGGATACATCTAGTTGGAAAAATTGCAGACATAATGATGGGTAAGATTACCATGCAAAAATATGTGGATCCGGGTAGCCCTATTGTCAAAACTCATATTAATGGGGTTGAAATCCCAAATACTTTGATTGACTTAGGAGCCGCTATCAACATCATGAGTAGACAGACCATGGATCAGTTAAAGCTTCCTAACCTTCTCTTTACACCTACTTTACTGCAACTTGCAGATAGATCAATCATTAAACCTGATGGTGTATTGGAAGATATTCCAGTCTCCCTAGATTCTTGGGAATATCTAGTTGATTTTATGATTTTAACTCCAAAGAACAATCTAGGAGGACATCCTCTTATTTTAGGAAGACCTTGGCTGGCCACAGCTGATGCTTTCATAAGTTGTAGGCCTGGGGACATGTATATATCAGATGGTAATTCCACCAAGAAATTCAACTTGTATCCTCCAGCAAAGGCAATAACAGAAATAGGAGAAGATGAGTGGGTTGATGATGAGGATACTATTAAACCTATTCTAACCATCTCTGAAATCAGTGAGGATAGTCAAATTCTAAATACATTAGAAAATTTTGAAATACCTTTAGAATATGACTCTACACAGTTTCAGTTAGATGCAGACATTGAATATCTCTCCTCTAGATAGATGTCTCTCTTCTCAATGGAAGATTTTGGTAGTTCTACAGTTGAAATCCTTCCAGGAAAAACATTGAACATTAACAAAAACTTGGAAAGACCACAACAAGAAGAATTAACTAAACTGTTGCAAAAACATTCCACTGCCTTTGCATGGGAATACACTGACATGAAAGGAATCGATCCTAAGACTTGTATTCATCACATCTATATTGAAGAAAATAGCAGACCTATTAGGCAACCACAAAGAAGGATGAATCCAAACCTTAGGGAAATCGTGAAAGAAGAACTCTAGAAATTGCTCAAGGTAAACTTCATTTACCCCATTTCAGATAGCCAATGGGTTTCTCCCTTGGTTATAGTACCCAAAAAGAATGGTAAATGGAGAGTGTGCATTGATTATCGAGAATTGAACAAGGCAACCTTAAAGGATCATTTCCCTCTACCTTTTATTGATCAGGTACTAGACACTTTAGCAGGTAAAAAGTATTTCTCATTCTTGGATGGTTTTAGTGGGTATAATCAAATTCAGGTAGCACCTGAAGATCAAGACAAAACCACATTTACTTGTCCTTGGGGAACTTTTGCCTACCGAGTACTTCCTTTTGGATTGTGTAATGCACCCGCTACATTTCAAAGGGCTGTACTAGGAATCTTTTCAGATCTGATTCATGGTTGTGTAGAGGTATACATGGACGATTTCACAGTTTATGGTAATACATTTGAAGAAGCTTTGGAAAATTTGGAAAAAGTACTGGTAAGATGTAAGCAAACAAAGCTTTCTTTAAGTCATGAAAAGTGTTTTATGATGTTTACTGAAGGGATTGTTTTAGGACATCATATTTCAGGAGATGGGATTAAGGTTGATAGATCCAAAGTTGAAGTCATTTCTAAGTTACCTATTCCAAATTGCCAGAAGGATGTTAGAAGTTTTCTTGGGTTTACTGGGTATTACAGAAGATTTATTGAAAACTTCACTAAGATAGCATCCCCTCTTTTCAAATTGCTTACCAAGGACTGTGAGTTCAAATGGGATCCTGAGTGTCAATCTGCCTTTGAAGCTTTAAAGACTAGAATATCTGAAGCACCCATCTTAAGGGGGCCAAATTGGAAACTCCCTTTCCATATTTCCACTGATGCTTCAGATACAGCTCTAGGAGCTATTTTGGGACAAAAGGACTTGATCCCTTATGCCATTTATTACACCAGTAAAAATTTGACTCCCACTGAGTTAAATTATACTGTTACAGAAAAAGTGTTCTTAGCTGTGGTACATGCGATTAATAAGTTTAGACACTACATAACCGGCTATGAAACCTTTGTCCATACTGATCACTCTTCCATAAGATATTTAATGAACAAACCTATCACTAATGGTAGAGTTACAAGATGGCTTTTAATTTTACAAGAATTCAACATTACTGTGTTAGATAGACCTGGAAAACAAAACAAAGTAGCTGATTTCTTGTCTAGAATCCAAAACACTAATGAAGATTCTCCAGTAGAAGATAAGTTTCCAGATGAATACTTATTTGCAGTGACTACCAAGACTCCTTGGTATGCAGATATGGCTAATTATCTAGTTACAGCGAAGCTACCTCTACACTTATTTCCTAATGAGAAAAGGAAAATCATTCAGGAGAGTTCACATTTTTCTTGGATTTCTAATGAATTGTTCAAAACATGGCCAGATTGTATAATCAGAAGGTGTGTTCGGGAAGATGAAATGCCTGACATCCTTAAGGCATGTCATGATGAACCATGCGGCGGGCACTTTGCTGACAAGAGGACAGCTTATAAAATCATTTCTCTAGGATATTATTGGCCTTCTCTCTTTAAATATGCAAAGCAATATGTTAGAAGGTGTGACAACTGCCAAAGAGTTGGGAAACCAACTCCTTCAAATGAAATGCCTCTACAGCCTCAGGTATGCATCGAACCCTTTGAGAAATGGGCTCTAGATATCGTTGGACCAATTAATCCTCCATCAAAGCAAAAGAAGTATATACTAGTTTATACTGATTATGTTACTAAGTGGGTAGAAGTGAAAGCATTGGCTTCTGCCACTGAAAATTTAGTTGTTCAATTTCTTTTTGAGGATATTTTCACTCGTTTTGGTGCCCCAAGGGAAATTGTGACAGATCAGGGCAGCCAGTTTACATCTAAATTGATGGAGAAGCTGATGGAGGAATATAAGATCAAGCACAGAACATCTACTCCATACCATCCGCAATCAAATGGCCAAGTGGAATCTACCAATAAAGTTCTTGAAGGCATTATCACCAAGACTGTTCATCTTCATAGAAGAGATTGGGCAGAAAGGCTCCCTGAAGCCTTATGGGCCTATATAACTACATGGAAGAACACAACATGACATTCTCCCTATGAACTTGTTTATGGGAAGGAAGTCCTGCTCCCCATTGAGTTCCAAATCAAGACCTTCAAGATGGTAGTCCAGTTGGGAATGAGCCTCACAGAAGCCCAAAGACACAAAATGGACCAGCTAAATGAGCTAGATGAAATAAGGCAAGATGCAATTCTAAGGACCGATCTAGTTCAGCACCAAAGATCTAAATGGCATGATCGTCATATCAAAGAAAGAAAGTTTCAGAAAGGAGATTGGGCTGTATTGTTTGATTCAAAGTTCAAAGACTTCAAAGGAAAGTTTCAAACTCATTGGCTTGGGCCATATGAGATTGATGAAGTCTTTAGCAATGGAGCAGTTCGAGTGAAAACTATTGATGAATTTCATACTCCTCTTATTGTGAATGGCCATCGCTTGAAAATCTACCAAAAGCCATTCTCAAAAGAAGAGTTTGTCAAGTTGTTTAAAGAAGATTCTGCAATCAGGTTGGTGGAGAAGGATTCTTCTCCTCCATCAGCCTAATCTTTGGTTTTTGAAAAAAAAAAAAAAAAAAAAAAAAAGGAAAAAAAAAAGGAAAAAATAATAATAAATGCATAGGCCTGAAAACCAGTCTCTGATTGGCAGTCCTATGCAGAAAATCTGAGATGAAAATCAGGGCCACCTGACACCTCATATTTTCTAAGAAAAATAAAAAATAAAAAAAAAATCTCTCTTTTTCCTCCTTATTCCATCTCATTTCATCATTACAACCATTTCATTCACCATCTCATTCATTTAATCACTCTCACTCCACCTCATTTCTTTCCATCCATCCATCCATCCATTACATTTCATTCCATCAATAAAGTTATTTTTTTTTAGATAACTAAAGTTGTTTTGTGCAGCCGGAGGGTACCACTGCAGTTTCCGTAGCTGTCTGGCAATTCTGCAGCCATTCATCAATTCCGCAGCTCTCTGCACCTGCATAAAAGAAACACAGTATGTTTGAAAAGAAATTTACAGTTCAGAAGTCATCAACAATAAGTGGAAAAGAGTCATGCAACAGCAATAAAACAATGAAGGGTTAGTGGCAAATGATCAAAGGCAATCCAAGCACGGATATGAGGTATGATCTAAATCCTAAACTTACGGTTATCTCATTTTGCAAAGTTTCCGGGTTATGTTTTTTGACATTTAATGTAATGATTACTAGTCTTTCCCATCATGCGACCCAAAATCCACGTATCCCCCACACTTATCGGGCCTGTTCATCACGATTTTGAAACTCAATTGCGGCTGCTCCTCCATTAAGGTTTTCGTACCTAAGTGACGTAGACTACTGTACTACGTCTCTCTACGTCATAATCCCGTAGCCAAGTGTAAACCTATGACCGAAACCTAAGGACCTAACCGTTTCTACCCATCATTTCATAACCCTCCTACTCTCGTATCATTCCATTCACGATGTTTCATTTCCACAGTTCCCTTATTCCGCTGTGCTCACTACGCTGCTACCTTAGCCATACTCTGTTTTACTTCTTCCTCTCTACTAATTCTGATTATCAGTGAAAGTATGTTACGGTTGTTACATTAGAGCTGTAAAGTTACTGTGTTAAGGCCACTGTTGAAGCCGTGTAACCTTTTTTCCAAAAGTTTTAGAACAGAGCCATAGAGCCAATGGGTAAACTCTTAAGAGCAGAACCAGAGGGTTCAAAATTTCTAGAGGGATATCCTCAAGTTAAAGAGGCTTTGCAGAAAGCAAACTGGCTCCAATGCATCCAGAAATTCAGAGGTTACCACAAAGAGGTTACGAAGGCCTTTGCACGTTCCTTTAGAGACAAAGACAATCAAGTGGAGATAGGGGACCTAAAGTTTACAGTCACTGAGAGCAGTATAGCACATGCCACTTCACTCCCACAAACTGGAGAAAGATGGTTTAAAAACAGATCAATACAAGACCAACAGTGGAAGCAAATCTTAAAGAATCCAGGTATGGATACCAACATTTTTACAAAAGGGATTCCTGTTACTTATGTCAAGGAAGAATGGACAACTTTACTTTTATTAGTGCAAAAATTCTTTACTTGTGAGGGAAGGTTTGGAGTTTTATATGTTTACCATGCCAAAGTCATGATGCATTTCTTAGGAGATGATATTAACCTTCCATATTGTCTACTCTCAAGTCTTAGAAAAATGTGTTCAATTGTCCATAGGAACCCAAGAAACATTGAACCACATCTGTATCATCATGGTCTTGTTAAGATGCTAGTTGAGGAACAGTTGAAAGCAAAAAGAGATACCTGGGAGAGATTTCTTGTGAGAAACCATTTCGAAGAGGCAGGAGAAACCTCTGTGCCTAGAAAGAGTAGAAGAAAAAGAGAAGAGGCTACCCCTGAAACTGTTGTCCAAGAAGAAACTGTCCAAGACCCTGTTGAAGAAGAAAATGTTGCCCATCATTCTGAACATGAAATTGACCCTGAACCTGCTGAAGACATTGATCAAACATCTCAAGAAATCATTGCAGAAACCCTACAAGAAATTGTACAAGAAGCTGCTCAAAAGAAAAAGGAGAATAGGAAGAAACAAAAGAAAAATAAAGGAAAAGCCATAGCCCAAGAAACCTACCTTACTCCTGAGAATTCTAGTGAAGAGGACACTCAGCCATTGGTACATAGGTTGGCCCAACTTCATGAGGCTGCCCTTTCCAAAAAGATGAAAAAACAAAAACAGAAGCAACAAAAAGAAAAACAGAGCATCACCACCGTGAGAAGGAGCAGCAGGTTACAAAGAAAAATGGGGGCCACCGAGAACAAAGAGTCATTCTTTATTGAATTGAGCACACCCCAAAAGGTTGCTACAAGACTTGACTTTGAGAAAAGCTCTCCACATGTTGGGCAGGTTGAGACTAGCCCTCCACGTGAGGAAAGTCCTTTTGAGCATGAGCCTGAATTTGAACATGAACCTGAATTTGAGCATGAGCCTAGCCCAAAGAGGTCACCAGAGATTGACCCAGACCAGCAAAGAGTATATAACTACTTGGAAACATTAGAACAAGTTGTTGCTGTTCCAAGCACTGTTCTACCTCTAGAACAACAAGTTCAATCACTGAAGCAAGAAGTATTTGAGCTAGAGGTACTAAATCGCCACATCAAACAAGAAAATGAAAGACTGAAGGAACAGAGAAATGTGGACAAGATGGTCCAAGATAATACCATGCTTCATATGGGCCTTTGGGAAAAGGAAAACAAAAAGCTCAAGAAGAGATGCAGGAAGTTAAACAGAGCTTTGATCAATTTAAAATTCATATGTTTGATGAAAAGACCAAGAGTCAATGTGGCCACACAGAGGAAGAAGAGAAGACTAGATGTCTTAGCAGAGGCATCTCAGCAGGTGGATTGAACAATGTTTTCGTTGCATGAGGACATGCAACACCCTCGTAGTGGGGGTATGTAGAGCCTCTAACTTGCACTTGATTATCCATCATTACCTACAGTTTTCCCTCACTCATCTCTCTCTTTTGCCTTCTGTTCCTTGTAAACCTACCCAGATCATTACATTTGATGTCTTTAAGCATGATTAAGTGAACTTTGCTAACGTGTGACTGTTTTGTTTAGATTTTGACATATTTACAGAGATTCTGCAGCTGTCTGGCAATTTCACAGCCATTCAGCGATTCCGCAACCATCTGGTGATTCCGCAGCCTTTTTGTTAATCTCAAGGTTCCACGTGTCATTTTGCAAAACGAACCACATGGGCACGTGGGAATAAAGGTGCTCAAGGTTCCTGTGCTATTGGTTCGTCAGCCACATCATCTACACCTTCGGTCAACGAGGGTCAAGCCACGGTCAACAAAGGCAGCTTAAACGGTGTTGCGTAAGCTGTTGGGTCACGTCAATGCAACTGGTGATTTGTCCGTGTTACGTAGGTTGTGGGAAACATAATCCAACCCTGGATTCAATTCCCATGATGACCAGAACCTCCAGCTCATCCACGAGGCTCATGACGTGTTGCTGAACCTTTATTATGCATGACAGATTAGTTAATTTTCAGTTTCTAGCTTTACGCATTAGGCAATCGTTTAGATGCCTATAAAAACTAGCGTCTGTGTACGCTTAATGTTACTTTTTAGTTGCTGTGTTTTATGAACTTGTTATAATTTTAGTGCATTTCAAGACTCTGTTTTGATAGTGTTGTTCTAGCACTCTTGACTGTAATTTTCTGCATATGGAGTAATAGAAGACAATGTTGTTCTGACGTTTTCAAATCCTTGAGTCTTCTTTGGGTTTTATGAATGGAGGGCCCCCGTTCATGACAGCCCTTGTATAGTATTTTATGTTCATATTCTTGCTATTTCCTTATTTTCCATTCAGCATTTCCTTTTCTTTGAAACATGTACAACTTGATTCACTTTCATTGTCATTTCATTTGCAGCATTCACTTTGACTGATCAGATTTGTTTTTCTGCAGGTTTTTAACCCGGGATTGTTTTTGTCTTTATGTATTTGCTTTATGTCTGATGGTATTTTCAGTTGACAGATTCAAAGTTGCTACCTTTACTTTATTTTCATAGCTGATTTTTAGTTTAGTTTCTCAAAGTTGTCTGCTAACATATTGATGGTCTCTTTATCACAAATTGTTCATCTTTTAGATATCAGAATACTAATAAATTACAGCTGGCTTTGAGTACTTTTTAGACTAATCTTTAACTACTTTCTAATCGTGCTTTACATAGTACCATATGTTGGAAGAAGAGAGTTAGGAAGAGCTGAACATTATAACTAGTCTTTAAAGTAGATTTTTCTCATTTTTGATCACTTTTTAAACTCATCTCTAACTACTTCCTAATCGTGTTTTACATAGGACCATATGTTGGAAGCAGAGAGTTAGGAAGAGATAAACATTATCATTGGTTTTTAAAGTGATTTTCTTACCTTTTATTTGCAGCAGCATGAATGGTGTCTAGTGCCATTAGAAAGTGGTTCTTTGCTTTCAGTTCATTTCAAGTTATTTATTTCTTTCAAGCTTTTCCTTTTCAGCAAGTAGTTACAAACCACCAATCACACACCCTCACTCATCTAGAATTCACCTTACACACACTATCACTCATCTGTTTATAAAATCATTACTCCATCTTAGGAAGATAAATTAACCACAAACAACACCCCAAATCACAAAAATCTCTAAGAGGTTGCTTAAGTACATATAGTACACCTTCACTTCATCAGCTTACGAGCCCCGGGTTGACAATTAATGACATCAATTTAGGAACACTAAATTGACTAAACAACAGTGTCGTCCTTAAGTGTGGTGTATGTGATGCCACAAACCATGCGCAACGTTATCCATCTGTCAGCATCATATTGGCTTCGTGAATCCTACTCTTCAGCCTTCGGTCCAGATCCCAGGGGGTCTTTCCTAGGAGCATTATGATCTCCTTAAACCTGATGATTGATTGTGTTTCTGGTTTTGGCCTAATAAATTCCCTATTTAGCGTGGCCTGGATCTCTGAGATTCTTGAATTTGGGTGGTCATTAGAATGCTTGATATACCATGTTAGTGCGTGATCCTACAACGCGCTCACTCGGCTCTACATTCGGCTCTTCATTCCCCACTCCTCTGAATAGTTTGATAGCACTCTCCATACTGAACTGTGGTGGCAAAGGTGGGGTGGGTGGAGATGGAGGTGAGGAGGGTGAGATGGGTGGCAATGTGGGTGGAGGTGGTAAATGCAGAATACACTACCTTATCAGACTGACCGCACTTCTGAGAGAAACTTTCATGAACTCTTCCTTGCTTTCTCACGAGGGTGAAATTAAGGGACTGGTTTCCAACTCTCCACTACTTCTGCTTCTGTAGATCTTCCCACTTCGTGTAGTCTGAAACATTGATTTATTTGCAAAACCCACTTTTCACATAATAGCATCTTAATCCAAGTGTTCGAATATTTAATATACTTAACTCGCAGTCCCTTGAGGAAACGTCACTCCGCCTCACTATAGCTTACGGTCGCACCTACCGTAAATTCAGTAATAAATCCCCTGATTATTCGATCGAGCCAATGGTCCATAGCTTGCGCGATCTCATCTCCTGACACTTCTAGTTTCTGCACTAATTTCGGAGTCCACACTATTGGTTTGTCGAGCCTAAACCTCCCCTGGCTATCTGCTAACTTCGTGATCCACTCATACAGCTCAGAAGGAAAGGATGCAAAGAAAATTTCATGAATTTCCATTTACAAGTAGCGCCCCAACCACTATTCCTTAGATACTTACGAAGTTCTGTTTTCCTACGTCATGAACTCATGAATCTTCTTGTCTAACCACTCTTCAATTCCTTTCTTTGTTGGATTCCAGTGGCACGACATCAGACATCCCTTATGCAGATCCCAATCTCGGCAACGGAACCATTTGTTAGCTTGGATGCGCTTAACCTAGGTGTAGAGATGCTTTATCCAAGAAAATCCCAGTACTACTGCCCCTTTCGGCATCAGTTCGTGGGGCGCGGAGTAAGGTCTAACCCAAAGTAGTATGGAAGGGAGCTAAAAATAGGTTTCCGCACCCTGGGGATGTCTGATGAGCTTCTGGAGGTCTGCAGTTTTACCCCGCATGCATGTAGCTACACACACTTGCTATTCTTTCACAACTTGTGATGCTTCTTCCGCAAAGCCCTACTCCGGGCGCAACCTGTATAATACCCAAGTTCCTTGCAACTCAATCTATTATTACCCAATTACTTATCTTATGTGTGTAAGATTAATGATTATTATAGTGTACTCAACAATCATATCAGTGCGCGTGATAAATAAAACAATATAAATGTAAAGAAGGCAATGTGCAAGCAGATACATATAAATAGGAATCAACTTATATTTCTTATTCTTCGATGAAGATTACAGACTTGACACTGCCCTACGCTCTCAGCTGCAGGGGTCCGCGCACTTAGCTGCGGACTCTAGTAGGCCTTTGTACACTCAGCTACAGAGCCTCTTCCTACTAGTATGACCCAATACACTTAGACTCTTACTCTATGCTTGAACCATTCATATTATTCTCTCTTTCTTCTTCCTTCTCTTTACAACTTAGAGCCTTGCTCAATTTATACAATCCCATGGTCCATAGACCATGGGTAGGCCAACATGACTTTACATTACATTATAATACTTTAGGGCAGACAACGCTATGACTTATCCTATACTTCGCTCTCGCGCCCACAATTAGCGGAGTCTTATAAAAATTTTGACTAAAACTTGGGCTTTGAGCCCCAAAACATGTTGTGGGGGGATTCCATGCCCAACAAGGGGTACCCTTGTGGTTGAGGTGAAGATGTCCTTTTTCTTCTCCACGACCTTATCTATTTTTTGTTGTTGTGCGTAGGATCCCTTTCTAGACATTGTTGATGTGGCCACCATATTATTCTTTCCTTGAGGGCGAATCATAAGGAAGAAAAATTTCCCGGTGTAGGAAATGATCTTTACTACCACAAAGATCAAAGAGATGGTGGTAGGTGGTGCTACCTCTTGTATCCGATATAACTTATTACCCAAATAAATAATAACATAGTGGAACCTAGTATCATACATAATATGACGCTTCCACAATTATGATGGGCCTAATAATACATCTCAAAATTCAAGAGGAGAAACATCACATAATACCTCATCTATTAAAGGCTTGATGTTGTAGGGAAGGCGACACTGTTGGCTGACACAAATCTCATCCTTGGTGAAGCCACCTGATGGTGTACAACTACAAGTGCAGTGTAGTTGGTAGGACCAACCACTTCACAACCTCTATTGAAATGAGGTTATTTTGGCTTCTGTTGTTGACAATGAACTACAATGGAGAACCCTTCACCCACATCTATGAGTGGAAGATCTACTCCCCCTCCTCTGGATCTTCAGGCTCAATCTTCTACATCTTTGTGGTGGAAATAGTGGCACTAGACTCCACATGAATAATATGTTTCCCTTTGTCATTCCCCTTTTCAGGTCCTGACTTAGATTCTGAGGATGCATCTAATTTGGAAGCCTTCAGCGCATCCACCTGTGACTACTTGGCACAACACTCACTTGTGTTGTGTGTCAGGCTCTTATGGAACTCAAACCATTTCCCCATGTCGTTCTTTGTCTTCGTGGTGCTATTATTTTCTTTTGGCTTCAATGGTTTGTCCTGTGTAACCTCACCTTAGCCTTGTCCTTTGTTTTGTGGTTTGGGAGAGCCTTTCCCTTGTTTCAAATTCACAGATCCAAAAGTCTCGCTTCTTATGTTTAAATTTCTACTTGATCTTGATAGCATATTGATAGGAGGTGCCAAGTTAGTATATGTCCATGAACTCCATCTCATATTCAATATAATTATGTAGAGAACCATGGTACTTGATTACAAAAAGTCGCTCATAATCCTTGATACCCAAATTCCTGCAAAGGGTATGAAAAATATTTGAGAGCTTCAACACGTCTTGGTCCCTACCCTACCACAACGTGGTCCACTTTATGTAATTATCTTCATATCCCCTGAGAGGGTAATATTGTTCCTTGATGGCATCTTGGAAAGAATTCCAAGTGGGTGCTACTGAAAATAGTGAGGGTTCCCTCTTGTCCCTCTATTCATAGTGGTTTCCCAACACTCTTGCATCTATGTAGCCTTCAAATATGGAAATGTCAAAGTTGACTTATACCATAAAGGGAGTGGTGCCTCTAGAGTGGCTACTGTTGGAAGTTTGACAACTAATTATGTAAATTTGGGTAAAATGGAACAATTTAGTTTTATACGGAATCATTGGTTATGTAACTGAGGAGGACATATACTATTGTATGGAGAATCATTATTGATTGAATAGAGATTCCAATCCCTTGTCCCGTCGATGTTTCCTTGACACTCTGTCATGGTTTTACCATGTAAATCTCTGTGTTATTACTTGTGTGTTTGCATTCATTTTTCAATCAGTTATGTTATTTTCTTGGTTAATGTATAACTACTTCTAGAAACAACAATTGGTATCAGAGCGTGAGAGTGAATCTGCCTGTGGTGAAAAAAAATCAGCGTAGAGCAACTGGATCACTGCGTGGCTGAGAGTAGAGTGTGCCAAAGCTATGTATTCATTGCGTGGCTGAGCGTGTGGCTGTGCGCAGAGCAACTAGATCACTGCATGGATAAGTGTGTGGGTGAGCGTAGAGCGTGCCAGAGCAAACCCATTTCTTGAGAAATCCTTTTGCGTTCACGTGAAGGAAAGTTTTGATGCTAGACCTGCGTGAGAGGAGGACTGTGACCTCTGCGTGCAAGAAAATATGTTGCCAGACCTGTGTGAAGACCAAACCCTCTACCGCTATGTCTGGAACCATCAAGGAGAGAGGTGGCTCATTGCAGCCATCAAGGAAGGAACTTGTGGCTCTGTCTGGAACTGTGGCTTGTTGCAGTCGTCAAGAAGGTACCGTTGTATGTATGAAGGGACCACCCTTCGAAAACCTCAGTGTGCTGCCAGAGCCATCGAGGAGGGCATCATTGTGTGTGTATGAAGGGACTTGTATGCATGTTGGCCAAGGACTCTGCCCCAGTGTGTTGAGAAAAACCGCAGTGCTACCCCTGCGTGTGAAGAACCTGTGTGGAAGATTTAGGTAATTTTAAAAAAAAATTAATCTTTGTTGAAGACAATTTTGTTTACCTAGAATATTTGGTTTGGGCTAAAAAACCAGTGGAAGTTTCTTTTAGAAATTTGTCAAGATTGATAAAGAGCAGGATTTCATTAAGGAAAGAAGAACAAGTTTTATTTTTTTTAGTAAAATTTGTTGAAGGGTTTCTCGAACAGAATCAAAGAAAAAAAACTGAAATAAGTTTTTATATAAATAGACTAAAAAAAAGAAAGGCTCAAAATTGTAGAAAGAAATTTGTTTATTTAAAAAGGGGGCCCAGTTTTTTTTTTTGAAGAAAGGGAAACAATTTTTTTTTTTTAAGAAAGGGAAACCAAAGTTTTTTTGAAGAAAGGAAAATACTGAAACCCTAGGAGGAAAAAATGGCCAAGATGTCGAATGCAAAATTTGAGGTGGAGAAATTCATCGGCAAGAGCAATTTTGCTCTTTGGAAACTGAAAGTTAGGGATCTACTTGTGCAACAAGGGTTGCATAAGGCATTGGATGGGGAAACTAAGAAACCTGCAGCCATGACTGATTCAAACTGGGAGGACTTGGATGCCTGAGCTCTCAGTACCATCAGGTTATGCCTAGTGGATGAGGTTCGCTTCAACATTGTTGAAGAGAGTACAGTTTCAGGTTTATTGGGAAAACTAGAAAAACTCTATATGACAAAGTTGTTAACTAATAGAATTTATTTGAAAAGACAACTGTATAGTCTTCGAATGAAAGAAGGTTCAAAAGTTGCAGAACATTTGAATTCTTTTGATACACTTATATGCTAATTAACAGATATGGAAGTTAAAATTTAGGAAGAAGATAAAGCCATAACATTGATGTGTTCTCTGCCCGAATCATGGGATCACTTCGTAACTTCAATCAGCTTGAGCACTGCTAATTATTTGAAGTTTGAATCAGTCATGGGAGCTCTCTTGTCTGAAGAAGTACGAAGGAAATCCAGTATTGAAACAGCCGCATTAGAAGCCATGATAGCTAGAGGACTATCAAAGGAAAGAGGAGAAAAGAAAAGAGGGTCTTCCAGATCTAAATCGAAGGGAAAGAAGTGTAAGGCAAAATGTTGGCACTGCAATAAAATTGGACACCTGAAGAAAGACTGTTGGAAATGAAAAGAATCTGATAACCCGAAGAAGGAAACGAATTAGGTCGATTCAGGTATGATAGACAAAGTTTTATCTACTGAAGAATTATGTATGATATATGAAACTTCACCTGAATGTAATGTCTCTCAGGGTTTAGAAAGCTAGTTGTTAGACTTTGGTGCTTCTCATCACATGTGTCCACACAAAAATTGGTTTACTTCGTATGAAACTATAGATGGTAGTTCTGTGTTTATGGGTAATAATGAGTCATGTCAGACTATTGGGATGGGAAATATCAGGATTAAGATGTATGATAGCATAGTTAGAACATTAACTAGTGTTAGACATGTACCTGATTTGAAGAAAAAATTGATTTCTTTGGGAGTGTTGGATTCGGATGGTTATAAGTTTACAGGTCAGAATGGCATGCTGAAAGTCTTTAAAGGAGCCCTAGTGGTTATGAAAGAAGAAAAGGTTGGAAATATTTACAGGTTAAAAGGAAGTACTCAAGTCAGTGAATCAGTGTTGCGTCAGAAAAGGAAGAAGTAGGTACTCATCTATGGCATCAGCGATTGGGTCACATGAGCGAGAAAGGTCTCTAGATAATGATGAAACGTAAATCTCTTCCTGATCTAAAATCTTTGAAGTTAGATTTTTGTAAAAATTATGTGTATGGAAAACAATGTAAACAAAGATTTAAAATTGGAAATCATAATAGTAAAGATGTTTTAGACTATATTCATTTTGATCTATGGGGACCATCCCCTGTCGTATCATATGGAGGTGCTCTATATTTTTTAATGTTTATTGATGATTTCTACCGTAAATTTTGGGTCTTTATGCTAAAAAGGAAAGCTGATATATTCAATGTCTTTAAACAATTTAAAGCAATGGTAGAGAAAATAACAGGCAAACCTATTAAATTTTTAAGAACTAACAATGGTGGTGAGTTCACTTCAATTGAATTTGAATAATACTGTAAGGATGCGGGAATTATTAGACACAAAACTGCTATTTATACTCAACAAAACAGTGTTGCTGAACGCATGAATTAGACTCTTATGGAAATAGCCAGAAGCATGATCAACAATGATAACTTGCAAAAGGAGTTGTGGGTAGAAGCAATATCTACTGCTTGTTATTTAATTAACAGATCACCTTCAGTAGTAATTAATTGTAAAATTCTTGAAGAAGTTTGGACAGGCCAGTCTTGTGATTATTCACATTTAAGGATATTTGGCTGTGATGCTTATTCTCTTATCTCTAAAAATCAACGTTCAAAATTAGATCCCAAATCAAAATGTTATGTCTTTGTTGGGTATGACTATGCAGTGAAAGGATACAGGTTGTGGGATCCTACATTGTAGAAGATAGTCATTATAGAGATGTAACATTTGATGAATCTTCTCTTTTAAAGTCAAATGTTGAAAGAATTGAATAGGAATAGGTATCACCAAATCAATGAGTTCAGTTGGAGGCTATACCTTTCGGTGACAGTCAAAAGGAAGGAGAGACTTCTGGAGAAAAAGGTTTTGAAGATACAAAGGAAGCTGTTGAAGTTTCTGAACCAGTTCAGCAACCAGCCACTCTAAGAAGGTCTACAAGGGAAAGAAAAACTCCCAAAAGGTATGAAGATTCTGCTTCATCTTTGGCTTTGATTACTGAAGATGGGAAACCTTCTTGTTATCAGGAAGCAGTAGATGATATAGATAGTGAAAAATGGAAAACAACTATGAAAGAAGAAATGGATTTCTTAGCCAAGAACAATACCTGGGATCTTGTAGAACTTCCTGAAGGGAGAAGTGTTGTTGGATGCAAGTGGTTCTTCAAACCGAAACAGAAATTTGATGGAAGTATTAAAAGGTATAAGGCGAGACTGGTAGCAAAAGGGTATTCTCAGGTTGAAGGTATAGACTTTCATGAGATTTTTTTCTCCAATTGTAAAACTCGTTTCTATTCGTATTGTGTTGGCACTAACTGCATTACGTAATCTTGAGTTAGAATAGTTAGATGTTAAAATAGATTTTCTTTATGGTGATTTGAATGAAGAGATATATATGGAACAACCAAAAGGTTTTGTACAATGTCACAACACAAGATTAGTTTGCAAGCTCAGGAAATCATTGTATGGTCTGAGGTAGTCTCCCAGACAATGGTACAAGAAGTTTGATTCCTTCATGGTGAGCTAGAACTTTATAAGAAGTGAGTATGATCATTGTGTACACTTCAAACGTTTCAATGGCATATTCATTATCTTAGCTTTGTATGTTGACGATATGCTTATTGTAAGAAAAATCATGGAAGAGATCAACAGGTTAAAGGCTCAACTCTCTAGGATGTTTGATATGAAGGATCTTGGAGCAGCAAAACATATCTTGGCCATGGAGATACATAGAGACAGGAAAAATGGTAAGCTTTGGTTATCATAACAGAAGTATGTGGAGAAAGTACTTGAAAAGTTTTGTATGAAGAATGTAAAACCTGTTAATGTTCCATTAGCTTCCCATTTTAAGCTTTCTTCGGTTTTGAGTCCTAGAATTGAAGAAGAAAAGCAGTATATGTCTCATGGACCATATGCAAATGTTGTATGCAACTTAATGTATGCGATGGTATCTACAAGACCTGAAATTTCACATGCAGTTGGAGTTGTCAGCAGGTTCATGGCAAATCCAAGTGAAGAACATTGGTGAGCGGTGAAATGTGTGCTTCGATATCTAAGAGGCACAAGTGACCATTGCATCATCTTTAGTAGTAGTGAAGGATTAGTCTGCAGATATGTAGATGCTGATTATGCAGGTGATTTGGACAAAAGAAGATCTACTACATGTTATGTCTTTACTCTTGCAGGTGGAGCAATTAGTTGGATGTCAAAGCTTCAAGAAATGGTTGCATTGTCCACTAGTGAAGCATAATATATAGTTGCTTCAGATGCCAGTAAAGAAGCAATCTAGTTAAAGGGTATTCTTGATGAGATTGGAAGGACGCAGGAAAAAGTGAATGTACTTTGTGTCAGTCAAAGTGATATTCACTTGGCCACAAATCCTGCTTATCACAATAGAACCAAGCACATTGATGTAAGGTATCATTTTTTGAGACGTGATCGATGGTGGAAAAGTAGCTCTTCAAAAGGTCCACATGCGAGAGAATTGTGCAGACATATTCACAAAGCTAGTTACAGTAGAGAAGCTGCAATGGTGTTTAGCTTCTCCTGGTTTGTAGAAAAGATGGTGAATAGGCATGGACAAGGGATTAGGAAATTGTTGTCAAGGTGGAGTTTGTTGGAAGTTTGACAACTAATTATAAAAATTTGGGTAAAATGTAACAACTTAGTTTTATACCGAATCATTGGTTATGTAACTAAGGAGGCACATATAAAACCAAATGAATTCTCGAACTATTGTATGGAGAATCATTATTAATTGAATAGAGATTCCAATCCCTTGCCCCGTGGATGTTTCCTTAACACTTTGTCAGGGTTTTACCACGTAAATCTTTGTGTTATTACTTGTGTGTTTGCATTTAGTTTTCAATCAGTTATGTTCTTTTCTTGGTTAATGTATAACTGCTTCTAGAAACAACAGCTATTGGATGAAGATGTGTCGCCTATGGGTAGTCGTCGATGATCTGGGAAAAGTTATCCATCATCGCGTTGCTCTCTTGCATAAGGGATTCCTTGAGAAATATTTTGAAAGGACATCCTACTTGCTCGTATTTCTTTTCTTTCACCATGGGAGGTCGTTAGGGTTTGCGAGGCTGGCCTTGGAAAGGTTTAACCCCTAACTCCTTATACCGTGACCTCATTGGGGAAATGTAAATAAAAATAGAGAAAATATAAGACCGCTTTGATACCACTGATCTAGACTTATGTAGGAACACAACAAAATGTAGATATAAACATAAACATGGAGATGCAGTAGAAATAAATCTTCATTTCATTAATATCAAAGAACTGAAATATGCTTACAAGAAGACTGCAAATAAACTGGTTCAGATGATGGTATCTTATCTTTGGAAGAGATGTGGTGCCTACATGCCTCTGAACTATGTTGCAATGAGGCTCAAGGGAATTTTTATTATTGAACAATAAAGGGAAACCATAAACAACCAAAACCCTCACCCTAGGAGATGGAATTCCAAGAGTTTGTAGGCCCCGTTGGGGTTAGTTGGGCAGCCAAATTCCTGGGGTCATAACCTTTTCATATAATCTCCATTTTGTGTGTACGATATCTCAATGGAAATATATCTTCAAGTACTACAAGTTTTGTGGCTACCTACAATTTTTCGGCTACCTACTATTGTTGACCTAGTGCAGACCTCAAAAAAACATTGTTTAGGGGGTCAACGTAGCCCTAGAAGTTCATGACCTGAAAAAATGCAAAAAATAGTAAATGTTTTTATAATTAAGCAAACTGATGAAATCGAATCGAGATTTAGGTGGAATAGGAAATGCCTATCAATATCCACCTATATCACTTTTTTCTAGGAAAACGTCGTTTAGGGCCTCAAAACGTCTCCAGAAGTTTAGGATTTGAAAAACTGCCAAAAATAGTAAATTGTGATACAATTAAGGAAACTAAAAGAAACAATGTTGGGGTTCCAAGTGGAATAGGTGGATGGCTATCAATATCCACCTAGATCATATAGGGCATATGATGAAGTGATGTGGCATATGGTAGGATGAGTGAGGTGCTAAGGTAGACAGGACACATGGTGCCATTATGCAGGGGGAAGACTATGAAATTTGAAAGTTGCGAAGGTGTGTGGTGCTAAGAAATCTAGGGGAAACAAGTGTAGGTGATTTATATTAATTTGATAACTTCTTTTGATTTATTTCTACTTTACTTTATTAACTTCTTCTTTCCTTTATTATTATTAGTGTTCTCTATCATCAAACAAATACCAAATCATAAATAATAATGAGACAATATGACACGATATATAGGAAATCATCTAGGGCAAGAACCTCTCCATTTGGGAGGAAAAGACACCAAAATCCTTCTCTTCTTATAGAACTTCAATTGATGAATTCCAAGACCTATGACCCTTGACCAAGACACTCCAAGACTAGATCATCCTTCCTTCTTGGTGAGATTTGCATAGATAGCTTCGAGCAACAGACTTCGACCTTCCAAAAACTTCTCTAGCCACTTCAACCCTAGCAAGAATTTCTACAACTTCTACCTAGCAGCTTCAGGAACTTTGACCTATTAGTGTCACAACTTTAGCCTTGATCCAACATCAGAATTTTTTCTAGCCCAAAAATGTAGAAACCCTAACGAAAGACAGAGAAATAGAGAGACCCAAAAGATTCAATCTTGATATTCTTCTTCTTCCTCTTTTTCTAGCTTCTATCTTGAGGAGATCGAACTTGCTTGAGTGAGTTTTCAAATGAGGTTGAATTCCTTCTTGTTTATAGTCTTGTTAGGGGCAAAAATTTCTATCTTGAGGCTTACTTGCCCCTTCATGTAGGCCGACTTGATATTTGTGCCATGACGAGGTCTTGCAGGGTCTCTTAACTCTATTTTGACTGAATAAATTTTTATTTACAATATTTAACATTCCCGAATGGGTCTTCAATACATGAAAATGACTTAATTTACTTTATGAAAAACCTAGAAGCACTTAATGGGTGCTTGATCTAAAAATACTTTTCACTTGAGCATGAAATCCATGCCTCAAGAACACAAATAAATTTATTTTTATCTTTTTATTAAATACATAAAATAATTATTACATACAATATTATGAAGACCAAACCTAGTTACATATTTCAACACTCCCTCTTAAGTAGGGAGGTATTCATAATCCATACAAGGTACTTGGACATTCACAATCTGAAGAATTCTTAGAAGAAGAGTCAGATTGGTAACTCATATGTATAGTGTCATATCATCTAGCATTGTCACATAGCAAGGCATTGACTAACAAATATATCTCTCCATAAGATCATACCACAATGTTTTCAAGACCAATGATTTATATACACCTTCATCATTGTCTCTCTGAGAACATACCCCACCCGGGTTCTCTAATAGTATGTTCCACCAGGACTATTCTTAACTTGGATCCCTAGTCCTAAAAAAAACATCAGTACTCTATGACTACTCTTGTCTTGGATGGCCTATCACATCCTCAAAGAGTATCAAATGCCAAATGATTACCCAATCCTTCATTCTATCTTCCCAAGTGAAGACAAGAATGATGCGTCTATCTCTCCCTCTTAACTATGGAGGATATATTGATTCCAATGAAGGAATATACCCATTCCTATAAAAGGAATGTACCCAAGCTCCATCTTAATTAAGGACTTGACCAAGCTACCTTTTTACCAGGGACTTGCTTCCAACATCTCTTTACGTGGAGCTCATGGGACAATGAGCTTCTTGTAGGACTCCCTCTTTCGATGTCATGGATTTCTTCTTTGTTATGGAGCCTATATCTTTTGGGTCTTCTTTTTAGGGAATCTACCATCCATCACTTTCATTCATGAATTATGTCAGTTCTATAATCCTTTCTTTCATCAGAAAATGATTCACTAATCCATATTTGGATTTCCTTCATACAACTACCTTCTCCACATCATGTTTTCTTCAAGATATTATCATCCCACAAAATGAGTATCAGTTGTAGATAACATCTAAAACTCTTACTTTGGTATCCCTACATTAGCCCATCTAGATATTGTTCAAAAATAGAAAATGAACATAAAATTGCCTTTGTGATGGTCTTACATCATGACATCTACTTGTTGTATCAACATCATGCATTCATATTGACACATATCCAAAAATATATTATTTTTCAAGGGTCATCTTCCTTTACAGACTTCTTCAAAGTCTTCATACCTTTTCCATGGAAATTTCATGGTCAATTCTTCTAGTTATCAGATGTTGATTTCCTTTTCTATGTGACAATAATTGCTTCTTTCATGATCTCTCCCTACTTTCTTCACATATTTCTTCTTAGGAACTTCCATTCATAGTTCCTTCATTTTTATCAACCACCTCATATTCCATGTGAAGACTCATTGTGTTGATTCCATCTAGTCAACATGTGAACCATGACTTTATGCATCCTTCCAAAGGAGGAGATCCATTTCCCGTGATCATGCTCATGAGGTGGAGCATTTATCCATGTTATCTGCAACTATATGACATGAATCAATTTTATTAAATACCAGCTTAGATCCGTCTAACACCAGATCTATCATTCGTCGAGAGGGATCAAATCCCTTGATGTGAAAATATTGTTTTTGGAGTGTAGAACTTGAGGAAAGGTTTGCACCTTGAGGGATTTGATCCCTCTCAGTGCATGATAGTTCCAGTATTAGATGGATCTAAGTTGGTTCTAGTAGAGAGAAATAATGTCACACTTTTAGATCATCATTATTATTTATATGTTTGGGATTAACTTCAAAATTCACATTATGTTTTCTTTTCTTGGCATGACCATGTCATTTTCTTCTTTAATTTAGTATGTGTTGCTTGCCTTGATATGGTTTGTACATCTGTTTTTGGATGTTTTGGGTGGTTTTTGTGTTTACATGTTTGGATTTGGACAGTAGTGTTTGTTAATGTGAAAATTGTTGTGTTGTATTTTTATATGTGTATATAATTATCTATTAATAACTAGTTGGCGATAAAGAAGAGATGCAATATTTTCAATAGTTTGCAGGAGGATTGATACTACTGATCTATTTAATTAAAGTTTAGGTGTCATTGTTGGGCTTCAGTTTTGATCTCTTTTTGCTTTGAGAAACTTATCTAACTATCCATTTATCCTTCATTTTCACTTCATCCATCTCATTTTAATGAATATTTGAAGTATAATCAGGTATTTAACTTTAATTTGTCAATTTCTAGAGTTTTTATAAAAGTTTGATTTTAAGTGCAATTTTGGCAATTTCAGAAATTCCCGTAATCACTTTATGGTTGATATGGATGCAGGCCACCTTAGCACGAATGGGATGCATGAATGGAAAGCTTTGGAACTAGGACCAAGCCACCTATGCTTGGTTCAACCAGATCGAGCTTTATTATGCCTTTTTGGAGCTAGTCAATCATGACTAGTCATCCAGAAATCCCATCTAAATAGGGCTGTTTTGGGATTCCAAGATATTAGTCATATTTCTTGGGATGAGGAAGGTGGATTCGACTTGGATAGGTGGATTAGAGTAGATATGTTTGTTAGAGTGATTGTAGATCAGTTGGTTTCATGAACCTCTTATTTAAGAGCCACACTTTGATGGCTCAAAACACTTGACATATGATACTTTTATGTTGTAATATTTTTGGTGTGAAGACTTAAGTTGGAGACTTGTGTTACTTTCATTTTTATGATCAATACATGGATGTTTTGCTGATATAAAGCTTCTGATATCATCTTCATAAGTGTGCAAGGCAAGGGTGGAGGTCCCCCACTCCAAGCTAAGTACACTTTCAAGTTAGACTAGATTTATTTCATTGCAAATCTGGTTGATGGTAGCTTTAGTTTTTCAAAGTCTTATTTCAGATTGCATCATGATTATGAATAGTGATTGATTTCAGTTGTTAATGGTTTATTCATCATCTAATTGAGTTGGGAAACAAATGTTCAAGTTGGGCATTCTCTCTATGAAATGGTGAATTAGAAGTAGTCTCTTTTATTTACATGCAAATAGTTTGTTTTCATTTAGATTTATATCTTGAGATGAATGAGTTATTATGGAAATCTTTAAGTGTCTCTTAAGTTAAGAGCCTTTTTCATGTATGATTTATGCATCTTGAGTTTCTGGTTATCATCTCTAATTCATGAAGTAATAATTGAGTTGGAAGTAGACTTCTTGAGTTCAAGAACTCTTTCAATGTTTCCTCTTTTAAGCTGATTGAATCAAGAGTTTTAAGATATATTTTCTCTTAGTTTTTAATCATTTATCTTTCAAAGTTTGATTGTATTTGATCTTCGCAAATAGTGAATTTGCCTCCAAGAATAAACAACCCGGATTGATAAGTAAATAATTGTGTTAGTTTAGGAACATAAATTAGCTCAACATTTTGGCGCCGTTGCCGGGGAAGCAAATATCAACATAGTCAATAGAGAGATAAAATCCAAAATACACAAAAAAATTAGTTACATTTTATTTCTTTAATTATGTTTCTATATGCCTAGAGTTAGAGATCCTCAAGGTAGATTTATCAAAAACCCCCCACAAGTAGAGATAGGATCATCACATACACCTGTTACTGGTAATCCAATCATTGAAGAACTGATAGAAAAACAAAGAAGTGGCCAAAGATTAACCTTGATTGAAAGGAAAACTTTGTCAGCTTGGGAGACAAAGCAAAAATTCTCCACTTCCGGAAAACTAAAAGAAAAAGGGAAACAAGTTGTTTTTCCACCCATCGATCCTCCTATCTTCCCGCAACTTGAACCCCCACCTGAAATTGAAACAACTCCACAAATGGCAAAAGAAGAGGGACATGGATCCATTCATCTTACTCCTGAAGAACAAAGAGCTGAAAATGGAAGACAAGAAAGAGAATGGAGAAGGAAGAGAGAGGAAGAAAGGAAACATGAAAATGATAGGAAGTTAGAAAATGACAGGAAACGACAAGAAGATGGACTTGACCAAGAATCTACTTTTGGTTTTCCAATAATAGATACAAGTGCAATACTAGGAGAAGAAGTAAAAATGAAAAACATTCCACCTTCTGTGTTGCCAAACTTCTATGGAATGTCTACAGAAGATCCGGATTCATTCATGTTTGAATTCGATATCTTATGTAGAACATATGGTTATACTGATGATGTCCATAAGCTCCGTCTTTTCCCTGCAACATTAAAATCAGTAGCCTTAAAATGGTTTATGGGTTTAGGGGAACAAACAATAGCCTCCTAGGATGATATGCGAACTGTATTCCTTAAGAAATATCAGCCTTATTGTAGATCTAGAGATTCAAGGGAAGATGTGTTTAGAATGACACAACAAGAAGATGAAAATCTAGAAGAATATTTAGAACGGTTTGCATATAATCTGCAGAAATCTAAACAACATTCCCTAAACCAAGAAATTGTTCGAACAATCTTCCTCAAAAGCATAAGAGATGAGTACCTTGACATTTTAAATGTAATGGGTAAAGGAGATATTTCAAATCTTCCATTTGATGAAATTGTCGAGTTATGTCAGAAATATTCTAGAGGAAGATCAAAAGCCGGAAGAAGGGAAGTGAGTTCCAAAGCAGCAAAGTCAGCCGCAGGAGGGATAACAAGGGCTGAAATAGTAAGTCTATTGGAAAATTTCAAAACAGATCTTTTGAGTACATTAGGGACACAAGTAGATGTGCTAAAGGCAAATAAGAAAAAAGGAGGAACAAGAACAAGCCTTAGCAATATTTTGTTCAAAATGTAAAAAGAAACATCCTTTGAGAGATTGTCCTTTAGATAGCATTCAAGTGTGTGGTCTTTGTACAGGCAATCATTCCACTGAACATTGTGTAACATTAAAAGAATTACAAACTAATTCAATGGAAGAAATGCAAGGAGCAGAAGGCTTCTATTATGTTGCACCAAGAAGACCATGGCCACCTAGAATGCCACAACCGAATCAGCCACAAGTCCCTCAGCAAAATTATGCTTATCCATCTTATAATCCTTGGGCCCCTCCAATGCCATGGCAAGCTTGGCCTCCACAACAATATCCACAACAACCTGCACAAGGTTGGAGAGGATATGGTTATGGAAACCAACAGCCACAACAGTCTCAACAATATCAACAGCAATACCAACAACAGTACCGACAACCATTTTCATACCCACAATATCCTTCATCCATGCCATTTCCGCAACAAAATTCTGCATATCCATTCCAGCAGCAGAATCCACCGCCATCCCTGTCACAACCACAACAGTTACAGTTACCTTCAAATCAACCCAGACCAACACAATTACCATCCCAACCGGTGGCAAATCCAAATAACAAAGCGGACAAATCTGCATATACAGTAGAGGAAGCAGCATATTATCCTGCATATTCAATTCTTCCTCTTTATGATGTCCACTTAAGGTCTGGAAAAGTAATTAAGAAAGATTCTCCTCCAATTATAGAAGAACCAGTTGAACAAGGGGAATCATCTGAAACCACACAAACTAAGGTACAAAATCAGAAAGGAGCAAATATTACACAAACACCACCTTATCCTGAAAGGTTGGTAGAACAACAAATTCAAAATCAAATAACCCTTCCTGAATTTGATATCTTAGATGAGTTAAAAAATGCATATGTTAAGATTGCTTTATTAAAAGCCATCAAAGAAATACCGATATATGCAAAGACAATAAAGGAATTGTGCCTTAGGAAAGAAAGAAAGAAAAAGGATCCTGCAACAATCCAAGTCATTGGTAAATTAGCAAGTCTCATGTCTACTCAAACTGTAACAGAAAAATATATTGATCCTGGTATCCCAATGGTTACCATATCAATAAATAATTTCTCGGTACCTAATACATTAATAGACTTGGGAGCAGCTATCAACGTAATGACAATGGAAACAATGAAAACTTTGCAATTAAACAACATTAGATCAACCTCAACGGTATTGGAATTAGCAGATAGATCTAAGGTTGTTCCTGAAGGAATGTTAGAAGATATCATAGTTTCCTTGGATTCATGGGAGTATCCTGTTGACTTCTTGATCTTGCAACCAAAGACAAACTTGGGAGGACATCCTCTGATATTAGGTAGACCATGATTAGCCACTGCAGATGCCTTCATAGGATGCAGATCTGGAAGTATGATAATTTCACATGGAGATGAGAGGAAGCATGTCACTCTTTATTCACCTGCACAAACCACTTCTTTAGAATCAATACTTGAAACCCAGGAAAAGCAACAAACAAAACCAGTTTTAAGTATCAATCAATTCTTTGATTTTAGAGAAGAAGAGGAGAATGAAGATCTGATGGATCTCTTTATCTCAGAACCAAATATTTCAGAGCAGCTAAGGAAAGTTCAATATGAAGCTGCAAATGAACTTTTGCATCAATGTTTTCAGGAAACATGTACTATTAGAACATTGCAGCACTCTTTGGGAGACATCTTTCCTGTAAACACAATTAGCAACCCAATAATCAAAACAATTGAGGTACAACCTGGAAAATATTTAAATATTGGAAACCAGCTGCAATCAAAACAAGAACAAGAGGTAATTGCATTACTACAGAAATACTCAAAAGCATTTTCCTGGGATTACATTGACATGCAAGGAATCCATCCTAACACATGTATCCACCACATCTATACAGATGATAAACTTAAACCTATTAGACAACCACAATGAAGAATGAATCCAATGATGAAAGAAATAGTGAAAGAAGAACTGCAAAAACTGCTAAATGTTGGATTCATCTATCCTATTTCAAATAGTCAATGGGTTTCACCACTGGTTGTTGTACCAAAGAAAAACGGAAAATGGAGGGTATGTATAGATTACCGAGAATTAAACAAGGCTACATTGAAAGACCATTTTCCTCTACCATTCATTGACCAGGTGCTAGATTCTTTGGCTGGAAAGAAATACTTCTCTTTCTTGGATGGGTTTAGTGGGTACAATCAGATTAGAATAGCAAAAGAAGACCAAGACAAAACTACATTTACTTGCCCTTGGGGAACCTATGCATATAATGTTTTGCCTTTTGGTTTATGCAATGCACCTGCAACTTTTCAAAGAGCAGTGCTTGCGATATTTGCTGATCTAGTCCATGAATGTGTGGAAGTTTATATGGATGACTTCACAGTGTATGGAAACACATATGAAGATTGTTTGAACAACCTTGAGAAAGTCTTGAAGCGATGTATTGAAACAAATCTGTCATTAAGTAACGAAAAATGCTATATGATGTTAACAGAGGGTATAGTTCTGGGACACCATATTTCCGGCTCCGGAATTAAGGTGGATCCAGCCAAAATTCAAGTCCTAGTTAACTTAATGCCACCTACAACTCAAAAGGAGGTTAGAAGTTTCTTGGGCTATGCGGGCTATTACAGAAGATTCATAGAAAACTTCAGCAAATTAGCTCAACCCCTGTTTAAACTTTTAGCAAAAGATGTTGAATTCCAATGGACGAATAGCTGTCAAAATGCTTTTCAAATTTTAAAAGATAAATTGTCAGTGGCACCCATACTTCGAGGACCAAATTGGTCTTTGCCTTTTCATATTTCCATTGACGCATCAGACACTGCAATAGGTGCCTCTCTGGGGCAGAAAGAAAATTTGTTCAACTATGCAATATACTTTATCAGTAAGAATTTGACACCTGCAGAAACAAACTATACAGTCACTGAAAAGGAAATGTTAGCCGTTATACATGCAGTAAACAAATTCAGGCATTACATTACAGGATATCAAGTTTTTATTCACACAGATCACTCAGCAATAAAATACTTGATGAACAAACCCATCACTAATGGACGAATTACTAGATGGCTCCTGTTATTGCAAGAATTTAACATTACAATCCAAGACCGGCCAGGTAAAGAAAACCAGGTGGCTGACTTTCTGTCCCGCATCCAATCACCGGAAGACCCAAATCCAGTTATAGAAAACTTCCCTGATGAACATCTGTTTGCCATAGCAGTTAAAACACCTTGGTTTGCAGATATTGCCAATTACTTGTCATCTGGAAAATTTCCAACTCAATTCACTAGCAAGCAAAGAAAGAAAATTGTTAGAGAAAGTTCTAGATATAGTTGGGTGAATGGTGATTTTTTTTATACAGGTTCAGATCTAATGATTAGAAAGTGTGTGCGTGAAGATGAAATCCTAGATATTCTCAGGGCATGTCATGACGAACCATGTGGTGGTCATTTTGTAGACAAGCGAATAGCATATAAAGTGCTGCAATTGGGCTATTACTGGCCATCTATCTTCAAAGATTCTAAGGCATATGTCAAACAATGTGACAGTTGCCAAAGAATAGGGAGACCCATCATGTCAGATGAAATGCCGCTCAAGCCACAAGTCCTCATTGAGCCATTTGAACAGTGGGCACTTGATTTTGTTGGACCCATTAATCCACCATCAAATGGAAAAAGATACATCCTAGTGTGCACGGACTATGTAACAAAATGGGTGGAAGCTAAAGCAGTGAGCAGAGCGACAGAAGACACAGTGGTTACCTTCCTCTTTGAAGAAATTTTTGTGAGATATGGAGTTCCAAGACAAATAGTGACAGATCAAGGAACGCAGTTTACCTCAAAGTTAGTGCGGGATTTGACAGAGAAATATAAGATAAAGCATAGGAAGTCTACTCCATATCATCCTCAGGCAAATGGTCAGGTAGAATCCACAAACAAAGTCTTAGAAAACATCATGACAAAGACAGTGCAGCAGAATAGAAAAGATTGGTCTGAAAAGTTGAAGGATGCATTATGGGCCTACAGAATCACATGGAAAAACACAACTGGTTTTAGTCCATACCAGTTAGTCTATGGGAAAGAGGCCTTGTTGCCTATTGAATTTCAGATACAAACCTATAAACTAGCAGCAGAATTGGGCATGGACCTGACTGAAGCACATCAACAAAGGATCATGGAACTCAACCAATTGGATGAACATCGTCAACAAGCAATTGAACAGATAGCATTAGTACAACAACAGAGAATCAAATGGCATGATAGATACATAAAGACAAAGACATTTCATAAGGGAGACTGGGCCTTATTATTTGACTCCAAATTCAAATATTTTAAGGCGAAATTTACAACACATTGGCTAGGGCCATATGAAATCGAGGAGATCTTTGATAATGGAGCAGTGAGGATAAAGACCATTGACCAGGACCCCACCTCATTTGTTGTAAATGGTCATAGTCTGAAAGTTTATCATCAGCCTATTAGTAAAGAGACATTCATGAAACAACTGGTAGAAGAATCAGGACTGGAAATTATGGCTCTGCCATCTTCCAGTTCAGAAAAAGAATATATATATATATATATATATATATATATATATATATATATATATATATATATATATATATATATCTATAAAAATAAATAAATAAATAAAAAGATATATGAAAAAAAACAAAAAAAATAAAAATAAATAAATAAATTGTTTGCTGGTGAAAACCAGGCAACTGGCACTACGCAAACATGAATTCATAAGGGAAAACCAAGGAAACTTGGACTCTATGAATTCAGTATTCTTGTTTTACTACTCTCACAATTTCAATGCAGGACCTTTCCACAATTGACTTGAGGACAAGTCAAACATTCAACAAGGGAGAGTCTTGTAGCAACCTCTTAGCTGCCACCGCTAAGGGATTGTGTTGTTCACTTTGGACCTGAAGCAAATTTGTTGCAGCAGAACCAGAAGGGACCTGAGAAGAAACATTATTCAGTGGGACCTGAAGCAAACTCAGTTGCAGCAGATCAAATCATTCCAGAAGCATCGCAGAAGGGACCTGAGATGAAAACATTATTCAGTGGGACCTGAAGCAAACTTAGTTGCAGCAGAACCAGATCAGAGCCGACATAATCTATCAGAAGCATTGCAGAGGGACCTGAAAAGAGAAACATTATTCAAAGGGACCTGAACAATTCAAGAAATAGAGCATAGTAAACAAGGAGCAGTAATAAAAGTCTACTTTTCATCTATTCCACCTGTACAAACAACATTCAACATTCCACCTGTACAAACAGTATTCAACATTCCGCCTGTACAAACAACAACAAGGGAGTATATTCATAGCCATTTTGTGCTTGAAATTCAATTTTTTTTAGAAACTTCTAGTTTTGATCTAATTGAAGTTAGTATCTGCAAATATTCATTGATATTCATTCCCAGTATATATACCCTACATTCCCTATTCATATTCCATTTCATTTCATCTCATATAATTTTCCCTAGGTATTTTCCTTAAAAGCAAAAGAATCAAACTGGGACCACTCTTTTCACCTGCACATGAACTCAGAGCATTAGAATGATTATAATTTTAAATATGACCTCAATGGTCATTTTAAAATTATAAAGCTATGTTATAAAAGATATGCGCTAAAGTATGAAAATATTGAACATATACATTATAGGTTATAAGGCCCTAAAGCTATTTCAAATGAGCATAACCTAATAATGTTACAAAAGGAATATAGAATGCGCATATATCAAAGGAAATGGGTATAAAAGTATTGCGCATACAATATGGAGACATATCTATATAACCTAATGCGCATATCCAACAAACAAAGGCATATAACATAGTAATACAAGGCCGTGGGTTATGGTAATAAAACAAGCAATGGTGGAGGCCGTAAGCATGCAATACGATGGTGAGAGAATTATGGTATGGTATAACGTTTCAATTGCAACGTATGTAAAGTTTCAACCATAAGCCTGGACGTATATCATAACACATATTTGGCATATTATGACACCAACCATATGATAATAACCATACAGTAGTGCAGCAGCCACGTAATGACATGCCATATGCAGAGGTCGGTGCAATGAGGACGCACGACGATGGCCGACATCAACAAACAATGCAACGCTAAAGAAAATGATAAGCGATGAGTGCCACGGAGGCCAGCACACAGGTACGAGAGGGACACGGTGGTATGGCAGCATTTAAGCATTGGATGATGGAGCGGCGGAAGGACGGCCATCCTTATGACTCAGTCGGGCGACTGAGTCAACAAGGACAGCCATGTAACTGCATCTACCAAGTAATGAAGCGCCGGGTACAGTGAGAAACGGTCATAAGAAACCCGCCCGACGTTGATTCAAACCACCATTCTTCATTGCCAGAGCTCAGAGAGTTGTGTTTGAAGCCGAGACGTAGCAAAGAGGGAAAGGAGTGTGTTGAGAGAGTTTTTAAAGAGAAATCTGAGTCGTATGAGCAAGGAGCCGAGTGTTGTAAGTAGATAAGGTGAGAGATTGAGTTTATTCCGCTCAGAACTGTAGATAGGGATGAGTTCGCCATTAACTCACGAGTCTTCATTACTTTGACACCAGTTCGACGGATCGGAGAAGGAGGAATTGAAAGTATTGTTTGCATCCCACGCGACCATAAACAATCAGGTAAGCACTAAATCTGGGATAACTCCAAGTCTACAGCACGTATGAATGGATTGACCAGATATTTATGCGTAGATTATGGTGTGAAAATAATGGTAAATCGCCGGCATTTAAAGTTAAATATGCATGCATAACACGGTAGCAGAGTCGAGTTAGAATGAGGAATCTAATGCATAAAGCGCGGAGTTTGTTTAAATGCCGAGCGCACTAAGGATTGTGATATACATTGCCTGTCAAAACCTTCAGTTGCACCTAATCTCTAGTCGTTGCATTTAACCTTTTGTTTGCCTGCGCGCTAAGTCTCGGTCATTGGCATATTGAAAACATTTTGGCTGTGTGTAAATTGTATTGGTTGTCATCAGAGGAGCGCCAAGATCATGGACCGTTTGTCATATATGTTTGCTCAGATATACGCACACGGATATATGGTTGCACAGAACAGAGAATGCATTAAAACACAGAGTATGGTCATATGTGTTTTGAATATGTTAAATCAAATTGCCGAGAGCTGTTATATATATGTATAGGCTGTAAATCGATGCGCATTTGTTAATGCCGAGAAGACTTGTCAAAGAAAACAGAGGAACGTTGTTCATACTTCACTGTGCCTGTATATTAACATGTTAATATATATGTTTGTGCCATGAAAATGCGTAGGGTTACTTTCATACATTCGATATTAAGTGCAGATCTTAATAGAAAACGAATGATGCATTGTTTTATCAGGAAGCTCTGCGTTTTTATTTGTTTGACATTTGTTTGACATGAGCAGTGAGGAATATGAGGCGAGCGAATGTGATTAGACCTCTAGGCTATAGCTCTGTATTTACATTTGTAAAAACGATGAGAATTCAGTGAGGCCGAGAGCAATTTCCTCGTTTATATAGTCATCATTTTTGAGAATTCAGTGAGGCCGAGAGCATTTTGCTTATATACAGTCATTATTTTTGAGAAATCAGAGAAAGGCCAGAACACTTTGCTGTAATATAGTCAAATTTTCTTGAGAGGCCGAGAATAATTTGTATATTATACAGTCATTTGTCCATTTGTGCACAAACAGAGAATAATGTGCTAATAAAGCATATTCAGCTGATTGTTTGCCTTACACAGGGAATTTAAACAGAGTTTGTGCAGAGGAAAGACAACAGAGGTTACAAAGGACAGAGTCAAGCAGATTAACAGTTGAGTCAGAGGGGGAAGGTAAGCCTCGTTGCTTTTACAATTTCATTTAAAAACAATAGCCATAATTTTTGTTCAAATGAAGTTAGTAACAGCAGAGGATTATATTGATTGGTTCACAGAAAACATGACAAACCGGGTAGAACCAAAATTTCAAATTGAGAATTGGAGCAAAGAAACTGTAGAGAAATTGTATCAGTCAGGAATGATAGGATTCCTACAGAAATTTAATGGCTATTCAGATCAGATAACTAAAGACTTCATCCATAATTTCAGTCATGACCAAACTCAAGTAGGAGAAGTCAATATCCCAGTAACTCAAGAGTATTTGTCCAAAGCCTTAGAGTTATCGATGATAGGGGAAAATTATCACAAAGGTGTACATTTCAAGGAGAAAGGCTGGACTTTCTTCCTTGAAAAGAACCGAAAAGGAACATTTGATAGGACTAAGGGGATACCCAGGGAATGGTTCAATGAACCATGGAAGGAACTAGTCTTGGTTGTTCAGAAGTTTTTAACATGTGATCGTGGTTACAGCATTGCTCATTTATATCATGTTAGATTACTACAGCATATTAAAGGGGATGAAAGAATCAATTTACCATATTTCCTGCACAAAAGTCTTGTAAAAATGATTGAATCAGTGAAACAAGAAAGTAGGCCAAAGTCAGCACAAATCTATCATCAGGGGCTAATTAAAATCTTAGTGGAATACCAGGTAAAATCAAAGGGCCTAGAATGGAAAGAATTCATGCATAAAAATCATTTTACAGAACATCTTATTGATATACAGGAAAAGGTAGAACAGGAAAGTAGAAGCATGATGAATTCTCCCCTATATCCAAGGACCAGAGCTAGGAATATGGCCATGCATGAGACTGAAACATCTTTTATGTCTGTTCATAGGAATAGAACTTCCATTGATCTTGAGAAGGAAGTAGAAGCTTATTCTCCTAGAAAACCAGAAGAGCAGGATATAGCACAAGAGCCCCTTGAAAGAGATTCCATATATAATGATGCAGGAGAATCCTTAATGAAAACCACTCAGGATTTTGAAAAGGAAATTCATTTGGCCAAAATCCAAGACTTAACAGATCAGATAGAAATACGCAAAATTGTGGAAAAAGAATTGAAATCAGAGAACAAGGCACAGAAAAAAGACAATGCAAAACTAATGAAAACAAATGAAAAGTTGCAAGAAGAAATAAGCAGGCTAAAAAGGAGAAATGAATTGCTTTCCAAACAGGCATTTCAGTGGTTAAAAGATAAAAACATGTGGAAAGCTAAATATGAAAAACAAAAGGTGAAGGCAACAATGTTAAAGGCAGGGTAGGAATCAGAATTTGATTGTGTGAACAGGGAACCAGCTACAGGTACATCATCTACTTCAGAGGGCAGAAGGTCCAAGAGGAGCAAGCAAGCATGGGGACATGCTTGATCATAAGCATGGGAGAGATGTTGGGCTTCAGTTTTGATCTCTTTTTGCTTTGAGAAACTTATCTAACTATCCATTTATCCTTCATTTTCACTTCATCCATCTCATTTTAATGAATATTTGAAGTATAATCAGGTATTTAACTTTAATTTGTCAATTTCTAGAGTTTTTATAAAAGTTTGATTTTAAGTGCAATTTTGGCAATTTCAGAAATTCCCGTAATCACTTTATGGTTGATATGGATGCAGGCCACCTTAGCACGAATGGGATGCATGAATGGAAAGCTTGGGAACTAGGAAAAAGCCACCTATGCTTGGTTCAACCAGATCGAGCTTTATTATGCCTTTTTGGAGCTAGTCAATCATGACTAGTCATCCAGAAATCCCATCTAAATAGGGTTGTTTTGGGATTCCAAGATATTAGTCATATTTCTTGGGATGAGGAAGGTGGATTCGACTTGGATAGGTGGATTAGAGTAGATATGTTTGTTAGAGTGATTTTAGATCAGTTGGTTTCATGAACCTCTTATTTAAGAGCCACACTTTGATGGCTCAAAACACTTGACATATGATACTTTTATGCTGTAATATTTTTGGTGTGAAGACTTAAGTTGGAGACTTGTGTTACTTTCATTTTTCTGATCAATACATGGATGTTTTTCTGATATAAAGCTTCTGATATCATCTTCATAAGTGTGCAAGGCAAGGGTGGAGGGCCCCCACTCCAAGCTAAGTACACTTTCAAGTTAGACTAGATTTATTTCATTGCAAATCTGGTTGATGGTAGCTTTAGTTTTTCAAAGTCTTATTTCAGATTGCATCATGATTATGAATAGTGATTGATTTCAGTTGTTAATGGTTTATTCATCAGCTAATTGAGTTGGGAAACAAATGTTCAAGTTGGGCATTCTCTCTATGAAATGGTGAATTAGAAGTAGTCTCTTTTATTTACATGCAAATAGTTTGTTTTCATTTAGATTTATATCTTGAGATGAATGAGTTATTATGGAAAGCTTTAAGTGTCTCTTAAGTTAAGAGCCTTTTTCATGTATGATTTATGCATCTTGAGTTTCTGGTTATCATCTCTAATTCATGAAGTAATAATTGAGTTGGAAGTAGACTTCTTGAGTTCAAGAACTCTTTCAATGTTTCCTCTTTTAAGCTGATTGAATCAAGAGTTTTAAGATATATTTTCTCTTAGTTTTTAATCATTTATCTTTCAAAGTTTGATTGTATTTGATCTTCACAAATAGTGAATTTGCCTCCAAGAATAAACAACTCGGATTGATAAGTAAATAATTGTGTTAGTTTAGGAACATAAATTAGCTCAACAGTCACAAATTTTGACAAATAATTAATTCTTAATATTTTCCATCTAGGTATTACTAAATGTATCTTTATGAGTAGTTTTAATAATTTACTAGGTCAATATTACTCTTTAAATAATTTGTTTCTTTGCTAATGTTTGAAATAATTTATTTCCTTCAGTAACATTTTGATGAATTTTTTTTTGTTTGTTTGTTTTTTTTTTAATCTATAGTCTATTTTGCAAATTCAAGTGGTCATATTTATAAAATATTTACATACAAACAATTATCACATCTCTTTCAAGAATATTTTGATTTGTTTTGAGTGTTTATAAATATATCTTTTCTTCATATAAATATTTTGAATACCTTGTTGTATGCAATTACCTATTAGTAATTTTGAATATATGTAATTGTGTATTAGTAATTAGTTGGCGATGAAGAAGAGAGATAATATTGGTAATAATTAATTTGCACTTTATAGGAGGATTAATTATGCACATCTATTTAATTTTAATTATAGGTATCACAACTTTTGACAGCTAATTAATTCTTAATAGTGTCCCTCCAGGTATTACTAAATATATATTAAAAATAAATATATTTAAATAATCTATAGCCTCAAGATTAACATCTAATGCATCTAATGCATGCAATAAAATAGGATTAGAAGAAAACATCTACGTTGATATCAATTCATCTAATGCAAGAAATCAAATGAGGTTAGAAATCATCATCTACACTTAATTCAATGCATCTAGTGTAGGAAATCAAATAGGATTAGAAACCCACAACTACACTGAAATCAATGCATCTAGTGCAAGCAATCAAATATATTAGAAATCAACATCTACACTGAAATAAATACATGTAGTGCAAACAATCAAATATAATTAGAAATCAACATCTACAATGAAATCAATGCATCTAGTGCAACCAATCAAATAGGATTAGAAATCACCATCTACACCGAAATAAATGAATCTAGTGGCAAGAAATATTCTTCCCTCTCTCGCCCCTCCATATAATATTGAAAAATATTTTTAATAATTTACAACCTCAATATTAACATCTAATCCATCTAATGCAAGAAATCAAATAGGATTAGAAAACAACATCTACACTGAAATCAGTGCATCTAATGAAAACACTCAAATAAGCCTAGAAATTAACATTTACATGGAAATCCATGTATCTAGTGCAAACAATCAAATATAATTAGAAATCAATATCTATGTTGAAATCAATGCATCTAGTGAAATTAATCAAATAGTATTAGAAAGCACCATCTACATTGAAATTAATGCACATAGAGAAAGAAATCAAATAGGATTAGAAATCAACATCTACATTGAAAATTAATGCATCTAGTGAAAGCAATCAAATAGGATTAGAAATCATCATCTACACTGAAATAATTGCATCTAGTGAAAGAAATCAAATAAGATTATAAATCATGATCTATACTAAAATAAACGCATCTAGAGTAAGAAATATTCTTCCCCACCCCCTTCCATATATATCTCTATCTCCCTCCATCTCTCCTTCTTTGTCTCTTTATCTCATCCCCCCCAAAAACACACACACTCTCTCTCCATATCTATATATCTCTCCCTCCCTCTCTCCCTCTTTCCCTCTCTCTATATCTCTCTTCTTCCCTCTATTCACCTCCCATCTATATCTCTATATCCCTCTCCCTCTCCTTTATCTCTCTATATCACCCCCAAAACATACATAGTCTTTCTCCATTTATATTTATCTCTCCCTCCCTCTTCATCTCCTCCTCCCTCTGTCTTCCCCTTCTCTCCCTTTCTCCACCTTCTATCTCTCTTCCATCCTTCTCTCCTCTCTCCCTCTCTCTATATCTCACTTATTACTCCCTCTCTCTCTCTCTATGTCTTTCTTCTTAGCTCCTTTTGTCTCACTCCCTCTTGCCTTCTCTCTCTTAGGTCCTCTCTCTCCCTTTCTCTTCCACCCCCTATATCTCTCTTCACCATCCAACTCAGTCACTATCTCCCTCCCACTCTCCTTATATCCCCCATTCTTTCCATCTCTCCTTCTTTGTATTTCTATCTCACCCCAAAACATACACACTCGCTCTCCATCTCTCTTATCACTCCCTTTCTCTCTCTCCCCCCACTTTTCTCTCTCTATTTATTTCTTCTTCACTCCCTCTCTCCCCCTCCAACTCCATATTTTTGTCCCTCCCTCTCAAATCCTCTCTCTTGGCCTTCCCCTCTTTCCCTTTCTCTCCTACCTCCTTTTGTCTCCAACCATCTCTCTCTCTCTCTCTCTCTTCCCTCCAACCTTGTCACTATCTACCTCCATCTCTCCTCCTCTCTCTTCTCTCTATCTCTCTCTCTCTCTCTCTCTCATTACTCCTCTACCCTCTCCTTCACTCTATCTCCATCTCTCCCTTTTCACTCCCTCTATCTCTCCACCTCTAACACTCAATGTCTTTGTTCTTCCCTCCATATATATCTAGAGTTAATTATGTATCATGATATATTAATATATATTATAATATAAAAAATGAATATTGTATTAATCCAAAGTTATAAAATTTAATAATATTAATATTTTAATATCAATATTAGATTTAATGATGTTTTCACATATTATGATAACAAAATTTATAATAGAACTACATCAAATTAATATATCTGGTTTTTCCTTTTAAAGATTCATTTTACAAATATTTAATTAAAAGAAGTATTAAAAGATTTTGGAGCAGGATTTTCAATTCTTTGTCTTGAATTAACCTTTTTTATTTTGATTTAAGAAATGGTATTGGCTTGAGTAAAGAGTAAAGATGTTTATAACTTTACCTAATTTGGAACTTTAATCTGGTATTTTTTTTTGTTAAATGTAAATTTATAATCCATTCAAATTCACGTATATGATAAAAGAGCTATGAAACAAATTAGCGATTTAAGATTCAAGTCAATGTTTTCACCGATATTAGTGAAAATTATTTTTATTGTTTTTTAAGGAGGTGACATACTTACACATCGGGGTCATACTGGGCTGTAGAATGCACCTCTCAGTGCAAGAAGCATACATACCTTATCTCTTCTTTTTGGTCATATAGACTTCCTTCAACCTCTTCATTGATTGAAAGAACTTAAAACACCTTGAACTGCTTCAATTCTTTTGACATCATTCCATGAATCCCATACAACGTGGAATTATCAACGAGACACTTGATTCTTCCAGTAGGTGAACCTTCCGATGAAGATTCCAATGGAGGATCTTGATCATCCTTGTCCTACAAATATTCCTTTTGAATGAATTGTGATGATATCTATACTAGATGATTTTGTTTTTCTCATAAGTGCTACTTATGCTTCTAATGAGATTACAAAGAGCTATATCCTTCTATGGGTGACCACCATAGACTTATATTTCAACTATATTTCACACTTCTTTATGATGATGTCAGATGTTATTGCTTTCAATCCTACACTTCTATGATTCCATCTCCTAACATGATGCATGCTATCATACTTCTAATGATTCCTACCATGATAGTTATGCTTTAGAATAGAAAAATTGAAACAAAAACTTGAAAATAACTAGGTGAGGAAGACTATCTCAATCATAACAGAGATATTATACTTCCTCCAATTTATTCTTTTCAGCGTCTTCCACTTCTTCGGTGATATGGGATTATTCCCTTCCTATTTTATTGTTGTCCTTCTTGAGCTTTGGCAAATATCTTTTGTAGTGCCCATATTCACGATAGCCACAACATTGAACCTTCAACATGTTTTTATTTTTCTCAGAACCAAGCTTTCCAAACTTTCCTTTCCTTTTAGCCATGGTATCAAATGCTTGAGCTTACTTTCTTGATATTACATTGACTTTTGCCTTCACCCTGGTTTCTTTGATTTTGCAGAATGACCATAGTTCATTGAATGGAGTAGCTTCCTCCTTCCCATAAATTATTGATGTAAAGTTGCTCCATTCCTTTGGTAGTGCTTTGAGCACTATGGTAGTCATTTCCTTGTCAAAAATTATTTCTCCCAACTCTTGGAGTTGGTCTCTTATTTTTAACACCCTCATAAAGTTTCAGGATATTCCTTCTTATTTTGATATCTTCATATTCTAGAGCTTGAGTTTCTTCTTTTGAGAGTTCGATAACTAAATTCTTAACGTGACCAACGACTTCATTTTCTATGAGGATCAAACCAATCCTCTTCTTACATGTGAGGAATTTTGAGAACCCTGATGAGGCTCATCAATAGGTAAAATATATGGGTCACAATGCCACTCTCCAGCTTATTAAAATTGAATTTTCTAACATTTATTTACATACTTTGTTATATTTTTCTTAGTGAGATTGGTGAAGGTGAGTTACTATTCATGTGGCTGAATATGTATTAAATGAAAGAATTGGAGTAGTTTTCAGTTGACTTAAGTGTAGGCACACAAAGTGGGCAAGAAAAAAATATTTTAGGAGATTGGTCACCCTCCTTAGCTCAAATTATTCGGAGATTCCTCCACCATACCTCATCAGCTCAGAGTTACTAAAAACCAAGCAAGATGAGTCCATTGGCAGCCGAGCTAGTCACAGTTAAGAAAGAATCATTCACGAGTTAAGGAGCCATGTCTGCCTATTTTCTAAGGAGTTGTTGGGAGCTCGAGTTTTGCATAAATAAGAGAGCCAAGGGACTCATTAGGATTTGATTTTTTGTTGTAGACAAAAGGCCATTTTGAGCTAAAACATTGTGATTTTTATCGTTATGTTTTAATTGACATGTTGAAGATAATGGGATTTTTTTTTTGATCCAACATTGAGTTTACTCAGAGGGATGAAACTCTTGGATTAGAGCCCAACCCTAGCAGCAAAATTTCCTCTTTTTGTATATGTATTCTTAGATTACAATGATAGTTAACTACTGAAGTTTATTTATGTTTTGTTTATCTTAACAAGTATTTGAATTATTTCTTAGCCTAGTTTCCATTAGTTTGGAGAGGTAGACCAATGGTGCAATAGTGATGGAAAGTACTTCATAAAATCTTGTGATAGTGGCCTCTATCTCATATCCCTCATGGGATCATGATTAGAGGGCCCCTCTAACAACCCCAAAAGTAGAGTTTGTCTTTTAGTCATTGCATAGCTTAGGGTTCATTCTTAGCTAGATAATTGTTTATGATTTCTTCTTAGCTCCTTCTCTCCCCCTCCCTCTCTCCTTCTCTCTCTCACATCCCCTCTATGTTCCTCCCTCTCTCTCCCTTTTTGTTCCACCCCTCGCTCTCTCTCTCTATTCATCATCCAACTCAGTCATTATCTCCCTCCCTCTCTCCTTCTCTCCCCCCTTATTTCCATATCTCCTTCTTTGTCTTTCTATCTCACCCAAAAACATACACTCTCTCTCTTATCACTCCCTCTCTCTCCCCCCCCACTTTCTATCCCTATTTATTTCTTCTTCACTCACTCTCTCCCTCTCCAACTCCATCTTTTTGCACCTCCCTCTCAAGTCCTCTCTTTGGGCCTTCCCCTCTCTCACTTTCTCTCCTACCTCCTTCTCTCTTCTACCATCTCTCTCTCTCTCTCTCTTCCCTCCAACCTTGTCATCTCCTTCCTCTCTCCCCATCCATCTTTGTGTCTTCCTCTCTCTCTCTGTTACCCTTCTTTACCTCTCTCACTTCTCTCTTTCTCTGTCTCTTCATTAATCCTCTATCGTCTCCTTCATTCTATCTCCATCTCCCCTTTTTCACTCCCTCTATCTCTCCACCTCTATCACTCTATATCTTTTTTCTTCCCTCCAAATATATCTAGAGTTAATTATATATCATGATGTATTATAATATATTGTAATATAAAAATTGAATATTGTATTAATCCAAAGTTATTAAATTTAATAATATTAATATTAATATAATATTTAATATTAATATTAATATTAATATTAATATTAATACTTTAATATCAATATTAATATTAATACTTTAATATCAATATTACATTTAATGATGTTTTTTACATAGTATGATAAAAAAATTTATAATGGAACTACATGAAATTAATATATATGGTTTTTATTTTTAAAGATTAATTTTTCAAATATTTAATTAAAATAAGTAGTAAAAGATTTTAGAGTAGGATTTTCAATTCTTTGTGTTGAATTAACCTTTTTTTATTTTGATTTAAGAAATGGTATTGGCTTGAGTAAAGAGTAAAGATGTTTATAATTTTACCTAATTTGGAACTTTAATGCGATGATTTTTTTTGGTTAAAGGTGAATTTATGATCCATTCAAATTCACATATATGATACTAGAGCTATTAAACACATTAGTGATTTAAGATTCAAGTGAATGTTTTTGTTGACGTTAGTGAAAATTATTTTTATTATTTTTTGAGGACATGACATACTTACACATCGGGGTCATACTAGTTTGTAGAATGTGTCTCTCAGCATAGCAAGCATGCATACATCATCTCTTATTTTTAGTCATATATAGTTCCTTCAACATCTTCCTTGATTGAAAGAACTTCAAACACCTTAACCTACTTCACTTCTTTTGACATCATACCATCATTCCATGAATCCCATACAATGTGGAGTTCTCAACATGACACTTGCTTCTTCTAGTAGGTGAAATTTTTGACGAAGATTCCAATGGAAGAACTTGATCATCCTCATCCTGCAAATGCTTGCTTTTGAATGATGTGTGATGAGCACTATACTATATGACTTTATTTCAGCTATATTTCACGCTTCTTTATGACGATGTCACATGTTCTTGATTTCAATCATATACTTCTATGGTACCATCTCCTAACATGATTCATGCTATCATGCTTATAATGATTCCTACCATGATAGTTATACTTTACAACAGAAAAAATGAAACAAACACTTGAAAGTAACTAGTTGAGGAAGACTATCTCAATCATAATAGAGATATTTTACTTCCTCCTTCTTCAATTTCTTCTTTTCATATTCTTCCACTTCTTCAGTGTTATGGTATTCTTCCTTCCTATTTTATTGTTGTTCTTCTTGAGCTTTGGCCAATCTCTCTTGTAGTGCCCATATTCATGGCACCCTTAACATTGAACCTTCAACATGTTCTTTTTCTGAGGACCAAGCTTTCCAAACTTTCCATTTCTTCTAGCCATGGTATCAAATTCTTGAGCCTGCTCACTTGATATTACATCGATTTTTTCCTTCACACTGATTTCTTCGATTTTTCAGAATGACTATAGTTCATTGAATGGAGTATCTTCCTCCTTCCCATAAACTCTTGATGTAAAGTTGCCCCATTCCTTTGGTAGTGCATTGAGCACTATGGTAATCATTTCCTTGTCAGACATTAATTCTCCCAAGTATTGGAGTTTGTATCTTATTTCTCACACCCTCATAAAGTTTTAGGTTACTCCTTCTTCTTTTGATATCTACATCTTCTAGAGCTTGAGTTTCTTCTTTTGGCTGTTGGCCAATTAAACCCTTAACATGACCAAAAAATTCATTTTCTATGAGGATGAAACATATCCTCTTCTTACATGTAAGAAATTTTGATGACCTTGATGAGGCTCATCAAGAGGTAAAGTATATGGGTCACAATGCCACTCTCTAGCTTATTAAAATTCATTTTCTCACATTTATTTACATACGTTATTATATTTTGCTTAGTAAGAAGGGTGAAGGTGAGTTACTATGTCATGTGGCCTAATATATATAAATTACAAGGATTTGAGTAGTTTTGGGTTGACTTAAGTGTAAGACCTCGAAGTGGGCAAGAAGGAGAGATTTTGGGAGATTGGTCTCCCTCCTTAACTCCTCAATTCATTCGAATATTCCTCCACCATATCTCATCACCTCCGAATTACTAGTAGCGAAGCAAGCCAAGTCCATTGGAAGCCAAGCCAGTGACAGTTAAGAAAGAGTTATTCTCAAGTTAGGGAGCCAAGTCTACCTATTTTCTAGGGAGTTGTTGGGAGCTCCAGTTTTACATAAATAAGAGAGTCAAGGGACTCATTAGGGTTCAATTTTTTTTTGTATCTAAGAGGCCATTTTGAGCTAAAACATTGTGACTATTATTGTTATGTTGTAATTGACATTTTGAAGATAATGGGAAATTATGTTTTGATCCAGCACTAATTTAACTCAAAGGGTTGAAGCTCTTGGGTTAGGGCCCAACCCTAGCAGCAGAAGTTCCTCTTTTTGTATCTGTTTTCTTAGATTAAAATGATAGTTAGGTGCTGAATTTTATTTATGTTTTGTTTAGCTTAATAAGTATTTGAATTATTGCTTAACCTAGTTTCCATTAGTTTGAAGAGGTAGATCATTGGTGTAGTAGTTAAGGAAAGTACTTCAGAAAATCTTTTCAAAATGGACTCTATCTCATCTCCCTCACGAGATCATGATTAGAGGGCCCCACTCTCATAGCCCCAAAAACATAGTTTGTCTTTTGGTCATTACATAACTTATGGTTCATTCTTAGCTAGATAGTTGTTTTTGATTTATTGGAAGAACCTTCAGTTTTTATTTTGTTTCCTTAAGTTTCTTGTAGCTTAAAAGGCATTTTGTTTCATATATCTAGTCCCGAACAATAGATAGATCAGCTTCCTCAAAATTTAATTTATTTTTTCCATGTTGTCATGTAGTGATGCGTAAATGAAGAGAAAAATGGTTTTGTTGTATGGATTGTTGATTTGCAAGAAGGAACTCATCCAACCAGCTTCACCTACATCATATCCACCTTCTTCCAAGGCATAACAGTGCATAGTCTGAACCTCTGTTTTGCAGCCACCGTGAGCAAGCCACCTTAGGCAAATCCAATCTCCTTGGAGTGTTGGGCTTATTCTTGGGTAATGTGCACCTTCCCTACACCATTTATCACCATCATACATCTCTCCAAAACCTCATCTCACTTTTATTTTGTTGAGAATGCAACAAGATGATGGAGTTTAGTGGAAAGAAGTCGCCTTCACTAAGTGGGCCCACAGGGTATTTTTGGCGCAAAGTCTATTTTTAGACTATGTCTATTTTTAGACATATGGATCATGGTCTATGAGTTGTAGGATGTTGTTTATGGATGATTGGTCATGTTGGGAAAAATAGATGGAATTCTATTTTTGGTTCACAGCAGAGTGATCATAGTCTATTTTTAGACTGCCAGGCTAAAAATAGAAAAGTCAAATATTATTGTCTCATAATAATATTTAGACTATAAACATTATCTTATCCTCTTGGAGCATTTCAGTTTGAGCTACAAATGTGGCACATGCAGCTGTCAAAAGGAAATACGCTTTCTTTGTGGGTCAGTTGAGCTATTGCATGCAGGACTTCAGTTAGAACTCATGTGGTTGAGTTTGGTGGAGTTGGATGTGGAGTTGATGGAGTTGTGTTCAGTTTGACTTGGTTAAACTAGTTGTATTTAGTCTAACTGCAAATAGACAAGCGATGAGTTGTGCGAATTAATTGTTAAATTAATTCACTAATTATTAACTCATAAAGAAACTAAAGAATACATTAGTTAACTCAGTGCATGTACAGTTCAGTGGAGACAGGTGTTAGAGGTTGAGATTGCTATCAGTTGTGACTATAGTTGTGCATGAGATCTTTCATAATCATGGATTGAGCAGTATATGCCCAGTGAAATAGCCTGTGCTCACGTGATTTTCACTTGGTATTGTGCAGTGGAGGCAAGAAAAGCAGCGGAGGAGATTTGAACCTATGACTTGCTCAGATTTGAGCTAGTTTTGTGTGTATTAGGTGGAGATAGTGCTGGATACTTGAGAGGAGTATTGTACTATGTATTGTTACATGTTCTCAATCATTAATATACAGATAGTGTGGGGTTTTTAGCTGTAAGCTTTCCCCGGGTTACATATTGTGTTAATGTGCGCATGCGATTGATGTTTCATTGTTTTTGATGCTGCTGAATTGATGATCAACGTAGAGGAGATTATGTATTGTGCATGTATTTCACAATAGTGTAAAATTGAGATAATCTCTTTGAATAAGTGTCATATTATTCAAAATTTCTACATGGTATCGGAGCTGGTTGATTTGTAGAAAAAGTTATACAGGATATCAAAGTGGGATTGATCATCAGATCTATTATTCAGAAAGTGTTTACATTTTATTTCTTCAGGCAGAGTCTGTAATTGGGCCAGGTTGGATTCATCCTTCCTTTGGAAGGTGAGATATCTGGTAAAAGCCCATACATTCAATCTTTGTATGAGAAATACTTTGTTCTCACGAATCTTAGATTAGAGGTGGTTGAGTTTGGAGCTGGTGGAATTCGAATTTGCAGAAGTGTTTTCTTGGTGTCAACGTTGCAATTTCTTTCAACGGATTACGATTGGAGTATGCTCTTGAGGGTAGCTCGAACTATATTGCATGGAAGGATAGGATGGAGGTGGTGTTAGATGATAATGGGCTGAAGGATTTCATAGAGGTTGATGTCCCAAAGCCTACTGATGCTACTCAAGTTGATGTTTGGAAAAAGAAGACAGCAAAGTGTTGAAGGATTCTGTTGGAGGGCGTGAAGGGTCACATAGTGTCCAGCTTGCATGGAAAGGCTTCTCCATACTTGATGTGGAAAGCATTGACAGATCTATTCCAAAGAAATAGTGATCAGAGGAAGCTGGCGCTCAAGGATAAACTCAGAAACATCAAATGTGAGAAGGGAGATAGTATGCCCAAGTATCTCACAAAGTTCACTCAGTGCAGGGATGAGCTGGGAAGTGTGGGGGTGACTGTTGATGATGAGGACTTGGTGAGCTTGGCTCTCCTTGGTCTTCCGAAGAGTTGGCATTCCTATCAGGACTCTGTTAATGGTCAGGAGAAATTGCCAGGATGGGAGAGACTTTGGTCAGATCTTGTGCAGGAGGAGATCAGGCAGAATACCAGGGACAAATCTTCATCAAAGGGACCTGATGAAGAAAATTGCGCTTTGGCTGCCAAAGCAAAGAAGGGGAAGAACAAGAAATATTCCCAGTCTGGTGTGAAAGGCAAGAAGTAGGACATGTCCAAGGTGAAGTGCTTTCACTATCACCAGCACGGACACTATGCCACTAATTGTCTGCAGAAGAAGAAGAACAAGCAAGCTGCTGGATATGCAGCAGGAGAGGCTCTAGCCTTGTAGTTTGAGCTTGATTTTTCATTGATCACATGCTTGGTTTCAAGTGTGATGGGATCGGTGTGGTTCTTGGACAGTGGTGCGTCTTTTCACATGACAGGAGATCAAGATTTGTTTTCTGATCTGGAGGACAAAGATCTTGGAGTGCACATCGAGATGGGCGATGATGGTAGATACAGTGCGACCGGTATCGGTACCATTTCCTTTGAGAGGGAGTCTGGTAAACCCTTCATATTGAAGGAAGTGTTGCATGTTCCAGGATTGAAGAAGAATCTTATCTCTGTGGCAATGTTAGAAGACAAGGGATATGATGTTGTTTTCAGCGAGGGAAAGGCTTTCCTACGCAGCAAGACAACTGGAGAAACCTGGAAGATAGGGGTTTGAGTGAGGAACCTTTATCAGTTGCATGTAGATGTTTGCGCAGCAATGGCATGCAAGGAAGAAGGATTGGTCAGCCGGGATGATGGCGAGCTGTGGCATAGGAGATTGGGTCACCTTCACCATGGAGCCTTGAAGATATTGCAGCAGATCACTACAGGGCATCCTAAAGGCACTCTTGCGCAGTCAGATTAGTGTAAGGGGTGTACTTTGGGAAATTTTATGAAATCCACCTTTCATGAGAAGGATAGTCACGCCACGAAGATCCTTGAGAGAATTCACACAGACATGTGTGGACCTTTCTCAGTAGCTTTGACAAGAAAACACAAGTATTATGTGATCTTTGATGATGATTTCTCTCACAAGTGTTGGATCTTCTTCATGTAGAAGAAGAGCGAGACATACTCAAAGTTCTGTGAGTTCAAAGCACTGGTCAAGAAGGAGTCGGGGAAGAAGGTGAAGGCTCTTAGGAGCGATAATGGTGGTGAATACATCTCTGGCGAGTTCAAGGATTTCTGTAGTGCAGAAGGGATTCGAAGAGAGCTCATAGCTCCCCATAACCCATAGAAGAACAGGGTTGTTGAGCGGAAGAACAGAACGATCGTGGGTGCTGCACGGGTGATGTTGCATGATCAGGGCCTATCCCTTCACTTGTGAGTGGAAGCATCCAATACTACAGTATATGTGCAGAACCATTTTCCTCACAGGATACTTGGCATGAGTACACCCGAGGAGGCTTATTCTGGTAAGAAGCCTGATCTTTCTCATTTGAGGATTTTTGGTGCTAACGTTTACATGCATGTGACAAAGGATTCCAGGAAGAAGTTGGAGCCAACCGCAGAGGTTGGGATATTTGTGGGGTACACTGATACACCCCACAACTCTCGTGTGTATTTTCCAGACAATGGTAAGACTGTTGTGCGACAGGATATAAAATTTCAGGAGGAGAAAGCCATGAAGTGTTCGCTTGAGAGGGAGCCACACTTGCACGCAGATGAGGAGCTATTAGTTCCTAAGAATGAGCTTCAGGACGTGGATCAACCACAGGACGAGGTTCATGGAGTGGAAGAGACCACTCATGCAGTGCCAACCATCAGAGGGTGAAAGCGCTTGACAGAAGCTGAGCGACTGACTCAAGATGCAGAGAAAGTTGTAGGAATGCCTATAGCCCAATGCAAGCAGAGACAGTGACCTGATCGGTACACTGGATACATGGCTCTTATGAGAAAATGTGTTGTGACTGAGCCATCCTCTTTCGAGGAAGCTGTGGAGGATCTCGCATGGGTAGATGCCATGGTGGAAGAGTATGATTCGATTGTCAGAAATAGTGCATGGGAGATTGTTCCTAGACCGAAAGGGAAATCAGTGGTGGGTTCGAGATGGATCTACAAAGTTAAGTAGGCAACTGACGGGAGTGTGGAGAACTACAAGGCAAGATTTGTTGCCCGAGGCTTTTCACAGATATAGGGGATCGATTATGAGGAGACATTTGCACCTGTCGCAAGGTATTGTTCCATACGGACGATTCTTTCTCTCTCAGTGCAGATGGGATGGCACATTCATCAGATGGATGTGGAGACTATGTTCCTCAACGGAGTCATTGAGGAGGAGGTGTACATAGAATAGCCCGAAGGTTTTGAGATCTTCAGTAGCGAGTCGCATTTGTACAGGCTCAAGAGAGCATTGTATGGGTTGAAACAAGCACCACGTGCTTGGTACACACAGATAGATAGCTATTTCATCGGACTTGGATTCTCCAAGAGTGAGGCAGATCCTAACCTATACCAGATTGTGGTGGAGGGTAAGTTGCTTATCATTGTACTTTATGTAGATGATTTGATTCTAATGGGTGATGAGCTGTTGATACTTTCATGCAAGGATGATCTTGCTAAGGAGTTTGAGATGAAGGACTTGGGCCTCCTTCATTATTTCCTGGGATTGGAAATTTGGCAGCACGCTGATGGACTATTTGTTTCTCAGGGTAAGTATGCTCGGGAGATACTGGAGAAGTTCAACATGCATGGCTGCAAGCCTGTTGATACTCCTCTTCATGGAGGTTGGAGGAAGGAGGATGCCACTTCGGCAGAAGAAGTGGATGCCACTGTTTATTGACAGTTGGTGGGGTTGTTTATGTATCTGGTCAATACACGACCCGATATATGCTATGCTGTTAACTAGCTTTCACAAGCTATGGTTAAGCCAACCAAGCTCTTCTGGAAGGCAAGCAAGCATGTACTACGTTATTTGAGAGGCACATCGAGATATGGATTGTGGTACAGATCGGAGGATGAGGTGAAGCTATGTGGCTTCACGGATGCAAATTGGGCAGGGAGCCCAATGGACAAAAAGAGCACATCATGAGGGGTCTTTAGTATCGGGTCGACAACAGTTTCTTGGTACAGCAGGAAGCAGAGATCCATGGCACTCAGTTCAATAGAGGTCGAGTATATGGTAGCAAGTTTGGCTACATGCGAGGCTATATGGATGAGGAAGATCCTGGTCGGTTTGTTCGGTTCTTACTTGGGGCCTACTGTGATTTACTGTGATAACCAGAGTTGCATTAAACTCTCAACTAATCCTGTATTTCATGATAGATATAAGCACATTGACATCAGGTACCATCATATTAGAGATTGTGTGCATCGGAGAATCATGTTACTTTCATACATTCCAACGGAGGATCAGGATGCTGATATCTTGACGAAGGCGCTCACCAGGAGCAAATTCGAATACCACCAAGGCAGGATAGGGGTTGCTGATAATCCATATCTTGTTGAGAGGGAGTGTTGAGAATGCAACAAGATGATGGAGCTTAGTGGAAAGAGGTCGCCTTCACTAAATGGGCTCACAGGGTATTTTTGGCGCAAAGGCTATTTTTAGACTATGTCTATTTTTAGACATATGGATCATGGTCTATGAGTTCCAGGATGTTGTAGGTCATGTTGGGAAAAATAGATGGAATTCTATTTCTGGTTCACAACAGAGTGATCAGAGTCTATTTTTGGACTGCCAGGATGAAAATAGAAAAGTCAAATATTATTTTCTCATAATAATATTTAGACTATAAACATTATCTTAGCCTCTTTGAGCACTTCAGTTTGAGCTACAGATGTGGCACATGCAGCTGTTAGAAGGAAATACGCTTTCTTTGTGGGTCAGTTGAGCTATTTCATGCAGGACTTCAGTTAGAACTCGTGTGGTTGAGTTGCCCAGTGAAATAGCTTGTGCTCACGTGATTTTCACTTGGTATTGTGTAGTGGAGGTAGGCAAAGCAGTGGAGGAGATTTGAACATGTGACTTGTTCGGATCTGAGCTAGTTTTGTGTGTAACAGGTGGAGATAGTGCTAGATACTTGAGAGGAGTATTGTACTATGTATTGTTACATGTTATCAATCATTAATATACAAATAGTGTGGGGTTTTCAGCTGTAAGCTTTCCCCGGGTTACATACTATGTTAATGTGCGCATGCGATTGATGTTTCATTGTTTTTGATGCTGCTAAATTGATGATCAACATAGAGGAGATTATGTATTGTGCATGTATTCCGCAATAGTGTATAATCGGGATAATCTCTATGAATAAGTGTCATATTATTCAAAATTTCTACATATTTACCCCCTAAGCCCTTAAACTAATTTCCTGTAGCAAATTAGGACATCCTGTAGCAGATTAAGACATCTTGTAGTAGTTTCCTCTAGCAACTACGGGATCTCCTGTAGCAACTATAAGATTTCCCATAGCAACTATATGATCTCCTGTAGCAGCCTATTTGACCATTTTTTGACCAAATATGGTAGTATAAGAACATGTTATACCCTCATCTTGGATTCCATCCCTATCAGTGCCACCTAAGATCAGCTCTCCTATGCCTTCTCCCTCTGAAAGATGAGACATGATAACATAACATTTATATTTCTAAATTTAGCAATTAAAAGATTCATTTCTGCAATTGTAAATTGAGATAGTTAGTGCATGTATGTGTGAGTCCTAGAATTATAGAACAACTTTCCATTTCCAAACACTCCTAATAGCTAGAGGATAAGTTGCAAGGTTAGCATAGTTCTTTTTTGCAAATAATTTGTGTCATTTCCTAGCTAGATGATTTATGGAATTTCATAGCATTTACCACTCAGTAACTTTGATTTCGTAAATAGGCAAGAATTTGCTTTCCTTTATTAGAACTATCTTTACATCGATTGTAAGTAGTCAGGCTCCTCCTAGTCAATAGAAGACTACTCTAGAACCCTAATGATCTAGCGCCCTAGTTGAGAAGTGACATGAGTAGGATGTTGCATTTGTTGTGTATATAGCACTGTCACCTCCAAGTTTGTATGAAACCTTAGGTTGATAAAGTAAAGCTAGTAGCCTTAGGAGTTGCAGCATCCTTCTTGCAATACTAAGGCCCATAATGTTTTGGTGTTGTTGCTAAAGATATGTCTAGGTAGATGTAATTTATCCTTTTCTTTCTAATTTTCATTTAGTAAATAGCTACAATTTCTACCTTCTTTCTGTTTTGCAAGTGATTCCGGGACATAGAAAAAAAAAACTTTCATGACCTCGTAGGAGTAGAGACAATTTAGGGATTTTTTTGACAAATACCCCCTAACCATTAGACAATCTACCTTTCCTCTTCTTTGATGGTTGTCAACCTCCCTCTCTAACTACAGGGGAGTTAGAGGACCCATTAGGTGAGTAACTAGAGATATTTGAAGAACCTATTACGGCAGAAGAAGAAGAAACCATTCCACATGATTACATCACGGATAAAATACACAAATGAGGATGATTTTCCCATTAGATAGACTAATGGAGATGCTAGGATGAAAAATATAAGCCCCTCTTTCCTTCCTCACTTCCAGGGATTAACCTTGGAAGGCCCTGATACCTTTTTGTTTTAGTTTGATGTCATCTACAAAACTTATGATTATACCTCTGATGACCATAAGTCGAAATTGTTCACATCCACCCTTAAGGATCCACCCTAAAATTGGTTCATGGGTTTATCTGGTGACATCCGTAGGTTTTATCCCCATACAAAAATTACCTGCATGAAAATTCTAAAACATAGAAAATAAACAATGTGAGAGCATAACACATAAAACACATATACACAGAGATTTTCCCCTAGATCCCAAAACTGGGACTACCAGCTTGATTTTTCATTATGTTCCTTTCAACGTTACAATACATATTTATACATGCTGAAGCATCCAATACCATGGACTGAAAACCATCGCATCTAAAACCATGGATCAAAAACCATCGCATCCAAAACCATGGACCGTAAAACCATAGGTAGGTTCGCCCAAACTAATATAGGGTCCAATTTTTTTTTTTCTTGGGGTGCTACCTTGGACCTCGTAGAGGGGGGCTACCCACCCCCCTCAAACTCCCTAGACAGGGGGGGATATCGGCCCCCCTATGACCTCCTCACTGCACAATCAACACAATGAAGGGGGGGCTCTACACCCCCCCGTCTAACCCCCTATTTTACTACGTAGGTTAGTCGTGGAAAGAATATAACACAACCCAACATTCTCCCACTTGTTGTTTTCTTTCCACAGGAGGCCACAAGAGAGCTTAGTCATTTTTCAGCCCTGAAATGCCCATTGTTTCTCTAGACCAAGAGAACTTCTCAGAGCTCACAGATTTTGTCAACGCATCTGCATTATTCTTCAAAGTGTCCACCTTTACCAGCAACACCTTTTTGTCTTCTATCATATCCCTCACAAAGTCATACTGAACATCAATGTGCTTTGTCTTTGAATGGTAAGTAGGGTTCTTTGCCAAGAAAATTGCACTTTGGCTATCATAGTCTATCCGTATAACTCCCTATACTAACCCCATACTTGAACATAATCTCTGCAACCAAACTGCTTCCTTGCTTGCATGAGTGGCTGCCATGTATTCTGCCTCTATAGTTGATAGTGCCACTACAAATTGTTTCTTACTCATCCAATTGACTACACCTCCAAATAGGTTAAATACATACCCACTTGTAGATATTCTCTGATCCTAATCTCCAACCCAGTCTGCATCAACAAAGCCATAGATATCCAAAACTCTGTCTAATTCTGGTCTTCCTTGGTAGCAGAAACCATAATCACTAGTGCCATGCAAATATCTAAAAACCCGCTTCACTGTTGTCCAATGCTCCTTCCCTGGTTTTGACATAAACCTGATCAATACTCCCACCGTATTTGCAATGTCTGGTCTAGTATAGACCATTGCATACATCAGGCTATCGATTTCACTTGCACATGGAACACGGGACATCTCCTCTTCCTCTTCTTGTGTCTTGGGACACTGTTCAACAGATAACTTTACACCTACAGGAATAGGAACCTTCACCGGTTTACTATCCTACATATTAAACCTTTGTAGTATTGTCTCGACATACTTCCTGTGGTTTAACCAGAGCTTCCTCTTTTCCCGATCTCTTTTAATTTCCATGCCCAAAATATAGTTTGTAGAACCAAGATCTTTCATGTCGAATTTGGAGGACAATTGGGTCTTCAAATCCAGGATAATTTCTTTGTCATTTCCAACCAACAACATATCATCCACATACAAGACCAGATAAATAACACAGTCACCAATTAATTTAAAATACACACATTCATCTGCTTTGCTTCTGGTGAAGCCAAGTCCCCATATAAATGTATCAAATTTCTGATACCACATCCTTGGTGACTATTTTAACCCTTACAGAGACTTCTTTAACTTGTGTACCAGCTATTTCTTACCCTTCCCTGTAAAGCCTTCAAGTTGCTTCATGTAGATCTCCTCTTCCAAATCCTCGTGAAGAAATGTTGTCTTCACATCCATCTGTTCTACCTCAAAATCAAAAGTAGTAGCAATAGATAAAAGTAATTTAATAAAAGTTACCTTAGCAACAAGAGAAATAATATCACCGAAATCAATTCCCCGCACCTGGGAATAACCTTTTGCTACCAATCGAGCTTTGTATTTCTTCACCTTTCCTTCTGCATTTGTCTTCTTCTTGAACACCCATTTGCTACCAATGGGTTTCCTTCCAGCCGACAACTCCACCACATCCGAAGCCTCATTTTTGTGCAAAGATGCCATTTCATCAACCATGGCCTCTTTCTAGAGTTTTCCATCCTTTGAATCTAGTTCTTCCTTCACAGTTCTGGGATCATCATAAGTAATATATAAAGCAAAATTCGAAGAAAAAGTAGATGGACTATACCTTTCTGTCTACCTTCTTTCTCGAGTTGATCTTCTTACACTCGGAGTTTGTGGCTCTTCATCTTCTGATTCCTCCACTACTGTAGAGTCTGATTCTTCCTCCTTTAGCTCAGACTATATTTTCTCAGGTTCCTTTGGTTAGAATTCATGTTTAATAACATCTTTCACCTCTCTGAACACCACATCTTGGTTGTACACAACCTTCCTTGTTACTAGGTTCCAAAGCTTATAACCCTTTAAACCATCCTTATACCCAATAAAGATGCACTTTTCAGATTTACTATCCAACTTGGTTCGTTTCTCCTTTGGAACATGTACATATGCATCACATCCAAATACCCTTAGATGTGATAGAGAGTGTTTCTTACCAGTCCATATCTCTCTTGGAGTCTTATCCTCCAACGCTGATGAAGGTGATTTGTTGACCAAGTAACATGCTGTCTCCACCGCCTCTGCCAAGAATTCATGTCCTAACCCAGCAACACTGAGCATGCTTCTTGCGCTCTCATCAACATCTTGTTCATTCTTTCTGCAACTCCATTTTTCTAAGGTGTATATGGAGTAGTCTTATGCCATGCTATAGCACACTTCTTACAGAATTCTTCAAATTCTTTACTGCAAAACTCTCCACCGTTATCTATCCTCAACACTTTTATCTTCTTCTCTGTCTGGTTTTCCACCAGAGCCTCAAATTCTTTAAACCTGTCAAAGGCTTCAGATTTCTTCTCAAGGAAATATATCCATGTATTCCTTGAGAAGTCATCTATAAATGATACGTAGTACATAGACCTACTCAGTGACGGAACCTTCACAGGTCCAAACACATCACTATGCACAAGCTCTAATATTTGTTTCACCCTCTTACCACTAGAAGGGAAACTCACCCGATTCTACTTCCCATATACACAATTTTCATAGAAATCAAAATCCAGAGAGCTATTACTCATACCTTCTACCATACCTTTACCATGAAGTATTCGAAGGCCCTTCTCTCCATTATGTCCAAGGCTTTGATGCCACAACATGGTCATCTCTCCAGAGACCACTAGATTTTCTACTCCACTTTGAGGAACCACAAAGCTGTTGCACCCATCAACAACAGTGCTACCTTGCAGCTTGTACAGAGTTGCAGTCCAAACTCCCTACATGAATACCAGTGCTCCTGAAACCATCTTGCAAGTATCCTTCTTGAACACTAATTTTACACCTGCATCATCCAATTTGCTTACGAAAATTAGATTTCTGGCTAATGCAGGAATATGCAGGACACCGAGAAGTGTTCTAACCCTTCCACCTTGCAACTTCAACTTTACTTTTCCGTGAACAATGATTCTAGCCTTCCTATCATCCCTTAAGAAGACATCACCACCATCGTATTTGTCATACTTGCTGAACCACTCTCCCTGGGGAGTGAAGTGAAAGGATGCACCTGAGTCAATCAACCATGCCTCATAATCTACATGTGTACTTGAAGAAGCCAAATATAGATCCCCACCTTCATCTGAGGTGGCTTTCGCCTCCACAGAAGGAGCATGATCAGGACCCTTTCCTTTATAAGGAGCTTTAGGTTTACAGTCCCTTTTGAAGTGCCCTTCCTTTCCACATTTCCAGCACACCACCTTTACAGGTTTTCCTGGAGATTTAGATCTCCATCTAGATATAGATATCCCACTCGATGACTTATTTTTGTTTCTATTCTGGGACCGTCCTCATACAGACAAGGCATCACCATTTTGGCTCTCCATATTTTTTCATCTCATCTTCTCCATCAATAACGTTGAGACTATTTCATCAAACTGCAAGAAAATTGCATTCTACCTATTGCAGTAACCAGACCATCCCACGAATCTGGTAGAGAACACAACAAACTAATGCACTTATCTTCATCTGAAATTTTAATATCAATAGATGCGAACTGCCTTACCACAGTATTAAATGCTTTCAGATGCTCTGTTATCGAGTCTCCATCTTTCATCCTCAGGTTATATAGCTTTTTCTGCAGGAACAGTTTATTCACTAGAGACTTAGATTGGTACAAAGTCCCTAACTTGTCCCACAAATCCTTCGCTATAGCTTCCCCTGATACATTTAGCAATACTGAATCTGAGACACACAATCATATTGTTCTTTTTGCCTTCCAATCCAACTTTTTCCATTCTTCATCGGACGATCTCGTTCGTTTAGTACCTGGATCTACTGTGATCCACTGATCTTTATCCACCAACAGATCCTCCATCTTTATTTTCCACAACTCAAAACTCTGACCATTAAATTTCCCAATCTCTATCTTTCCACTGCTCGCCATCTTCTTTTACCACCAGAATCGATCTCACAGATCTCCCACTAAACATGGTCTACCACAGGCCTGAGTGAAACCCCTCAGCAACAAAGGCATCCCCTTGAAGCCAAAACAACTCTGATACTAAATGTAGGTTTTAACCCCATACAGAAATTACCTGCATACAAAGTCTAAAACATAGAAAATAAACAATGTGAAAGCATAACACATAAAACACATATACACAGAGATTTTCCCCTGGATCCCAAAACCGGGACTACCAGCTTGATTTTTCATTATGTTCCTTTCAATGTTACAATACATATTTATACATGTCGAAGCATCCAATACCATGGATCGTAAACCATTGCATCCAAAAACATGGACAGAAAAACCATAGGTAGGTTCGCCTAGCCTAATATAGGGTCCAAAAAAAAAAAAAAATCCCTGGGCGCTGCCCTGGACCCCATAGAGGGGGGCTACCCGCCCCCCTCAAACCCCCTGGACAGGGAGGGCTGCTAGCCCCCCCTGTGACCTCGCCGCTGCGTAATCGGTGCAATGAAGGGGGGGCTTCTTCCCCCCTCTAACCTCCCAGTTCACTACATAGGTTAGTCTTGGAAAGAACATAACACAACCCAAAAACATCATCACTACTTGCACTCAAATGCAACAGTTCTTCAGTGACAAGTACAAGGACTATTGTAGGTCCAAAGACACCAAAGAGGAAATATTTAGAATGACCTAGGGACATGATGAATCCTTGGAAGATTATGAAGAAAAATTCCAACTCAGTTACAAAAGGGCAAGATGCACCCTTGATACTGAATCGCTCAAGTTAGTCCTTCTTAGAGGGATCAGGGAAGATAGCCTAGAAACCCTAAAAATTTTGTCTAGAGGGGACATCAATTAGCTATATTATGATAATATCAAGAAATTTTCAAAAATCATTCTAGGACTACCAGAAAGAAGTGTAGATCCACTCAATCTTTGTCTAGTTACTCTTCCTCCAACACATCTATCAAGAGTGAAATTAGAAACATGTTGGAATAATTTGAAAGTGAAATGTTGCATACCCTTGCTCTACAAATGGACACCATGCATATCAAGAGGAAAGAGGAAGCAGAGAGAGGCTTAGCTTTCCTTTTCCCTAGATGCACTAGAAGGAACCCCAGAAATGAATGGCCATCGAATGTTATAGAGGTCTAATCAGTCTGTTAGGAAAACCACTCCATAGGTAAGTGTCCTTCTCTACCTGGATTGAAATTTATATACCAAGGAATTAAAGGTGGGGCCAAAAAACTCTATTATATCAATCAAAGGAGGCCTCAAGGACCTCAATCATACTAGTATGGAATGCAAGGGGAATCCTACTCCTACTACAATCCCAATAAGAATGCATCTCTTCTCCTTTGGTGTTGTAATTCTCATCCTTCATGGTCCACACATTCTCCTTGGTATTATCCACCTCAATACCATTCCCAACCTTCCAATCAATCCTTTCATCCATATGCTCACCCACATCCTCATTGGAATACCACATCAGAGGTGTGGAGGCCCCCATTCCACCAATCTTCGGCGTTAATGCCTCCACCTCCATCTCAACCACATCTCCTTCATCCTTCCCAACATAAGCAACCTTAGATTCTTTCTCAACCAAATCCGAACCTGAACAAAAAATAGGCACATCAGGTATATAGTGGGGAGACATCCTACCTTGCCTATGTTGTGGAAATTCAAGAAATCAACCTTAGGTCTGGAAGAGTGCTTCCAAATAACCAACCTCCATCTCCACCTAAGGATCTTGAAGAGGAAAAGGAAGAGAGTGTTCCTAAAGCCAATCAACCTCCTTTTCCTGAAAGATTGATCCATCCTAGTCAACACACCCCATAAGAGAGTGGACTTCTGGGAGAATTGAAAAACTTGTGTGTTAAAATACCACTCCTCCAAGCTATGAAGGATGTCCCCATCTACAACAAGTTAATCAAGGAGAAATGATTCAAACATATTGGGAGGAGAAGTAAAGACACCCCTACCATTAATTTCATTGACCAACGATTTGACCTAATGTTGGGGAGAATGATTTTCCCAAAGTATCTAGACCCTAAAAGTCCTATGATAGATGTGAAAATTGATGGCATCATTGTCCCCCACACCTTGATTGATATTGGGGCTGCCATGAATGTGATGACTAAGTAAACCATTCTCAAATTGAATCTCCAATTGTTGGGTAGCAGATCCCCCCATAGCATGTTTTTGGAGCTTGAAGCCTGAATTTTGGTCAAGTATAATGTAAAGACCCCGCAAAATGTAGGCACAAAGTGCAAGAGTCTAGGGTTTTCCTCCCTAAGATAATGTAATTTAATGTAAGGTGTGTCGGCCTATCCATGGTCCACGGACCATGGGATTGTATAAATAGAATGAGGCTCTAAGTGTAAAGTTAGTCTTAGTTTTTGAAAAGTAACAGATAGATATGAAGGCATGGTTATAAGTTAGAAGTAGATTTGAAGGTATTGGGTCGTAGTGGTAGGTAGAGGCTTTGCAGCTGAGTATGCAGAGGCCTAGTAGAGTTCGTAGCTGAATACGCAGACCCCTACAGCTGAGTGTGCAGGGCAGAGTTTGGATTGTAGTTGGACAGAGAATTAATAAAAGATAAGTTGATTCTGAAATATTGTGTATCTATGCTTCTGTTATATTTATGCATCTCTTTACAGTTTTATGATTGTGCGCACTTGTTATGAATCTTGAATGATTAATGAGAATATTAGGCCCACACAATTAAGTTAAGTTCTATAATAATAAGTAAGGATAAAGGATCTAGACAACACCTCTTAGAGCTCTTTACAGAGTTGCGCAGAAGCAGTTGCACAAGTTGCGAAGGATAGACGGCTGCGTGGAGCAGCACAAGCGTGCAGGTTCGGTTCGCGAACTTCCTAGATTTCATCAAGACGTCCCTAGGGTGCAGAAACATGGTTCTAGCACCCTCCCATACTACCTTGGGTGAGACCTCAATCCACACACCGTGGACTATTTCCAAAAGGGCCGGTAGTTTCAAGATTTGTTTGGCTAAATCACTTCTGAACCTAGGTCAGGTCCCACATAGCCAAAAAATGGTTCTGTTGCCAGGACTAGGATCTACCTAAGGGATGTCTGATGTCATGCCACTCAAACCCAACAAAGAAGGAAATTTAAGAGTGGTTGGACAAGAAAATTCACGAGTTCATGACACAGGAAAACAGAACTCCACGGGTATCAAAGAAAAGGTGGCTGGATCGCTATGTGTATACAGAAGTCCACGAGATATTCTTCGCATCCTTTCCTTCTGAACTGTATGAGTGGATCGTGAGGCTAGTTGACAGCCAGGGAAGGTGTAAACTCGACCAACCGATAGTGTGGACTCCTGAATTAGTGCGCAAACTAGAGGGATCAAAAGATAAGATCACGTGAGTTGTGGATCATTGGCTCGACCGGATAATAGGGGGATTTATCACTGAGTTTACGGTAGACACGACCGTAAGCCAGAACGAAGCAGAATGACTTTTTCTCAAGGGACCGCAAGGTAAGTACATTAAATATCTGAATACCTGGATTAAGATATTGTTATGTGAAAAGCGGGTTATGCAAATACATTAATGTTTGGAATGACGCAAAGCGGAAAGATCTACAAAGGTAGCAAGGAATTAGGAAACAGTCCCTTAATTTCACCTTCTCAAGAGAGTGAAGAGGAGCTCTCTCAGGTCTCTCCAAGGAGTGTGGTTAGTTTGATAAGATAGCGCATTCTGTAGTTACCACCCCCACCCATGCCACCACCCGCTTCACCTCCTTCACCTCCGTCTCGCCCCACTCCACCTCCACCAACCCCATAGTTCAGCATGGCGAGTGCGATCAAGCTACCTGTATTCACAGGAGTAGGGAATGAGGATCCAAAACAATTCTAGTTTGTCATAAGAGTAGTGTGGGAAGCGCAAGGGGTCACGGATGACAACATTAAGAAGGCTACATTGGTGAGCGCACTAGAGGATCGCGCGTTGACATGGTATATCAAGCACTCTAATGAACACCCAAATGTAGGGATAGTAGAGATCCAAAATGCATTGAACAAAGAATTTGGCTGGTCAAAATTAGAGACACAGTCAATCATCGGGTTTAAAGAGATTGTGATGCTTCTAGGCGAGACCCCCTGAGATCTAGATTAGCAACTAAAGAGTGCGATCCGCAAGGCTAATATGATGCTCACATATGCATAGAACCACACATGGTTTGTGGCATCTCTGACACCGCACCTGAGGACGATGCTATCACAACAGAAACTTTCAAACCAGGACGAAGCATTGGAAATGGTGATGAGATTGCATGAGACACCGATACAAGATCTGGGGCTGAGATTTCAAAAAATCCACATGCAACTATAGAATCTTTACCTGGAAATGCAAAGCTTGAAGCAGGATAGGGCACCGTGGCCAGAGGCGCATGAGGAAGTATGGTGTGTAAAATGCAAAGGCCAGGGCCATAACAAAGACCACTATCCAGTATTCACAAACTACCTGGTAGGAGGGGGGCCAATGCCATTGAGACCAGAGGCATAGGCAGGGCCAAGTGTGACACCCACATTATGGTGCACGATCTTTCAGATAGGAGGAAAACACATGACGGATAATTGTCATTTTCTCCAGAAGTATATGCAGACTCCCTAGTAGTTGTTTTGTAATTTATGTAGGTCAGTAGGCCACGACGAGCATACTTATTGCAGCTACGAGTTAATGATGGATCAGACCCCAGCCTATCGGATGTAGATAGAAATGCAAGCCCTCAACCCAGCTGTGGGGATTGTGTGTGCTGGATTTCAGGGGCGAGGTCAAGGATGAGGAGGAATGGGAACAGGAAGGGGCTGCGGATAGTTAATTTGTTATGGCCATGATTGTACCAATCATTTGATCATGAAATGATATATTATCTTACATTGATCACACATATGCATGAGAAAGGGGTACTCCAGCCTCCTCTGACACAGATTATCAAAATGATGAGGTCTGGACTGCGCGAAGAAGACCCAAATGTGAACATGATGCTTAGAAGCGGTGCGACCACAAGGGAGGATAAGGGGAAGCAGGCCAAAGAAGATACATGGGTTCGCAAGGCTCCTACCAAGGAACCTAAGTTTGACCTATAACTTGAAAAGGAGATGTTCATGGAAGCTAAGAAGAGCTTCGCGAAGGCCTCTACTTCAAGAAATAAGGATCAACGAGAGCCAATGATGGATCCTTCTATGCTTACTACCTTTTTGGAGACATGCATGAAACTGTTGCACGACAATAAGGAAGTTAAGGGACTACAGGAGTTAATCACCAGGTGTGCAAGATCAGGGGAAACGTGCATAGTCTGGAAACTATGAAAGAATGCATTGCACACCTGGAGGAAAATGAGATTGACGGCGTAGATTGGCGAGTACAAAATGGATCAGATAATCCTAGACCTAGGTTCAATCGCAAATGTATTACCGAAGTAGACATGGGAACGTATGGGCAGGCCGTGTTACAATGGTCCCCTATTCAATTATGAATGGCAAACCAATAGAAGATCTTGCCCATGGGGAGGTTGCAAGGGGTAACAATCGATATCGAAGGCGCGAGCACATAAATGAACTTTGAAGTAATAGAGATTTTTGATGACATCAATCCTTATCCCGTGTTGGTAGGAATAGACTAGGCCACTAATATGAATGGAGTCATCAACTTGAAAAGGTGGAAGATGATATTTGAGAAAAATTCCTTATGCGTATTAGTCCCACTAGACCCAGCCGAAGGAATGTGCTACATCGAACCAATGTGCGACGATGAGCTAGATTGTATTTACCAGATAATCGGGCGAGACCAAGAGTGGGCGAACTTTACTGTAGATGGGACAATCTCGTGGGAGCATGATAGCTCCTGCACTTTGGATTGAGACAAAGAAGTAGAACGCTGGCAGAACTGGTTGCACGAAGTGACAACACTAAAATGAAACATGATGATTAGATCACTAAGGTGCATGATGATAGAGGCAAGGGAGCTACCAACCTACGATGGGGTGATGGTGGTGGATGAATTCCTGGACAAATTTGAAAGCATAGTACCAGAATAGCAGCATTACGATGCGCTGGAATGGGCACTATGCATAACACCCTCACGATGGTGGAATACGCATCAGAAGACCATTGTAAATTGGTGCGGGTGTAGAAGACGGATGCACTTACAATTTGGAAGCCCCCAATGTCAAACAAGCACGAGTGTAGAAGACGGATGTGCTTACAATTTGGAAGCCCCCAACATTGAACGAGCGTTGGGTAGCTAGGACGAAGCGGCTGGTGCACCGACCTGTGTTGATGGGTACAAACATGTGTTATGCAAGCAGATCCCAGACTAAGGATCGAAAATCAAAACCAGATGTGGTAGCAAGAAAAGTGATGCACACCACAAATATTCCACGTTGAAGAATTCAAAAAGCTATGTGAAATCATGAGGAAATTTCACCAGGTGAGACCAACTAAATGGGACGTCTGCGTACTAGCGGTGTGATGGGCCTATAGGGCCATAAGCAAAAGTCGAAGTGCGGAAGTGATCCCAACACTGACGAGAAGAAACACAACCATAATAACAGAGAAGAATCCCCCTAAAACATCTCCCACAGTTGGGACGGTATGCGAGGATTTGGGTAAAGGAAGTATGTAGTTACAGGAAGCCATTCGGTAAGGGAACTTGAAACTTCACGAACTCGAAGATGATTGGCTATGACTGAGAAAGAAAAGAATGATATTGGACAAAGAAATCAACAAACTGGAAACCAAAGTCATGCAAACATGTTGCGCTGAGAACTTTAGCATGATGGGACAAGGAATAACCAACTATACTACTGTAGTAGAAGAATTTATGACCTTCCTATCATGGTTGCGACTGCACCTTATCAGACAAAGTAACCAGGGGAGCTCACCACATGAGGAAGAGCGCGAGACGCTGATTGGCATGAGGGTAGCTAAGGAAGGCCCACGGACCAGATTGGAAGGTGACTTGAAGCCTCACACGAGTGGTGCACTACTTGACTATCTGTAGGAAGGACAGTCTCAACGCTCCAAGTAGTTGAAAGAGAGTGTGGGACTTTAAAAGAGTCTGTATGGGAGTTGCGTGATAAGGAGGTTGTGCATAGGATCGGTATGCTACGGGGGTCACGACTGTGCATAGGGGCTACGCTGTTGCGCAGGTAGGCTAGGTGGTGACCGTTGGTGTCACTGTTCATGACAAGATGTCCACTTTAAGGAAAAAAGCAGTGGGTAGTGGGTAATTAAGACATGAATTAAGAGCTATATTTCGGACGATCTGCCACCAAGAAGGCATTAATGATGCAAAAGTGGGGGGAAAGGTCGAACTCAAATTCAAAAGACACCATAATGCCCCAAGGTGTCCAACTCCAAGGAAAAACCTCATTGTTTGCGAATTGAGCAAGAATAGAGCATTGAGCATTGCGTACCCTTACCATCCTCAAGCGTAGAAACAATGATGGCTGCTGGAACAAGAGTGCAATTAGCCGAAGTTACAGCAGAGCCTCTTATGGCCCATGAGGAGCCTAGAGAGGTAGTAGCTATGCCAGAAGTTCAAAAATCACTGCACACGCCATGGCCATAGAAAGATAAGAAAACGATAGGGCCAGTTCGTGTATCCCCAAGAAACCCACAGTTTTGAAAATTGTCAATGGCAGAGAAGGGAAAAGCCGTCACCATATAAATAGAGGAGGAGGAGGAATACTTAAAGGCCCTGATCACCCAAATTGAGAGGCAAGATGATGAGGTGGAGGATGCCTCCCAAAAGCATTCCGCAACAAAGTTACCTCCTTACATCCCCCTATGGAAAGGGAAAGCCAAGGTACCGAAGGACCTAGAGGCCATGAAGAGTGCACTCTAGACCTCGCTCCTCCCTGATGATATAAGGTTTGAAGGTCCACCATTGGGATGAGTTCCTACTATGAAGTTTTAAGATTAGGACCTTGTGGACAACAAAAAGTTCCCATAGCTGGTTGTGGAGAAGGCTGGGTTACTCCATCTACGATGGATACCCCACTACCACCATGCACCCATCACCATTTTTATCACCAGGCAACTGTTGTGCCTTATGCATGATGGGTATCTCTGGCTGGAGGAGCCGATTCCCATCACGGTCGATCTAATTCACCGAATTTCTTGACTACTAGTGAAAGGAAACGTCCCCGCGGCCATAGCAGGAAAAAGCTGCGACTTGGCCCTCGCAGAAGCTATGAAGGCCAAGTAGAAACTAGAAAAGAGAAAGTGGGGGTACGCAATAGCAAGTATTAAAGACCAAGGTGTGTGAGTAGCCACCTAGCTACTGACTAGCAAGCTCATGAGGAAATGTCATGCTCACGAAGTACCAACAGCTGTGATTGCATTGGTAGAGTAGTGCATAGAGGGGGTCCAGTTCAACTGGGTGCAGTTTGTTTTAAACGAGCTCTTGAAAATTTGCAAGGAGGCCTAGGAGTAGGGTAAGGCCTTCCACTATGCGTGGTTTCTCCTATCCATGATGTTGTTTGCAGGGAAGCTGCCGGCGGACAACCAATTTCCCACTACTGAGGGTGACCTGCCGGAAGCCGCGGGGTACAGCTCGCTATGGGCTACAAGAGACGTGAATAGGATTCACGAGATAAAGGTGTTATGAGTGTTCGTGGAGGGTAGCATCCAAACGTGGATCAACCGCAGGCTGTGCTTGTCCCCTACAGTTCACAACAACTTGCAAAGTGTGGCAGAAATCAAGGTGGATATGCATAACCTGTATATCTAGGCGCGCAACGATCCAGCACAAAAATGGGTGAAGCTTCCTTTCATTGCAATGGATGATGTGATCCTTGCCGTGATGGAGTCATGGCCTCTAGAGTGGCATGCCTCGGACTTGGTGGAAATGGAGAAGATCATAACTCAGCAACGAAAGAAGGACACCAAGCCATGCCTCATGCAGCTGGCTAAGAGGAAGTGCCAGGGTGAGGAAGTAGCTACATGGCAGAAGGCAGTCGATGTAGCAGCAGTAGAACAGATGGCAGAGGTTACAACCGAGCCAACCAGAGAGGCTGAGGAAGGCTAGGAGATGTCCTCAGGGAAATAGACTAGGGAAGTGGACAGGGAGGAGGAGCGCGCAAACCCTAGTATGACATCAACAAAACTCAAGCGACCATGCGACCTAGAGAAAACCATCCCCAGGAAGAAAGGGAAAGTCACAAAGATGTTTGATGACCCAATCACGCTCACAAAAGATGATCTATTGGGTATCAGCAAAATGATTCAAGAAGTCACAGAGGGTGCACTCTAGGGATTGGAGATGGAGCAGAACATTGTGTTGGGGGCGCTTAGTGCATAGCTACAAGGTTTATAGGTACAATACCCCCAAATAGGCACAATGGCCCAGTATGTCGCCATAGGAACCACTGAGGCCGAATAGCCATTGTGTGCCCGTATGGGTAACACCTTGATCTTTCCCGAAGACATGTTAGCAACAGCAAGCGAGGATGACCGGGCTATGATGAGCAGCATGAAAGGCGTCAACTTGAACTTGGCAGCCTTGTCGCGCAAAATACCATACCAGCTATAGGATGGGGTCATCGCCAAACTCCGCGCCTGGGAAGGCTGAGAGATCCAGGTCCTACATGAGTAGAAAATCAACACGAACTAGCTCAACATCCAGAGGAATGTGTTGGTTGTGCAGGCTAGCATATTGGAGCAAGCTGTAGAGGATGCATGCAGGAGTGTTCCAGAGTTGTCCATGCCGGCAGAGCTACCAGCAGCAAAGCAGGTTCATAGATTGGTGGCCAGAGTCTGCGAGGCCCAGGAGGAAATGACAAAGGTTTAGTTGGAGATGAACCTGCAAATCATCGAGTTGTGATTGAAGGCGTCGCCCTCCACACCCCCAGATGTTAGAGAGCAACATGCTCATGCTATCCAGATGGGGTTGGAACAAATTGGCCAGGTGAAATAGGGGTCCACTGGGATGTTGGAGCAAGAACTAACCATACTTACACACCTGCAGGAAGACCTGAACCTACAGTACCTAGAGACAGAGGCGCGTGAGTTACAACAGGAGCACGATAGTGTCCGGGGCACCATGCAGATGGTTTCCCTTACTCAACGACTCACTAGACTACAATAGGCAAGGGCACTAAAGGACCGATTAGATGCCACACACCAAAAGGAAACCCTGCTTAAAGCACACATCCAACCATGGATCAATGAAGCATTCACAATCACAGCTACCATTGAAGGGAAGTTGGCACAAATGTAGAAACTGTATACGGTTGGACAGGAATGTGACCCTACTCACAAAAGTTCAAAGATATGCATGCAACAAGTACAACATGCGGCGGAAGAGTGTGATGTGGACACCCAAGCAACGCGAGACCTGCTGTATGGACTTCGCACAAAGATCGTTGCACCAACAGAGTGACTCAGGATGAGTCACGATGATTGTGTTGGGGGCCTGTAGGGCAACGGATCCCCCCATAGCATGTTTTAGGGGCTTGAAGCCCAAATTTTGGTCAAGTATAATGTAAATACCCCATGAAATGTGCATGCGGAGCGCAAGAATCTAGGGTTGTCCACCCTAAGATAATGTAATTTAATGTAAAGTGTGTCGGCCTACCCATGGTCCGCAGACCATGGGATTGTATAAATAGAGCAAGGCTCTAAGTGTAAAGTCAGTCTTAGTTTTTGAAAATTAATAGATAGATGCAAAGGCATGGTTAGAAGTTAGAAGTAGATCTGAAGGTATTGGGTTGCAGTGATAGGTAGAGGCTCTGTAGTTGAGTGTGCAGAGGTCTAGTAGAGTCTGCAGCCAAGTGTGCAGACCCCTACAGTTGAGTGCGCAAGGTGGAGTTGGGATTGTACTTGGACAGAGAATTAATAAAAGGTAAGTTGATTCTTAAATATTATGTGTCTATGCTTCTGTTATATTTATGCATCTCTTTACAGTTTTATGATTGTGTGCACTTTTTATGAATGTTGAATGATTAATGAGAATATTGGGCCAACACAATTAAGTTAGGATCTATAATAGTAAGTAAGGATAAAGGATCTAGAAAACACCTCTTAGCACTCTTTACAGAGTTGCACAAAAGTAGTTGCACAAGTTGCGGAGGACAGACAACTACGCGGAGCAGTGCAAGCGCACAGGTTTAGTTTGCAAGCTTCCTAGATTTCGTCAAGACATCTATAGGGTGCGAACACCTGGTTCCAACACCCTCCCATACTACCTCAGGTGAGACCTCAGTTCGCTCACCATGGATTGTTTCCAAAAGGGCCGGTAGTTTTAGGATTTGTTCAGCTAAATCACTTCTGAACCTGGGTCAGGCCCCACATAGCCAACACCAAGGACCACTTAGGAAGACCACAATAGTATTGCAGCTTACAAACAGATCCATAGTAGCTCCTGAGGGAGTGGTTGAGGATGTGTTGGTCTCTATTGATTCTTGGGAGTAACCTATTGACTTCTTAGTTCTTCAACCCAAAACCAAATGAAATGGTTATCCTCTCACCCTTGGAAGTCCATGGCTAGCCACTACTGATTCTTACATAAGTTGCAGAAATGGGAACATGACCATTAAGAATGGGTATTTTTCCAAACAATTGGTCTTGTACCCTATTACTTAGCTATCCCTAGAGCATGAATTACCCTTATGGTTGGAAGAGGAAGAGGAACATGAATTATACCATATCATGTCCTACCCAATATGTACCCTATATGTTACTATAGGAGGGGGGCAACCTGATGAAGACGACCTCATTGATCAAATCCTCCAGAACCAACCCCCCATCACCATGCCTCTTGATGAGTTGGTGAAGAGATATGAAGAGAACCCTTGGAATGATTTGTGCCTAGTTGACTCAAGTCCTACTCATATCAAAATGGTAGAATTTGGTCCATCTAAAACATTGAAAATAAACCCCTCTCTCTCAGCCCATCGGGAAGAGAAGTTGTGCAACATACTGAGAGAGCATTTGGATGCTTTTTCCTGGAGCTATAAGGAAATGAGGGAGTGCTCCTTCGGTGTGTACTCACCACATCTACATTAAGGAAGGATGAAAACTAGTGGGCAAACCTCAGAGGAGAACGAACCCAACACTCAAAGACATAGTCAATGTAGTATACCTAGGGGGGATAACATGGGGTACAAAGGGAGGTACCCAAGGGATTAATGTAATAATGGGATGGGCCATAGTAATAAATAAGGTGGTTAACCCGTATCATGTAATGGACCACAAGTAGTTAGCAATAATGTAATAATCCCATGGTATTAGATAGATGGTATTGAAGGAACCATGGTAATGACCCATGGTATTGTATGTATGAGGCCTATATAGAGGCTAGAGACTCCCCATTGAGAGATGTCAAGGATTATTGTATGAACATGCATATGGCTTGTGGAGTGTTCTCCTTCCTTAAGGAGTGAATGTATGGTGTTGTCCTACCTTAAGGGTTTGACATTAATAAAGAGAATCATTTATCTATATTCAGATCTTGTTATTCTTGAGTTTATTTGTATTATCATATATTTTTGGATCAGATCTATAACAAGTGGTATTAGAGCACTTTCTTGGGCAAAAGTGGAGTTTTTTTTTTTTTTTTTTGCAGGAACTTTCTGGGGTGGCGAGTTTTCAAATTAGATTTGTAAGTTTTGGGGAAAACTCTTCAAAATCTAATTGTAGATCTAGATTCTTTGTGAAAAAATACCCAAGTTCAAAAAAAAATCGGTCAAATTGGAGTCCGGATGAAGGAGATATCACTGATCTAAAAATCAATGGTGTTGTAGACATTTTTCGGGGCGACGAATTTGCAGATCAGATCTGTATGATTTGGGGTAAAATATGCAAAATCTAATTATAGATCCGGGTTGCTGATAAAAAAATACCCAAGTTTAAAATAAAAAAAAAAAAAAAAATAAATAAATAAAATAAATATATCATCCGAATTGGAGTCTGGATGAAGGAGATCTTGCTGATTTAAAAATCAGTGTTGTTGCAGAAATTTTTTTGGTGGTGAGTTTGCAGAGCAGGTCTATATGTTCTGGTGAAAATCTATAAAATATAATTGCGGATCTCGATTTCTTGTGAAAATTACCCAAATTCAAAAAAAAAATTAGTCTAATCAGAGTCCGAATGAGGGAGATATCGCTGATTTAAAATCAGCTCTTTTTTCAGAATTTTTGGTGATGGCGGGAGAGTTGTAGAGCGGATCTGAAATTCTAGTTCCTAGATCGGGATTTTTACCACATGAGAAGATGTAGAATGGTTGTTCCATTTCTGAAAATAGGTCATAATAGAGATTCTAAGCAATATTGACGGAATTGTGGCCATTTCAAATTTTCACCAATTTTTTTTGTGATGGCCAGCCTAGATCAGAATTTGAGCAATATATACAAATTTGATGGCTCTGATCCAGCAATATGGGTAGCACTAATGGAAGAATATTTCTCTCTAGAGCACATCGTAGATGATGGAACTAACTAAGTTTGGGAAACCTATACTTGAACCAAGAAACATGGCAATTGTGGCAGGGTCATTCTAAATGCTATCCAAGGACAATTACTTGGCAGATGTTCACAAAATCCATTTGTGGCCTCTTTAACCCTAAATCTAATTTTTTGGGACCTCTTACTAAGCTCAGATGGACAAGAACACAACCTAGCGAAGATTTTATTGGTACAGGAAAGAAGGAAACCAAGAAACCTAAAGGGTTATTTTCTGCTAGTATCTCCTTATTGCAGGTTCATGGATCGATTCAGAAGGAGAAGATCATTGTGTCTATAAATCCTAGTTGAAAGCATAATTTTATTAATGTTAATTTGGCAAAGAAATTGCAAGTTCCAACAAAATACATTGAAAAAATACATGTTGATAATGAGGATGTTCAAGTTTATAAAGATTTGAAGCTTTCTATGGATAAGTATGTGTTGCATTGTGACTTTTATACTTCAAATATGGATAACATGGATTTTCTTTTGGGATATCCTTGGATGAAATTTGTGGGTACTGTCAATATTAATGTGCAGAAGAAATTCCTGAAGCTCTAGTATAAAAAGAAAAAAATTACATTGCAAGATATTTCCATTAAGACCCAAGAAGAGACTATGGAGGCAGAAGCACAAAGCTCTAATGACACTTACACATTAGATGATGAGCCTTTGATGGTCGACAATCAAACACAAACATCAAACTAGGTACGAGAAAAATAGGTAGTGTCCAAGGAGGCTAAAGCGGGAAAGGTTACAAGTTCTTATACATCGGTTGAAGTAATATTGGAAGATAAGAAACAACAAAAGGCACCACAACATGTACCAGATACCAATTAGGCTCCATTAGGTGGCGAATTAAAGAAAGATACATTGTTGGTTAAAACATCAGCATATCACCACCCACATCACCTCGCAAGAAAACAAGAAATAAGATGGCAACGCATCAGCAACAGAGAGGGGTGACGATCCACCTACTACACATCAACACAAAAGAGCCATCAAGGTCAACTTCCATATCAAGCGATCAAGGCACCAGCTAGATCAAGGGTTCACCTTTCTTTGGGATGGCTAGATGCACATGCATAGTACCAGTGGTCTACTCTTTTGAGTAGATCTTATTATTTATGTTCTTACCATGTTTCGGGGATGAAACATGTTAAGGGGGATGGAATGTAGTATACCTAGGGGGGATAATATGGGGTACAAAGGGAGGTACCCAAGGGATTAATGTAGTAATGGGATGAGCCATAGTAATAAATAAGGTGGTTAACTCATATAATGTGAGGGACCACAAGTAGTTAGCAATAATGTAATAAGCCCATGGTATTAGATAGATGGTGTTGAGGGAACCATGGTAATGACCCATGGTATTGTATGTATGAGGCCTATATAGAGGCTAGAGACTCCCCATTAAGAGATGTTAAGGATTATTGTATGAACATGCATATGGCTTGTGGATTGTTCTCCTTCCTTAAGGAGTGAATGTATGGTGTTGCCCTACCTTAAGGGTCTGTTATCAATAAAGAGAATCATTTTCTATATTTCAGATCTTATTATTTCTTCGGTTTATTTGCATTGTCTTATATTTTCATATCAGATCTATATCAGTCAAAGAAAAACTGCAGATGTTGTTGCATACAGGGTTCATTTACCCCATCTCAGATAGTGAGTGGGTGTCCCCTTAGTTTTTGGTCCCAAACAAGAATGGGAAGTGGAAGATGTGTGTGGATTAAAAAGATCTAAGCTAATCCACTAATAAAGACCATTTTCCTCTACCTTTAATTGATCAATTCTTGGATGGTCTTGCAGGGAAGAAGTTCTTCTCTTTCCTGGATGGATTCAGTGGTGATAATTAGATCTAGATTAGCCCAGAGGACCAAGATAAAACCACCTTCACTTGTACTTTGAGTACCTTTCCTTATAGGGTCCTTCCTTTTAGATTATTTGATTCCCTTGCGAATTTTCAAAGGGAATTTCTGAGCATCTTTGTTGAGCTAGCCCATGACATTGTAGAAATCTATATGGATGATTTCACTCCATATGGGCGTGATTTCCTGGAGGTTCTCTCTAACCTAGTGAAAGTATTAAACAAGTTCATTGAAAAAAACCTATCACTTAGTCATGAGAAGCATTAATTATTAATGAATGCAGGGACTGATTTGGGTCACTCAACATCCCACGAAGGACTACAAGTGGACACAAATAAAAAAATTATCATAAAAAGTGTCCCTACTCAAAATCAGTGGGATGTCACGAGTTTCTTGGGCTTAGCTGGATACTATAGGAGATTTATCAAGGAATTTAGCAAAGTAGCCTCACTATTGTTTAGACTTCTCACGAAGGACTTTGAATTCTACTGGTTAGAGAGTTGCCAAGATGCCATAGAAATATTGAAGGACAAGTTGACTACTGCACCCATATTCAGAGGCCCAAATTGGGCTCTTCCTTTCCACATCCACGCTGGTGCATCTAACAAAGCTATATGAGAATCTCTAGGCCATAAAGATGACAAGTTTCCTTATTCCATTTACTTCATTAGGAAAAATATGTCCAAGGCTAAATTGAACTACACTGTGATTGAAAAGGAACTAATATTTGTTGTCCACTCCCTAAAAAAAATCAAACACTACATCACTGGTTATCAAAACTTTGTGCATACTAACCGTGATGGCATCAAATACTTAATGAACAAACCTAATGTGAATGCTAGAATTATTAGATGGTTGATTTTACTATAGCAATTTGATTTAACTATCATTGACAAGTCATGTAGAGAAAATGTAGCTGCAATGTCTAGATTTTCTTTCCCTGCAGGTGAGGAAGGAATGGTTGATGATTAGTTGCCAGATGAGTATTTATTTTCTATTTCAATTCTCTTCCCATAGTTGCTAACATAGGCAACTACCTAGTTGCTGCACAGTTCCCTCTGTTATAGACATTTTTGTTCCTTACAGCTATAAGCATGAAATGTCCATAAACCAAGGGATCCTAAGTCCCTAAAAGTGTTGTTCCAGCTCCTAAAGAAACAAGGTCAACAAATTATAGCTTCCCCCAGAAGTTCTCCACTAGAAACTGCTCAAAACTAGTCAAAACAGGATCATTTCAAGTGCTCCACTAGCTGACTGCGTTGCAAAGCACCCAAATACACTGGCTAGGTGCGTTGCAACGCACTTGAATGTACTAACAGGGTGTGTTGAGCGGGAAATGACAAGTGGCAGAGTCATTCAACGAGGTGGAGAGACAATGGAAGCTTCCAGAATATTCTCCAATGACACTTGCCTCACTGAATTCGACCAGTGATGAGTAAGAGGCTCTCAGTCTCCAAGTGGAAGAAAGAACTGACAGAGAGAAGCCACTAATCAATTCATGAGCTAACTCATCCTCTTTCCATACATCTATATATGGATCCCTCAGCAAGAGATCCAAGAGGCTGGAATTTTGTACATTGCAGATAATTGCTGTTGGTTTTGTGATAGATATCAGAGTATTGGGTGATTTATGCTTTGTTGGAGGTGAAGAAGGGATTCTATGCTGGGAGGTTGATGCTGGATCAGGAATCATCGGTTGTAACTCCTCCTGTATCTTCTTGTTTTATCAATAAAACTACTTGAGTTTCTCCTACATGCTTGTATATCTGATGTGTGTTATATTTGTATGTTTAGATTAAATCTGATCCTAAGCTTTTTATGAACATAAATCCATGTCTTTGTGTAGTTTCTCTCTTCTGTGAACTTGCAGGAACTTGGTGACGCTGGGCAAGTGAGGGAGCAGATCGTTGGAAGCTGGCAAAGAGAAGAGAGATTGGATCGAACAACTAGCGCAAGACACAGGTTGGTTCATCTTAATCATCTTCGTTTATAGTTTATAAAGGAGAATACAAGAGTAGTTCTCCCTATTTGTTTCTGAGGTCTCTGTCACAACCCAGTGGGATAGGGTTGTTTTGAATAGACACTTTTCCCGAAAAGAAAATGGCGACTCCACTGGGGATCGTGTCTAGTTAGTTTATTTGTGTTTCTATTGTTGTTCATCTCATAAACTTAAGAGTAGCGAATCGAACTGCATTTGCCATTTACAAATGCAAAGTAGACATCTACTACTCTAGTCCATTCACTGGGCCTGTTTATGATCTGAACAGTTGACTCACAAATGGTCTGATTACCCTTTGTGATAGCTCTTATACTTCTTGTAAATCAACCCTCTGATTGTACACAATTGATTGCTTTTACCTGGCTAAAAACCATAGATTAAACTGCAAACCGTGACCCAGAACCCAGAGAAAATTCTCGTTTCTGCTTCAGCGCAGGCTCTGTGAAGAGACTTTGCATTTCAGCGCAATTCCCGAGAGGGCTACCTGCATTGCAATTCAGTTTCTCTGTGTAGCAGGTGCGTTGATCAGCCTAGCCCTGCCTAGCTGAGGTTCTTTGCTCACCTTTTCCAGTTTCGCCTCTGATTTTTGCAGCCTATGATCAATGTGTTTATCTGTTTAAAAGCCCCTTTTATTTGCCTTAATTCTGCCTCAGTTGTATAAAAGAAACTGTATTTGTTTTTGTGTATTTGTTACGTCATTTACAGTTTCCCATTGCAAAAGTAAACTGGTCATACTATCGCCCTTAGATCTAGATCTGTCGTAAGTGTCGTTTTTGATCTTAGGAGAAAGTTTATTTGCTGTTGACAGTTGATTACGCTTTTACTTTTGCCTTTGGCTTGAATTTGTGATTTTCTAGTGTCGAAACAAGTGTTTACTTCAAAATCATATAGTGTTGTAATCGTCTCTACCTTTTGATTTCGAAAAGAAGCTTGTTTGTGTTTTTCACTTGAAATCGAATTCAAATTTGTACAACAACTTTCTTTTTAGGCATCAATATTAAGAAAGTGAAAAACAAATACATGCACAAGTGCATTTGCATATTGACAGTTTGTATGGCTTGATTTAGGAAAAGTGTGTTTACAGTGTGCTCTTTGCTCTTTGAGAAAAGATTGTGTCTTTCTTTTCCCCTTGTAGCTAGGATTTTCATTGCTAAAAAGAGATAAAAGCTTGCTTATCATCTTTAGATTGCATTTTAGGAATTACATCTACATCTCGTGGTGAACCCAAAAGGCAAACTTCATAAGAAAGATCAACCTAAAATAAATTCAATGAACTTAACAACGCTTTGTAACTTAACGCACAACATCTAGAGGTCTAGGCTAGAGACGTATTCCGGCATCGTAAAGCCTGGTAACTGTCGTCCTCACTGATGGTTGGGTGATTCCTCCACTTTGAGACGATAAGTACCAGTACGGACTTGTGCTTCCACGTACCGTCGAGTATATATTGGGAGACCCCTATAGGCATAAAAGCTTTATCCATAGGAAACCGTGTTGGCCGCCCTACTGATCGCAATGCACTGAGCACAGCATTTGGGAAGATTGACCGCCGTACCCTAAAAAGTATTCTGCGGTTTTGTGATTGGTTTGGCACTCCCTCTACCTAGACCTCCAGAGCAGTCCCTTTCGTTCCTTTTCAGACTCCTTAACGAAAAAGGTCCATCTGAGCACTTGTCACTTCAAGCTCATTAAAAATCGAAGGAGACTAGAGTCATCTTTTGTTTTTTCTCGACTCTTTAAAACTGAAAAAGCAAGTTGTGTCAAAAGCGTCTAAAATTCATTTAACACGGAAACATACTTTCCATTTTATTTTAGTTGATCAGGTAATCCGCAATCGTGGAAGAAAGTCAATTGAAACCCCGTCGTTCATGGAGGCTTACGAGTCAACCGTCTTTGTCTCCGGAAGCGAAACCAGTACGGACAAAGCGGACTCATTTAACCGGATCCAAGTCTCCAATCAAAGTTAGAACATGTGTTCCAACGACATTAGAGACTTCGGTTACTCCAAGCATTTCTGGAATCCCTGCCTCAACAGAAGAAGTTCAACAGCCACAGAAGGACAGTGATACTGATCCTAGTTTGAGAACAAGCACTTGTGTTACTGAACCAGTTTCATCCATAGCCAGTTCAGAGAGTCTTACTTTTCAAACATCTGTCGCTGCCTCTTCGGCACCAGAAATATTTTACGGACCTGACGGTCTTCCCCTTCCACCTGGTCTAATTGCGATAGAGGAAATTGTAGAAGATCCGCAAGCAAGTACTCCAACACATTTTGGAGTCGGGTCACTCTATTTCCTTCGACATCAGAAGTTAGTCTACCACCAGCGGAGGTTCCTGTAGAATCGCTAGGTAATCTTTTGGATAGACTGCAAATGTCTGAACAACCGTCAACATCTAGGACTATGTCTTCTGACACAGCAATGGCAGAACTCCCTGCTGTCACTCCAACAATGTTTGCCGGCATACCATCTGTCCCGACTAGCTCACAACCGCTAGAAGGAGCCCATACAGGGGCTATTTCGATAGTTTGGTCCGTTCCTGTTTGTTCATCTGGAATTATACCCGGAAACTCTTATGTTGAGTGTCAACAAATTGATCCATTTGGAGGTCAATTTGGGCAGTCCGGTCCCCAAGGGCAAACAATTCCCTTGAGTTCTAGATTACCACCGTATGGGGGGCAATATGCCTTTTCATTACCACCTTTGGGAGGATATCGATACGGGAGTTCACAACAGCATTCAGGTTATACTGGAATTACCTCAAGTGGTTGGGTACCTATACTACCTCAACAACCAAGAGTTGTATATTCGATGCGACAATGTGTACCTGTGTCGAACATACCCACTATGCCAGCTATTGTGACTGTGTCGCAAGTTCAAGCATTGCCTGTTGTGTGTCAACCTCAAGTTTCTCAGGTTTTAATGCAACAGCCCATTGACCCTGCGACTCAACCACAATTGCCAACTAGTGGGGCGACACAGGCCCAGACGGGTACAATTACCCCTCACCTAGGTCAAACGGTTAGTATCGGGCAACAACACATGGGTTCAAAACCGTGGCTGGTGCAATACCAACAACCACAATTCCAACAAGTATACCAAGGTGCTGAGCAACAGATCTTTGCAAACAGTGGACAGCCGTACATTCAAAACGGTCAAAATCAACCATTTTATAATGGTCAAGTCCACCAACCTTACCAAACATACCAGCATCAAATGCATTATGCCGGTATGCAAAGACCAATTGCTCAGGCAATTCCATCGTATCCTGGGTATGCTTCACCTAACCTGAATCAACAGTTACCATTCGTGGCAACTTTAGAGTTACCTAAGTTAAACCGGCTAACAAACGATCCAATTGCTTACGCCCCTTGGTGGCCAGCGATTCCACACAATCTTCCATCAGATATTCCTAAATTTAATGGAAATCCGGGTGAAGATCCATCGAATCACGTGATGACATTTCATCTATGGTGTTCATCAAACACTTTAAATGATGATTCGATAAGGCTTCACCTTTTTCAGAGGACATTAACAGGTCCAGCGGTAAAATGGTACATTGAATTGCCTAGAGCTTCGTTCGACAACTTCAGCACCTTAGCCACAACCTTTTTAACCCATTTTCAATTACCGATAAGGTATGAAATGGGAACAGAACTACTTACCAACTTTAAACAGACAACAGCCACTCACATATCTGATCATATACATGAGTGGCGACGTCGTTGTAGGATGGTAAAAATGTACGTTCCCGATCAGCTATTAGCTGAATGGTTTATCAAGTCATTACTGCCTTCCATTACGGAAGATGTGGCAAATGGGGGAGTCGTAACAAAAGAGCAAGTGATCGCTCGTGCACAATATCTAGATTTGATTTACACTCAGTCTGGCACGCTCTACGATAAAATACCTGACGCCCCTAGACCGGAATCCTCGATTCCTCCTCCTCCTAAATCAAATAATGACTCTCATGCCGGCGATGGTGTGATTGGCACGACAGACACAAAATCGACATGGGCCACATCCAAAAAGGCCCGTAAGGTTTCAGGTCAAAATGCAAAAGACGAACTTCTTGCTTCGGAAGTAAACGCCGTATCAACAGATAAAGGCAAAGAAACCAAACAACCAGGAAGCAAGAAGAAAGGAAAAGGGAAGAAGAAGAAACAGGATGAGCAATCTCCCAAAAAATCTTCTTCAAACCCTCCTGGAAATAGCAAACCCTCTACAGGGTGCATGATATGCGACGAGGATCATTGGACGAGAGAATGTCCATACAAAGCTGAGCTTAAGAGATTCTTTAAAAGTTTGAAAACCTCAGCAGTGCTAACCGATCCGTTTCTAAATCCAGGAACAAATCTGGTTGAAAGTGGAAATGCTTCCTCGTCTCAAGTGCTAATGTTGTCAATTTCAAAACAGTAAAATTATGCTTTGATTTCGACAAGGAACAAAGATTACGGGAATCCTTAGCTATCGAACAACAAGGATAAAGATCAACCAAGTAGTTCGACAACAACTTCGACAGAAGTTGTACCACCCACCATCCCTGAATTGACAATAAAACCGCCAAAGGGAGTAGTACACAAGTCGACATTTAATCCTCGCGCTAGAGCAGCGCAACATTATAACATAGTGGAAGATTTGGCCCAAGCGCCATCCGCTATGTCGACTCTTGAAGTACTACAAAACTGCCCATCCCAAAGGCAGGCTTTGTTATCAGCCATTGGTGGGATTGATCCAAAGGATTCCAATCTTGTATCCTTTGACCACAAAGGGTACGATCCTCAGTTACCAGCTCAGTTAGCTTTCCTCGACCGGGGGGCATGGGTATATTATAGTCACAGTGGACTATTTTACCAAATGGGCCGAGGCGATGCCTACATTAGATAATACTGGTGAAACAGCTGCCCTTTTCTTTTTTAATCATGTAGTCACCAGATTCGGCATACCACAGGCTATAGTCACAGATCATGGATCGCATTTTCGCAATCACATGATGGTTGAATTAGCTGCCAAAGTAGGGCTATCTCACAACAGCTCTACTCCATATTATCCGCAGGCCAACAGACAAGTTGAAGCGATCAACAAGGTCCTGAAGCGCATGCTGCAAAGGATGATCGGAGTTCACAAAAGAAGATGGCACTTAATCCTGTACTCAGCTTTGTGGGCTTACCGAACATCGGTAAGGAATGCGACCGGGTTCACGCCCTTCCAACTGGTAAATGGCCTGGAAGCAGTCTTACCAGTCCTGTGTGAAATCTCGTCTCTCAAACTCGCAATCGATCTCCTCCCCGGAACTTCAGAAGAAGAAGCTCGTTTCTTAGAATTAATCCAATTGGATGAAACCCGTCATGATGCCGCGTTGGCCAACGAAGCCCATAAGAAAAGAGTCAAGGCGCAGTTCGACAAAAATGTCAAACCCCGTGTCTTCTCGGAAGGTGACTTGGTCCTGCTTTACGACCAAGAATCCAATAAATTGGGAGCAGGTAAATTTAACTCTTTATGGATGGGCCCCTACATTGTTAAGCGGGTGTTAGCAAAAGGAGCCTACGAGTTGATGGATTACGACGGGATTCCACTGGCGCAACCTCGTAATGGGTTGTACTTCAAGCGTTACTACGCCTAGTAGTAACCAATATGCTTTTGTTATATTTTTGTTTTCGCTAAGAGTGTTTGTTTTGGTCAAGTAATCCACCTTTTTACATTTATTGCAGATGTCAAACCTATTGGAACAATGTGTTGGATATGCTGATGGAGCGAGTCGTAGTTCGCAGAACCTGTCCTCTGCAACCTGGGCCATTTTTTATCCAAGCGGCGAGTTAGTAAGTTTCAGAGGTGTATGTATTGGTCGATCAACAAACAATATCGCTGAATACAGTACTATCTTTGGAAGGACAAAGCTATCTATGGTAAAAATCAAAACAAGACCACTTAATCGAGCAGTTTTAGCGCATAGTTCAAGCTCCTTAAAAAATAAACATAAGATCGAGAAAATGTTTCCACCCGCATTTAAGCTCGTTAAAAAATGAGCTATCCTCCTGTAAATAACCATCGTGAATGAAACATTTTCAACCATTAAAGCCTTGGTCATGTTTGCACCGTCACCTCCACTTTTCCATTGGCTGATCGTTCACCTCCATTTGATTGTTTACCCATTTTGAGGAACAGCTGCGAAGAGAGAAGCTACACAAAGACATGGATTTATGTTCATAAAAAGCTTAGGATTAGATTTAAGCTAAACATACAAATATAACACACATCAGATATACAAGCATGTAGGAGAAACTCAAGTCATTTTATTGATAAAACAAGAAGATCCAGGAGGAGTTACAACCGATGATTCCTGATCCAGCATCAACCTCCCAGCATAGAATCCCTTCTTCACCTCCAACAAAGCATAAATCACCTAATACTCTGATATCTATCACAAAACCAACAGCAATTCTCTGCAATGTACAAAATTCCAGCCTCTTGGATCTCTTGGTGAGGGATCCATATATAGATGTATGAAAAGAGGATGAGTCAGCTCATGAATTGATTAGTGGCTTCTCTCTGCCAGTTCTTGCTTCCACTTGGAGACTGAGAGCCTCTTACTCATCACTGGTCGAATTCAATGAGGTAAGTGTCATTGGAGAAGATTCTAGAAGCTTCCATTGTCTCTCCACCTCGTTGAATGACTCTGCCACTTGTCATTTCCCGCTCAAAGTACCCTGGTAGTGCATTCAAGTGCGCTGCAATGCACCTAGCCAGTGTATTTGGGTGCTTTGCAATGCAGTCAGCTAGTGGAGCACTTGAAATGATCCTGTTTTGACTAGTTTTGAGCAGTTTCTGGTGGAGAACTTCTGGGAGAAGCTGTAATTTGTTGACCTTGTTTCTTTAGGAGTTGGAACAACACTTTTAGGGACTTAGGATCCCTTGGTTTATGGAAATTTCATGCTTATAGCTGTAAGGCACAAAAATGTCTATAACAGTTGCCCCCTAAAGTATGAGGCCGTTTATCGGGTGAAATGATCTATTAGGAGGATCCGAAGTTCTTCTAATGTTGGAGAGGAGACCTGTAATGAGATACAATACAATACATTATTTTCATATTGTTTTCATGATCTAGATAAGGCGGGCATTCCCATGCTCAGCTTTATAAATTCATTTTCATGTACATAGGACAGACAATTGTCTGATGGTAGACTGATGATTCTGATGAAGTCATCATCCCTTTTGGTAGGATGATTATCTGTGCTGCAATGCTGTACATTTCAATGTCTTTATTTTTCCTGAATATATATCACAGCCTGGATGGATGAAACTAGATCCGGGGTCTTCAATCTCGTCCGATCTTCACTCTAGGTACAAGTCGATCCATGTGAGAAATGTTTTGAAGTCGAACATGGAAAGACATCGCTTGATTACCAGTCAATGATGTAAAATGTTAACAAGCACGAGAGGAATCACCGATAATGATAATGACCCTCAAGGTACTACAGTACAATTCACGTGGTGTGAATAAAGGACTTGGCGTCAAACACCACGCAAAATCTTTCAGTCGAAGGTCATTGATGCCATCGCTGTTGCCTGAAATGAGAAATCTGACAGGCTTTGATAAAGGAAGCATTCGACCTTTAGGGATCCTTCCCGATGTGCCCATAACATTGAGAGGGAAGACAGTTCCTTGTTCAAGGACCCTTGGATTATAACCTACTCCTTGGACAAGACTATATTTATTGCATGGGAGCCATCGTCTCCTCACTCTTTAGAGTAATGTGTTTTCCGCATGAAGGAAGAGTGGTCAAGCTCGTGGACCGGCTTTCATTTCTCGGATCACGCGTAGAAAATAGTCATATACCGTCCCTAAATGGTCTCTTCACTCAAGAAATGTCTCAAGTCCCAGTCCGTCCTCCCGATGAGTGCGAGTAATTCGGAGGGATATGACTGAAACCCAGGGGGCATGCGTCCTAGCCTGCTTCGGCAGGAAAACTTCGGGTATAGAGTAGGTTTCTGCGAGAGAATATGACTAGTCCGTACCCCGTCCATGATTGGAAGAGGGGTTGTTCTAGAATAAAATTCTCTTGTCAAAGTTATGAGAGTTGGTTGATCTCACCACTCACCTTTGCCTATTTCGGTAGACATTGCCGAAGAAGTGTTTTGTTTGCACCGCGGATAGAACAATCTTTGGGTAACCTGTAAGGGGTAGGCCTCTCCTGATAGAACAAATGTTTTGTCTGCAAATTGAGGGGTAACTTTGAAACTCTGTTTTATACCTGGGGGCATGCAAACCTTTTGGCATACAAGCAAGGGGCGGCTATTTATTTTTTAAATTTTTAAGACCTCTAACCCTTTAAACTCGTAGGATTAGTCGTCACCTAACTTGCATAAAGAAAGGATGTGGGGCAAAAATCTAAAATTTGCCATTTTTATATGAGACATTCTTATCATATGACTGGATTAATCGAGCAGTTTTAGCGCATAGTTCAAGCTCATTAAAAAATAAACATAAGATCGAGCAAATGTTTCCACCTGTGTTTAAGCTCATTAAAAAATGAACTATCCTCCGGTAAATAACCATCGTGAATGAAACATTTTCAGCCATTAAAGCCTTGGTCGTGTTTGCACCGTCACCTCCACTTTTCCATTGGCCGATTGTTCACCTCCATTTGATTGTTTACCCATATTGAGGAACAACTGCGAAGAGTGATTTCACTAGCCATCCTTGTGACACTGCCGTGATTGGAAAATTCCAAACCTTACCTGGAATCAACTGCTACCCGTCTTATCACTCGTTCCTCAAAAGACGAGTCTTCTTTAAGCTCTTTTCATCTGACTCGTAAAATATGAAAAGATTGTCGAGTTTTGGCCTTCCAGCTCATTAAATCGACAGGAAGTGCTATCCCTCCTCTAGATTTTAATCTTTTTGGACCTGAGGGATTATTGCACAAAAAGATCGAGCGCTTGTTTTGTTCGGCTCATTAAAACTATAAAAAATTCATCCCTTTTGTATTGTTTTATACTTTTTCGGACTTAAGGGATTAGATGACGAAAAAGGAATTCCGGAGTTATCTTTACGTACCTTTTCAGACTCCCTAAAAAGGAAAAGGACCGAGTTATCTTTGTCATTAGACTCATTAAAAAGATTAATAGCGACAAACTTGTCTTTAGACGAGAACGAGTTTCACTATTTCTAGGCTCGTTAAAACATAGCAATGGGTTTGCCCGAAGGGCGAATTATAGAACAAGCATATGTTATCCTCCTCAAGCTTGAAAAAAATAAAGAGGTACTGGTCAAAAATGACTGGGGAAAAATTGGGAAGAAAACTCAAAGAAACTTTATTGATAGCAAGTCGCTCTTGAACATGACACTTCCACTCCGTGCCAGAGTCGGGTTGGGTTGTTTCATTCACCGGTCACATCACCATGGTAGCGCCATACCATCCACATTTGGGGTAAATGCTACCGATCCATCACATAAGTGTCGCCGACATGTTCAAGAGAAGTCATCCAGAGAAGTCACCTGTGTCCCATCCACTACCATACATTATACTTCACTCTTTCATGACCGCCACCCTGAACCGTATGTCACCAGATCGTTTTCACCTCCATCAAAATCATTTGCTCCGTTCCGTGTCATTGATGTGGGATTCATTAAGGCCCTCCTTTGACGGATCGCTTCTTGTCGACATCAGCTCATTATCCAAGAAGTTGATCTAGGAAGACCCCTTCAGTACTTTGAAGCTTGCATGCCTCAATGGCAAGTTTCTCACTTCCAGCGACAGGTATACATCAATGACCTTCGACCGAAATATTTTGCGTGGTGTTTGACGCCAAGTCCTTTATTCACACCACGTGAATTGTACTGCAGTACCTTGAGGGTCATTATCATTATCGGTGATTCCTCTCGCGCTTGTTAACAGTTTACATCATTGACTGGTAATCAAGTGATGTCTTTCCATGTTCGACTTCAAAACATTTCTCACATGGATCGACTTGTACTTAGAGTGAAGATCGGACGAGATTGAAGACCCCAGATCTAGTTTCATTCATCGGGCTGCGATATATATTCAGGAAAAATAAAGACATTGAAATGTACATCATTGCAGCACAGATAATCATCCTACCAAAAGGGATGATGACTTCATCAGAATCATCAGTCTACCATCAGACGATTTTCTGTCCTATGTACATGAAAATGAATTTATAAAGCTGAGCATGGGAATGCCCGCCTCAGCTAGATCATGAAAACAGTATGAAAATAATGTATTGTATTGTATCTCATTACAAGTCTCCTCTCCAGCATTAGAAGAACTTCAGATCCTCCTAATAAAGCATTTCACCCGATAAACGGCCTCATACTTTAGGGGGCAACTGGTATAGACATTTTTGTGCCTTACAGCTATAAGCATGAAATGTCCATAAACCAAGGGATCATAAGTCCCTAAAAGTGTTGTTCCCGCTCCTAAAGAAACAAGGTCAACAAATTACAACTTCTCCCAGAAGTTCTCCACCAGAAACTGCTCAAAACTAGTCAAAATAGGATCATTTCACGTGCTCCACTAGCTGACTGCGTTGCAAAGCACCCAAATACACTGGCTAGGTGTGTTGCAACTCACTTGAATGCACTACCAGGGTGCGTTGAGCGGGAAATGACAAGTGGCAGAGTCATTCAACGAGGTGGAGAGACAATGGAAGCTTCCATAATCTTCTCCAATGACACTTGCCTCACTGAATTCGACCAGTGATGAGTAAGAGGCTCTCAGTCTCCAAGTGGAAGCAAGAACTGACAGAGAGAAGCCACTAATCAATTCATGAGCTGACTCATCCTCTTTGCATACATCTATATATGGATCCCTCACCAAGAGATCCAAGAGGCTGGAATTTTGTACATTGCAGAGAATTGTTGTTGGTTTTGTGATAGATATCAGAGTATTGGGTGATTTATGCTTTGTTGGAGGTGAAGAAGGGATTCTATGATGGGAGGTTGATGCTGGATCAGGAATCATCAGTTGTAACTCCTCCTGGATCTTCTTGTTTTATCAATAAAACTACTTGAGTTTCTCCTACATGCTTGTATATCTGATGTGTGTTATATTTGTATGTTTAGCTTAAATCTGATCCTAAGCTTTTTATGAACATAAATCCATGTCTTTGTGTAGTTTCTCTCTTCTGTGAACTTGCAGGAACTTGGTGACACTGGGCAAGTGAGGGAGCAGATCGTTGGAAGCTGGCAAAGAGAAGAGAGATTGGATCAAACAACTAGCGCAAGAAACAGGTTGGTTCATCTTAATCATCTTCGTTTATAGTTTATAAAGGAGAATACAAGAGTAGTTTTCCCTGTTTGTTTCTGAGGTCTCTGTCACAACCTAGTGGGATAGGGTCGTTCTGAATAGACACTTTTCCTGAAAACACCCTCCAAATCTGTCATCCAAGGAAAAGAGCATAATTGTAAGGAAGAGTGCCCCATTCACTTGGATCGGGGGAAATCTCTTCATGTTAGGCCCAGATCAAATTTTGAGGAGATGTTTTAGGGAGGAGGAAGTCTTTGACATCCATCTAGCCTGTCATGATGGGCCTTGTGGAGGTCACTTTGCAGCCAAGAGGAAAACTTTCAAGGTACTACAAGTTGGCTACTAGTGGCCCACTCTCCACCAAGATGCAAGAAGATACACTAATCGATGTGATGAGTGCCGGAGAATGGGGAAACCTACTCCAAAGGATGAAATTCCCTTGCAGCCTTAGGTGGTTCTAGAGCCATTTGAAAAGTGGGGCATGGACTTCATTGGGCCCATTGATCCACCATTAGGGCAGAAAAAGTACACAATTGTATGCACTCATTCCTTGACAAAGTGGGATGAGACCAAGGTTGTCAAGGGAACAACAGAGGATAAATTGATTGAGTTCTTAATGGAGAATGTATTCTACAAATTTGGTTACCCTAGAGAACTAGTCACCGATCAAGGATCTCAATTCACATCACATATGATTACGAATTTGTTAGGGCCACAGAAGATAAAACACAGGTTATCAACTTCCTATCATCCTCAGGCCAATGGAAACGTAGAGGTCACTAACATAACATTGGAAGGCATCCTCACCAAGTTGTGAGCAATAGTAGAAAATATTGGGTTAACAGACTAATGAAGGCAACTTGGGCCTATAATACAACCTAGAAGACAACCACTGGCTTCACCCCTTAGGAATTGGTTTATGGAAAGAAGGCTCTCCTCTCCATTAATTTTGAGTACAACACTTTAAGAATGAAAACATAGTTAGATTTGAATATTACAAAGGCACAACAAGAGAGGCTACTCTAGCTAAATGGTATGGATGAATTCATGATGCAAGTCCTCCTACACACTGAAGTTATCCAAGTATAGAGGAAGGTTTTCCATGATAAGAACATTAAAGACAAGGTTTTTCAATAAGGGGATTTGTCTCTGCCATATGACTCTAGGTTCAAGGACTTTAGAGGAAAATTAATGACCAGGTCGTTGGGCCCATATCTGATAGAGAAGTGCCATGACAATGGGGTTGTTTAAATTAGGACCATTGATGAGGAAGGTATTCCCTTGCTTGTCAATGGATATATATTGAAATACTATAAAATACCTCTATCTAGGGAAGAGTTCATCAGTACCATTAGTAAGAAGATAAATGTGATTGGAAGTGTCTTAGCTTCCAGGTCACACAATTCTTGAACACTCTTTTTCTATTTGTGAAAAAACAAAAAAAAAACAAAAAAACAATAAGGGGCCTAGATGAAAACCTTTATGAGGCATCTGAGGCCAACTCTTGGGTTGAAAACCTCCTTGAGGTAGATTAGGAGTGAAAAAATAAAAATAAAATGATCTCTGGGTGAAAACCTCCTTTGAGGTGCCTAGGGCAGGAAGATAGGCTAAAAAGCCTCTTTTGAGGTGACCTATGTGTCTTTCAAAAAAAGAAAGGAAGGGAGGAAAAAAAATAAAAACACCATGGCAAGGAGATCAAACCTGTCCACTAATAAGTTATGTGATTTTGGAGGTTTTTGAAGGAAATAAAAGATTCAGAGCTATAGTGGAAACAAGATAAGAATCATCTCATTTCTTCCTCCATCCACTTCATCTCATTCATGCCTACCATGTCCCCATCACTCATCTCCATTTTCTGTAATCAAAAAACATTTTTTTTGGCATTTTCTAGCTAACTATAGGATGTCCTATAGCTGCTACAGGAAGATCTTGTAGCACTACATGATGTCCTGAAATGATGAAGGAAAGGGATCTCGATAGGAAAATTACTATGCAGGCCTTTTCTAGGTTGAGTTGGGACCCTACACCTCATCATACCTCACCCATCATAAATGTGGCATGCCACCATATCCATACCTAGCTCTGTGTCATTCAAAAAAATCACAGGAAAATGAAAAAATAAAAAAAAGAGGCCCAAAGAACATTTCCTCCCTTGCCTCAGCCATTAACCACTCCATCTGAGCCTTCATCATCATTCTCCAACCCCTACATCACTACCTAGCCTCCCTCTAAGAAAATTAACTGAAAATAAGAAGAAAAAGGTAGTTAAAGGGTTTCCTGTAGTAGCTACTAGATATCCTATAGCATATTGTGCCATCACTCCAACCAGCTTGATCCTACATTCTCCTTCACAACCAAACAAAATGGGAGCACCAACATCTCTGAAGACCTTATTTCTCCTAGCCAGAGCTCCACAACAATAACAACAGTAAGGATGTACCAAGAACTTGCACACATGGAACAACACGTAGTCAGCTACATAAGCTGAGGAAATCAACATGAATAACAAAAAAGAACATGTACCTAAGAAGAAACACAACAAGCCAATCCTCCAGCATGCATCGATAAGAAAAGGTAGGCACATGTATGGCCATTCATCCAACTCTTCCCTAAGTACGACATGATGAAAATGTATAAATGTTGAAAAAAGTTCTTTTTTATAAGATGGAGGTGGCCAGTTAACTTGGCCACCCCCAGCTTGTGATAAAAAAGAGAACTCCCAGTCATCATGCCATGTTGGAGTGTCAAATCAATGGGCATCCATCAAAAAGGTGGTCAACTTAGTTATGTGGGAGTGGGTGATTATTACGAGTGGAAAGTGCATGATCACCAACAGTGGGCCAACTATCTCGATTAGGAAATCTTGTGCCACTGCCAGCCAGCACAACGCTCCAAGCCTCAACCATATAAATAACATAAAATTCCAAACTTTCATGTACTTTATGCTCATTTTGAAATCATAGAGACTAGGACCAGCTACGAATCCATCAGAGAGTCAAACCCTGTTTTGGCCACCCTACAGGAAGCTACAAGAAACTCAGAAAGCTATAGGAAGCACTAGAATTCCACAAGAAGCATGTGAGGGGGTGCCTAGGGTCAAATTTGTCAGCAATTCTCATAATCTCAAGAATCACAGTGAAAAGTAAGTGGCCCATCTCTCCTATGTTCATGATTTGATAACTAAAAACAAAAAAGGAAAATACTATGCAATATTCTAGTAATTACAATGGGTTGGAGAATCACACAGAATTTTGGGAAATTTAAGGGAATTGTATGGATATGGAAAAGGGTATAAATTGTAGTCATCTACTAAAAACATTTTAAGCTCTCAACCACCCTGAAACACATACTGAAGCTAACCTACAAAACCTCTACATTTATCTATAATGAGAGAATAGAAATGGGAGGGGCTACAATAGAAGAGAATCCATAGATACGTCATGGGTTCACCTTCATCCCTGTGGTGTAGGAATATCCTCTTTATGGACAGAGACGACCCCTCTAGCCCAAGAGAGTCAGTCTAGCCACAAGCAAGACAATCTAACCCAAATTTCCTTAGATTAGAATTGAATAAGAGGGCCTACCTCTTATAACGCTAATCCACTTGATGGTGATCTTGATTCCTTGTTCCAACTTCCTTTCAATCCTTTCATTCATGTACCTGAAACAAACATCCAAGAAACAACAACAAACGTGATAGCATAAAATCGAATCCAATCTACTTAAAAGGTCAAGGAGTTCTAAGCTATCAAATGTAATATTAAACCTAATATAGGAATTAAACAATTAGTTGTATTGAAATAAAATTCAAAGAGAAATACAACCAAAGCCTTGACGTTGGATATCTCCGTTGGGGTATCCAAGTCCCACTACACACCTTTTCAACACTCGTTTCCTCCTCTAGCTTGACATGAAATAGCTTCCAAGATCTAACTCTCTCTCCTAATGCTTTAGATACTAAAGACTAGTCTTTTTCATCTAAGACTAATCTTCTTGTATCAAAAGCTAAATATTTCATAACTTTGTACCTGGTTCTATCTCTCCACCAGGAAGTGGTTAATATAGGGAGAGGAGGATGAAAATGAGGTCCAATCAAGGAGGAAGAAGGTCTTATCTCCTTTGGAAGGTCCACTTGTAAGGTGGAAAAAACCTTATATGGAGTTCTCGGCTCTTATCCAACCAAATGAATATCCATCACATCATCACTAGAAGTTTTTGGATGTGAAACTTTGTTTCCTTTTATAAAACCAGTCCAGAGGTAGACCAGTGCATGTATTGGGCTAACAATAGCATTGATCGGTGTAGGTCACAGTGTGAAAGTCTGCCATCGGTGCAGGTGAGACACTTAGAAAGGGCGTTGATCTTAAAAACTAGGTTTTAAGAAGGATTCTCTGGAAATGTTCTGAAGGAAGTGGGGACTACTTTCTTAAAAGTTCAAGGGATGCAAAAGCATAGGTTTCATGGTGAAAGTATAACATAGTAGTCACTACTAGGGTTCTCTGGGATCATGAATGGGGAGTGACAGGAGAGTGACAAATTATTGTGTAACGGATGCCCCCTAAAGCATGAAGTCAGAGCTGAGAGTGATAGCTGAAATGTTTTAAGATGAAGTGAGGACTTGGAATACTAACATCACAAGACTTGCAACTCAAACATACATTTACATATCTGAAATCTGATAGTCATGCATGATAAACATGAGAGGCATATAACAATACATGAATCCATGGTATAGGCACATCTATCCATCAAGAAAAGGATCATGTGCATGGATCCTCGGCATGGACGCATCCATCCAACTAAAGGGATCATATGAAATAGATCCATGGCATGGGTGCAGCCATCCACATAGAAAGGATCAAAATGAAAAGACCCACAGTATGGTTGTAGCCATTCGATTGAGAAGGATCAAAATGATACACACGGCATGGTCACAGCTGTTATCACCTAGAACTGCAGTCACATGTACATAAATTTTGTCCAAAATTTCATTGTCAAAAATGGGTGTCAAATGGTTGTTGTCCTATGTTTACTACTTAGGGGTCATGTTTCTAAATGATATTGATGTGAATCATTTTCAAAAACCGTTAGTCATCCTCCATCATGATTGAATAAGACATGTCTTATCTTGTATACGTCACTGGTCCTTTTCGCATTTTCGCAGCGCAGTTTTATTGGTTGATTTTGCAGTGCAATGATGTTTTAGCCTTTTCGCAGTGTGTCAGTATCCAGCCATTTCGCAGCGCATTCTGCTGATTTATAACTATCTACGCTACAAAATCGCGGATTCGGGGATTTTGCAGCGCAGATTCTTAAAATGTCATGTCTGGGGATGAGTCATTGTGTCTGTCTAGTTATTGTCAGTTGGCGTACCTTTTAAACACTTATGAGCCATCATTCCACCAGTAGGTTCATAGTCATGCACATTAAAATCATTCAAACGGTTTTTTCATGCATGGTCGCGTTATAATGTTTGTTAATAATGCATAAAGTGGTCAGCTTGTATGATAAGTTATTTGAATTGCAAATAAGCCCGAGTTTCTTCTTCAAGAGAGCCTGTTGCAAGTGAGCCTGCATTCCAAAATTTGAATTTGCCATTTGAGTTGAGGCTGGTGGTGTTTCTCCGTGCGAAAGATTTCAAAGCGTAATGAAGAAGAAGGAGCATCGGTCTGGAAGGTGTCAGAGGGCAGAGCCTGAAGGATTGGATCTTGCATTGAGGGATGAAGGTGTAAGAAAGGCTTTCAAAGATGCTGGTTGCTGGAGTTTCTGTGAAAAACTGAAGGGTGGCCACACTCAGGTAACAAAAGAGTTTGCCTTGAACTTTACAGGTTTAAGTTCTAAAGTGTCTATGTTAGAATTCCAAGTATCTCCTGAGGCTATCGCTAATGTAACTGAGATTCCGAGAGGAGGGCAGGAGTGGTTTAAAAACTTCAAATTTGATATGAACCCCTGCAAGGAATTCTTGAAAGAAGCCTATGTGAATGAAGATTTAACCAAGGCTGTGCCTAGAAGTTATGTTAAAGAACACTATGCTATGCTTCTTACCTGTATTCAAAAGTATTTAACCTGTGAGGGCGGATATAACAAAGTCTATTCCTATCATTTTAAGTTGTTGCTGCATTTTACGGGTAAAGCATCTATAGATATTCCATTTTACCTGTTTCATAGTCTCAGCAAGATGTGTGATAAAGTTCAATTAAGGAAGGATGACTGTGAGACATCATTATTTCACCATGGTCTAGTCAAACTGTTAGTGCTGGATGCTCTTCAAAAAATTGGTAGGGATTGGAATTCTTTCATCTATATGGCTGGTTTCCAGAGTAGGACAGGCCTCACACCACAGCCGGTTAGAGAAAGAGAAGAATCAATGGAAGAACCTACAATAGCTGAGCTTAGAAAGGAGGCTAGGGATAAAAAGAAAACCAAATCTCAGATGAACAAGCCAGTAAAGCCCGTGGTTATTAAAGAGCCATCTCAGCCATCATCAAAGGAAAAGGTTAAGCACAAGAAAGATGTACCTGGATCAAGTGGGTCTGAAAGAGTATCAAGAGTTAAAACAAGGAGTCAATTAAGCAAAGAGAAGGGTAAATCAGTAGCTGTAGATGAAAGTCCAATTTCAAAGGCCAGCCTAAGTGATTTGCTTGATGCCATTGAATTTGAGCAGGAAGAACCGGTGCATCTTGAACCCATGCATATTGATTTAACTCAATCATCACCTGAGAGCACTAAGAAGTCAAAAGCTTCGAAGAGACTTAGGTTTGATGAACCTAGTGAGGAGTTTATGTTCAAACCACGAAGGCCAGTTACAAGGAAACAAGTTAGAGAAGCTGAGAGAGTGCATAAATAAGAGAAAGCTATAAAGATGCCCAGAACGGGGGTAATTGAAGTATTGACCAAAACAGTGGAGGCAGTCAAGCATAAAGACAAGAATAGAAAGGTTATCATTACCCAAGGAGGAAATGTTATAGCCATAAAGAACCAAGTGGGAGCAGCAAAAGATGAAGTTGTCTAGGTGAAGAATGTTAATGAAGTTGCCCAGGTGAAGAATGTTACTAAGGAGCTTGCAGTTAGATATGCCAACTACCGAAGAGCTGTGTTAAAAGGTAGCAAAAACCTAGTGGGTCAGGTAGATTCAGTGGCTGATGTGTATACATGGACGGTTCCAACCCTCAAGCAAGCTAAACTCATCAGAAAGATGAACATGAGCCTGAGAGCTGAAAATAAAGCCTTAAAGAAGGAGGTTGCAAATTTGAAGATACAGCTAGGCCAACTAGCTCACTGATTTGAAGAAAAAGGTGACATTCTTAGTTTTGGTCAATTTTGTTTAAGCTCCATTATTTTGAAGTCATATAAGTCTTTGACACCTGTAGAAGAAGTCTGAAGAGTCATAAGTTCAAGCAAAAGATGCCTTAGTGCAAATATACTCTGTTTTAGCAAAAACAGCGCGCTACGAAACTGCTGTTGGTGCTGTTTTATGATGAAAACAAAGAGTTTAATGATGGGATCAACAAATTTTTGAAGAAAATGACTAAGGAACATAAGGGAGACCACATAAGACTATTCTAGCTATGCAGAGAATGACAAGTGTGCCTTTTGGAAAAGGTGAAATATTTTTGTCTTTAGTTAAATCTTGATAAAGGTACTTTATTACCGATTATTAGGGTTCTGATAGGGAATGCATACGGAGATTTTGGTTTATACACCTGTTAAGTCAACAAGGCTTCCAGCACATTGGGGAATATGGTGATGCTCGTAATTTTTTAAGGAATTAAAGAGCTGGGAACATGTTAATTTGTGAAGAATGATGGGAGACAAGGACCGGGAAAACAGGGGACTTATCTTGAGGATTAATGAACCATCTACGCAGCCAGTATCCAAAGACAGCTTTTTCATTGCATTCTCCTCCAAGATATCTCGGCCAAAACAGAAAGAAGACAGATGTCAAGAATCAAGAAGGAATCATGCTACGAGGAGGACAGATTTTGAGTTTTGATTAAATTAGGACTCTTTGTAATTACAGTTCAGTACTTATGTATTTAATGTGTTAGTTAAACAGAAGATAGGAGTAGTTAATAGCAACCTTCGAGCTCCCCTCATGCTGGAGGAGGAAGCTCAAGGTGGTTAAGAATGTATTCCTATATATAGATCAGACTTGGATGTAATTGGGGTTGGATGTTTTGATAAAAGACAAGACTATTTTGGTTTATGTATAGCAGATTTCAGTAATACAAATGTCTGTTGTTTCTTCTCAGGATTCACAATGGATCTAATGGTTCAAATGTATGATGGTTTATTCTCTTTAGTGTTCTTTTACAGTTTTGTTACTGCATAATCACTCAGAACTCATGTGTCATGCTCTGACTTCCTGTATGCCTTGGAAAACTGTGTTTTATGTAAGTTATGTTTGAATATTAGATGTAAAGTGCCCTGATTTCTATGAAAGGATAGTGTTTTTTGTCTGCTGAGATGTGTGAGACTCCATAAGCCCAATGGGAATCACTTTGATATTTGTCCAGCCAGCTTATTTTTCATGTGTTTTGAGAGTTAGCCATCTTTCCTTGTCATTAGTCAATATTCATAGTCTATGAGAGAGCCCTCTCTGACTAAGGAGGCTAAGCCTTAGTCTAAAGCCTGGTTTGAAATAGTTACATAGAATCTTGCTAATTGGCAGCCTTCAGTACCTGATTTTGTGATAACAACAGCCATCCATGTAAAGAATTATCTATATAATTATGAATGAATCATCACTCCTCGCAACCTAGACTTTTGTGATCTAAGACTAAAGGGTCTTACTCTCCAACACGACTGATAAAAGTACAATTACTAACATGTGAATAGATGCGCTAAAGTCAAACATGTTAGAAAATCACTTGATTACTGACCAATGATGTGAACCGTTAAGAAGCATGAGAGAAACCACCCATAATATCAATGGCTCTCAAGGTACTATCAGTACAATTCATGAAGTGTGAATAAGGAACTGAAGTCAAACACCTATGAAATCACTCGATCGAGAGCCAATGATGAGAACCTGTCGTCGAGTACAAATAACTTGCCATTGAGGCATGAAATCTCTAAGGTGCTGGAAAGGAGATTCTAGATCAACTTCCTAGATAATGAGCTAAAATCAACAAGAAGAAAACCGTCGAAGGAAGGTCATAATGGATCCTTCATCATTGGAATGAAACAAGAAACACAATGAATGAGAGTAATCGAAGAATGTGATAGATGACCTGACAATGTACAAGAAATAAGACTTCTCTTGAACACGTGGATGACACAACTCCGAAGTTTGGTAGCGTTTTACATCATAGGATCAAATGTGATGGTGATGTGGCAAAGATAAGAAGATAGGTTAAAATGGATAACCCAAACCTAGGAAGGAAAGTGACAAAGTGAGGATGTCCCAAAACCCGACACGAACAAAAAATGAGTGTCAATGCTCAAGAGCCACACGCTGCCTCAAGTGAAGAATACAACTGATGAATAATTCCAATTCCCCCCCACCATTTCTGGTGAGCACCCTAGTTATTTTTTAAACATAAGCTTGAAGTGGATAGCATATGCTTGTAATATAAGCCCATCCTTTGGATGGATCCTACCTAGTAAATTTTAATGATCCCTAGGAAGGATAAGCTCGGTCTCATCATAATGACAAGTCCTATGTCATTTAATCTTCTAATGAGTCTGACAAAGGTGAAACTCGAAATATTTTTCATGTTTAGAGATTTTGAAAAATACATGGAAAAGAAAAATCTAGGGGTCCCTTTTCGTAAAGTTGTCTCTCGAATATGAATAGGTAGAAAACAATATTGAAGAGAACCTCCTAGTCATGTTTGATTAAGGTATACATTTTTTGTAAATATTTGTATCCCATCCTGAAAAAGGGTTAAATGTATACTGGGTAACAACGTTTTGCAACTTTTAACAAGTTCAAAATGACAAGAGATTGGTAATCTTCTCATATTTTGAGAGTCAGAAAAGAGCTCAAAGATGACTCCCTGCTTTTATTTTCTTTAACAAGTCTAAAAGGGAAAAATACTCAACAATATTTTCATTATTTACGAGTCAGAAAAGAGCTTAAAGGTGACTCATCCTGGAGGAACGAGTGGTATAAAGGGTAGCAAATGGTTCTGGTCATGGTAGAACTTCTCAAAAACTAAGAGGTCAAGAGGCTCGCTTGTAAAACCACTCATCAATGTGGTTCCTCAAGAACGGGTAAAACAACCAAGTGAAAGCGAATGATCAACCGAAGAGATAGTGGCAATGGAATGGAGAAAAAACCAAGGCTTATCTGACGGGAGAGGCTGATAAAAATGGAAATCACAAGGGTTAAAATGGACATGGGTTCATTTTTATACAATCCTGAACCACAGAAAACTATGCTTCGATTCAGTTTCAGGTTTACACAAGCGTGAAATGAAAAACTATGCTTCGATTCAGTTTCATTTTTACACAAGCTTGAAATGAGAAACTATGCTTGGATGAAAAAAGGGAATGCCCCCAACATGATGATAGCCAAGGCACATGCCCCCCAAACTTCATTTCATTCACCGAAGTATACATCGGGTTGCTAAAAGATCGATGGAATGAAGTTTCACTTTCAAGATCAAGGAAATACTCGACTGGAATTTGATGATATATTAATCAAATGCTCGATTTGGAAAAGGGAGTTGTTTCATTTTTTAATGAGGTTGACACACTAAAAGAACCATCCTCAAGACTCCTTGTTTCATTTTTTAAGGAGCTTGACACAAGACCAAGAACCATGCTCTGACACTTTGTTTAATTTTTTAATGAGCTTGACACAAGACCAGGAACTATATGCTTGACTCCTTGTTTCATTCTTTAACGAGGTTGATACAGGAAAAAACTATCCTCGAAATCTGTTTCATTTTTTAACGAGGTTGATATAGGAACAAACTATCCTCACATGTTGTTTCATTTTTTAATTAGGTTGACATATAAAAAGAACTATCCTCATACACTATTTCATTTTTTAACAAGGTTGACACAAAAAAAAGAACTATCCTCGTAACAGTTGATCATTGACCATATGAGAACATGGCCCCAAATAGGTCCTCACTGTATGGGAGAACTACGCTTTAGGAGGAACACATGTCAACTGGTACAAATGATAGATTAGGTTCCAATGCCCTCAACACATAATGTACCATGCCATATGTGTTATCACTAGTAGATGTTGAGATGAAACAGGTACCACATAATTGACCTATGGCGCGGAAGGTACTTCCACCAAATGAGAACCAATAGGGGATGATAGTAGGATTGGAGCCATTTGGTGACTGATGAATGATAATTGATCAATGGTGACCATTCCACCTTCATGTGGAAAACAAACCACATGGAAGAGCGAAAAAACAAGAGCTCCCATGACATAAACATAGTCACTCCCAAGGAGAATATCAAAGTCTAAGGGACCTTGGACTACCATCATGTCTATATAGATGATCTTTCCTCCCAAAGTAATAGGGAACTACGGAAGGATCCATAAAGGTTGATTGGCTCCTCCAATGAAATCCAATATATTTTGGGTGACAGACGTAAGCTGTGGGGATCCCAAAGCTTGCCAAGTAGTAGAATACATGATGTTAACATACGAACTTTCATCTAATAGAGTCCCATGTACTACCATATTATAGGCTTGTACCATAATATGGAAAGGCACATAAGATGGGAGGCAGATTGCAGTCAATTGAATCTAATCAAAATAAACAAAAGAACTACTTCATGGGAGTATCATAGGATTACCCCCATGCTTTATAGGAATAGGAGAATGACTTTCCTGAACAACTGGGATGGGAGGGCCACTCTTCGATTTATGAGAATATGAAGAGATGAGAAGAACATGAGCAGTATGATCACTACTCTCTTCGGGAACAGAGTGAACAACTGAAGGTGAAGCCAAGTTGACACTCGTTTCAACCAATGGTTGTTCAGGAAAAGGCACAAGAGAGTCATGCTCAGAGCAGGATGGGAAAGAGATGAATTCAATCCAATATCTTTACCAACTAGGAGAGGGCTAGAAGAAAGCCTCTGATAACCAACAAGAATTTGGGGTTGAGGATCTGTAAGATTTTCCAAAACTTTGGAAGCTTTATCCATAAGAGGACACAGGTGAAGAAGATGCTCTCCTTCACATAACCTATAGGGGAATTTAATTTTTCCCTTCTACTTACAATCGCTAGCCGAGGGTGTAGAATTGCAATTATCTCTAGAGGTCAATGGGGATGGTTGATCCAAATTTTGATACCATACCTCTAAGACTCTGGGAATACCAAGACAGTCTCGAAGGATATGGTCACCCTTACATAGCCTGCAAGGGAATTTTACCTTTGGTAAAGGATCAAAAATTTTGTCAATAGGAAGTGCATTTGGAGTGATAGCTGCACGGTTGGACTCTCACTTATCTAACTTCTTCTTCTTCTTCTTCTTCGTAGCCTCCTGGTTACTGCATTTCAAACTTTCACTAGGTGAAGTAGAAGAGGAGGATGAAGAAATAGGTGAAGAAAGTGAGAGGTCAACCTTAGAATCAACATGGTTTTGTTCAGGGGAAGGAGATGGATGGACAGAATTTGGGACACTCAAGACCTCCGAGGTCTAAAATAACCAGACATGCAAACAATTAGTTAACCCAGGAAGGGAAAAAATTGCCATATAAGGAGCATCGACATTTCCAAAAGAAGGAAAAGCATCAAGCCTCCCATCAGAGGGGAATCCTTGAATGGTAAACTCTAGAAATGTTTCCATTGGAATTGACCCTAAAGAATCACTAAGGAAGATAACTTTAACCAAGAATATTTCGTGGGAAGTTAATTTTAAGACACTGAAACAAAACTTTGCATTTTCATGTTTTAAGAGTTGAGAAAAGGATGAAAGGTGACTCTAATCACTTTCAGATTTAACAAGATCAAAAGGACAAGTGTGCGATGATCTTTTCAAATTTAAAGAGTCAGTAAAGAAAAAAAATGACTACTCGAGGTACTCTAGGCATAAAGAATTACCAGGTAACTGTGAACTACAGAATACTTCTCGGTAAACCGAAAAGTATGAGCAAGAAATATCCTCGAATGTTGTGTTTGATGTTTCACGTTTACAAGGCAGGTGTATCGGCTTCCTATGGATAAAGGATTGAAACCTATAGGGGTATCCCTTTATATACACGATGGTATGGGGAGCACAAGTCAATGCTAGTGTTGTCTAATGCAAGATCATTGCGAACGACAACTGCTAGGTCTAAAGACACCGAAACACGTCTCTAGCCTAGAACACTAAATGTGAGCCTTAAGTTTCAATGCTTCCTTAGGTTAATTCAATAAATTTTAATGGTTTTTCCTTGAATTAGATTTCAATTTCAAAGCCCTATCGTCATCATCTGAAAACTTCTATATACAGCTATATGAGAAAAGAAATCTTTGTCTTCGATGAAAGTTTACATTAATTGAGGGATAGAGAACACACAATCAACACAACAACCAAACAATGCAATATTTTACTAATACATGTCCTAAATGGATTTAATCTTCCTTTAACTACAGAAAAAAAATTATTTCATTTCTAATGCCTATGATAATTCAATTCTAGCTTCTCAATAATGCTACTAATGCAATATTTCCACTTAAGTAAACTAGAATGATGTTATTCTTTTCATAAAATGGAAAATGAATCCTTCACATAAAGGACTTTAATGAAAATTTTCACAATTTCGAACAAACAAGCATTGATAAAATCCAAATCATGGTAAATGAAAGTAAAAGCAACTTCTTCCCTGAATCGAGAAAACAAAACACGTAGATGCTTCAATCGACAAACCAAGCAATGTATTCTATGTTTGGAAAGAGAAAAGAGACACTCGAAGTAAGAGAAAAAATGAGACTCTTTCACTCATTCAATTGAAAATGAAGCAATGAAGACGTTGCGACTAAAAGATGGATTAAATGAAGCAAGAAATAAAAAAATTGACATAATGAGTAAAAAACAAGTAAACTGTAATTGACCTAGATGCCCTAGGGTCATAGAAACCATCCAAAAAACTCAAAAAATCAAGCAATGAAACTTCAAGCCAATCAATCAATAAAACCCAACAAACAAAGCATCCTAGTCACTTCTAGGGTTCAAAGAAAAAATAAAAAAGAACTTCACACAGGGCCAAACTTAACACATTAGTGGGTGGGCTAGTGTTTGTATTCCTTCAAATAGGTCAATACAGATCCAAAAGACCATAAATAAACAAACTAGGCACACAATTATAAAAATCAGCGTGATGAAAAGGAAATGAATTTCCCCAGTGGAGTCGCTAATTTTTGGTGTAGGAATATCCTCTTTGTAGACAGAGATGATCCCTCTAGCCCAAGAGAGTGGGTCTAGCCACAAACAAGACAATATAATGTAAATTTCCATTATATTGTCTTATAATGCTAATAAGAGGGCCTACCTCTTATAATGATAATCCACTTGATGGTGATCTTGCTTCCTTGCTCTAGCTTCCTTTCATTCCTTTTGTTCAAGTACTTGAAACAAACATGCAAAAAACAACAAAAAATGTGATAGCATAAAATCGAATCCAATATACTTAAAAGGCCAAGGAGTTGTAATCTATCAAATGTAATATTACACCTGATATAGTAAATAAACCATTAGTTGTATTAAAATAAACTTCAAAGAGAAATACAACCAAAGCCTTGACGTTGGATATCTCCTTTGTGGTATCCAGGTCCCACTACACACCTTTTCAGCACTCTTTTCCTCCTCTAGTTTGACATGAAATGGATTCCAAGCTCTAAATCTTTCTCCTCATGCTTTAGCTACCAAAGACTAGTCTTTTGTAAGCTAATACTAATGTTCTTCTATCAAAAGCTAAAGATTTTAGAATTTTGTAGTTGGTTCTATCTCTCCACCACTTTCACTATGTGTTGTATTATAACCAAAAATGGTAAGAGGAAGTGGTTTATATAGGGAGAGCAGGATAAGAATGAGATCCACTCAAGGGGGAAGAAGGTCTTATCTCCTTGGGAATGTCCACTTTTAAGTGGGAAAGAACCTTATATGGATTTCTTGGCCCTTATCCAACCAAAAGAACATCCAACACATCGCCACTAGAGGTTTCTAGATGTGAAACTCTATTTCCTCTTATACAAACAATCCAGAAATAGACCGGTGTGGGTATTGGGATAAGAGTAGCACCAATCAGCATGGTTCATAATGGAAAACTCTGCCATCGACACGGGTGAGACACTGCGAAAGGAAACTGATCTTAAAAACTGGCTTTAAGGAAGGATTCTCTGGAAATTTTCTAAAGGGAGTGGGGACTACTTTCTTCAAAATTCAAGGGATGCAAGAGCATAGGTTTCATGGTGAAAGTATAACGCAGTAGTCACTATTAGGGTTCTTCGGGATCACAAATAGGAAGTGACAAGAGAGTGAAAAATTACTATGTAACAATCCCCCTATGGTATATATCTTTAGGAGGCATCACTGGTTGGGCTTCCTTGAGTTTTTCATGGGCTATGATGATGATATAGCCCATGAGTTTTCCATGGAACTCAACCCTAAGGCAAGAGAAAGTTCTACCACTATGGTGGGAGGGTTTTCCATTACAATAAACGCTAAAGTGATCAACAGAGTAACCACACTTCCTCAAGGGGTACAATGGAGGAGGGAACACAAGGGTAGCAACACCTTTGCTAAGAAAAACTTCTTCCTAAATGATGAAGAGCCAATTGAAGACAAAAATGAGGTTAGGAGCAAGAACCTTCCCTATCCTTGGGATGAGGTGAGACACCACATCCTCAAATAAATTTATTATGAAGGGATTCTCAGTGTAGTCTATGGCTACCAATTCAGACTCATCCATGACCTGAGGTTAATGGATGATTCACCCATAACCAAAGGCTCAGTGTGCCTTATTTCCTTTTACAGTCAATTATAGACATGAGACAAAAGGTGCAAGAAGGGAAACACCAAAAATTAGCACATCATGGACTCATTAAGATGATAATGGAGGATTCCTTGAGCCAATTGAGAATTCTTGTTCTTTGGTCCACATTTAGAGACATGGACATCAAGGTTGTCCTTGAAACCCAATCCCTTGAATATGGTGGGACCCCAACCTCTAGTGATGAAGAGGAAGAAGAAGAAGAGGAGGAGGAAAATACAGACAAAATAGAGAAAGGAGAAGAAAAAGAAAAAGAAGAAGAGGAGTATCAGAAGGTAGAGACCAACCCTGAGAAACATACTAAAGAAGGGAAGAGATCTCCAAGATTTTCTCCTAAGCCCACTGAAAAGGAGGCAATTTATTCCTTGGTTACCTTGAGCACACCCATCAAGTCCAAGAGGAAAAGGCAGAGGCAAATGCCCCTCTACTTTAAAATAAGAAGAAGCACTAGGATCAATCAGGGGTAGCCACAAACACCTACAAGAACTCCCATCCTAATTGAAGAGTCACCAAACAAGAAAGAGGAGATAAGTTGTGAATGGAGTGTGAGGAAGGGACATCACAACAAGAAATCCCAAAGGCTCCCATCACCTATGTTAGGAAGCATGTCACCAGGTTAACGTCAAAAAATAAAACCAAGGCACCTACGAACCTTTTATATAAAGGAAAAATCCTACTATAGGATCCTCAGACAGTGCTACAAGAAACACCGTTAGTGCTATAGGAAACATAGAAAAATATATAGGAAGGACAACAGGGGCAGAGAGAAGGCAAGGAAACAGAACGATAGGTGCAGGAGGGGGGGAATTATCCAAAAACATTTGAAGGAGATTTTCCAAAGTTGCAGGAGCATATCCCACAACCAAATATGAGTTCTTATTACAACATCATTGAGGGAGGCAGAGTAATACCACATAAATTTGCAATCCCTCTCTTCTTTGAGCTTCAGAAAGAAAGAGGAAGGACACATCGCTGGATGAAAATTTCTAAGTTAAATAAATTAGAATATGTGGGCCATATGGAAGAAAATATCATGGATATGTGAAGGGAGTTTAGTGAGTTGAGAGACAGAGAACACATCATGAGATATCAATTACAGGAAGAAAAAACATGGCTGAGGAGGTAGTTGCAAGAAAAAGAGAGCCAATTGGGCACCATGGCAAGCCTCTCCATGGAGGCACTTCAGTGTAGGATGCCATCCAAATTATATGCCCTATATCTCAAGGATCAATTGCTTTAGCTTCAAATTAAGACATTAGCACAATAGGGGACCATGAGATTCAAATACTATAGACAATTCATAGAGCTCTGTGACAAGAGCACCCTAGAAGGCAAGACAAAAATATCTAAATTTGACCTACACAACTTTGCCTTAAAATATTTGAATGTGTGGGACCCCATTTCAAAGTTTGGGGACTTCTAGTTGATGGCCTTTGCATCATGGATGACTCATGAGGAGGCCAGGGTTGAGGAAGTGAAGAGAATAGTAGAAAAAGAGGAAAGAGAGCCCCTCTACATCAGAGCAGAACAAATAAATTCCATGGAAGTAATTAGAAATCACAACATTATTTGCAATAATTCCCAACTTGCACGAAGATACCTGGCTACACAAGAACATGCCATCTCCCACTTTGAGAACACTTTAAGATTGCTCGGGAGTGAAAGACAGCAAGCATGCCAGAGGATATGTAGCTACCTGCTACATAATCTAAGGATCAGAGAGTACCAGTCACCTGAGAGGTTGAGAAATGCATTGGAAATGACCCCCTGGTATAAGAATGCCATGCAGAGACTAAAGATCAATTAGATTGGACTAAAACTCAATCCACCCATTTTGTTGGGTCTGTTAGAAGGTAGGAAGGAAGAAGAGGAGATAAAGTAATGGGAAGAGATAGAGAAAAATGTAGGGTTCTATCCTCAAGAGGAAACTCCATCAACAGAGGCATGGGATGTTAGAGAGGCCACAAGAGTTATGAAAGATATGGATATAAAAGAAGTTTCTCAAAGGATGAGAAACACTTTCAGTAGGAGGTGATCATGAGGCTCATCAACTATATGCGTCACAATTCCACTCTCCAGCTTATTAAAATTGACTTTTCTCACATTTATTTACATACTTCTTGGTGAGAAGGGTGAAGATGAGTTACTATGTCATGTCGCCTAATATGTATTAAGTGCAGGAATTGGAGAAATTTTGGGTTGAGTTAAGTGCAAGAACTCGAAGTGGGAAAGAAAGAGATACTTTAGGAGATTTGTCTCCCTCCTTAACTCTTCAAATCATTTGAAGCTTCCTCCACCATATCTCATCAGCTTGGAGTTACTAGCAGACAAACAAGTTGAGTCCATTGGAAGCGAAGCCAATGATAGCTAAGAAAGAGTCATTCTCAAGTTAGGGAGCCAAGTCTTCCTATTTTCTAGGGAGTTGTTGGGAGCTCCAGTTTTACATAAATAAGAGAGCCAAGGGACTCATTAGGATTCAATTTTTTTTTTTAGCCAAGAGGCCATTTTGAGCTAAAACGTTGTGACTATTATTGTTATGTTGTAATTGAAATTTTGAAGGTAATGGAAAATTATGTTTTGATCCAGCACTGATTTGACTCAAAGGTTTGAAGCTCTTGAGTTAGGGCCCAACCCTTGCAGCAGAAGTTCCTCTTTATGTATCTGTTTTCTTAGATTAAAATGATAGTTAGGTGTTAAATTTTATTTATGTTTTGTTTAGCTTAATAAGTATTTGAATTATTAATTCTAGAAGCATAAATATGCTAGCGAATGGCAGGAGGAAAATCTAATCAAAATGACAGGACAGGTAAAAGATTCTGCAATTTTGAATAGGGCATGGGAAAACAGAGCCCTAGTCCAAAACCATAGTTTCTGGGAGAAATGGGAAACTGGCTTGGATCTAGGAGGACAATTGGCAGCAGGAGGACAATCTACGAAGTGAAGAATTAGTAAACATCAACACTGATACCATCAGCAAAAGACTAAAGTGGGTAAGTGACTATTGGGACCAAGAAAGGAATGATAAGAAATGGAGAACTTGGAAACTTCCAGAGTATAGAGGAATGAGCAGGTTGCACACTCAAGCCACAACCCTTCAAGGTCTTTTAGACAAAAGACAAATATTGAACACAAACTTGATGATCAACCACGATGGGGAAAAACAAGATAGGTCTCTTCAACCTTAAGGAAGCTAAAAGAATAGAGGCAGGGCTAAACCATTCCAACACTGATAAGACATGGAAATAAATCTAGGAAAATCCTCATTGGATGAAAGTAAAACTGTTCAAGTGGTTGGTTCAACAGGGCAAGATTCTGACATGGGATAACCTAAGAAAAAGAGGTTTTGTTGGCCCCTCTAGATGTCACTTATGCAGATAACAGGAAGAAGCTACAAATCATCTCCTGAATATTTTCACTTTCACCACAACACTTTGGAATTGGGTTGGAGAGGTCTTTGAGCAAACATACAAAGTGCTAATGACATCATCACCACTTTGAAGAACTGGAGAAAACTTTTTTCAGATAATGAGATCATAAACTCTGCCTGGATGCTGACCCCAGGATTCTTAATCTAGAATGTCTGGAAAGAGCGTAACAATAGGATTTTCAAGGAGAAAGTGAGTCCAGTGAGTAACATCCTCAAACTGGTCTTTAAACAACTCAAAGAAACTCTACATATCCTGGGTGGAGAAGCTGCAAGTAAACCTATTGAACAAAGAGAGACAAGAATATTGAAGAAATTAGAGCTCAAGGTCAATCCCCCTCAGGGTTCTAGGCAGATTATCAAGAAAACCTCAACAAAAAAGTCTTCGTGGCAACCTCCTTCTCATTGTTTTTTAGAATTCAACATAGACAAGGCTTCAAAAGGGAATCCAGGAGAAGCAGGTTATGGAGGGGTTCTGAGGGATGAGGAAGGAAACATACGGGTCATCTTCCACAGTTATCTTGGCAAAGCTACTAACAATATGGCTAAGCTCATGGCGATGGAATCATGCCTGGAAATACTGCTCAAGTACAACATTCAAAATGTTATCATTGAGGCTGATTCAAAACTTCTCATTAACCCAGTAAAAATGATAAATGTTGGAGCTGCTCCTTAGAAAATCTCAGAACATTAGCTGCTTCTACAAGTCTACCAAAGAATCCAAGCACACCTAAAACGGTTGAGAAACCTCGGGTTGGTGCATTTTCGTAAGGAAGCCAACAAAGTGGCGGACTGGCTTGCCAATGAGGGGGTTCAAAATAAGCATATTGATCTCTGCGGCTGGTGGGAGGAGATAACAGATGACAGGTTAAAGGAGGGATGTTCATCCAGAGCCCTTAGCAACCGACAGTAGCATCAGGAAAATCAAGAGACAGTTTTTGCTGACACAGAGCCACAGTAACGGGGTTCAGTTATTCTGGTTTCAGCATGAAGTGTTTTGACTTAAGTGTGATCCCTTTTAGGGGGCAGGTCTATGGCGGCCTCAGTAACACGGGAAATGGAAATCCAGACGTCTTCGAGATCATCATCTCCCTGTGGCCCATGAGATGGAACCAGGATTTTCTCAGCAACTGCAAAACCCCAAATTTTATCCCGGTGAACAGCTTTACGGCCATTGCGGTGGTTTCCGGTATTTTGCAAGCTCATCAAGCAGGAAACGTTTTTTCTCATTTGGGAGGGATTCCTCTCACTACAACACGTGGCTAGGGGTGGGGTGGAATTACTGCCTTCATCGCACGCTAATAATCGGTACTCTTAGCTCGTGCGATATGATCTGTAATCATTGGATCAAGCGCGCATAATCTACGACCAGGATTTTGCATGCAAGTTGGTGGGTCCATGTCAAGGCTTAAGTTTCGAGCTGATCACAAGACCTCTCTGGTATCGTGCACAGATGATGGATTTCTGAGGGTGAAAGTGATCGAAGGTTAAGCCAAAAATGGACCCGATAAGATTATAGATTATGGTCTAATGGGTTTATCGGGTCCGATTCTTTTGTTAAAAGGTGTGCTTGTTTGCCACCCGATATCTTTCTTATCCACTGGATCATCAGTTCATGATCCAACGGTCAATTTTGGACTGTTGGTCTTTTTGGCGGGCTCGTGTCCTTGATTACACTTTGTCGTTTTGTGACCTTGTTCTGGGGTGGCCTGTCATATTGGTGGGCCCCACAGTCACGGTCACCTTTGTATAATATTTCTCTTTTTATTGAATAAAAGGATCCACTCTTGCCTTAGCAAAAAAAAAAGGTATTTGAATTATTGCTTAACCTAGTTTCCATTAGTTTGAAGAGGTAGATCAGTGGTGCAGTAGTGAAGGAAAGTACTTCAGAAAATATTATGACAATGGACTCTATCTCATCTCCCTCATGGGATCGTGATTAGAGGGCCCCACTCTCACATCCCAAAAAACATAGTTTGCCTTTTGGTCATTGCATAACTTAGGGTTCATTCTTAGCTAGATCATTGTTTATGATTTATTGGAAGAACCTTCAGTTGTTATTTTTTTCCTTAAGTTTGTTTTAGCTTAAAAGGCATTCCATTTCATAGGTCTAGTCTTGAACAATAGATAGATTAGCTTCCTCAAAATTCAATTCATCTTTTCCATGTTGACATGTAGTGATGCATAAATGAAAAGAAAAATAGGTTTTGTTGCAGGGATTGTTGATCTACAGGAAGGAACTCATCCAACCAGCTTCACCTAGGTCATATCCACCTTCTTCCAAGGCATACCAGCTGATAGTCTGAACCTCTATTTTGAAACCATCGTGAGCAAGCCACCTTGGGAAAATACAACCTCTTTGGAGTGTTGGGCTTAGTCTTGCATAATTTGCATCTTCCCTACACCTTTCATCACCATCATACATCTCTCCAGTACCTCATATCACTTATATTTCCCCCTTAAGCCCTTCAACTAACTTCGTGTAGAAAACTAGGACATCCTATAGCAAATTAGGACATCCTGTAGCAGTTTCCTGTAGAAGCTACAGGATCTCCTGTAACAACATGTTTGACCGTATTCTGACCAAAGATGGTAGTATAGGAGCAGGTTAGGTCCTCATTTTGGATTCCATTTCTATCAGTGCCACCTAATATTAGCTCTCCCATGCCTTCTCCCTCTACAAGATGGGACAAAATAATAAAGCATTTACATTTCATAATTTAGCAATTAAAATATTCTTTTTCTACAAATGTAAAATGAGATAGTTAGTGCATGTATGAATGAATCCTAGAATGGTATAAAAATTTCCATTTCCAAACATTGCTAATATCTAGAGGATAAGTTGCAAGGTTAGCATAGTTATTTTCTACAAGTAATTTGTGTCATTTCCTAGCTAGATGACTTATGGAATTTCATAGCATTTACCATTCAATAACTTTCATTTCATAAATATGTAAGCATTTACGTTCCTACATTACAACTAGCTTTACATTCACTATCAGTAGTCACATTCCTTCTAGTTAATAGAAGACTCGTCTGGAACCCTAGTGGTCTAGTGCCCCAATTGAGAAGTGACAAGAGTAGAATGTTGCATTTGTTGTGTATATAACTATTGCGAATGGGTCCCCTAAGGTCAATTTTGGGGTTAAAGGCCCAAGTTTTGCATAAAGAATGTAAATTCTCCACATTTTGTGGTCACGGAGCACGAAGATGTAAAGAGTCATCAACGGTTTCCACCCTTAGTTTATGTAACTTGTGTCGACCTTATGAGATCCACCCTTGGTCCGTGGACCATGGGATTGTATAAAAAGTGAAGTCTGAGAAGAGTCTAAGGTAGTTTTAGTTCAATTTAGATATGCGTGAAGATTCATTGATGTAATGGGTCTTTGAGAGATAAGAGAAAAGAGTCTTAGCGTAGGAAACAGGCTTTGCAGCTATGTGTGCAGAGGCTTCGGGTAGAATTCTACAACTGAGTGCGCAGACCCCTGCAGCTGTGTGCACAAGGTAGTTAAAGTCTATGAAGGATATTTGAACATCATTAAAGAGAATTGTTCTGGAATTACTTGTGTATGAGCTATTTTACTTGTGTTATGAATGCATGCGATTATGTTATGTTGAATACTGTGTTTATGAATTAATGTTTTATTGATGCACGAATCTATGTGTTTTACTTTATTATATCAACACAATTAGGAATATTTGTTTACGTAGAGATAACCATAATGCATGTTGAATTTATCCACTCCTTAAGCTAATATGGGTAAATACAGTAGTAAGAATAATTACAGAGGCACGTAAGTGTGTGAATCACTTGTTTAGGGTACACAAAGGAAAATCACAGACCTTTGCAAAGGTCTCGAAGCCGAATAAGAGAAGTATATTGATAAGACCTAAAAGCTTATCGATCTGCATGAATAAAGGATTAGGGTATAAAATGACATCAGTACCATCTCTGGGTGCGGAAACTTGATTGCTGCATCCCCCCATATTGCTCCGAGTGAGACTTTAGTCCGTGCTTCACGAACTGATGCCGAAAGGGCTAGTAGTGTAAGGATTTTCTTGGCTAATTAATGTTGAACCTAGGTCAGGGCCCATCAAGCCAACAAATGGTTCTGTTGTCCGGACCGGGATATGCATAAAGAGATGTGTGATGTTGCATGAATAGAATCCAACTAAGAAGGATATCAAAGACTATTTGGATAGAAAGATCCACGAATTCACGACACAAGAGAACAGGAACCTGCGATTGATGAAAGAATGGTGGTTGGACAGATATCTATACACAGAGATACACGAGATCTTATTCTATTCCTTCCCGGTCGAGTTGTATTAGTGGATCACGAAATTGGCAGACGACCAAGGAAGGTGGAGGCTTGACAGTCCAATAGTCAGGACCCCAGAGTTAGTGTAGAGGTTATAAGCCTCTGAAGATAAGATCACATGCATTTTCAGTCATTGGCTCAATCATATCATAGGAGGGTTCGTGACAGAGTTCACGGTCGATACTTCGCTCAGTTAAGGCGAAGCAGAGCACAGCTTCTTCAAGGGGCCATGAGGTAATTATTTGAAGTCTTTGGGGTTACATGAAGTGGAGAGACCTTCAGGGATAGAGGGAAAACAAGCCTTGAATATAGCTTGCTAATTAAACCTCCTCTAAGTGACAATAAGGAAGAAACAAAGGCTTCTCCACAGAGCACTGTTCAATTGATAAAGCAAGGGTTCCCATGAATACCCCATCCACCCACACCACCTCCATATTCACCTCCATCATATACACCTTCACCTACACCACCACCACCTCCACCACTGTTCATATGGAAAACTCAATAAAGATACCTATGTTTAAGGGCTTGGGAAATGAGGATCCGGACCAGTTTTGGTTCATCACAAAGGCTATATGGGAACCTCAAGGTATCATAAATGATCAAATGAAGAAAGAAACATTGGTTAGCACTTTTTAGGAATGCATGCTAACATGGTACATTAAGTACTACACTGATAACTGGATGTTTTCATTGGTAGATACCCTGACCAGATTGAATAAGGAATTCAATAGACCTAATTCTGAAGCACAAACAATTGTGGGATTCAAAGAGATCATGATGAAGCCTGGCGAGACACCCTAGGATATGGATCAGAGATTAAAGTGTACAATATTCGAAGTTAACATGAATCTTATAGATGGGTAGCATCGCGAATGGTTTGTGGCTTCGCTCCTACCTCATCTAAGGGTTGCGCTATGACAGCAAAAGATTGGGACCCAGGTGGAAGTCTTGGAAATTGTGATGAGATTGCATGAGACACTGATCCAAGATGCTAATCTAGGGGTTCAGTAGATTCATGCGTAGTTGCAGAACCTTTTCCTAAAAATGCAGAGTCTGAAGAAAGATAGAACAACTCGGCTAGATGTGCGCGAAGAAGTTTGGTGCCTAAAGTGCAAAGGTCAGTGGCATGACAAAGATCACTATCCAGTCTCCATAAATTATGTTGCAGCAAGAGGACTAAGGGATTTGAGGCTAGAAGCTCCAGTACGGACAAGTACAAGGCCCATGCTATTGTGTGCTATCTGTTAGGTAGCTGGAAAACATGTGACAGTCAATTTCCATTTGCTACAGAAATGCATACAGACACAACAACAAATCTTCTACAACTTTTGTCAATCATTGGGTGATGATGAGTGCAATTGTCATATTTATGAGTTAATGATGGATAGAATGCCCGCATATAGGGTGCAGGAAGAAACTTGGCCTCTAAACCAAGTTGTTGGGGGAGCATGAGGCGAATAACAGAGGTGTAGACGAGGTCGAGGTGAAGGAGGACCTGGTAGAGGTCAAGGACAAGTCATTTGTTACAATTGTGGAGGGCTGAGAAACTATGCGTGAGATTGCTTGAATCTGACATGCCTATCATTCTGCTATTGTACTCAGTTTGACCATGAAAATGAAGATTTCCTGGTATTGCTAGCTAACATATGTGAAAAGGGGGTGTAGCCTCTGCAGCCGACTCAGAACCTGTAGATGATGAGGGTTGAGCCTTGCGAAGAGGATCCCAAGGTAAATATTGTGTTGCTGAGTGGGATGACAACTTGCAAAGATAAGGGGAAGAAAACTGAAGAAAGTGAATGGGTCCGAAAAGCTCCAGAAAATGAGGTCATGTTTTATTTGAAGCATGCACGGGATATATTTATGGAATCAAAGAAAAGCTTCACTGAGGCCTTTGCCTTAGGAGGTCAGGACCAACCAGCTGAAGAGATGGACCCTTCCATGCTTACTGCTTTCTTGGAGACCTGTATGAAGCTATTTCATAACAACAAGGCTATGAAAGGACTACAGGAACTGATAAATAAGTGTGTTGGGAAAGAAAATGTTCCTAATGGACCATGCATAGTCACGAAGATTGGTAAGCTTAAGGCAAGAATGGGGTGTGAGATGAGGCTCACTGTGAAGATAGGAGAAGATGAGATGGATCAAGTAATTTTGGATCTGGGGTGCGAATGTATTACCTAAGCAGACTTGAGAGTGGATGGGAAACCTGCGTTGTCGTGGTCTCTAATTTAGTTTAGAATGGAAAACTAGCAAAAAATCATCCCCGTGGGAAGATTGTAGGGAGTGACAGTTGATATTGAGGGTGTGAACACATTGGTTGATTTTGAAGTGATAGAGATTGTGGATGACATCAATCCCTACCCTATGCTCCTTGGGATCATTTGGGCCACGGAAATGAATGGGGTAACCAATTTGAAGAAGCGAAAGATGATATTTGAGAAGGAATCGCTTCGCATAGTAGTGCCCTTGGACCCTGCAGAAGGACCGTGCTATACTAATCTGGTCCGCGATTAAGAAAGCAATGATGATTTGGACCAGATTTATAAGATAACGGCATGAGATCAAGATTAGGTGAATCCAACAGCAGATGGATGCATTGCTTGGGACCGCGAAAGTTCCTGCAGATCAAGTTCATATGAGGAGTTGGAGCATTGGCAGAATTAACTACATGAAGTATCTACACTATGCTATAATATGATGACCAAGTTGTTGTGCTATGTATCATCAGAGGTAAGAAATATGCCTTACTATGATGGTCTAATTGATGTCGATAACTTTTTAGATGCATTCGAAAGTGATGTGACACAGAATCATCGCTTCCAGGCATTGGATTGGGCACTACGGGGTACACCTATGGGATGGTGTGATACGCACAAATATAGTTTTGATTATTTGTGCCTATACATAAAGATGATGAGATTATGGTTTGGCCACCTGCAAGTACAACTAATATAGAAGTATGATGGAAGTAATGATCCATGTGATCACCTAGCCAAATGGACTAAGGTTTATGGAGCGGTGCCTCAACCTAAATGGGTGCACCTGTTTTGTCGTAATTTGGATGTAATATTGATGAACTGGTACTTGGAGATAGAGCTCCACCATGGCACTGAAGAATGGCATGTTTTGCGATAGGGATTTTTGGTGATGATTAGCTTTGAGGATGGGTTTGAAAGTATTAACGAGGCATTGCAGGAAGTTAAGGTAGCAATCTTTAGAGTACCGCAAGATCCCTTGGACTTAACTCAATTGGAATGGAGCAGCCAAATCAGCGATGCGCTGGAGTGCTACAATGTGATTGTCGAAGAAGAGGATGAGGACCTGAGGAACATTAACATCCCAGAGACTGAAGGTTATCGTGAAGTTGAAGGACAACAAATTGAAAATCTCGATATCACCGCACTGCTAAAAACAAGAAAAGTAAACATTGGCATAGAGGCAGAGCCGAAGATTGCAAATATTGGGGACTACTGGGATGGCGCAACAATAGATAAGGTCGTTGAATTGCTCCACGAATACCATGACTTGTTCCCTACGATGTTCTCAGACCTAAATGGGATAATAGGAGACCTTGGGGTTATGAAAATTATGGTGAAACTAGATGCGAAGCAGATCAAGCAAAGGCCTTACTACCTCATTCTGAAGTATAAAGAAAGGATCCACTTAGAGTTGGATAAAATGTTTACCGCTGGTATTATTGAATCTGATTAGGTAAGCCCAATAGTAGTTTAGGACAAGAAACAGAAGGATGAAATAAGGGTATGCTTAGATCTCAGGAAGTTGAATGACACCTGCATACATGATCCCTTGCCAACTATGTTCACTGATGAAGTGTTGGATAATGTAGGAGGATAAGAGGCATATTCGTTCATGGATGGGTTCTCGGGGTACTATCAGATCAAAATTGCGCCAAAGGATAGAAGTAAGCCAACCTTCACCATGGAGTGGGGGTGCTTCCAGTATACCATAATCCATTTTGGTTTGAAGAATGCGTCGGTGATATTTTCGCGCGTGGTTATCGCAGCATTTAAGGACTTCATTCACAAGTTTCTCGAAGTATATTTTGATTATTGGACAGTATTTGAGCTAGTGAAACACCATGTAGCTAGTCTACGCTTGATTCTGGATACATGTAGGAGGTATCAAATCATGCTCAATTTGAAGAAATGTTTGTTCTATGTCCTTTCTGGGATCTTTCTGGGTCATGTGGTGTTGGGAACAGGTCCACTAGGGTCAATTTTGGGGTTAAAAAACCAATTTTTGGGGCAGAAAGCCCAAATTTTGTGTAAAGAAATGTAAAGTGTTTGCATTTTGTGACTACAAAGTGTGAAGATATCAAGAGTCAAAAAGGGTTTCCACCCTTAGTTTAGATAGGTTGTGTCTGCTTAATGAGATCCACCCTTGGTCTGCAGACCATGAGATTGTATAAAAAGGAAGTCTTAGAGAAGTCTAAGTTAGTTTTTAAGTTAAGTAGAGTTGATGGAGGTAGAGTCATTGATGAGTGTGTAAGGAGCTAAGAGCGAGAGTCTTAGTGTAGGAAGAAGGCTCTGCAGCTGAGTGCACAGAGGCCTAGGGTAGAAGTCTGCAACTAACTGCACAGACCCCTGTAGCTGTGCGCGCAGGGTAGTCAGAGTCTGTATTGAAAATATGGATCATTAATAAAGAAACGTATTATGAAATCACTGTGTATTTTACTTTTGTCAGTTGCATGTGATTATGTTATGTTAAGCACTAGGTTTATGTTTTATTGGTAAATTGATGCGCGGATCTATATCCTCTGTTATATGAACACAAGTAGAGATATATGGTTACGCAAGGATAATCTAAATTGCATGATAGAATTAGCGAACACTTAAGATAATTTAGAGAACTATACAACAGAGTAGTTACAGAGGTGCGTAAGTGTTGAAATTGCTTGTTAGGATTACACGAAGGTAGATTTTCGACATTCGTAGAGGTTATGAAAGAATAATAGAGAAGTACATCGATAATCCATAAAATCTTATCGATCTACATGAAGGTAGGGTTAAGGTCTAAAACCAACATCATAACCATCTCAAGGTGCGGAAACTTGGTTCCTACATACCCCCATACTACTTTGGATGAGACTTCAGTCCACACTTTGCGGATTGATGCCGAAAGGGCCAGTAGTGTAGGGATTTTCTTAGCTGAATAAAGTTGAACCTGGGTCAGATCCCATCAAGCCAAAAAATGGTTCTATTTCTAGCACCAGGATCTGCATAACGAGATGTGTGATATCGCATCACTGGAATCCAACTAAGAAAGAGATCAAAGACTGGTTGGATAGAAAGATCCATGACTTTGCGGCACAAGAAAATAGGAATCCATGAATGGCAAAACAACAGTGGTTGGACAAATTTCTATACACAGAGATACACGAAATCTTCTTCTGTTCCTTCCTGATTGAATTATATGAGTGGATCACGAAGTTGGCAGATGGTCAAGGAAGGTGGAAGCTAGGGGTGCAATTGTCTGGACCCCGGAGTTAGTGCAGAAATTGGAAGCGTCTGAAGATAAGATCATGCACGTTGTTGATCATTAGCTCAACTATATCATAGGAAGGTTTGTGATAGAGTTCGTTGTCTATACTTTGGATAGTTACAATGAGCCAGATAAATTCCTCTTCAAGGGGCCGCGAGGTAAGTATTTGAAATCATTAAATACTTGAATTAAGATGTTGTTGTGTGAAAAATGGGTCATCCAGTTACTTTGATGTTTGGAGCTACGTGAAGTGGAAGGTCTTTCAGGGATGGAGGAAGAAAAGGTCCTAATTATAGCCTGTTGATTGAGCCTCCCTTGAGTAATGAGGAAGGAGCAGCACAGGATTTTCCATTAAGCGTTATTCAGTTGATAAGACAAGGGTTCCCACGAATACCTACACCACCTCCATCCTCATCCCATCCATCCACACCACCTCCATCCTCATCCCATCCATCCACACTACCTCCATCCTCACCTCCATCGCTTACCCCATCACCCACACCACCAACACCTCCACCATTGTTCAACATGGTGAACTTCGTAAAGCTACCTATATTCAAGGGCATAAGAAATGAAGATCTGAACCAGTTTTGGTTCGTCACGAAGGATAAATGGGAAGCTCGGGGTATCACGAAAGATCAAATGAAGAAGGAAAAATTTGTTAGTGCTTTGCAGGACCATGCACTAAAGTTGTACATTAAGTGCAATATTGATAACTTGACGTCCATATTGGAAAATATCTAGACTATGTTGAGTAGGGAATTTAGTTGACCTAAGTGTCAAGCGCAATCCATTGTGGGATTCAAGGAGATCATGATGAAGCCTAGGGAGATACCCAAGGATTTGGATAAAATATTGAAGTGCACGATCCGTTAAGCCAACATGAACCTAATTGATGGGCAGCACTGCAAATGGTTTGTGGCCTCACTCCTACCCCACCTAAGGGTTGCACTATCAAAACTGAAGATTTGGACCCAAGAGGAAGCTCTCAAAATCATGATGAGACTACATGAGACACCAATGTAGGATGTTAATCTGGGTTTTTAGCCAAAGCCTAAAGAAAGACAACAACTCAATGAGAGATGCGTGAAGAAATCTGGTGCTTGAAATGCAAAGGTCTGGGGCATGACAATGATCAATGTATAGTATTTGCGAATTATGTTGCAGCAGGGGGACCAATGCCTCTAAGGCCATAGGCTGTGTTATCACTCAGGTTGTTCCCTGCCTCCTGAAGGGAATACAGCCGAGGTAACCACTAACCAGTCTTTTAGCTACAGGTTCTAGCCTACCTGCAACCAGAGAGGGCTCTCTCTTTGTAATTTAGCTTTGTTTAGGGGTATTTTAGGATAGTTATGAGGCACATAGTTTGATTTTTAGTTTGTTGGATGGTGATATCAAATAGAGATGGGATGCAAGTCTAAAAATGGTTTATAACATTGGGCAATGGGGTCAAAGATGATGTACTGCTGAAGTGTTTCTTTGGTAAAGGGCAATGCTACAGAGCAAGAGAATCAGTCTTGGAACAATTTTTAGATCTGGAAGTTCATGGAATGTAATCCAAGGGACTAAGGGTAGTCAAGGATCCTTGATCATGCTGGCAGAGGGAGGGTGGCTTGAGTATTATCAGGGAGCAATTAAGAATTCCAAAATAGTATTAAAAATGAAAGAGTTAGTGAAAACAGGAGCAGCTAAGAATTCCTATTTATGACTAACTCTGAAGAAAACATAATTAATAGCAGAGATTGAACACAGAGTGTATTTAAACAAATTCTGGGCTATTCTTTTTCTCTGTTACTAAGACTATGAAACATATATGAAATTTGCAAATATAGAAAACATAAACGCAAGTTAGAGCAACTTATTGATCCATAGAAAGACACGGGAATTCTGTAGCATTTCCCAGAACATCAATTCCACATTCAGACGGTGCAGCAACCATGAACTTCAACAGCCATTTGTATTAGACAGTCTCAAAATTACAGCGCAGTCCAGAGAGAAAATCACCAACCCCAAATACATTTTATGGGGAAGTATTTATACAAAGACACAAAATATCTTGTAGATAAGTCTTCATGCAATAACTCCCTTCACCAACTCTTCAGAAGAAGTAAATGAGAGAAATAAATGTCATAGTAAATTTTGGTGTGCTAGTTGTCCAATTTGTCAGGAATATTTGAATTTTTGGACTAAGTGAGTCGGCTGGTGGCTGTGTATTCAGTCTGCGTTTCCAGCTTTTTTTGCCTTGATGCATTGCTGCGTTGTTGTCCTCACCTTGTCATCAGTGCTTGGTTTTTCATTTAATGAGCTGCAGACTCAATTTGACTCCCTTTTTCTGTTGTTTTTATGCTTTGACAAGTGGCCCGTGCCTTTGAATTTGCTGACTTGTAACTTGTAGCTGACCCAAAAAGAGGAAACAGAAACTGAATCAACTTGGTAAAATTTCCAGCATTCTCTACCACCAGTCTTCTGTAGGCAACTGATGTCTTTGTATTTTTATCCGTGTTTCATCGGCTTCAGTATATCTATAAACGTTGGTTTGAACCTCAAAAAGGTGATTTATCTCATGTTCAATATAGAATAGATTTTTAAATTTATCATAAAGATTTTGTCCAGAGGGGGGCCCTGTTTCTTTTGAGGTGCTAGAGGATGCTGTGATTTGATTGGCAACATAGTTATTCACCTTGTTGGCATACTATTCATGCGTTAGCAGCCTTCCACTGCTGGTTAATAAGCTGGGGAGTGCTTTGCTCTGCAATGCTGCAAACTTTATTTTGAAGTCATTTATTTTTGCCTGCATTTCCTGGCACTTTCTTTCTAGAGTCTGCACAAAATTTCTCAGGGTCAGCACCTTCTTTACTAACAAAATGGTATTTGTCCTGTTCCTGATATCTAGGGCCACCAGCTATTCCTTGGTATGAGTACTTAAAAATTGAATCATTCTGTTGGCCTATTCAGGCATGTTTCCCAATGTTGCTCTAGCCTCTTGAGTATCAAATTGAGCTTGGCCTATCAAATCTATTTGCTCATGTATAGTTTGGATTGATTGCCATTGGTCATTGATAGATTGGCCAATCTTGGCCCACAAAATTTTCTTGATCTCAGCTAGAGTTTTATCTAGAGTAAGCTCCTTTTCTAAGGACTTTATTTTATTGTCCAAGGCTTTTATCTCCCTTGTTTTCTCAGCCACTGTTACCTTGGACTTGTCATAGCTTACTTCAAGTTTGGCCAACTTTTCCTTGGCCTCTTTCAACTCTGTCATTTGGACTTCTAGCTCTTTGACTGCTTTCATCATTTCTTCCATACTTAAGCTAGATTATGGTGTTGTTGTTGTTGCTACTACTGTAGCATCTGTAGTTGATGTAGCTGTTGTTGATGCTGGAATGACTGGAGGAATTGCTGCTGCTGCTATGGGAAGGGCAGTGGGACTGTTGGAGCTGTTATAGGTGGCTGGGAGGTCGACTCTCCCTGCTTGCCTTGCAATTCTTTCTCCAACTCTTCCTCCATTTGAATTATCCTTTGATTCGTCCTCATGAGCAAATCCATTGTATCTTCACCTTCTTTTTCTTGCACAAGTTCTTTAGTTTGAGGGTGCATGGTTTTAGGTAGCCTTAGCTATTTTTTAAGTGCAGCAATATATTCTTCTTTTTTCTTTATGAGGGCCTGGATGCCCTTGGAATCCTTCTTAGGATCATGCCCTGGTTCCACAATGATTTCCTCCAATGTCTTTATTCTGTTGTCCTTGGCCGAGGAAGACATTCTCTCTAAATCTAATTGAGTATTTGTATTTTTCAATGATTCCTTCAATTGATGGGCCAGCATTGCCTTGTCTGCTAGAGTAGCATAGACCATCTCATCTGTTTGCTTGTGTAGTTCAATTTGGTCCAGCGGGTGTATGTCCTTGTCGAGTACCTCTAAGTTTGTCTTTATATAATATGCAACTGTCTGTGGCTGTGGTATCTTAGGCTTGAAATGAGCTAAGATCATTTTCTCCTCCTTGATGTCATAAGCTGCCATTAATCTCTGCTATTTGGAAAGTGTTGTCTTCAGAAATTGATCATACAACTGTATTCTCAATAGCTCATTCTAAGCCTTGATTTCCATGAAAGTTCCTTTTATGCCAGATGGCTGTGCACCTTGCTGCCTTGAGGAGGAGACCTCCATACCATGTTGCCCCTCTGTTTCTTGTCTGTGAGAGCTAGTGGCTGTTTGCTGGTTGGTTTCCCTTTCTCTTCTTGGGCTCTCTACTACTTCTTCACTAATTTCCTCCTCAATTTGAGGATCAATTCTTTGCCTTTTTGCCTCTAGCTGCTGTGTTGAGCCACTAGTGGGTGTAGTTTCTTCCCTATCCCACTTCTTGCCTCTTTCCTCATTGAGAGGAGTCTGTAAAGATGGTACCTGTGGAGCCTCTGTCTGCAGCGGAGGGGTTTGCCCTTGACTCTGTTCTGTTGAAGTAATTAGTTGTTCTGTCATTGTTTCTTGCTCTGCATCAACTACCTCCTTGCCCTTTGTTGTCCCTGTTGCTAGTGTAGACCTTTCTTGGGCAGCTTGTGGAGCAGCAGCTGATGTGCCCTCTCCCACTTGCTTTGGCAGTTTGAATGTCACCTACTCAAAAGAATCCAAGTCAAGAGTTTTTTCCAAATCTTTGACATTTTGCTCCATTATTTCTTCCTGAGTGAACTCTTCAACTAGTGTGCCTTGCACCCACTCATCTTGATTAGCAAATTGTTCAATCTGTGGGATTTTGCAATGTTCATAGGCTGACAGCCTATATTTTATTTTTCTGGCATTGATAAAACCATTTGGGTCATAAGGTACCCACCAAAAACTTCTTTTTAACTTGAGTTTCTCCCCCAATATTTGATCAGCATCTTGTCATCCTTCTTTTTGTTCATGACAAAGGGGCCTGATTGGTCTTTGAATTTCAACTGAGCCTTTTTCTTAGTGCTATGAAAATGAGTTAAATCAGAGTTGATGAATTTCCTATAATATTCTAAGGCAAACAGTCTCATTGGCACATATCTTGGCAGCCTGTAGGGACAGAGCTCACAACCATATATCCTAATAACAGTGTGATTCTGGTAAAAGTATGAGTCACCTATTCTGTAATTCTTTGAAAGCTGTAATATTTTCTACATGTCATAGGATAGCCTAGCAGGAGGAGTTCTCATTAGGAGACAAGAGACTGGATAGACAAATAGGTCAATGAACTCATAGTAAGAATAGGGGGAACTGTGGACTTCATGAAAGACTAAGGTCCAAAAAATCACAGACCTCTTTTCTCCTTTGGCGTCCAGTCTTTTAATGGGGCATTGGAAACAGTCTGGCTGATAATACATGAATAGATGATAGATGTAAGATGAGTATTTGAAGACTCCCTCCCTATCCAGTTTTAGCAGTTGGTCATGTATCTTATTGGCAATGAATTGGGCATAGTTGTATTTGACAGCAGGGGGCTGTCCTGGGGTAAATGCTGACAGCAAGACCAATATAGTATCATCAATATGCTCACTTGTCTTGAAGCCCAGTACATAAGATATCATATCTACTAGTAGTTTTCCCACTTCATTGAAACATACATAGAGAAAAGGAGGTGGCGCTGTAGGCTGGCGGTCTGCTCTCATGAATTTTTTGGCAATTCTGGTTATCTCTGAGCTGGAGAGTTTAGGACCTTCATCAAGCAGGAAGTTCATAGAGAGAGGGACCGGAAGCTGAGTTTGCTTGAAGTTCAGCATTTGATTGATAGAGTCAGAAGTTATCTGGAAGAGGATGCTCCCAGATGGAGACTTGACTGCCCTTTGAGTTGAGTCATAGTTTTCACAACAGAGGTGAATGATTTCAGGGAAGACATTGACAGAAGGGAGGAAGTATATGGGCAGGTTTGATTCCCAAATTCCATAAATGTCACTGTTGTTCGAATAACTATTCCTCAACTGACAGAAATTTTGTAGGTGGTTTCTGTCATCAACCAAATCCTGAATCAAGTGATCCTTGTCAGCCAAAGTTAATGCTTCTAGTTCCTTGTGGGGTACATTGAGAGGAGTAATATTGAAGGCTACTGGAGTGGCCATCTTTAAATTCTGTGTGTTTGTAATCTAGAATTTGGATTTGTGCAACAAATGAAAACTAAAAACGGCCTCTGAGGCTTTGTCAAGGGACTGGCAGACTGAGATTTGATATAGAACTGACCTCACTATGTAAAGTTTATGGTAAAACAACAAATTTTGCAAAGTTTAGACAGGGTTTTTGAATGAATTTGCTTTCTTTACAGGTTCTATGAGTAAAATGCAGAGGAAATGGGATTGAGTTTTAGCCAAACGAGCGAGACTTTGCAGAGGATTTTAACAAATGAACTCAATGCATGGGCAGTTTGGAGAATCTGCCGGCGGAAATGGGATCAAAGTGCGTTTTAATGGCCAGTTTGCAGAGAAGGGCAAAGTTTGTCGGTTTGCTTTTGGACAATGGCTCAGATAGTAAATTAACAGGTGGTGATGCACAGGTAGGATTGAAATTTTCTTTGAATTTTAGTTCCTCAGTCGATTTTAATGGCGAATTTTTGAAAAAACAGGGTTTATGGTGAACAATGGGTAAATACCTGTTTTTGATGGTGCAGAGGGCAATCAACAGGTAAAATGCTGAGCTGAGGGGCTGAATTTGCAGGAGAAAACTTGCTTGGTTGGTTAATTGGAATTCTGGAGGCAAATTCATCGTAAACGCCATGCGCATTCTCCACGGGCGCATAACAGAAAATGAACAAAACCCGTCGTTTTCATGACTTTTTAACGAATTTTGGACATTTTAGCGCTTTTTGGCGATTTTTGGGATGATGTCATCATGACGTATTTTGGTGCGTAGCGGGTACGGAGGGTAACGTGGCAGCTGACGTGTATGATGACATAGCGGACGACACATTGGCAGGGCGGTGATGTCAGCGGGTGATGTGGCAGTGGTACAGAGCATCGGCGGGTGAAGTAGACACGACGTCACCGGGTGACGTGGGCCTGACGTCAGGGGGCAGGTGGCGGGCAGTAAGCGGTTTTCCTCGCACCGCCTTTGGCCCAGGGTGGTTTTGCAAGGGGGCGCTCCGATCACACCGGGAGATTGACGCATGGTGAGGGTATGGCAACAATACCGCCCATCCCTCGGACATTAACCCTTGGCAGATCGGGGCTTGCGATATCGCCACCAGTCGTCAGATCTACGACGCGGGATCGGAAGGTCGTCGGGAGTTTAGAGCTGCGGAATTTGGAATGAGGGGGGGCGCGCGCAATATTTAAATGTTTTAATAATGTGCCAGGGTTTAAAACTTTGGGTTATATGGGTTTTATGCATTTTGTTGAGGCAGGTATGGTTATTAGTTCAACCATATGTCAAAATAATCCCATTATATACATGCGCGCGGGGTTATTTACATGGTTTTAGGTGGGTGGGTTAGCAGGGTTATTTATCTAACCAGGAGTTGGAAAACCCCAAGGTTTATACGCGGAAGGGTTAATACTAAGGTCCCAAATGGACCTAATATTCCCCGAAAATTGTATTGTATGGCTATAATTGCCAATGGGTAGGGATATTTAGATTTTTTTGGTTTTTATATAGTTTTTGTAAAATAGGGGTGGGGAAAATGATTGAGAGAGCTAAATAATAAAGTTAAATGTTAATATGACTTTATGGAATGAAACTACATGAATAAATGCTAAGTTTACAGAGTGAAAACTTAGGCATAGGGAAATGAAAGGGGTATAGAGTGATGATTTTTACACAAGAAATGTGGCTTATTTTAACTAAGCAAACTTAGAGTTCAACTTAGCATTTCTCATAAAATGAAGTGAAGTAGGGCTATGGGGCAGATCCCAAGGTCCTTGGGGGAATGTTAGTGAATGGTTTCTAGGAGAATGAAAGGGGAAGTTAGTCATGCTTCCACTGTTCAGCAACCAAGAAACTGCCTTGGTACATGTGTCATTGATGAGATGAGTCTTTCTTGACAATACAAAAAGTAATCATAAACTTGTTTCTGCAACCTCCAATTTCCTACCCAGCCTACACCTAGCATTTTTTCTTCCTTTGGATTGGGTGCATTTGGACTAGCAAACCCTGATTTTCCTCTTTTCTTTTGACTGCCCTCCTATCTCAGTCTACCCTTACCTCTTCCAAGGACCCAGATTAAGCAGTTGGGCTCCTTATTTTCTCTACCTATCTACTCATCTGCCAAGCTTGAACTGCTTGGACAAATCTTTATTCTCTATTCTAAAGACAAGTAAATTCAAACATGATCTAGCCAGGATTGGACTGTCTTGCTATTCATCAACTGTATGCAAAATCAACCATCTGTACAGAATGGAGTTCTGTAGCAATGGAACAGTAGTGGCATTTCAACTGGCACACTTTCCTGGTCTCTTGTTTTGGGGTTCATTTCTATTATTTTTTCTGACCAATTTACTCTTTTTGCCCTTTGATTTTTCTTTTAGGGAATACCCTCTTTACATTTTTTAATTTTCTTGATTTTTTCTTACAAAATATGGAACCTTTGTAGCATGAAAAGATGAACATATTTGATTCTTCTACTGTCAATCATGAAAAATGAAACCTATTGGTATAGGAACCTAACAGTGGCTCCACTTGGGGATGGCTTTTCTTGGTGAAAAGCCAAGAATAGCAGGTCAGATGGCCTTATTTTCAACACTTGTTGTAATCTGAAAAATTCTTCCTTTGTTGTACACTAAATGGTTCTTCTGCAAAATTTGAGTGTTTCTCATGCATTCATTCACTTAGTTGCAGCTCTGTTTAGGTTACTCTGCCTGAATATTTAGTCACCATCTTCACAACTCCCAAGCTTTCTTCTTGATCTCTTCTGATAAATTGAAAATATACACAAAAAGGTGGTACAATTCCTTGTCTTTCCCTCAAAATTTGTTGCATCTGATTCCCTATTATGTTGCTGTAATAAATTGCAGAAAATAAATAGTATTATGTACAAACTAAAGTGTTGATTTCTTTAACAAACAGGATCAAAATAATGTTTCAGTATCCGACCATTTACTGGTCCATCATCTGCCTCTGTGCCATCCAAGCTTTTCAGAAAATAGGTGTTATTACCCTGCACAGTCTAAATAAGAAATGGTCCTTTCCAAAGAAAATGAAATTTGCCATGTTTCCCTTTATCCTCTCTTCTAGAATCCCACTTTAACACTTTATCCCCAATGAAGAAATCCTTAGCTTTGGTTCTTTTATCAAACATATTTTTCAGTTTTTCTTGTAGAACCTAACTTCTCTGATACACTTCCTCTCTAGTCTGCTGCAAGTGAATAGTTTTATTGATCCTTCTCTGAATATCATTAGGCTCTGCTTGTATTTCTTGCAGCAACTTTATGACTGGGATTCCCAAAGATGAAGGGAATTTTGCCTCCATTCCATAAACCAATTCAAATGGGCTTGTTCCAATAGATCTTTTGGTGGTCAATCTATCTGCCCATAGTGCATTTACAAGCTTCTTATGCCAATTATTTTTATTCTCCTCCAAGACCTTTTTGATGATATTGATTAGGATTTTGTTGGAGGACTCAGCTAGACCATTACCTTGAGGGTAATAGGCTATGGAGTGGCCCAAGGTAATGTGGTACTTGTGGCAAAAACTGATCATTCTTTTGGACTTAAAGGTAGCTGCATTGTCTGTAATAATATATTCCGGAAGCCAAATCTAAACAAGATGTTGGTTTCTACGAATTGTATGATGATTGAGTCATTGGCTTGCCTGCAAGGGGCAGCTTCTACCCACTTGGTAAAGTAATCAGTGGCTATCAAAATCCACTTGTGTTGGCCAGAAGAGGAAGGGTGGATTTCCCCAATGAAGTCTAAGCCCCATTGTTGAAATGGTCTTTCCGTTGAAATGGGCCTGAGGGGTAAAGGTAACAACTTTCTCTTGCCTTCAAAGATCTAGCATTTGTAGCATGAAACTACAAATGTTTTCACATCAGCAAACAGGGAGGGCCAATAAAAACCAGCTCTTAGAATCTTATCAGTTGTTGACTTCCAATACAAGTGTCCTCCATAGTCCCCTGCATGAAATTCCTTAAGTATTTTGTCAGTTTCATCCTGAATTACGCAACTCAGCAAAATACCTTCATGGTCTTTCCAAAATAATGCATTGTCTTTAATACAAAACTTTGATGCCTTCATTTTCAAGAATCTCTTTTTAGTTCTGGATAACCCTGGAGGAGCTTACAGGTTTAATAATATAAAACATATGTCAGCATACCAAGCTGATTGTAAAAAGGCTTGATTGATCTGTGGAGTCGCCATCTCCCGCTCGTTATCCAGTCCATTGATGTCAAGGGCTTGAAAATTGGTTTCAGTCATTAGCTTAGCTAACCCTTGTCCTTTTATGAGTTTTGTAGGCTTGATTTCAATGTCATACTCTAGAATGTTGGCTACCCATTTACCCCTTTTACCCTCAATTCCCTCTTGAGTTAGAATGTCCTTAACCACAACATTTGGAACATAGGCTATCACATGAGAATACAAGATATAAACTCTGAAATCCTTGATGGCTTTTACAAGGGCATAAGCTTGTTTTTCCATGATCTGATATTTTAGTGGAGCATCTCTAAGTGCTTTGCTAAAAAAGGAAATGGGCTTCTCACACCCTTGGTCATCATTTTGCAATAGGACAACAACAATAGTATGCTCAGATGCAAAGGAAAAGATCATGAAATCTCTATCAAACTTGGGGCTTGTGAGGACCGGTGTTTTTGTTAAAGCTGTTTTGATGTCCTCAAAGGCTTTTTTAGCTTCCATTGTCCATTTGACTTTAAAATCTTTCTTGAGCATATTATTCAGCAGTCTTATTAGTTCAACCAAATTGGGAATGAATCTTCTTAGGAAATTGATCTTTCCTAGAAAGGCTTGCAGTTCTTTGATGTTTCTTGGGTGAGGTACTTGGAGGATAGCCTGAATTCTATCCGGGTCAATTCTAATGCCATCTTTTGAAATTATGTGGCCTAGGAGCTTACCTTCTTCTAGGCCAAACAGTGATTTCTTTGGGTTCAATGATATGCCATATTTTCTGCAAATTAGGAACACTAGTCTCAGGTGCTTTAGATGTTCTTGGTCCGATTTTGAAAAAGCAGTGAGATCATCAAGATATATGACTAAGAAATAATGGATTTCTTTTGCAAAGGCTATGTCCATCGCTCTTTGAAATGTGACCCTTGCATTTTTGAGTCCAAAAGGCATTTTGACCTATTTGAAGGTTCCCCAAGGTGTTGTAAAGGTGGTTTTGTCTTGATCATCCGGGTGTACTAAGATCTAATTGAATCCTGAGAATCCATCTAGCAATGAGATCCTAGAAGCCCCCACTACCCTTTGAGGGATATGATCCATTTTTGGTAATGGGTAGTGGTCTTTGAGATAGACTTTGTTCAAAATTCTCAAGTCAACACATAGTCTTATCTCTCTTGTTTTCTTCCTAGTAGGCACTAGATTTGAAATCCACTCTGAGAACCTGATTGGTGCAATTATTCCAGCTTCATACATTCGTTTAACTTCCTTTTCAATCAAGGGAAGGAGGACCGGATTGACCCTTCTAAGCTTTTGTTTAAAAGGTTTTTGATTCTCTTTCAAAGATATAGTATGTTGGATGACAGAAGTATCATAGGACTTGAGGTCTTCATAACTCCAGGCAAAGACATCTTGGAACTCTTTAAACAATTCAATGTATTTCAGCTTCTGATCAGACAGTAATGCTTTGGAGAGTTTTACCATTTTGGGATTTTCTGTGGTTCCAATATTGCAGTCCTCAATTTCTGCATTCAAAGGTTGCATTTTTGGTTTTCTTGCGAGGTCATTTGAATCAAATATTTCCTCTAAAGGAGTTAAGCCCGTGGGTAGAAAATTATCCTTTAGTTCAATTACTTCAGATTCTCCCACAGCCATTTCATGAAGGTCTGTTTGCTTCAGATCTTGTAAATTTTTATAGTCAAAGGTTGTTGGGTGCAAAATCAGATTTGTTGTTTCAGCTGATATAGTCTGCTCACCTTTGTTTATTTGTTTTTGTTCATTAATGGTGCTAGTTTCAATGTTTATACTTGAGAATTCTTCTTTCAAAGTGAGGAAATTATTTATCTGTGTATCATTTTCAAAGACCTGCCAATTTTTTACATTATCTGGGACAACAGGTCTATGTTTGATTTCAGCAGTGAAGTGGTGGTTGGGCTCAAATGGTAGCTTGCAAGTGCTGGCAAATGTTGACAAACTATGTGCATGTAAATTGTGCTTTCTAGGAATTTTGGTGAGCTGAGATTTTGAGAAGGTGTTAAGTATTTCAATGGCTGCCCCTATGTAAGCTCTCAACCTAAAATCATTTGTAACAAAATTTCCCTTCATTTGTTGGATAATCAAATCTGAATCCCCTAGAATTGAAACCTTGGTTGCCCCTAGACCTTTGATCAGTTTGAGTCCTAACAAAAGGGCTTCATACTCGGCCATATTGTTTGTACATCTGAAATTTAACCTATATGCATGACCTTCAGCATGGTTATTTTGCATGTTGTACGTCCAAAATCCTGCCCCTGCTCCTAATTTGTTTACTGAGCCATCAAACTCCAAGTACCATAAGATTTCTTGGTTATGACTAGCCTTACGAGCTTTGGAAGCTTGTTCACTGGGTAGATTTGGCTCTTGTAACTCATATGATATGTCATTTTCATTTGTTGTATCAATCATATCAGGGATTTTTTTATCTTGGGCACTAGATTATTCATTCATGCTCTCTGTTTGTGCTGTTATCAGGAGTTTGACATCAGTTTTGGGACACATGTCAGCATTGTATAAGATGAATGAATCCATGTCAGAATGCATAGAATAGATGGGGAAGTTTTGGGGTTTCTCTTGACTGCTCACCACATATTTCATTAATGTTTCCCGGTATAATCTCTTTGGCTATCCAAAGACTGAAATAGTGGCATAGGATATGTCTAGTTGCAAGGACCCTTGGAGTTTTGCACCCCAAGATCTGGACAAAAGCATACCGTACTTAGGTGGAATATCAGCTACCACCACATCCGTCAAGATTGTTTTGGTTGGATATTGGACTAAGGATACAGAAAGATCTTTAATTAGGCCTAGACACCTGACCTGGCTTGAATCAAATGAGAACAAGTCTTTGTATGGCCCTGTAATATCTAGGTCTAGTCTTTCCATCACCGACTTAAGCATTAGGTTATGTGAAGTTCCTGAGTCAAACATTTCATTGTGCAGCACTTTGTCATGAATGTTTAAGCTCACATAGAATGGAGGAACTCCTCCATCTACTGTTTTACCATTGACTTCAGGACCAAAAATCAGTTCTGGTTGGTCATCTAGAACATTGACTACATCCCTATTCTCTGATATTCGGAGTGACCTATTGATTTGCTGTCTATACACTTCATGTTTAGCCAATTCAGATAGAGGAATGGCTATTTTCAACTTGCCAATTTCTATTTCTAAGTTAAAAGGTTTTTCTATCTGAACTTTTGTATTGTGGATAGCAAATTTTTCCTTTTGAGCTAAATTTTCATTGACCTTTTCTTGATCATGGGTGTTGTTTTGAGGTACATCTGATTTGAAATTATTTTCAGGAGGGTAATTCAAATTTTATTTTGAAGAATGGGATGTAAATGACTTTTTTTTTGAATATTGTAAGTCTGATATGTCTTCCACAGTGACTTCCTTTGGGTTTGGGTCTGTTTTAGTAGAATGTTCTATCAGGACAGCTTTATCTTTTGTTTTCTTTGGCTACATAGTATCCTTCAGCTTGGCAGGTTCAGGGACATCTATGGTTCTGCTTCTTAATTTGTACTGTTTATGAACCTCATAGACCGCTGCATCGTACCCTTCTCTGAAATCAAATGACTCTTCAGATTTAGTTTGGAATTGGTTGAAGTTATGAGCTTCTTGGTCATCTTGGGCTAGGAAAACTTGTTGCTCACTGTTCAACCCCATTAGATTGATAAGGGTGTCCTCTATTAGTTCATTGGATGTTGAAGCTTCGGCATAGTTCTCTTGAAATGGAGGTCTGATGTTCTGGTCAGGGCCAGCCCTTCCGACATTTGGATTTTGATTTTTTCTAAAGTTTGGGTTTCTTGTAGTGTTACTTGGTTGACCTTCCCATGATGATTTCCTTTCAATAGTTTCCACCCTATCCCCAAGTTTGTCCATACCTTTGATGATTGCATCTAGTCTTTGTTCAAATGCTGAAGGTTCTTCTTTGAAAGTTTTCCTTCTCTCAGCTCTTGCCCGATTTCGTTTAGCAATCAGGTTTGCCTCCACACTAACAGCTATATTTTGCATGTCTACTAATCTTGGAGGGGCTCTTTCCCTTAGTTGATATGCCATGTCAGAATCAAATCCATCAGGGAATCTGATCAAAGCTAAATCAGGTGGAGGTCTAAGGTTTGAGGAATAGCATTATAGACATTGTTGAACCTAGCACAATAGTCTTGGACGGTTTCTTGTGGGCCTCTTTTCAAATTGTAATATTCTGTTAAAATGTGTAAAGGGTCTTTCTTCTTTTCCCATCTGTTTAAAAAGGATTAATACAGAGCTTCTGAATCAGCTATTGAATTTGCAGCAAGTGCTCTAAACCAAATCCTTACATCACCAGTTAGACTTTCGACAAAGATCTTCATTCTCACATCATCATCATCTATTTCATAATTTTCAAAATAATCTTGCATTTTCTTAGTGTGTTTTTGGGCTGTATAGGAGCCAGTACCATCAAAAGATATGATTTTGCTTTGATAATCTTGAGGAATAGCCCCTGGATTTCCAGGTAACTGCAGAGGAGCATAATGGTTTGCCATATTTACAGGGATAAGTGGGGCAACAGGAAGAAATAGGACAACTGGAACAGCAGGGACAGTGGTGGAAATATGTGCAGTGGATGGGGGAGTGGAGAAGGTGCTTTGAGAGGTGGATGAAGAACTAGGAGAAGCAACAATAATGTGAGGATGTACTAAAACTTTAGCAGGAGTTTGGATATAGTTATGCTAAACTGTTTCAAGGTCTAAACCAGCAGAATTTTCTTGAGCTTATTGTTTCCTAAGGGTCTTAGGGATCAAGTTGGGATTTTCAAAAAGAGCTGGAGGATCTGGGTCAGGATTGGACCTGGTGTACCGAGTTTTCTTCTTTGGAGCCAGCTTCGAAATCTATTTTTGGTATTTTCTGGCAATGTTTAGGGATCAGAACTTTAGACAATACCTTACAGGAAATTCTTTTGGAAAGTAGGAGGCTTTGGGCTTTCCTATGAATATGTTAAAACAGGAAAATTGATCTAATATTTGGGACAGTTGTTTAAAGCCTAAAACTAGACTGGAGATTGACTGAAGCAGTTTTTACTTACTCCTGTAAATGCACAGCAAGAACAGTTTCAAAGGCTACCTGGCTAACTTCAGGCTCCATCTGTAGCTTTAGAAAATAAACACAGCAGTAACAAACAGTCATTCAGCCTCCCCAGTAGAGTCGCCAATGTTGTTATCACTCAGGTTGTTCTCTGCCTCCTAAAGGGAATACGGCCGAGATAACCACTAACAAGTCTTTTAGCTACAGGTTCTAGCCTACCTGTAACCAGAGAGGGCTCTCTCTTTGTAATTTAGCTTTGTTTAGGAGTATTTTAGGCTAGTTATGAGGCACAGAGTTTGATTTTTAGTTTGTTGGATGGTGATATCAGATAGAGTTGGGATGCAAGTTTAAAAATGGTTTATACCATTGGGAAATGGGGTCAAAGATGATGTACTGCTGAAGTGTTTCTTTGGTAAAGGGCAATGCTACAGAGCAAGATAATCGGCCTTGGAACAATTTTTAGATCTGGAAGTTCATGTAATGTAAGCTAGGGGACTAAGGGCAGTCAAGGATCCTTGATCATGCTAGCAGAGGGAGGGTGGCTTGAGTATTATCAAGGAGCAATTAAGAATTCCCAAATAGTATTCAAAATGAAAGAGTTAGTGAAAACAGGAGCAACTAAGAATTCCTATTTATGACTAACTCTGAAGAAAACATAATTAATATCAGAGATTGAACACAGAGTGTATTTAAACAAATTTTGGGCTATTCTTTTTCTCTGTTACTAAGACTATGAAACATATATGAAATTTGCAGACACAGAAAACATAAACACAGGTTAGAGCAACTTATTGATCCATAGAAAGACACAGGAATTCTGTAGCAGTTCCCAGAACATCAATTCCACATTCAGACGGTGTAGCAACCATGAACTTCAACAACCATTTGTATTAGAGAGTCTCAAAATTACAGCACAGTCCAGAGAGAAAATCACCAACCCCAAATACATTTTATGGGGAGGTATTTATACAAAAAATGAGACACAAAATATCTTGTAGATAAGTCTTCATGCAATAACTCCCTTCACCAACTCCTCAAAAGAAGTAAATGAGAGAAATAAATGTCATAGTAAATGTTGGTGTGATAGCTGTCCAATTTGTCAGGAATATTTGACTTTCTGGACTAAGTGAGTCGGCTGGTGGCTACATATTCACTCTGCGTTTCCTGCTTTTTCTGCCTTGATGGCTTGTTGCGTTGCTGTCCTGGCCTTGTCATCAGTGCTTGGTTTTTAATTTAATGAGCTGCAGATCAAATTTGACTCCCTTTTTCTGCTGTTTTTACGCTTTGATAGGTGGCCCGTGCCTTTGAATTTGCTGACTTGTAACTTGTAGCTGACCCAAAAAGAGGAAACAGAAACTGAATCACCTGGGTAAAATTTCCAGCATTCTCTGCCACCAGTCTTCTGTAGGCAACTGATGTCTTTGTATTTTTATATGTGTTTCATTGGCTTCAGTATATCTATAAAAGTCGGGTTGAACCTAAAAAAGGTGATTTATCTCATGTTCAATATAGAACATATTTTCTAATTTATCATAAAGATTCTATCCCGAGGGGGCCCTGTTTATTCTGAGGTGCTAGAGGATGCTGTGATTTGATTGGCAACATAGTTATTCAGCCCGTTGACATACTGTTCATGCGTTAGCAGCCTTCCACTGCTGGTTAATAAGCTGGGGAGTCCTCTGCTCTGCAATGGTGCAAACTTTATTTCGAAGTCATTTATTACTGCCTGCATTTCCTGGCACTTTCTTTCTAGAGTCTGCAGAAAATTTCTCAGGGTCAACACCTTCTTTACTAACAAAATGGTATCTGTACTGTTCGTAATATCTAGGGCCGCCAGCTGTTCCTTGGTATGAGTATTCAAAAATTGAATCATTTTGTTGGCCTGTTCAGGCATGTTTCCCAATGCTGCTCTAGCCTTTTGAGTATCAAATTGAGCTTGGCCTATCAAATCTATTTGATCATGTATAGTTTGGATTGATTGCCATTGGTCAGTGATAGATTTGCCAATCTTGGCCCACAAACTTTTCTTGATCACAGCTAGAGTTTTATCTAGATTAAGCTCCTTTTCTATGGACTTTATTTTATTGTCCAAGGCTTTTATCTACCTTGTTTTCTCAGCCAGTGTTACCTTGGACTTGTCATAGCTTACTTCAAGTTTGGCCAACTTTTCCTTGGCCTCTTTCAACTCTATCATTTGGACTTCTAGCTCTTTGACTGCTTTCATCATTTCTTCCATACCTAAGCTAGATTCTGGTGTTGTTGTTGTTGTTGCTGCTGTAGCATCTGTAGTTGATGTAGCTGTTGTTGATGCTGGAATGATTGGAGGAATTGCTACTGCTGCTATGGGAAGGGCAGTGGGGACTGTTGGAGCTGTTATAGGTGGCTGGGAGGTCGACTCTCCCTACTTGCCTTGCAATGCTTTCTCCAACTCTACCTCCATTTGAATTATTCTTTGATTCATCCTCATGAGCAAATCCATTGTATCTTCACCTTCTTTTTCTTGCACAAGTTCTGTAGTTTGAGGGTGCATGGTTGCAGGTAGCCTTAGCTGTTTTTTAAGTGTAGCAATATCTTCTTATTTTTTCTTTATGAGGGCCTGGATTCCTTTGGCATCCTTCTTAGGATCATGCCCTCGTTCCACAATGATTTCCTCCAATGTCTTTATTCTGTTGTCCTTGGCCGAGGAAGACATTCTTTCTAAATCCAATTGAGTATTTGTATTTTTCAATGATTCCTTCAACTGATGGGCCAACATTGCCTTGTCTGCTAGAGTAGCATAGACCATCTCACCTGTTTGCTTGTGTAGTTCAATTTGGTCCATCGGGTGTATGTCCTTGGCGAGGACCTCTAAGTTTTTCTTTATATAATCTGCAGCTGTCTGTGGCTGTGGTATCTTAGGCTTGAAATGAGCTAAGATCATTTTCTCCTCTTTGATGTCATAAGCTGCCATTAATCTCTGCTGTTTGGAAGGTGTTGTCTTCAGAAATTGATCATACAACTGTATTCTCAATAGCTCATTCTAAGCCTTGATTTCCATGAAAGTTCCTTTTATGCCATATGGTTGTGCACCTTGCTGCCTTGAGGAGGAGACCTCCATACCATGTTGCCCCTCTGTTTCCTGTCTGTGAGAGCTAGTGGTTGTTTGCTGGTTGGTTTCTGTTTCTCTTCTTGGGCTCTCTAGGACTTCTTCACTAATTTCCTCCTCAATTTGAGGATCAATTCTTTGCCTTTTTGCCTCTGATTGTTGTGTTGAGCCACTAGCGGGTGTAGTTTCTTCCCTATCCCGCTTCTTGCCTCTTTCCTCATTGAGAGGAGTCTGTAAAGCTGGTACCTGTGGAGCCTCTGTCTATAGCGGAGGGGTTTTCCCTTGACTCTGTTCTGTTGAAGTAGTTGGTTGTTCTGTCATTGTTTCTTGCTCTGCATCAACTACCTCCTTGCCCTTTGTTGTCCCTGTTGCTGGTGTAGACCTTTCTTGGGCAGCTTGTGGAGCAGCAACTGATGTGCCCTCTCCCACTTGCTTTGGCAGTTTGAATGTCACCTACTCAAAAGAATCCAAGTCAAGAGTTTTTTCCAAATATTTGACATTTTTCTCCATTATTTCTTCCTGAGTGAACTCTTCAACTAGTGTACCTTGCACCCACTCATCTTGATTAGAAAATTGTTCAATCTGTGGGATTTTGCAATGTTCATAGGCTGACAACCTATATTTTATTTTCCTGGCATTGATAAAACCATTTGGGTCATAAGGTACCCATGAAAAACTTCCTTTTAACTTGAGTTTCTCCCCCAATATTTGATCAACATCTTGCCATCCTTATTTTTTGTTCATGACAAAGGGGCCTAATTAGTCTTTGAATTTCAAGTGAGCCTTTTTCTTAGTGTTATGAAAATGAGTTAAATCAGAGTTGATGAATTTCCTATAATATTCTAAGGCAAACAGACTCATTGGCACATATCTTGGTAGCCTGTAGGGACAAAGCTCACAGCCATATATCCTAATAACAGTGTGATTCTGGTAAAAGTACCAGTCACCTATTCTGTAATTCTTTGAAAGATGTAATATTTTCTGCATGACATAGGATAGCCTAGCAGGAGGAGTTCTCATCAGGAGACAAGAGACTGGATAGACAAACAGGTCAATGAACTCACAGTAAAAATAGGGGGAACTGTGGACTTCACGAAATACTGAGGTCCAAAAAATCACAGACCTCTTTTCTCCTTTGGAGTCCAGTCTTTTAATGGGGCATTGGAAACAGTCTGGCTAATAATACATGAATAGATGATAGATGTAAGATGAGTATTTGAAGACTCCCTCCCTATCCAGTTTTAGCAGTTGGTCATGTATCTTATTGGCAATGAATTTGGCATAGTTGTATTTGACAGCAAGGGGCTATCCTAGGGTAAATGATGACAGCAAGACCAATATAGTATCATCAATATGCTCACTTGTCTTGAAGCCCAGTACATAAGATATCATATCTACTAGTAGTTTTCCCACTTCTTTGAAACATACATAGAGAAAAGGAGGTGGCCCTGTAGGCTGGTTGTCTGCTCTCATGAATGTTTTGGCAATTCTGGTTATCTCTGAGCTGGAGAGTTTAGGACCTTCATCAAGCAGGAAGTTCATAGAGAGAGGGACCAGAAGCTGAGTTTGCTTGAAGTTCAGCATTTGATTGATGGAGTCAGAAGTTATCTGAAAGAGGATGCTCCCAGATGGAGACTTGACTTCCCTTTGAGTTGGGTCATAGTTTTCACAGCAGAGGCGAATGATTTCAGGGAAGACATTGACAGAAGGGAGGAAGTATATGGGCAGGTTTGATTCCCAAATGCCATAAATGTCACTGTTGTTCAAATAACTGTTCCTCAACTGACAGAAAGTTTGTAGGTGGTTTCTGTCATCAACCAAATCTTGAATCAAGTGATCCCTGTCATCCAAAGGTAATGCTTCTAGTTCCTTGTGGGGTACATTGAGAGGAGTAATATTCAAGGCTGCTGGAGTGGCCATCTTTAAATTTTGTGTGTTTGTAATCTGGAATTTGGATTTGTGCAACAAATGAAAACTGAAAACTGCCTCTGAGGCTTTGTCAAGAGACTGGTAGAACTGAGCTTTGATATAGACCTGGCCTCACTGTGTAAAGTTTATGGTAAAACAACAAATTTTGAAATGTTTAGACAGGGTTTTTGAATGAATTTGCTGGATTTACAGGTTCTATGAGTAAAATGCAGAGGAAATGGGATTGAGTTTTAGCCAAACGAGCGAGATTTTGTAGAGGATTTTAATAAATGAACTAAATGCATGGGCAGTTTGGAGAATCTACTGGCGGAAATGGGCTCAAAGTGCGTTTTAATGGCCAGTTTGTAGAGAAGGGCAAAGTTTGTCGGTTTGCTTTTGGACAATGGCTCAGATAGTAAATTAACAGGTGGTGATGCACAGGTAGGATTGAAATTTTCTTTGAATTTTAGTTCCTCAGTCGATTTTAATGGCGAATTTTTGAAAAAACAGGGTTTATGGTGAACAATGGGTAAATACCTGTTTTTTTAATGGTGCAAAGGGTAATCAGCAGGTATAATGCTGAGCTGAGGGGCCGAATTTGCAAGAGAAAACTCACTTGGTTGGCTAATTGGAATTCTAGAGGCAAATTCGTTGTAAAGGCCATGCACATTCTCCACAGGCGCATAATAGAAAATGAACAAAACCTGTCGTTTTCACGACTTTTTAACAAATTTTGGACATTTTAGCGCTTTTTGGCGCTTTTTGGGATGATGTCATCATGACGTATTTTGGCGCGTAGCGGGTACGGAGGGTGACGTGGCAGTTGACGTGTATGATGATGTGGTGAATGACACATTGGTGGGGCGGTGATGTCAGCAGGTGATGTGGCAGTCGTACAGAGTAGCGGCGAGTGAAGTGGATGCGACGTCACCAGGTGACGTGGGCCTGACGTCAGGGGGTAGGTGGAAGGCGGTAAGCGGTTTTCCCTGCACCGCCTTTGGCCCAGGGTGGTTTTGCAAGGGGGGGCTCCAATCACGCCAGGATGTTGACGCGTGGCGGGGGTACGGCAGCAATACCACCCATCCCCCGGATGCTAACCCTCGACAGATTGCGGCTTGCGATATCACCGCCAGCCGTCAGATCTACGGCGCGAGATCGGACGGTCGTCGGGAGTTTAGAGCTGCGGGATTTGGAATGAGGGGGGGCCCGTGGAATATTTAAATTTTTTAATAATGCGTCAGGGTTTAAAGGTTTGGGTTATATGGGTTTTATGCATTTTGTTGAGGCGAGTATGGTTATTAGTTCAACCATATGTCAAACTAATCCCATTCTATACATGCGCGCAGGGTTATTTACATGGTTTTAGGTGGGTGGGTTAGCAGGGTTATTTATCTGACCAGGAGTTGGATAACCCCAAGGTTTATACGCGGAAGGGTTAATACTAAGGTCCCAAATGGACCTAATATTCCCCAAAAACTGTATTGTATAGCTATAATTGCCAATGGGTAGGGATATTTAGATTTTTTGGGTTTTTATATAGTTTTTATAAAATAGGGGTGGGGAAAATGATTGAGGGAGCTAAATAATAAAGTTAAATGTTAATATGACTTTATGGAACAAAACTGCATGAATAAATTCTAAGTTTACAGAGTGAAAACTTAGGCATAGGAAATGAAAGGGGTATAGAGTGATGATTTTTACACAAGAAATGTGGCTTCTTTTAACTAAGCAAACTCAGAGTTCAACTTAGCATTTCTCATAAAATAAAGTGAAGTAGGGCTATTGGGCAGATCCCAAGGTCCTTGGGGGAATGTTAGTGAATGATTTCTGGGATAATGAAAGGGGAAGTTAATCATGCTTCCATTGTTCAGCAACCAAACAATTGCCTTGGTACATGTGTCATTGATGAGATGAGTCTTTCTTGACAAGACAAAAAGTAATCATAAACTTGTTTCTGCAACCTCAAACTGCCTACCTAGCCTACACCTAGCATTTTTTCTTCCTTTGGATTGGGTGCATTTGGACTAGCAAACCCTAATTTTCCTCTTTTCTTTTGACTGCCCTCCTATCTCAGTCTACGCTTACCTCTTCCAAGGGCCCAGATTAAGCAGTTGGGCTCCTTATTTTCTCTACCTATCTACTCATCTGCCAAGCTTGAACTGCTTGGACAGATCTTTATTCTCTATTCTAAAGACAAGTAAATTCAAACATGATCTAGCCAGGATTGGACTGTCTTGCTATTCATCAACTGTATGCAAAATCAACCATCTGTACAGAATGGAGTTCTGCAGCAATGGAACAGTAGTGGCATTTCAACTGGCACACTTTCTTGGTCTCTTGTTTTGGGGTTCATTTCTATTATTTTTTCTGACCAATTTACTCTTTTTTGCACTTTGATTTTTCTTTTACGGCATACCCTCTTTACATTTTTTAATTTTCTTGATTTTTTCTTACAAAATATGGAACCTTTGCAGCATGAAAAGATGAACATATTTGGCTCTTCTACTGTCAATCATGAAAAATGAAACCTATTGGTATAGGAACCTAACAGGCTGCAACAGGGCCAGGTAGAGGGCCCGTGCTATGGTGTGCTATATGCCAGGTAGTTGGGAAGCATGTGACCGACAATTTCCATTTGCTGTAGAAATTCTTACAGACCCCACAACAACTATTCTGCAATTTCTGTCAATGAGTATGTCATGACGAGCACAATTTCCATAGTTATGAATTAGTGATGGATAGGACACCTGCATACAGGGTGCAGGTAGAAACGTCGCCTCTAGACCAAGGCGCTAGAGGAGTGTGATGTGAGTATCAAGGGCGCAGCTAAGGCCAAGGTGGAGGAGGACCAGGTAGAGGTCGAGGGTAGCTTATTTGTTACAATTCTGGAGGACCAATCCACTGCACGAGAGACTGCCCGAAGGTTTCCCTCAATTGAAGGTTTCCCTCTATTGTTGGCTAGGATTCATGAAAAGGGAGTGTAGCCTCCCCAACTGACTCAGAACCAATAGATGATGAGGGCTGAGCCTCACGAGGAAGAACCTATGGTAAACATTATGATACAAAGTGGCACGATGACTGGTGAGGATAAGGGGAAGCAGTCTGTAGAGGGTGAGTGGATCCGCAATGCACCAGAATAGGAGACTGGGTTTGATCTGGAATGTGCAAAAGAAACTTTTATGGATGTGAAGAAAATTTTCGTTGAGGCCTCTACTTCAGGAAGTGAGGAGAAACCAGTTGACGAAATGGACCCATCCATGATTACCACGTTCTTGGAGACCTACATGAAACTTCTCCATGATATTAAGGCTATCAAGGGACTACAGAAATGGATTAATTAGTGCGCTGGCAAGGACAACAATACTGGCAAGCCATGCATAGTCAGAAAGCTTGGTAAGCATAAGGAAATGACAGTATGTGAGATGAGACTCACCATGTAGATAGGGGAAAACGAAATGGACCAAGTTATCTTGGATCTAGGGTCTGACAGGAATGTTTTTCCAAAACAAACATGGGAAAGAATGGGGAGACCTATGCTCCAGTGGTCTCCGATCGAGTAAGGATGGAGAATCAACAAAAAATCATCCCAATGGGGAGGTTGCAGGGGTAACAATTGACATCGAAGGCACGATTTTGAAGTAATAGAGATTGTGGATGACAACAATCCCTACCTCACACTTGTTGGGATCGATTGGACCACTAACATGAATGGGGTAATCAACCTTAAGAAGAAAAAGATGATATTTGAGAAGAAATCACTCCACATAGTGGTGCCACTAGATCCTACAGAAGAATTGCGCTATACAAAACCAGTCTGTTATTATGAAAGTGATGACAATTTGGACCAGATTTACAAGATAATGGTGCAAGACTAGGATTGGGTGAATCTGACAGCAGATGGACATATTCCATGGGACCGTGAGAGATCTTGCACATCAGATTCGGAAAAAGAACTGGAGCACTAGCAGAACTGGCTGCATGAAGTATCTATGCTACACTGTAATATGATGACCAAGTTGTTATGTTGCGTATTATCAGAGGTAAGAAATATGCCTCACTATGACGGGTTAACTAACGTTGATCTCTTTTTGGATGCATTCAAAAGGGAAGTGCCCGAGAAGCATTGCTTCAAAGCACTAGATTGGGCATTGCGCACTACACCCACAAGATGGTGGGGTATACAAGGACAATTTTGAGGATTGGTGCAAATATAAAAGGATGATGAGGATATGCTTTGGCCACCCGAAGGTATGACTAATAGAAAAGTATGACAGAAGGAATGATCAGCGCGATCATTTGGGCAAATGGACTGAAGTATATGGAGAAAATCCTCAACCAGAGTGGGTCCATCTGTTTTTTCATACCTTGGGTATTATACCAATGAATTGGTACTTGGAGACAAAACTTTGTTATGGCACTGAAGAATGGGATGTTTTGCGCCAAGGATATTTTATGAAATTCTGTTTTGAGGATGGATTTGAATCTATGGATGAAGCATTACAGGAGGTGAAGAAAACCATCTTTAGAGACATGATTCAACCTGATTGGACTACCTAGCTAAGCCACATGCTTGAGTGTTGTAATGTAACAACAGAAGAAGAAGACGAAGGCCTAAGAAAGATTAATATCTCAGAGACAGAAGGTCACCGCAGAGTTGAAGGACCATAGGTAGAGAACCCAGACATAATTGAGCCACTTAAGACTAGGGAGGTGAACATTGACACGAAGGCGGAACTGAAGTTTGCAAAGGTTGGGGACTATTCGGACAACGTGACAGTAGATAAGGTCATCGAATGACTGCACGAATATTAGGACTTGTTCCCCACAAATTTTTCCGATCTAAAAGGAATAATAGGAGACCTGGGTGTCATGAAGATCACCCTAAACCGAATTCAAAAGCTATGAAACAAATACCTTATCGCCTCAATCTAAGGTATAAGGAAAGGGTTCGCATTGGGTTAGATAAGATTCTCATGGCGGGTATCATTGAATCGGTGGAAGAATCTGATTGGGTAAGCCCAATAGTGGTTCAGAAAAAAAATCATAGGGAAGAAATAAGGATATGTGTAGATCTCAGGAAGTTGAATGATGCCTGCATGCATGATCACTTCCTAACCCTGTTCACCAATGATATCTTGGATAATGTTGGTGGCCAAGAATCATATTCGTTCACTAATGGATTCTCTGGGTACAATCAAATCAAGATCGCACCGAAGGATAGATGTAAGACAACCTTCACGACCAAATGGGTATGCTTCGAGTATATTGTGATGCCTTTTGGGCTGAAGAACGCACCAGAAATCTTTTCACGCATAGTCATGGTGGTGTTCAAGGATTTTATTTATAAATTTTTGGAAGTATACTTCGATGATTGCATAGTGTTCGGACTCGTGAAGCACCATGTGGCAAGTCTGTGCTTGATGCTAGATACATGCCAGAGATACCAGACCACACTCAATATGAAGAAATGTTTACTTTGCATCCCTTTTGGGATCTTGCTTGGCGATGTGGTATGTAGACAAGGCTTGATGGTAGACCCAACTAAGATCACGGTCATAATCAACTTGGAGGTGCCAAGGAGTGTGAAAAAACTACGTGCAACTCTGGGGCATACGAGATACTATAGGAAATTCATCAAGAGCTATGCACATATTACCGTGCCGATGGATTTTTTTTTAAAAAAGGATGTTACATTTTGTTGGAATGAAGAATGCCAGAAGAGCTTGGATGTACTGAAGGAGAAGATGGTCACCGTGTCGATCCTAGTCTTCCCGGATTGGAAGAAGGAATTTCATGTGCATGTGGACGCGTCATGTATTGCGCTGGGAGCAGTACTAACACAAGTCGGTGAAGGGGACTTGGATCATCTTGTAGCATTTCCAAGTACAAAGCTGTCCAAAGAGGAGAAAAATTATTCCACAACAGAGTGTGAAGGCTTAACTATGGTGTACAAACTCTAGAAGTTCAGGCACTATTCGTTGGGCAAACAGTTTAAGATGTATACCAACCATTCTGCATTGAAATACCTGGTCAACAAGCTTGCGTTGGGAGGAAAGATATGCAGGTTGTTTTTGTTGTTCCAAGAGCATGATTTTGAATTTATTGTGAAACCAGGACGTTTGAATGCTGGACAAGATCATCTATCGTGCATCAAAATGGGAGAGGAACCTACTAATTTTTAGGAGGGCCTACCTGACACTTATATTTTTGCAGTGTGCATCACAAACAGTCAATTTGAAGAGATTATACACTTCCTAATGATAGGTATAGCTTCGAAAGAATATACAAGCCAACCGAAGAAGGAATAGGTGGTGCGCATGGTAGATTTTTCGGTCATTGCAGGGCACTTGTACAAAATGGGGTGAGATGAAATATTGTGACATTATGTGTCAGTGTGAATGAAACAACATCCTCACTCAAGCTCATGATGGAGGTGTGGGAGGTCATTATGCAGGAAAAGAAACAACGCAGAAGATTCTACGCACTGGGTTATGGTGGCCAAACTTGTATAAGGACTCGAAAGAATATTGTAGGGCATGTGATGCTTGTCAAAGTACAGGCAGACCCTCGCGCAGGGATGAGCTACCACTGAATCTGCAGATGTCATTGCAGCCCTTCAAGAAGTGGGTGATTAACTTTGTAGGACCAACTCAACCTCTAGGAAAGAAGACGGGTGCACGATACATCATCACTATGACTAAGTATTTAACTAGATGGGTAGAGGCACAACCTGTGAAATACTGTACGAGCACGATAGCAACAAAATTTATCTTTGAGTAAGTGCTGACAAGGTTGGTTGTCCAATAATTTTAATGAGTGATCGTGGTAAGCATTTTCTCAATGAGACGATCAGTGCAATGACGGAGGAATTTCAGGTGTACCACCAGAAGAGCACACCTTATCATCTGCAGGCTAATGGGATGGTGGAAGTGTTTAATAAAATATTAGAGACCTCACTCATGAAGGTTTACAATGCTCAAAGGAATGACTCGGATGTTCATGCACTCTCGATGCTATGGTATTATAGAATGACTTTCAAGAAGTTGACTGGGCAAATGCTGTTCAGACTAATTTATGGCGTGGAAGTAGTGATGTTGATGGAGTAAATTGTACCTAGTTTGCACATAGCGGCATTCACAGGAATGGAGGATCACGAAGCCTTGCAGGAGAGGCTCGCGTAGCTAACAGATCTTGAAGAAGATATATTTCTAGCTAGATTCCATCAACAGGTTCAAAAGGAGCGTGAAAAGCCATGACACGATCGACACATCAAACTGCACACATTCAAGGTAAATGATCTAGTTTTGTTATATGACAACAAGTTTGATAAATTTCTAGGGAAATTTAGGATGCATTGGCTGGGGCCCTATGTCTTCAAGGAGATTAAAAATGGTTGAGTAGTTTAGTTGGCAAAATTGAATGGAGAACCATTCCCAGGATGGGTGAATGGTAGCCAATTGAATCCATACACAGGTGACCCAACTAGATGACTAAATGATGGAAGCATAGTCTTGGCACTCCAAATAGCTGAAAGGAGGCACGGGACTATAAAATACACTTCCTGGGTTGGGGAGCTGTGTGATTGGGTAACTGCATGAAATGCAGGAATGTCACAATGTTAGCAGGCATGCACAGGGAGCTACGCTACCCAAGAAGGGACTGCGCATGGTAGCTGAAAATTGACCTTTATGGTCACTGTTCATCGCTTGACAGTCGGAAAATGGCCAAATGGACCAGGGGGTGGCATTTAAGTTGGAATTTAATGGCAAGATCTGTGAAAATCTATCGCCAATATAGCATTTATGAACGAGTTATGGGGGTGACAATCAGATTTGAATTCGAAAATTCCTATAAATTACAGGTGGATGCCCATCGAAAAACACTTGGCATTTTGAGAATTGAGGTTTTAAGCTCGAAGGTGTGTATGAAACCTGAGATCTTTGAATCTTTTAGCAAGTTCATTGTTTACAAATTTTCCAACAGAGATGCAGGTGTTATTTTCTAGCATAATGTCGACTACCATAGAAACCATGAGTGTAGGAGAAGTAATGATAGCTGAAGGAACTGCCCCAGAGGTAGTAATGGCAGGTGAGGGAGTTTCCCTGGAGGTTGGAAGTGTATAAGTACCAGAAGAAGTGCCTATATCCCTAAGGAAACCCAGAATGAGGCCTACACTAACCAAGGAGGGTCCAAAATCGAATAATCACAAGCAGAAAGTGCAACAGTCGGTGCACGCATGACCCAAAAAGCACCCACATACAAGAAAGGCCACCTCATAGGAAAAGGGTAAGGTGATTGACCTAGAGCCTGAAGCCGATGTTGAAGAACTCCATGTGGGCTTGGATGACATTGATATGCAGGGGGCGAAGGACGTTGATGTGGAGGGTTCTGACCCCATTTCAAAATTGCCCATGTACATTCCTCCACGTAAAGGCAAGACAAAGGTTCCAAAGGATATTGATGAAAGGAAGGTCACACTGCACACACCCTTACTACCAAATTAAATTGTCTTTGGAGGTCCATGCCTGGGATGCATCCCCCTTTTAGAATTGGAAGATTGGGATTTGGCAGATGTAGAATGTTTTCCCCACCTAGCGATGTACCAACTCATGCAATGCGTATTCTACAAAGACTTTGGTGTGACCACGCTGGAGCCAAGAAAGTGGGTGAAAGGGGTGGATAAGGCGAGTCTATTAAATATGTTTTCAGTTTTGCATTACAACCACAAACCCATAACCATGATAGTGATTAAGCAGTTGCTGTGCTTGGTGCATTTCATGTCTGTGGCTAGAAGGATCGATACCCATCACTGACATGCTAATCCATAGGATCACTCGGCTACTGCACTCAAGAGAAAATCTGGGCATGGAATTTGGCAGAAAGATAGGCGAGCATGACCTTGCTGAAGCCATGAAGGACAAATTAAAACTCGCTAGGAAGTCACGCGGCTATGGCATCACAAGCATATTTGACCCCACGGTCAAATTAGTGACACAGATCTTGGCAGGAAAGATTATACAAAAGTTTCATGCAGATGAAGTGTTAGCACTAGTAGTAGCCTTAGCGGCCCAGTGTGCGAAGGGTGTACAGTTTAACTGAGCACGCTACCTCTACAGGCAGTTCCTCGCAAATTGTAGAGAGGCGTAGGATTAAAGAAAAACATTGCACTATTCCTGGTTGTTGTTGCCCATAGTGTTGGTCATGTGGGAGTTACCAAAGGATAGCCAATTTCCTCCGATCACACCTGACCTACCAAAAGCAGCAAAGTTTTCCTTGATATGGGCTACGAAGGACCATCAAAGGATCAAGAACAACAAGATCTTTTAGATCTTGATGGAGATGAGCATCCATATGGCCATCAACCACAAACTGCAGTTGTCACCAAATATGTTTGAGAAGCTATAAGAGTATGTGGAGTTCAAGGCGAACTTCCACAAAGCCTCGATCCACGCGTGAAAGGACCCTGAGCTAAAATGGCATGACTTGCCAAACCTGGCCACAGATAATGCAATTACAGAGGTCCTTGATAGCTAGCCAGTAGATTGGCGCACTGCCTCAGACTTAACAGTTGGGTCTAGCAAGACCACAATGCAGCAGAAAAAGGAAGAGGCCAAGTTGAAGATGGAGCAGTTGGTCACAAAGAGAACAAGGCCAAGGCAGAGTGCACCACCACGAAGCAGACAGGAGGACAAAAGGAAGAAGAGGACCGTGACTCTGATAAGAGTTAGAAGTTGCCTTCTACAAAGACAGATGAGGAGGACCAATAGTTGGACTAGGGAGGAGCGAACCTAGAGACCACCTTGTTCCTCATTAAGTGTAACCGAGATCCAGAGATGGTAGGGCTATGAAAGAAGTCTAAGGCCAGCAAGACTTCTCTCGATCCAATCACTTTGACAGAAGGTGACTTAAATGATGTTGGTGATATGGTCAGAGATGCCACCAAGGAACTGCTGCAGTAGTTAGTGCTACAATAGAAGTAGGCCTTGGGGGCCATTCAGATGGACCTGCGTGAGTTGTAGATCTAGGTGTCACAAGTCTAGACCAGCGTGGGACAAGCCAAAATGACATCAACTAGTTTGGCACCTGGCAAATTGGAAGTAGCAGGGATGGTGTGCATAGTGGATACCCGAGCAATAATGTTGCTAGAGGGAATGCTAACCATAGAGACTGAAGTTGATAGGCCCACTGTCAGTACCCTCAAAGGAGTTAGGCTCAACTTTGCTCTGCTTCCCAATGAGACGCTTCATAGTTTGTAGGATAGCATGATTGCGGAACTTCGAGCCCGCGAACAACGCACATTACACATAATAAGTGAGCAAAAAGTTAACAACACTTATATGACGGTATAGAGATATTCCGCTATTAAACTCGTGAAGGCCATGACAAACAAAAATGAGCGCATGACCAAGGTGGTGGCTAAGGCACTCAGGTTTTTCCCAGAGTTCGCCATGCCTGATGATGAGCCAGTATATGTGCAGATTCGAAAGCTCGCTACTGGAGTGTGTGACACTAGAACTGAGTTGGAAAAGGTTCAGTTTGAACTGAACATCAAGATTGCATAACTGTAGTTGAAGGCCCAGCCTTCAACCCCGCCAGAAGTCAGAGAGTAGTGTGAGATAAATTTGAAGGATGTCGTGGCAGTAGTAAAGAATGCCATAACGGAGTATACCGTGCTCTTCAAGTAGGCATTCAAGGTGGTTACCAATTTGCAGGAGGATCCCACCTTGTAAAGGTTGGAAATAAAGGCCCAAGAGCTGTAGCATAAATATGATGAAGTCAAAGCAATGGCGTGCATCGTCGCCCTTACACAGAGGCTAGCAAAACTGTAGGAGGAAAAGGTACTAAAGGAGCAGGTGGATGCAACACAGTGCAAAAAGAGCATCCTTAAGGCTAGAATAAGTACTTAGATTGATGAAGCCTACATACTCATTGTCACCATTGAAGGAAATATGGATGGTATACAGGTGACTCAGCAAAACATATTGTCAGATAGTACAGGGCAACGATGGAATAGCTGGTTGAGGAGATGATGCAGGCGGAAACATAGTGAGCTGTCGAAGTTGCAGTTTTCCAAGTATAGTTGGGAGGTCTTCACGACAAGATCTCCGCACCAGTTGAGTGACTGGAGGGTGAGTCACCATGTTTGTGTTCAGGACCTGTTGGGAGCAAGTCCCCTATGGTCAATTTTGGGGTTAAAAACCCAAGTTTTGGGGAATAAATCCCGAATTTTGTATAAATAAATGTAAAGTCTCTACATTTTGTGATCGTAGAGCATGAAGATATCAAGAGTCAAAAAGGGTTTCTAGCCTTAGTTTAGATAGGTTGTGTTGGCTTGATGAGATCCGCCCTTGGTTCGCGGACCATGGGATTGTCCAAAAAGGAGGTCTTAGAGGAGTCTAAGTTAATTTTGAAGTTAAGTAGATTTGATGGAGAAGAGTCATTGATGAGTCTATAAGGAGCTAAGAGCGAGAGTCTTAAGGATCTACAACTAAGTGCGTAGAGGCCTAGGGTAGAATTCCATAGCTGAGTGCGTAGACCCCTGCAGCTATGTGCGCAAGGTAGTCAGAGTCTATACTAAAAATATGGATCATCAATAAAGAAAAGTATTATGAAATTACTGTGTATCTTACTTCTGTCAATTGCATGTGATTATGTTATGTTAAGCATTGGGTTTATGTTTTATTGCTAAATTGATGTGCGAATCTATATGGTTTCCTTTGTTATATGAACACAAGTAGAGATATATGGTTACACAAGGATAATCTAGATTGCATGATAGAATTAGAAAACACTTAAGATAATTTAGAGAGCTATACAACAAAGTAGTTACAAAGGCACATAAGTGCTAAAATCGCTTGTTAGGGTTACACGAAGGACGATTGCAGAACTTTGTAGAGGTTCTGAAAGACTAATAGAGAAGTACATTGATAAGCCCTAAAGGCTTATCGATCTATCTGAAGGTAGAGTTAAGGTATAAAACTGACATAACAACAATCTCACGGTGCGGAAACTTGGTTCTTCCATCCCCCCCTACTTCTTTGGGTGAGACTTTAGTCCGTGCTCTGCGGACTGATGCCAAAAGGGCCAGTAGTGTAGGGATTTGCTTGGATGACTAATGTTGAACCTGGGTCAGGGCCCATCAAGCCAACATGTGTTATGCAGATAAGGCTTGATGGTAGACCCTGCTAAGATCACAGTTATAATTAATTTGGAGGCACCAAGAAGTGTGAAATAACTACGCACGATGTTGGGGCATGTAGAAAGTTCATCAAAATCTATTCCCATATTACCACGCCAATGGAGAAGCTGCTAAAGAAGGATGCCACATTCTTTTGGAATGAAGAGTGTCAGCAAACCTTAGATGTTTTGAGGGAGAAGATGGTCACCGCGCTGATCCTAGTCTTTCCAGATTGGAAGAAGGAATTTCATGTGCATGTGGACCCGTCATGTATTGTGCTCAGGGCAGTACTAACACAGGCCATTGAAGGAGAGTTGGATCACCCTATAGTGTTCGCGAGTAGGAAGTTGTATAAAGTTGAGAAGAATTATTCAACGACAGAGAGTGAAGGTTTGGCTATGGTGTATGCGCTCCAAACGTCTAGACACTACTTGCTAGGTAGACACTTTAAGATGTATATAGACCATTCTGCATTGAGGTACTTGGTTAAAAAGCTTGTGTTGGGGGGGAAGATATGACAATGGTTGTTGCTATTTCAAGAATATGATTTCGAATTTAGTGTGAAGCCAGGATGATTGAATGCTGGAACGGATCATCTGTCACACATTGAAACAAGAGAAGAGCCTACTAATTTGGCAGAAGGACTGCCTGACATGCATATCTTTGTAGTGCATGTTGTGGACAATCATTTTGCATATATTATACACTTCCTGATGATGGGAGCAACTCCAGAAGTGTATACTAGTCAACAAAAGGAGCTAGTGGTGCGCACAACACACTTTTTTGTCATTGTAGGGAATTTATATAAAATGGGCTCGAATGAAATTCTGTGATGTTATGTACCTGACTTTGAATGAAACAGCATCCTTGTTGAAGCTCATGGAGGAGCTGTGGGAGGAAATTATGTAGGAAAAGCAATAGCGTAGAAGATTTTACACGATGGGTTGTGGTGGCTAACGCTTCATAAGGATTCCAAGGCTTATTCTAAGGCATGTGATGCATGTCAAAGGACAGACAGGCCATCGCAAAGGGATGAGCTACCTCTGAATTCGTAGATGTCATTACAGCCATTCGAAAAGTGGGTGATTGACTTTGTAGGACCAATTCAGCCTCCAGGAAAGAATATGGGTGTGTGGTACATCATCACCGCAACTGGTTATTTGACCAGATGGGTGGAGGCACAACCTGTAAAGGACTCTACAGGGGAAATAAAAACAAATTTCATATCTGAATATGTATTGAATAGATTTGGTTCCCCGAAGATATTGATGAGCGATCGCAATACACATTTCCTTAATGAGATGATCAGTGCGCTGACGTAGGAATTCCAAGTTTATCATCAGAAGAGTATGCCATATCACCTGCAAGCTAATGGGATAGTGGAAGCGTTTAATAAGATATTGGAGAATGCATTGACGAAGGTCTATAATGCACAAAGGAATGACAGGGATATGCATGTACCCATTGTGCTATGGGCTTACAGAAAATATAACTAGACAAATGCCTTTCTGGTTGGTTTATGGCTTAGAAGTTGTGATGCCAATGGAGTACATTGTACCTAGTCTGTGCATAGTGGCATTTATAGGTATGGTAGATCACAGAGACTTGGAAGAAAGGCTTGCCCAACTGGAAGAGCTGGAAGAAGATAGGTTTTTGGCTGGATTCCATCAACAAGCTCAAAAGGAGTGTGAAAAGGCATCGCACGATCAACACATCAAACTACGTACCTTCAAGGTAAATGATTTAGTATTATTCTATGATAGCAACTTTGATAAATTTCCAGAAAAATTTCAGATGCATTGGCTAAGGTCCTATGTCATCAAGGAGATTACCGATGGTGGAGTAGTTCAGCTAGTGAAGTTGAATGGAGAGTCATTTCCAAGGAAGGTGAATGGATGCTAATTAAAGCCATACACCAGGGATCTTCCCAGATGACTATATGGTGGAGGCATAGTCTTAGCACTCCAGGCAGATGAAAGGAGGCGTGGGACTATAAAATACATTTCCTAGATTGTATAGTTGCGTGACTCGGGAACTGCGTGGAAGGGAGGAATGTCACAGTATCGACAGAAACGTGAAGGGAGTTGTGCTATAGAAGGAAAGACTGCACAGGGAAGCAATAAAGTGACCGTTATGGTCACTGTTCATGAGTTGAAAACGGAAAAATGACTAAGTGGAGTAGGGGGGTGGCATTTAAGTTGGAATTTAAGAGTCAAATCTCTGAAAATCTGCCCCAAATCTAGAATTTATGAGCAGATTTTGGGAGGAACAGTCATGTTCAAATTCGAATTTACCTATAAATTACAAATTTCCACCTAACGAAAAACACTTTTCATTCTAAGAATTGAGGTGTTGAGCTATCTAGCGTGCATGAACCTTGACTATTTCAAGGCTTTGGTGGCTAGTTTAGTATTTGACATGTTGCGTAAAGTAACCCATGAGCTTCTTACTAGAATCATGTTAGGGTCCATGGAAACCGCAAGTGCTGGAGGATTGATGGCATCTGAGGGAGCGACCCCTAATATTGAAAGTATAGAAGTTCCTGCAGAAGTACCAAAATCATAGAGGTCAACTAAGGCAAGGCCTATGCTGCCTAAATAGGGTATCAAGACAAAGAAGTATAATCAGAAAGCAAAAAAACCAATGTGTGAGTCTCCAAGAAAGCACCAGAAGGGAAAGCTCACCGTGCAGGAGAAAGGCAAGGTGGTAGACTTAGGATCGGAGGAGGCCGTCGAAGATATGGATATGGGTGCAAAGGACATTGACATAGAGGGTGTAGACCCTATCTCAAAGCTACCCAAGTACATCCCTCCGTGCGAGGATAAGGTGAAGGTCCCAAAGGACTAGGATGCGGGAAATTTCTACTAAATACCCCATTGCTGCCAGACTAGATCATGTTTGAAGGGTTGCGCTTTGCATGCATTCCCACCCTAAAGCTGGAAGATTGGGACTTGGTAGACATTGAGTGATTTTCCCACATGGCAATTGATACCTTTATGACCCGTGTGTTTTATAAAGATTCTAGTGTCACCGCGTTGGAGCTGCAACAATGGATAAAATGGGTTGACAAGCGAGGATTGTTAAACTTGCTATGGGTGTTGCATTATCCCTGCACAGCCATAGGCTGGATGGTGATCAAATAGCTTCTATGCTTAGTGCATGATGGGTGCCTGTGGTTAGGAGAACCGATGCCCATCATAGATATGTTGATCCATAGGGTCACATTGCTCCCACATTCAGGGTTGAATTTGTCCATGGCATTTGGTGGAAAGACGGGCGAGCGCGACCTCATGGTGAGAATGAAGGACAAATTCAAGCTTACCAAGAAATCGTGTGGATACTCAATTTCCAGCATAACTAACCCTGCGGTTAAGGTCTCCACCCAGATTTTGGCTAGGAAAATAATGATAAAGTGTCACACAGATGAAGTGCCGACACCCGTTGTGTCATTAGAGGCCCAGTGTGCGAACGGTGTACAATTTAATTGGGAATGTTACCTCTGTGGTGAGTTCCTTGTGAACTACAGAGAAGCACAAGATGAGAGTAATACCTTCCATTACACTTGGCTCTTACTCTCAATTGTGCTGGTTTCATAGGAATTACATGAGGATAACCAATTTCCTCTGGTCATGTTAGATCTACTTGAAGTAGCAAAGTTCACTTCGCTCTGGGCCACCAAGGATGCCGCAAGGGTCAAAAACACTAAAATATTTTGGGTGTTGATGGAGGCAAGCATCTACATCGCGATAAATAGCAAACTGAGGTTATCCCCTACTGCCTTTGAGAATTTGTCAGATATGTGGAGTTTAAAGTGAACTTCCACTGTGTCTCCATCTGGGCATGGAAGGACCCCAAGCAAAAATAGTATGATCCTCCATACCTCATAAAGGATGATGCAATTGTAGTAGTTCTAGAGAGTTGGCCATAAGAGTAGCGCACAGCTTCAGACTTGTCAGCCAGGTCTAGTAAGTCTGCTGCAAAGCAGAAGAAGGAAGAGGACGGCTAAAGATGTTACAGTTGGACAACAGGAGGAAAAGGGAAGTTGAAGAAAAAGCTAAGGCAGAGCATGTTGCTAAGATGTAGGTCAAAGAGGAGGAAGAAGAGGAAGATCATGACTCTGATATAAGTCATAAGTCTCCTTCACCACAGATGGAGGAAGAAGAGTGGCAATTCGGACAGGGAGGTGCAGACCCGGAGACTACTCCATTTCGGGTTAAGTGCACTAGGGAGTAGGAAAAAGTAGGGCCACGGAAGAAGTCCAAGGCGAGAAAATCATCACTTGACCCAATCAATTTGATTGAAGGTGATTTGAATGATATTGAGGACATAGTGAGGGACACAACCATGGAAATTCTACAGTAGTTTGAGTAGTAGCAGAAGCAAGCCTTGGTCACCATTCAGATGGGTCTGTGCGAGCTATAGATCCAGGCCACTCAAGTACAGACTAGTGCGGGACAGTGCAACACGACACCAACAAGCTTGGCACCTAGGACCTCAGAAGCAGTAGAGTTGGTCGACTCCTTGGATCCCCTAGCCATCATACTTCCAGATGGAGCATTGACTACAAATGTGGAAGCTAACAAGGCCACCGTTAGCGCTCTCAAGACGATGTGCTTGCGGAGCCTCGGTTCAGAGAGTAGCGTGTGCTGAATGTGATCAATGAGAAGAAGGTCAAAAATGCCCAAATTTTTTTTGAGAATATGTATGTGCTTGATCTCCTTAAGAATATCATAGAGAAGAATGAGTGCACCAAATTCGTAGTAGTTGAGGCATGCCGCATTTTTCTAGAGTTAAATATCCCAGAAGATGCACCAATCGATGCAAGAATTCAGAAGCTCACTGCAGGTGTGTGTGACACAAGGATAGAGCTGGCTAAGGTTGAGTTTGATCTGAACCTTAAGATCATAGAGCTCAAGTTGAGGGCCCATCCTTTGACTCCACTAGAAGTCAGAGAGCAGAACGAGGTAGTTGTTAAGGATATAGTTGCCACAGTAGATGTCGCAGTGAAGGAGTGAACTTCACTCTTCGAGCAATCGCTCCAAGTAGTTACCAGCCTTCATTGTTGGGAAGTGGATCCCTCGCATAATGGTTTTGGGGCTTAAAGCCCACAATTTTTGGTAATGGTACTGTAAAGTTTCCGCAAAGTGTACGGAGCACGAATTGTAATAGGTCAAGTCAAAGGGTTGTCTGCCTAAAATATTGTAAATTAATATAAAGTGGGTTGACCTACCCATGGTCTGTGGACCATGGGAATTCATAAATAGAGCAAGGCTCTAAATGTAGAAGGTAGCTTTGGTGGGATCTTGCCCATGGGGAGATTGCAAGAAGTAACAGGGGATATTGAAGGCGCGATCACACAGATAGATTTTAGGTAATAGAGATTGTGGATAACAATAACTCTTACCCTGCGTTACTAGGAATAGATTGGGCCACTGATATGAATCGAGTCATCAACTTGAACAAGCAAAAGATGATTTTTGAGAAAAAATTCCTACGCATGGTAGTTCCATTAGATCCAACCGAAGCAGCACGCTACACTGAACCTGTGCACAATGAGGACAACGATGATGAACTGGACTGCATTTACCAAATAATGGTGCAAGACTAGGATCGAGTGAATCCAACAGCATCTGGGAGAATTACATGGGAGTGCGACAGTTCCTGCACTTTGGATTCAGATGAAGAAATAGAGTGATGGCAGAAACGATTGCACGAAGTAACAATGCTAAATTGTAATATGATGGTTAGATCACTGCGACACGTGATGACCAAAGCAAGGGAACTGCCAATAGATGATGGCGCAAAAAAAGTGGAGGAATCCTTAGACCACTGTGAAAATGCAATACCGAACAGTAGTAGTGCAGTGTGCAAAAGGGGCGCTACGCGCGACAACTACACAATGGTGGAGTACACATCGGAAGACTAGGTGGAACTAGCGCGAATGTAGAAGGCCGATGCGTGTATGGCTTGGAAGTCCCCAACATCAAAAGCGATCTAGGCAACAAGGACAAAGTAGTTTGAGTGGCCGCCTATGTCAAGGGATGTAGACGTATGTTGTGCAACCCCTTCCCAAACTAAGGATCAAAAATTAGAACTTGATGCAGTAGCAGGGAAGGAGATGCCACCCATGAATAGTCCACGATAGAACATTCGAAAAGACATGCGGAATCATGAACAGAGTTGACCAGAAAAATGAACCAATTGGGATTTGCACATACCAGTGGTTCGATGGGTCTCTAGGACCATAAGCAAGAAGAGGAGTGCAGAGATGGCCCCATCATAAACAAGAAGAGATGAAACCTGTAATCTCTAGACCACAGCTCCCACAGTTCAGACAGGACGTGGGGACTTAGGTAAAAGAATTTGGTAATTACATGAAGCCATTCGGCGAAGGAGCTTGAAAATTCACAAAGTCGATGAAGAATGGGCATGCCTGAGGAAGAAAAGTGTGATATTAGACGAAGAACTTAGCAAACTATAAACCGGAGTCGTACAAGTGGGCTGCGATAAACTAAGCATGATGGGGCTAGGCCTGGCGAGGCCTACTACTGAATTAGAAAGAGTTGAGACCCTGCTATCATGGCTATGACCACACCTTACTAAACAAGGGAGCTTACCATACGAAGAAGAAATCAATGCACTACTGAACACAAGGGTCTTTGAAGGATGCCTATAGCTCAGGCTAGCAGGAAAGTGGAAGCCTCGCACTCGAGGTGTGACCACTTGACTATCTATAGAATGGATAGTCTTACTTATCCAAGTAGTTGGAAGAAGGCACAGGACTATAAACAAGCCTACAGGAGAGCTACATGGAAAGGGGGTTCTGCACAGGGCCAGTAGGTCACTAGGATCACTGTCATGCATAAGAGGCTACGCTGTTGTGCGGGTAGACTGGGAGGTGACTATTGATGACACTATTCATGAAAAGAATTCCAATTTAAGGAAGAAGGAGTGGGTGGTAGGCCACTAAGATAGGAATTAAGTGCTATATTCGGGATTATCTACCTCCAAGAAGATCTTAATGAATGAGAAGAGGGAATAGTCGAATTCAAATTCAAGTGTTACTATAAAATCCCTTGGGGTAGCCTCGAAACAACACTTGGATATTTCAGATTTGAGCCAGTACAAAGCAACGAGCACCAAGCTACCTTGCCACCCCTAAGTAAGCGACTAAACGAATCTAGGGTAGGAACAATGTCATCTATGAGAACCAGAGTGAGATTCACAGAAGAGCCCCATCTGACTCAAAAGGATCCTGGAGAGGTGGTAGTTGCACCAAAGGTTCCAAAGTCTCCACACACATCGTGACCGTAGAAATACAAGCAAACAATGGGGCCAGTCTAGGTATCATCACGATTCAGTAAATTGCCAATGGCAGAGAAGGGAAAAGTTGTCACCACTGAAACCGAGGAGGAAGAGGAAGATTTACAAGCCCTGATCGCTCAAATCAAAGCACAGGATGATGAGGTAGAAAATGTTTCCCAGGTACCTTCAGCAATAAGCTACCACCATACATCTCCCCGTGGAAAGGGATGGCGAAGATACCGAAGGACCTAGAGGCCACGAAGAGTGCGCTCCAGACCCCGCTTCTTTCGGATGAAATAAGATTTTATGGTCCACCGCTGGGATGGGTACCAAATATCAAGTTTCAAGACTGGTACCTCGCACACAGCGAGAAGTTCCCCCAATTGGCCGCGGAGAAATTATTGTAGCAGAAGTGGTCATGGGGTGTGGAGAAGGCAGGATTACTTCATCTGAGGTGGATACCCCACTACCACTATGTGCCCATCACAATTTTTGTTATTCAATAGCTACTATATCCAGTACATGATGGGTATCTCTGCTTGGAGGAGCCAATTCCCAGCATGTCTGATTTAATATATCAGGTTTACCAGCTGCCTACCAAAGGAAACAATCCGATAGACATAGCAGGAACGAGCAACGACATGGGCCTCGCAGAAGCTATGAAGGCCAAATATAAGCTAGAGAAGTGGAAGCGAGGGTATGTAATAGCAAGTATCAAAGACTAATGGGTGCACGTCTCCACCCAGTTACTGGCTAGCAAGCTCATGAGGAAATGCCATGCAGACGAGGTGCCAGCATCTGTCATTGCACTAGTAGAGTAGTTTGCAGAGGGGGTTCAGTTCAACTAGGCACAATTCCTCTGTGATGAATATTTTACGAATTTTAGGGAAGCACCAGAGTAAGGTAAGACGTTCCGCTACACATGGTTGCTCTTATACATCCTGCTGGTTACAGAGGAGCTACCAAAGGACAGCCAGTTTCTCACCATTGAGAGGAACCTACCTAAAGTTGTGAGGTATAACTCACTCTGGGCAGCAAAAGATGCCACAAGGATTCGTGAGATCAAGGTGTTTTGCGTATTCATGGAGGTGAGCATCTGAACATGGATCGACTACAGGCCATGGTTATCCTCGACAATATACAACATTTTGCAAAGCACAGTCGAATTCAAGGTGGATATGCATAATTTGTATATCCAGGCATGAAAGGATCCAACCTGAACATCGGTAAAGCTTCTATTCATTGCAACCGATGATGCAATCTTTGGGGTAATGGCAGCATGGCCTCCAAAGTGGCGCGCCCCGGACTTGGCAGAATTAGAAAAGATTTTTGCACAATAGTGGAAGAAGAAAATCATGCTACGCATCGAAAATTTGGCTGAAAGGACGCGCAAGGAACAGAAATCAGCCACACAGCATGAGGTGACTGAGGCAGCAATGATAGCGATGGCAGAAACCACAACTTCACCCACCAAAGAGACCATGCAGGATCAGGAAATATCCACAGAAAAGGACATCGGGAAGTGGAGACATAGGAACGCAAAGACCTTACATAAAAATCGACCCAACTCAAGAGGCCGCACATCCAGGGGCAGCCACCTGCACACAAAAAGAAGACCTTGGATGGAGATCTTCTTGCCATAGCAAACCAATTCATGATATCACTAAGGGTGCTCTAGAAGAGTTGCTCATAGAGCAGACAAATTTGTTAAGGGCGCTCAGAGCATAGTTGTAGGCATTACAGGTGCGACCCCTAGGAGTGATGACACTGAACCTTGCGGAAGGTGCATTTGCAGCTGATCAAATAGTGCACACCTACACAATTAACACTTTGGTGTTACGAGCAGGTGTAGTCCTAGAAAAGGCCAAAGGTGATATGAGGGATTGGGGGTTGAATTTGGCCGCCCTTCCTAAAGAGTCCCTATACCAGCTGCAGGATGGGGTAACCACTAAGATTCGTGCTCGGGAAGGTGGCACCTTGGTCTTAATGGAGCAAAAAGGAAATATGGAGCAGATCAGTCTACAACGTGATGACTTGGTTGCACACAACCAAGGATTGGAACAGGCCATGGAGGAGGTCTGTAGCAGTGTACCAGAACTGGCTATGCTAGCAGAACTCCCAGCAGCCAAAAAGATACATTACATGGTGGTAGGATTCCGTAGGGCCCAAGAGGAGGCTGCAAAAGTCCAGTTGGAGTTGAACTTACAGATCGCGGAGCTGAGGCTAAAGGTATAGCCCTCTACAATCCTGGAAGTCAGAGAGCAGCGCCACTGCGTAATTCAAGCAGGGTGGGAAGTGATAGAGCATGCTGTATAGGACTTCACGATATTGTTGGATCAGTCCCTCCTTATGCTCACATCACTACAAGAAGACGCAACACTGCAGCAGGTAGAGACAGAAGCATGGGAGTTGCAGTAGGCTTATGACAATGTCTGGGGGACTGCACAAATGGTTGACCTCACTCAGCGCTTGGCCAAGATGAGGGAGGCCCAAGCTCTAAAAGAACAGGTGGACGCCACATGCCAGAAAGAAGCAGGGCTTAAAGCCCGAATCCAGCCCTCGCTCGAGGAAGCATTCACGGTCACTGTCATGATCGAGGGGAAGCTAGCCTAGACGCATATGTGCTAAGACAAGAAGGTACCTCCAACAATGCCTTAGAATGTCATGCATAATTGATATAACGGACAGCGGAAGACTGTGTGGCAGATTTCAATGCAACGCATATGTTGCTGGATGGACTCCGAACAAAGATCACCACACTAGCTGAGTGACTCGGGACGAGTCACGATGATTATGTTGGGGGCCTGTTGGGCAGCGGATCCCCCGCGTAATGGTTTTGGGGCTTAAAGCCCACAATTTTTGGTAATGGTAGTGTAAAGCTTCTGCGAAGTGTGTGAAGTGAAAATTGTAATAAGTCAAGACAAAGGGTTGTCTACCTAAAATATGGTAAATTAATATAGAGTGGGTCGGCCTACCCATGGTCTGCGGACGATGGGAATGTATAAATAGAGCAAGGCTCTAAGTGTAGAAGGTAGCTTTGGTGGGATCTGAAGTGTTATGGGTTTATGAATGCGGAAGTTGCTCTGAGTCTGAGTTGTGGTTGGTAGTAGTTAGAGTAGGCTCTATAGTTGTGTGCGTCGACCCCTGCAGCTGATTGCACAGGGTGGAATTGGATTGTACTGGAATAGAAGATTAATAAAAGATAAGTGTTTCTGAATTATTGTGCATCTGGTCACAGATCTATGTATTCGTTCTTATGTTATGGTTTTATGCATATCTTTAAGGTTTATGGTTGTTCGCACTGGTTATAAATATTGAATGTTTCATTAAGACCATTGAATTAATTCAGATCTATAATAATAACATACTAAGGGTAAGGAATCTATAAAGTGCCTCCTCACATAGCTACGCAAAGGCCAAACAACCACGTAGAGCGGCACGAGCTCGCAGGATCTGTTTGCGACCTTCCTAGACCTCATTAATGCATCCCTAGGGTGCGGAATCCTAATTCCAACACCCTCCCTTACTACCTCAGGTGAGACTTTAGTCTGCACTCCATGGACTGTTGATGAAAGGGCCGGTAGCGCAAGATTTTTTTCTTTAAAACACTTCTGAACCTGGGTCAGGCCCCTATAAGCCAACATGCACGACGATCCCAACATGCATCCAGCAAGCCAGCAAGCATCCAACATGCATATGGCTAGGGAGTAAAAGCTAGCAAGCATGCCAAAGGAGATGGAGCAACCCTCTGCACAATCTAAGGATTAGAGCGTACCACTCACCTGAGAGGTTGATAAATGCATTGGAAAGGACCCCTCTGTATAAGAATTCCATGTAGAGACTAAATATCAATTAGATTGGACTAAAACTCAATCCACCCTTTCTGTTGGGTCTGTTATAAGGTAGGAAGGAAGAAGCGGAAATAAAGTAGTGGGAAGAGAGAGATAAAAATGTAGGGTTCTATCCTTAAGAGGAAACTCCATCAATAGAGGCCTGGGATGTTAGAGAGGCCACGAGAGCTATGAAAGATATGGATATAAAACAATTTTCTCAGAGGATGAGAAACACTTTTAGTAGGGGGTGATGATGAAGCTCATCAATAGGTAACTGTATGGGTCACAATTCCACTCTCCAGCTTATTAAAATTGACTTTTCTCACATTTATTTACATACTTTGTTATAATTTTCTTAGTGAGAAGGGTGAAGATGAGTTACTATATCATGTGGCCTAATAGGTATTAAATGCAGGAATTGGAGCAGTTTTGGGTTGACTTAAGTGCAGGAAATAGAAGAGGGAAAGAAAGATATATTTTAGGAGATTAGTCTCCCTCCTTAACTCCTCAAATCATTTGAATATTCTTCCACCATATCTCATCAACTTGGAGTTACTAGTAAACAAGCAAGTTGAGTCCATTGGTAGCCAAGCCAGTGATGGTTAAGAAACAGTCATTCTCGAGTTAGGGAGCCAAGCCTCCTTGTTTTCTAGGGAGTTGTTGGGAGCTCCAGTTTTACATAAATAAGAGAGTCAAGGGACTCATTAGGATTCAATTTTTTGTTTTACCCAAGTGACCATTTTGAGCTAAAACATTGTGACTATTATTGTTATGTTGTACTTGATATTTTGAAGATAATGGGAAATTATGTTTTGATTTAGCACTAAGTTGACTCAAAGGGCTAAATCTCTTGGGTTAGGGCCCAACCCTAGGAGCATAAGTTCCTCTTTTGTATCTGTTTTCTTAGATTAAAATGATAGTTAGTTTCTGAATTTGATTTATGTTTTGTTTAGATTAATAAGTATCTGAATTATTTCTTAACCTAGTTTCCATTAGTTTGAAGAGGTAGATCAATGGTATAGTATTAAAGGAAAGTACCCTAGAAAAGCTTGTGACAATGGACTCTATCTCATCTCCCTCATGGGATAATGATTAGAGGGCCCTACTCTCACAGCACCAAAAACATAGTTTTTCTTTTGGTCATTGCATAACTTAGGGTTCATTCTTAGCTAGATCATTGTTTATGATTTATTAGAAGAACCTTTAGTTGTTATTTTGTGTCCTTAAGTTTGTTGTAGCTTAAAAGTAATTCCATTTCATAGATCTAGTATTGAACAATAGATAGATCATCTTCCTCAGAATTCAATTCATCTTTTCCATGTTGACATGTAATGATGCATAAATTAAAAGAAAAATAGGTTTTGTTGCAGGGATTTTTTATCTAAAAGAAGGAACTCATCCAACCAGCTTCAACTAGGTCATATCCACCTTCTTCCAAGGCATACCAGCTCATAGTCTAAACCTCTGTTTTGCAGCCACCATGAGCAAGCCACCTTAGGCAAATCCAACCTCCTTGGAGTGTTGGGCTTAGCCTTGGGTAATGTGCACCTTCCCTACATCTTTTATCACCATCATACCTCTCCAACACCTCATCTCACTTTTATTTCATGCTTAAGCCCTTCAACTAACTTCCTGTAGCAAACCAGGACATCTTGTAGTAGATTAGGACATCTAGTAGCAGTCTCCTATAGCAACAACATGATCTCTTGTAACAGTCTATTTTACCCTATTTTGACCAAAGATGGTAATATAAGAGTAGGTTAGGTCTTCATCTTGTACTCCATGCCTATCAGTGCCGCCTAAGATCAACTCTCCCATGCCTTCTCCCTCTCCAAGATGAGACAAAATAACAAAGCATTTACATGTCATAATTTAGGAATTAAAAAAATTATTTTTCTGCAAATGTAAAATGAGATAGTTAGTTCATGTATGTATGATTCCTAGAATGATAGAAAAAAATCCCATTTCGAAACATTGCTAATATCTAGAGGATAAATTGCAAGGTTAGCATAGTTCTTTTCTGCAATTAATTTTTGTCATTTCCTAGCTAGATTATTTATGGAATTTCATAGCATTTACCATTCAATAAATTTCATTTCCTAAATATGCATGCATTTACTTTCCTACATTAGAACTAGCCTTACATTCACTTTCAATAGTCACACTCCTTATAGTCAATAGAAGACTAGTCTGGAACCCTAGTGGTCTAACACTCTAGTTGAGAAGTTACATGAGTAGAATGTTGCATATGTTGCGTATATAGCTATTGGAAACGGGTCCATTAGGGGCAATTTTGGGGTTAAAAGCCCCAGTTTTGGGGTTAAAGGCCCAAGTTTTGTATAAAGAATGTAAAGTCTCCACATTTTGTGGTCACGGAGTGCGAAGATGTAAAGAGTCATCAACGATTTCTGCCCTTAGTTTATATAACATGTGTTGGCCTTATGAGATCCACCCTTGGTCTGTGGACCATGGGATTGTATAAAAGGGGAAGTCTTAGAAGAGTCTAAGGCAGCTTTAGTTCAGTTCAGATACGTTTGAAGAGTCATTGATGTAATGGGTCTATAAGAGCTAAGAGCGAAGATTCTTAGTGTAGGAAAGACGCTCTGCAACTTTTTGCACAGAGACCTAGGCTAGAAGTCTACAACTGTGTGCACAGGGTAATTAGAGTCAGTGAAGGAGATCTGAACATCCATAAAGAGAATTATTCTAGAATTACTTGTGTATGAGATATTTTACTTCTGTTATGAATGCATGCAATTATGTTATGTTGAATACTGGGTTTATGATTTAATGCTATATTGATGCGTGAATCTATGTGTTTTACTTTATTATATAAATGCAAGTAGGAATATTTGTTTAGGCGAAGATAACCATAATGCATGTTGACGTTATCCACTACTTAATCTAATCTCAGTGAATACAACAATAATAATAATTACAGAGGTGAGTAAGTGTCTGAATCGTCTGTTTAAGGTACACAAAGGATGATCGCAAACCTTCATGAAGGTCTCGGAGCCGAATAAGAGAAGTATAATGAGAATCCTAAAATCTTATCGATTTGTGTGAAGGAAGGATTAGGGTATAAAACAACATCACTACCATCTTTGGGTGTGGAAATTTGGTTCCTGCATCCCCCTATACTGCTTCAAGTCAGACTTCAGTCCATGCTCCGTAGATTGATGCTGAAAGGGCCAGCAGTGTAGGGATTTGCTTGGCTAATTAATGCTAAACCTAGGTCAGGGCCCATCAAGCCAACAATAGCATTGTCACCTCCAATTTTGTACAAAACCTCAACTTGATAAAGTAAATTTGGTATCCGTAGGAGTTGCAACATCCTTGCTTCAATATTGAGGCTCATCAAACCCAACCAAATTGTTTCTGTCCTTACAATATGAATTCATTTTGACATATTCAAATATAGATATAAAAATGCTTTCTTTTCAAGTGAATATACTCCTAAATTATGAAATATTCAACTTGATTGCTTCTTGAATTTGATGATGATGTAGATAATAGAAGATTTATTTCTTCAACGGTGATCATTTTCTCAAAGGGAGATCACATTGATTCCTTCTTTTCTTTTGTTAAGACAATGCTAGTTAAACTTGTTTCACAACCTCAAATTTTGGCCCTTCTTCAGAATTTCGACTTGTTGTAGTAGTTCTACAATTTCATCCTTTTCTACAATAACCCTAGTTCACACGTGTGGCTAGAAGATGGAAAGATTTTCCTCCTTTCTAATTTTCTCGACTTGACTTCTTTTTGTTGTTATTTCAACTTGTAAAGGAGACCTTTCTTGGCACAAAATGTGATCCTGATGGAAGATGCAATTCGATACTTACTACTTGAGAATGATATCCAAATACTTCACACATGTTGAGAATATATCCCATAAAATCATACCCAAAATTTATTCTCTTCCTTCCTCGTAATAATCATTGTAGAATGTGTTAGTTTCTGAAGAATCCTTCAAGTGTGGAACCTTTCTTTGGATGAGCCAGGGTTTTGAGGTCTTCTTTGATGTTATTAATTATTCCCTTTCAATATGATGAGAGGGTTAGTCCCTCTTGATGATTGATTCTCTTTATGTTTCCAAGATTATCTCTTTATACTTCAACCTTAGAGTATCCTTCTTCGTGTTGCCCTTACTTGATGTAGTCACCTTAGCTCTGATACCATGTTGAGAAATCTAGGGGAAACAAGTGCAGGTTATTTCTCTTACTTTGTTAGCTACTTATGATGTATTTTTACTTTACTTCATTAAATTTTTATTTCCCTTATTATTATTAGTGTTCTCTATCATAAAATAACTACCAAATCATAAATAACAATGAGACAATAGGACACAAGATATAGGCAATTAAACAGGCAAACAACCTCTCCAACTGAGAAAAAACCCATTAAAATCCTTCTCTTCTTATAGAACTTTAATTGACAAATTCAAAGACCTATGAACCTTGAACAAGACCCACTAAGACCTACTCATAGTTCCTTCTTGATGAGATTTCCTTAGACAACTTCCAGCAACAAACTTCGACCTTCCAACAACTTCTCCAACAACTACAACCCCAACAACAACTTCAACCTAGTAGCTTCACAACTTCAATATCGATGTAGCTCCATAACTTCACCTACCTCAAAAATTGTAGAAACCCTAATGAAAGAGAGAGATAGAGAGGCCCAAAAACTTTGATCTTGAACTTCTTCTTCTTCTTCATCCTTTTTTAGCTTCTATGTTAAGGAGATCAAACTTCTTGAGTGAGTGTTCAAATGAGGTCGAATTCCTTCTTATTTATAGGCTTGTGAGGGGTATAAACTACTATTTTGAGGTTGGCTTGTCCCTTTATGTTGACTCACTTGCTCTTTGTGCCATAACGAGGTCTTGGAGGGTCTTTTTACTCTATTTTGACTTAATAAATTTTTCTTTACAATATGTAACATGCCCAATTAGGTATTCAATATATGAAAATGACTCAATTGAATTTATGAAAAACCCTAGAGGCACTCAATAGGTGCTTGACATAAAAATAAAATTCCCTTGAGCATGAATCCCATGCCTCAAGAATACAAATAATAAATTTATTTTTCTCTTTTTATTAAAAACATAAAATCATGATTACATATTCCATTATGAAGACTAAACCTAGTTAATTATTTCAACATGTGGGAGGATAGAGGGGATGAAATGTGGCCTCCTCTACATTCCCACACTTGTTTATCATTTTTCCACCTTTTCACTGGGAGGTGTTCTAAGCCATTAGATTGGTGGGTGCCTTCGTTTTTGGATCATTCCTTGCCTGCTTGCTCCACTGCAATGCACTCGTACCATCAATGCTCATGTGTGGTGCATCAGGGCTAGATGCCCATGCCATCTCCTGATGCCTGTGATCATTGTGTTATTTGGTCATGCATTTGTGGACATAAAATAGTGCTAGCCTATCGTTGCCCACTCTAATGATGCATGGTTTGGTTATCCTCAGTGGATCCCTCACTTCTTGAAATACGGTTTTGAGGATTCCATGTCAAATTTTCCAAGGGGTGTGTGATTTTGACACCGAAAAGTTTCATGGAAAAGTCCTCAAGAGAGCCTCCCAATGCTATATTTACCATCCATCCCAATCTCAAAGCTTAAAAATGCTCCAACTACTCTGTGAAGCATCACTTAACCATCTAGGAAAAATAAATTCAAAAGTTTCACAACAACTATTGTGGCTCATAAATAAAGTTTCATTAGAATTTTGATTAGGGTCATGAGTCTTCCAGCTCATTAACAAGACAACCAGTAAGATAGAGAATTTCATGTCTCTAAGAAACATTCACCTATGCACACTAACCAAGAAATTGGTCAAAACAACCACATCATTTCCACAATCAAGGAATAATCAAGCCACTTGGTATCCAAACATAGTCACATAAGCATAATATCCAACCAGCATATGTAATGATTAATACAAAGATCGAATAAGACAACAATACCATTCATGCATTCATTGCACTTCAAAGAAAATATTAAACCCAAGTCCATACATACAACCATGGAACTTATTTGAATGGTTAGGAAAAATTGGGAACTGAAGATGACATTTCAACTCTCCACTCAATGATATACAAGCTACAACCAATCTTTCTTGTATTTATCATCCCCAAGAAAGATTCATGATCAGAGATAGAAAATTTTTAGTCTTAGCTGTAATTCGTGCTCATATGTAAGAGAATGGGATCATTTATTAGTTAGTTTATCAATTTTCACTCCTTAAGGAAAACACTATAGGTACCATATAACTCATAATTCAGGGTTGTTTATCATCTTACTTGACAAGCTCTGAGTGGTTCATCAACCCTCCTTAGCAATAAATAAAAGATTTATTAGCCATTTCAGCAAGCACCCTATGAATGCTACCCTGCATAGTGGTTTCTCAGCCTTGTTGGCAATGTTCAGCGTGAGATCCCCCAAGGAAGGTTTTGGGGTTTAAATCCCAGTTTTTAGTTAAAAGTTCTAAATCCAATGCAAAGACTCTGCATTTTATGGGCACAGAGTGCGAAGTTGTAAATGAGTCATAGGGTTGTCTGCCCTCAATTTTGTAATGTAATATCAGATTTAGAGATCTACCCATGGTCCGCAAGCTGTGGGATTGTATAAATAGAGTTAGGCTCTAAGTAGTTAAGTAAGTGATGCAAGGATGAAGAATTGAGTCTTATCTGAAGTGTAAAGTTGAGTCTTTGGGTCGTAGAGTAGGAAAAGGCTCTGCAACTAAGTGCACAGAGGCCTAGTAGTCTGCAGCTAAGTGCACAAACCCTTGCAACTGAGTGCGCAGGGTGAGTCACGTCTGTAACCATGGAGGCATTAATAAAGAGAAGTTTTCATATCAATTTTGTATAATTATTTCGTGTTTCCTACATTGAATATATTGGGTATAAATTGCATTTATATTGTTTATATGGTGTGCGAACATATATGATTGTGTTGATTAAGTAAATGTGAGATAAAGTATCTGTTTACATGAAGTTAACTAACATTTGCAAGAACATAAGTAAGATGTGCATTGTAACTTGGGAAATAGGGCATATCACTTGCTTAGCAGCGCGAAATCACCCCAGCCCTTGGTTAGGGCTACACGAAGGTGATTATAATAGATCGCAAAGGTATCATAGCTTAGAATAGTGTGCGAGTGACCTGTACGAAGGTAGGCACAATTGGACACACTGTGGCTGATGTCGAAAGGGCTAGTAGTGGAGGGATTTGTTTTGCTAATTAACTCTGAACCTGGGTTAGGTCCCATCAAGCCAACAAATGGTTCCATTGTCAAGAGTGGAATCTGCATAGGTATGTCTAATGTCGTATAATTGGAATCCAACTAAGAAGGAAATTGAAGGTTGGTTGGATAGGAGGATTCACAAGTTCGCGACACAGGAGAACAAGAATCCACAACTGAAAAAAGGAGTGGTTAGACTGCTACCTGTACACAAAGATCCACAAAATCCTCTTTGCATCCTTCCCTATTGAGTTGTACGAGTGGATCGTGAAGTTAGTAGATAGCCAAGGAAGGTGTAAGCTCGACAGTCTTATTGTGTAGACACCAGAGTTGGTGCACATATTGGAAGCATCAGGGGATAAGATCACATGCGCTGTTGATCGCTGGCTCAATCGGGTTATAGGAGGAGTCATTACTAAGTTCACGGTAGACACTTCAGTCAGCTATAGCAAGCCAGATTGATGTTTTCTCAAAGGACCGCAAGGTAAGTATGTAACATATCTCAATACTTGGATTAGAAGTCTCTCGTACAAAAGTCAGATTATGCAGTTACATTGATGTTCAGGGCTATGCGAAGTGGAAAAACTTACAGAAATGAAGGGAATAAGGGACCAGATAAGATCCCCTTGATTTCAGCTTTTCGAGGGGATGAGGAAGAGCTCATGAAGGTCTCTCTACGAAGTGTGATCCATTTGATAAGGTAGAGAATTCTGTGCATACCGCCACCAGCTTCACCGCCATCACCTACATCTTCACCCATGCCACCTCCGTCACCATCGCGTTTCAATATGGCAAGCACGATAAAGTTTCCTATGTTCAAGTGATTGGGAAATGAGGATCCGTACCAATTTTGGTTCATTTTAGGAGCCGTATGGGAAGCACAGGGAGTTACATGTTACGATATAAAGAAAGAAACACCGGTTAGTGCCCTGTAGGATCGCGTGCTGACCTGGTATATTAAGCACTCGAATGATAATCCAGACGCGGGAATCGTGGATATCCCAATTGCTCTAAGTAAGGAATTTAGCAAGCTGAAGTCAGAAGCATGGTATATCATTAGATTCAAAGAAATCATAATGCTACCAGGCGAGACTCCTTGGGATTTGGATCAGAGGTTGAAGTGTACTATTCGCGAAGCTAATATGAATCTAACAAATGGACAACACCATGAATGGTTTGTAGTGTCACTAACGCCACATTTAAGGAGTGTGTTATCTTAGTAGAAGCTAACAATGCAGGCAGAGGCTTTAGAGATCACGATGAGGATGCATGAGACCCTGATGCAAGATCCTAATTTGAGAGTTTAGCATATCCATGCGCAATTGAAGAACTTATGCCTTGAGATGCAGAGTCTGAAACAGGACAAGAAAAATCAACCAGAAGTGCGCAGAAAGGTGTGGTGCATAAAATACAAGGGTCAGGGTCATGACAAGGACCACTACCAAGTCTTCTCAAATTACCTCACCAAAGGAGGACCAACATTGTTAAGACCCGAAATGCAAGTAGGACCTAGTGTGGCACCTGCTTTGTGGTGCACGATTTGTCAAATAGGTGGAAAGCATGTTACAGACAACTACCATTTTTTACAGAAGTACACGCAAAATTCGCAACAATTGTTCAGTAATTTTTGTATGTCAGTGGGAAACGATGAGTGCACTTGTAGAAGCTATGAGTGGATGATGGATAGAACTCCCGTCTACAGGGTTCAGGCAAAAATGCAGCCCCTAGACCAAAATGCAATAGGGTTGTGAATAGGATTTCAGGGGTGCGGATGAGGCCGACACAAAGGAGGACCTAGAAGAGGTCACAGACAATTGATATGCTAAAATTATGGATGGTCGGGACATTATGCCCGCAATTGTACGAATCCAATGTGCTTGTCATGTTTATATTGCACCTTGTTTGATCATGAGATGGAATATTGTCCTATGCTGATAGTCAGGATATGTGACAAGGGAGCACTACCACCTCGCTCGACTCAGAACTTGTAGATGATGAGGTCTAAGTTGTGCGAGGAAGATCCAAATGTGAACTTTGTGCTCTGAAGTGGAATAACGAAGGGAGATGATAAGGGCAAATAGCCAAAAGATATTACTTGGGTTCGCAAAGCTCCGACGAAAGAAGCAGAGTTTGATTTGGAGCTGTTAGCTACCTATACCAATAGGTTTCATATCTCATGATTGGCAAAGAAGGGTCCAAATATGCTCTGCTTTGGTGATGCAAAGATCCCATATTTCCAAGAGAAGACAATGTGTGTATATAGCTTGATGTTGTCCCAATTTTGATGGATGGTCCAACAGCCTAATCTGGATCATGCCATGTTTCAATTTTCTGTTGTAGAATAGAGAAAGAAGTCTGTCCAAACTGTTTAATCTTGGCAGACCAGTAGCTTAGGTAGAGAAGTAAGGTTCCCAACTGCTTAATCTAGGACCTTGGAAGCAATAAGGGTGGTTCTAGATAGAAAATCAAAAGAAAAGCCAAAGAAAAGAAAAGGCACATAAGGGTCTGCAAGTCTAAGTGCACCCTCCATGAAGAAACAAAAAATGCTAGGCAAGTAGATGGGTAGGTAGATGGGGTTGCAGAAATATCATTCCTTTCAATTGAGTGTTTGATAACCTAGTCACAAAGGAAGATCAGTGGATTGAGAAGTTTCTCTTCTCCATCATATGCAGCAAAGCAAAGGAGCATGTCTAACTCCCCTTTTTCCCCTTTTCACATTCATTACTAACATCCCTTCATCAGTTGAGATTCATGGAAGAATTTGAGGTTTTATGTTGGTTCTTATTCCTTTAAAAGCCACATTTCTTGTCTAAAATTCTTTTCATTTTGATCTACTCCCTAAGCTAAGTTATCTTCATATAAACTTAGTGACTTCATCCCTCATCCACTTCTTCCATTCATATTAACCCCTAACTTCTATTATCTAAATCCCCTATGTTACCCTTTCCCTACTATTATAACACTATGGTGTATAAACCCCAAGCATTGTATAAATATCCCTCCCCTTGGCATTATAGCCATATGTTCACTGTTAGGGATTAAATTGACATCTGGTCAGTTTGAGAACCCTAAGCCTTACCCCTCTTTCCCCTTCAGCAATCATTTAACCCATTCAACCCTTCATTGGCTAAAAAACCTTATAAAAAACCCATTTTCATCTTTAACCCGCTAAATTGCAAAATACATATAAAAACCCACTTTTTCCATTTACCCAAAGTCTTAGCGCTATCCGCATTTTTATAAAAAACATCGAAAAAACCATGTAAACCGCCAAATTCCTAAGGTTCCCGCCGGGCGCAAATCTCAAAAGATATATTATTTTAATCCCGCCCCCCATCCGTATCGTCTGGCCACCTCAACAATCCGTCGACCGTCGGATCGGGCCCTTTTCATCCGACGGCCCTCGTGCATTTCGGACCGGCCCCAACGTCCGAAAGATACCGTCCAAAATTTGTCAGAGGGTGACGTCAGGCCTCTGCCACGCGTCACCCCCACATCGTATCGGAGGCCCCTCTGACAATTCCGCTTCCGTATGGAAGGCGGTGCGATATAAAACTGCTAAACACTTCCGGTTTCGGTGAACCCGCCTGCCAGCATCACTGCCAGTGTCACTGCCAGCGTCACCGCTAGCGTCATCGCCGCGTCGGCACTCCCGTCCGCCTTTGCTCCACCTGTCTGCCACCTCACCATCCCCGTGGACCTCTCTTATGCCGCCACGTCACCCGATGACATCATGCTGACGTCATCCGACCTTGACCCCACCTGATGATGTCATGCTGACGTCACAAAAAAAAAAACGCCAATGTTCCAAAAAAATCCATATTTTGGCCAAAATTTCACGTTTTTTTCACTTTTTACAAAAACGATTGTTGTTTTCTCTGCATGTTTTTCACGTCCAAACTCACGCCAACCTGCTGAACTCGACCTGGAGACCGCTGGCGCGCCATTTCCACCTACATTCGTGACCATTGCTAACAGTTGCCAGGTATTTATCCCTGTAAATCCCTCCTGCGCCTGATTTTGTCTATGAATCGCCAAAAATAGCTTAAAACAGTGAAAAAACACATAATTCACTGGCGAATCCCTTGTGCCTAGTCCCCATTTGCACTGTAAGGTCGAAATTCACCAGCTGAGCTTTATATTACCAGAGTTTTCATAAAACTTACGTTCTGTTCGCGCAATCGTGGACTGGTAGCCTAAACAACACCACTGCCCAGCTAGAGTTGGAGAGAGCATCCTCTCAAGCAAAGGACAACAGGATCAGGGCCTTAGAAGATATAATCATAGAGATTGGGCATGATCCCAAAGAAATCAAGGGCATACAAGCATTACTGAAATTGAGGGACGCGGACATGGCAGCATTGAGGAAAAAGGTCAAGTCCCAGCAACTATTCACCCTCAAACTGAAGAGGTTGCTCAGCTGAGACATGATCAAGATGCGGCAGCTTTGCTGGTGTCTTTATACAAACAGCTGATCCAAACACAAGAGAAGTTGGGAGAATCAGAGGCTGCACAGGCAGCATTGCAAGCAGCATTACAGCAAAAGGAAGGAGGTCAAACATCTCAGCCTCCTCCAGAAATAATTAACCTTGAGGAAGCTCCTCCAAATACTGCTCCCCTTACTCAACAAACAGAACAGGAAACACCTTCTACCTCAGCAGCAGCACCAACAACAGAGCAGGCCCCAAGCCTGGACATGCAAAAGCTGAGAAATGAAATTCAGGCCCTGGAAGCCCAAATGACAGAATTAAATGAGGCCAGGGAGAATTTAGCCAAGGTAAATGAAAAATATGATAAATCAAAACAAAATGTGGCTGAGAAAGGGAGAGAGATAAAGGCTCTCAAAGAAAGGATAAAGGAGCTGGAGAAGGAGCTCACACTGGATAAAGTAGTGGCTGAGCTCAAGACAGTGCTATGGGCCAATATTGGCCAATCCATCACTGATCAATGGAAATATATTGAGACAATTCATGAGCAAATGGAGCTCATTGCAAAAGCACATAGGGAAATCCAAAGAGCTAGGGCATCTCTAGGCAGTATGCCTGAGGTTGCCAATAGAATGATCAATGTGCTTAACAACAGAAAAAGTGCTCAGTTGGCAACTATGGGAATCTACAACAGGACTGAGACTATTTTGTTAATAAAAAGGGTCCTAACACTAAGAAGCCTGGTGCAGACACTAGATAGAAGGACCCAGGACATGCAGACAGAGGTCAATAGATTCATGGACAAATTTGTGGCATTGCAAAACAGAGGTCTTCCTAGCTTACTGAACAGCGCAGGAAAGCTACTTACACATGAGCAGTATGCCAAGAGGGTGAATACCTTTGCCACAAGTCAGATCACAAAAAAGGCCAGCACCTCAGAGGAAACAGGGCCAGCAACAGGACAAAGTCTCTACAACAGGGTAGAGAACTTATTTTTTATCATGGATGAGATCAAACATCTGTTTGAAGTGCCTCCCAATTTCTACAAATACACAGAGGAAGATGAGACATTAGAGGCAATTCTGAGACACCAATTGCCCACACAGGAATACTGGACCAAAATGATACAACTGATATTGTAAGCCAGAGCCTGTAAATCAAGTTTTTATTCAAATTCATAAGTGAGCATGCACAGGAAAAGTTGGTAAAATCATCATGCATGCAAAAGCAAAGGCTGAGCCAACTCAGCAGAACTATTCGGCCAACAAAGCAAGATTGACAGCTACAGGTGACAGGGCCGAAAAACTACAGCACGACAACCATAAAGGCACATTTTTCCAGAATTAAAACAGAACGTTCAGACTGACTCAGTGGCCTCCAAAGGTCAAGATATCTTCTGACATACATAAAGAGCACTTATCTTTTATTCAATGATGTAATAACTTTCTTATCTACTATCCTGAAAAGTTGGTGAACGTATTCATTCCTAAGATGACTCAATGCTCCAGATATTTTGTATCACCAATTGTATATATTCCCCCCTCGCATAATCTTGCGGGGGTTTGTTGTTGATTTCTCTTCAAGAGTTTCTTATGCTGTAAATTTCCAGACTATTAATACAAAAGCAGATGGAATTTCCAAAGCTCTGCGTTATCTGAGTCATTGTGGTGTTTTGCTCAATGTTACAGGATTCCTGCGTGTTTCATGGCACAATAAGTCTTCTTCGAACTCTCGTTATGTGTTTTTGTTATCTTTTCATAGCTCATTCATGCTTCTATGTTTCATAGTTAATAGCAAAGAAAAAGAATTGTTCCAGGATTTATTCACAGAATACCCTGAACTCAATCTATGCTATTATAAGTGTTTCCTTCAGCTATAGCCACAAAGTGTAATTCTTAATTGTTGCACTTTCAAACTTTATGCTTTCACAGTGATTATTGTTTCAGGAATTCAAGTTTGCTCCTGTGCAACATATCTCTTTCTCACACCCAGCTTAGTGTAAAACTCTTAATTGCTTTTCACTGGTTGAACACACCTCATAATCACAATTTCAGATTTGTTCCATGAGATATCTAAATGGCCCTGTAGTTTCAGCAACTCAACTCAATATTTCAGACAACCTGTAGCCAAAGACTCCATTGCCCAATGGATTAATACTGCCTGAAAACCTACACCTTAGATGCAGAAGACATCCCTCAACCAAAACATAAAACAAAACCCTGAAACCCTGAACATTATAGCTAGCCTAAAATACTATCAAAACAGAGACAAATCATAAAGAGAGAGCCCTCTCTGATTACAGTTTGGCTAGAAACTGTAATCCAAAGATTGGTTAGTGGTTACCCCGGCCGTATTCCCTTGGGAGTCAAAGGGAACAACATGGGTGTTAACAGGACCGTAGCCGGGAAACCTTTATGGAAGCTAAGAAGAGCTTCACTGATGCCTCCACTTCAGGAAGAAAAGATAGACCGAAGCCGGAGATGGACCCATCTATGCTCATGGCATTCCTAGAAACCTGAATGAAGTTACTGCGTGACAGTGAGGTTGTAAATGGATTGCAGGAACTCATTAACAGATGTGTTGGGACCATGCCAGGAGAGCCGCGTGTAGTACAGAAGATTGGAAAGCATAAGAAAAGCATGGGAAGAGAAATGAGACTTACCACGCATATCAGAGAGTATGAGATGGACTAAGTAATTATAGATTTAGGATCAGATGTGAATGTTCTACCGAAGAAGACATGGGAGAGAATGGGGAGACCTACACTATAGTGGTCCCATTTTCAATTGTGAATGGTGAACTAGCAGAAGATAATACTCGTGGGGTGATTGCAGGGAATCACTGTGGATATTGAGGGAGCAAGCGCACTAGCAAAGTTCAAGGTGATAGAGATTATTGATGACAACAATCCCTACCTATGCTCTTAAGAATCGATTGGACCACTCACATGAGTAGAGTGATTAATCTAAAGAAGCGCAAGATGATTTTTCAAAAGAAGTCTCTATGCGTAGTTATCACCCTGGACCCTGTTGAAGGATTGTACTATACATAGCCGGTGCACAACTATGAAAGTGATGACAATTTGGATTGCATCTACAAGATAACCATGTGAGAGCAAGATTCGGTAAATCCCACCGTAGATGGGCGAATTTCCTGGGAGTGCAAGAGCTCTTATACATCAGATTCTGACAAGGATATAGAGAGATGGCAGAATTAGTTACACGAAGTAACCACGTTGAACTGTAATATGATGACAAGATTACTAGGTTTTGTCTCAATAGAAGTAAGATATTTTCCTTCTTATGATGGGTTAAGTGAGGTAGATAGCTTCTTAAATAAGTTTGAAAGGGAGGTGTCGGAAAAGCAATGCTTCCAGGCCTTGAATTGGGTACTTTGCGCTACGCCCACGAGGTGGTGGGGTATGCACAAAGGAATATTTGATGACTGGTGCAAATGTAGAAGGACTATGCGCACTCGATTTGGGAAGCCTACGGTGTGATTGACAGAAAAATACAATGGACGAGATGGTTCATGCGCACATCTAACTAGGTGGATGCAGGCATATGGAAAACAACCTATGCGGATTTGCATGAACTCCACGCTGAGAGGTATGGTCAACAAGCATGTGTTGGGGGAGTGCATATGCAGGTGGCTTTTATTGTTACAAGAATATGATTTTGAGGTTGTTGTGAAGCTTGGACGACTAAACACAGGACTTGATCACCTGTCACGCATTGAGACAGGGGAGGAACCTACTAGTTTGGAGGAAGGACTTCCTGACATGCAACTTTTCACTATGCGCATAGTGGATGGAGACTTTTAGGATGTAATTCACTTTTTAACCACTAGAACTGCACCAGAAGGATACTCTATCCAGCAGAAGAATTAATTAGTAGTGGGCGCGATAGATTTTTTTGTCATTGTAGGGCATCTGTACATGATGGGGAATGATGAAATACTGTGAAGATACGTACCTTAGTTTGAATGAAGTAGCATCCTTGTGGACGCTCATGGGGGCGCTACGGGAGGTCATTATGTAGGGAGAGCAACCACATAGAAGATTCTCCGTGTAGGGTTATGGTGGTGAACCCTTTATCAGGATTCAAAAGAACATTTCAAGGCATGCGATGTATGTCAAAGAACGGGTAAGCCATCACAAAGGGATGAGATGTCGTTGAATCCACAAATGGCATTGTAGCCCTTCGAAAAGTGGGTGATCGACTTTGTAGGACCTATTAAACCACAAGGAAAGACAAGCGCGAGATATATTATTACTATGACAAAATACCTGACATGTTGGGCAGAAGCGCAACCAGTAAAAGATTGAATGGCCGCGATGGCCGCGAAGTTTCTATTTGAACATGTACTGACGCGATTTGGTTGTTCAAATATCTTAATGAGAGATCACGTTACACATTTCCTGAATGAAACAATCAGCGTGCTAACGTAAGAGTAGGTGTATCATCAGAAAAGCACACCATATCACCCACAAGCTAATGGGACAGTAGAAGCATTTAACAAAGTATTGGAGACGATGCTGACGAAACTATGCAATGTGCAGTGGAGTGATTGGGACCTGTGCGTACACGTAGTATTATGGGCTTATAGGAAAACATGCAAGAAACTGATGGGATAGACACCTTTTAGGCTGGTCTATGGAGTGGAAGTTGTAATGTTGATGGAGTATATCATGCCTAGTCTGTGCATAGTAGTGCTCACATGTATCATGAACTGTGGAGCCCTAGAGGAGAGGCTTGCACAGTTGGAGGAGCTTGAAGAAGAATTATTTTTGGCTGGATTCCATCAGTGGGTACAAAAGCAACACGACAAGCCCTGGCACAATTGACATATCAAGTTGCACACATTTCAGGAGAACGATTTGTTATTGTTATATGATAGTAAGTTTGATAAATTCCCAGGGAATCTCCAAATGCATTGGATGGGACTGTATGTTATTAACGAGATCATAGATGGTGGCGCGGTGCAGTTGGTGAAGTTAAATGGAGAACTCTTCCTAGGAAAAGTAAATGGTAGTCAGTTGAAGCCATATACAGGTGGCCTGGCCATTTGACTAGCTGCAGGAAGCACAGTCTTAGCACTCCAGGCAGCTGAAAGGAGGCATGGTACTATAAACTACTCTCCCTAGGAGCTACCCGATGTCAAGACTGCATGCAGTAGCAAAGTATCACAGGGTCCACGACAACGCAAGGGTAGTCACGTTGTCACGCGGGTTGGCTGGAAAGTGACCCTCATAGTCACTATTCATGATGTGATGCTTGTTTTGAGACCAAATGGAGCAGGTGATAAACATTTAAGGCAAACTTTATGGGCTATATTTGGGAAAATCTACCGCCAAGGGAGCATTAATGGATCGGATTTGGGGGGAATGGTCAAAGGGATACCTAACAAATAACACTTGGCCATTTGAGAATTGAGTTGTTGTGCACCCAGAGATTTATGAACCCAGACCTATTTGACCTTTTGAAGTCGAAGGCGTTTTTTGAGCACTTACCTAAGCCGTTGAGAGATTTGTGGAACAACAATATTGCATCGTCTGAAGAAGCCAGGGATATCGAAGAGATGACCACTAAAGAGACCGCCAAGCCATGACAATAGGAGATGCCCCAGAAATCACCGAGATAGTCACAGAAATCCCTAAATCGATGCACACACCGAGACCTAAGAAAGATAAGAACCCTATGGTACTGATGCGCATGTCCCCTAGAAACTCGCTGACAACTAAACTTACCATGGAAGAAATTGGGAAGGTGATCAATTTGGAAGCTGATGAGGAGGAAGAAGACCTTGAAAAAATCCTAGTAGAAGAAGAGAAGGACAAAGAAATGAAGGAGGAAACCCAGGGTGTGGACCCTCTGATTAGGCTGCCTGCATATGTTCCTCCGCGGAAGGGGAAAGCAAGCGTACCCAAGGACCTAGATGAGAGAAAAAGTTCTCTGTAGACTGTGCTGCTCCCAGATGATGTCATTTTTTACGGAGCACACTTGGGATAGGTGTCGGTTCTAAAATTTAAAGATTGGGATCTCATGGACCACAAGAAATTCCCACATTTGGCAACCGCACAACTAATGTGGTAGAAGAAAAACACACTGGAAAGAGTCATAGAGTTGGAGCCACGCATGTGGTTGTGAAGAGTAGAGAAAGCAGGGTTGTTAAACTTACTCTGGGTGCCGCATTACCATCATGCCACAATAACTATTTTTGTGATCAGGCAGCTGCTCTTCCTGGTGTATGATGGGTGTTTATGGCTAGAGGATCCCATCCCCATCATGGACCATCTAATTCATAGAATTACCCGGCTCCCTTGCAAAAGGGAGGATCTAGCGAACATATCTAAGGGTAAAAGTGATGATATGGTTATCGCAGAGGCCATGAAGAAAAAGTTCAAGTTGGAGAAGGAAAAGAAAGGGTACGCGATCTCCAGTATCAACAATGTTGCGGTCAGAGTCATGATGCAAATACTAGCTAGGAAGGTTCTCTAGAAGTTTCATGCGGATGGGGTGCCCATGATAGTGGTTGTACTCTCCGCGTAGTGTGCAAAGGGGGTCCAATTTAACTGGGTAGATTACTTGTGCAACGAGTTCCTAAAAACTGTTGCGAGGCATAGGAACAGTGGAAGGCTTTCCACTATGCATGGCTTCTCCTATCCATAATGCTAGTGACTTGGGAATTTCCTGAGGACAACCAATTCCCAATAATTGCACAAGATCTTCCGGAGGCATCGCAGTACACTTCGCAATGGGAAACTAAAGATGTGCAAAGGATCAGAGATAGCAAAATATTCTGGGTGTTCATGGAGACGAACATCAGAATGGGGATTAACCGCAAGCTGCGGTTATCACCCACTGTCTACAGTAGTCTACAGAGCTTCGCATAGTTCAAGGTGGACTTCCATCATGTGTATATCAGGGTGTACAAGGACCTTGCAAAGAAATGGAACGAGCTCCCTTACCTAGCCACAGACGATGTCATATTCACCGTGCTTGAGTTGTGGTCGTTGGAGGGTCACGCTCCAACCAGCTCTGCGAGGGAAGCAAAGAAGTCTACTACACACAAGAAGAAGGAGGAGGCAAAACTATGAATGGTGCAGTTGGCAGAGAAGAGAAGGAATGAAGCAGCAGTAACAAACGCCCAGTCGATGCGGGACGCTGCGAAGGAACCAGAAGAACAGCAGAAGGCAGCACAGAAGGAGCACAAGGGCCAGAAGTCGCCTTTGCCTGAATAGGAAACAGAAACAGAGAAAGGTGGTGAAGACCCACAAACAGCGTCCACACAGCTGTAGTGACAGTGCCAAAGAGAGCAGGTGGGGTCGTTGAAGAAGTCGAAATCCTCCAAGACTTCTTTCGACCCAATCACCCTCACTAAGCGAGATCCCCATGACATAGGGGAGATGGTGCATGATGTCACCGCGGAGGCCCTCCAGTAGTTCCCGGAGGAAAACTAGATGGTGTTGGGGGCCCTCCGGGGACAGATACAGGAGTTGCAGGTGCGCACTCCTTAGGCTGGTACTTTGTCGACCAACCTCATAGTAGGCATGACCACGGGTGAGGAAATGTTGCGCGCCCACATGAACAACACTATAGCGCTGCTAAAGGGAGCCCTGGTTATATAAAATGAGGCCGACAGGCCTATGGTGAGTGTGCTAAAGTGAATGGGAATCAATATGGCTACGCTCCCTCGGGAGATGCTCTATGTTCTGCAGGACGGAGTGACTGTAGAATTGTGATCCAAGGAGGGTCGCACACTCCAGGTGATGAGTGAGAAGCGAATTAATATGGAATAATTGAGCTTGCAATGCGATGAGATCGTGACACAGAATAGAAAACTAGTGCACGTGGTCGAGGAAGCCTACCAAATGGTCCCTAAGCTGGCCATTCCAGTAGAAGAACTAGCAACGGCACGCATTCGACAACTAGTAGCAGGGGTGCACAAGGTGAAAGAAGAGATGGCTAAGGTTCAACTAGAGCTAAACCTTCTGATAGCTTAGCTACAATTGGCAGTGTAGCCTTCAACTCCGCCAGAGGTGAAGGAACAACATGCCAGTGCCATTACAGCAGGAATAACGGAGATCACCAGTGTAGTGAAGGACTACACAAAGCTATTTGAAGAGTCATTTGAGGTTCTCACTACTCTGTAGGAGGACCCTATATAGTGCTTGGAAATAGAGGCACTCAAGCAGCAGTAGCAGTATGATGAAATAAAAAGGGACTGCACAGACGGTGGCCCTTACAAAGAGGCTCGCGCGGATGCAGCAGGCAAAAGCACTAAAGGAGAAGGTGAATGTTGCTCAACACAAGGAATTTCTCTTGAAGATGCCTGTACAACCATGGATCGATGAGGCCTTCGTCATTATAGCCTCAATTGAATCCAAGCTCGTGTAGGTGCAGGGAACACAAGAATGGATACAAGGAAGAATTTTAGGTATCGCGGTCTCTAAACAATGCGTCCAAGAAGTATAGTAGGGAGTCGCTCAGTGCGTTGCTGATCTTGCAACAGTCTAGGAAGAGTTGGGATGTCTTCACACAAAGATCTTCTCACTGAAAAAGTGACTCGAGGGCGAGTCATGATGTTTGTGTTGGGGGTCTGTTGGGCACGGGATCCCCTAAGGAAAATTTTGGGGCTTAAAGCCCAATTTTTGGTTAACAGGTGTAAATCTGATGTAAAGACTCCGCATTTTATGGGCACAAAGCATGAAGTGGTAAATGAGTCATAGGGTTGTCCGCCTTCAATTTTGTAATGTAATGTTGGCTTTAGAGATCTACCCATGGTCCACGAGCCATGGGATTATATAAATAGATCGAGGCTCTAAGTAGTTAAGTAAGCAATCTAAGGATGAAGAATTGAGTCTTATCTGAAGCGTAAAGTTGAGCCTTTGGGTTGTAGATTAGGAGAAGGCTCTGTAGCTGAGTGCGTAGACCCCTGCAGCTGAGTGCTTAGGGTGAATCGAGTCTATAACCGTAGAAACATTAATAAAGAGAAGTTTTTATATCAATTCTATGTAATTATTTCCTATTTTTTTCATTGAATATATTGGGTATAAATTGCATTTCTGTTGTTAATATGGTGCGCGAACATATATGATTATGTTGATTAAGTTAATGTGAGATAAAGTATCTGTTTATGCGAAGTTAACTAACATTTGTAAGAAGATAAGTAAGATACACAGTGTAAATTAAGGAAATAATGCAGATCACTACCCTAGCAGCATGAAATCACCCCAGCCCTTGGTTAGGGCCATGCGAAGGTGATTATAATAGATTGAAAAGGTATCGCCGTCAGAACAGTGCGCGAGTGACCTGCGCGAAGGTAGGCAAAGTTGGACTAAATCAACACCTCAGACATATCAAGGGTGCGGAAACTTGGTTGCAACATCCCCCCATACTAATTCAGGTGAGACTTCATTCTACGCACCATGGGCTGATGCCAAAAGGGTCAATAGTGTGGAGATTTTTTCAGCTAATTAACTCCAAATCTGGGTCAGGCCCCATCAAGACAAGAAGCAAGAAACAAGGGGTTTATCAACTCTCTCAACAATCCCTTAATAGTTTATCGGCCTCCTTGGAGAGTTCTAAGGGATATATCAACCTTGTTGGCAAGCACTTAGTGGTTTATTAGCCACATAGAAAGCACCTTCACCCCTGGTACTCCTCTAAGCTTTCTAGTTACTTCTCCAATCCAGGACACTCACAATCTATATCTTAACGTCTTTCACACAAAGAATTTTGTTCCCTCAACCTCAAGAGCCTTATTTATGCTCTACATGTGCTTCGGCTTTGTTTTACCCTAGTGTTTGCTCCTATACTATTCTCTCCAGCCTCTTGTCAATTGATAATCACATATCCCCTTCGAGTTTCATTCTTACTCCTGTTTCTTGTGTCCCCTTTTCCATCAAAGGACTATTCATCTTCTCCATATGATTTTTTTTCCATAAAAATGTGAATCCTGGGAATTTAATTCAATATTTTTCCATATATTAGGTGAGGTGTGTAGGATTTTATGCCAACCCAATACCACTCCACCCTCCTATCAGATCATGGATCTGTGTCCCTTTATCCATTAGTTCCAACAATTTCCTTTTTCTTTACAAATTACAATAATTGAGATGATATGTCAGTGGTGTTACAAAAGGATATTCAAAATTTCATATTAATGATGATTCCAAGTTGGTTATCTCAACTAGTAGGAAAATAATCAATGGGATCATTATTGAAAAACTATCCAAAAGTTCGCAGCTAGAATACATTATCTCTTGCATTCAAAAGTTGCTCCAATCACTCCTCGATGTAACTTCTTCTCATTCTCAATGAATTGGTAACAAATTAGGTGACTTCTCAGCTAATTTGGGGTTCCAGGATTGAGGCATCTGTCTAATATCAACATGTTGTGATGAGATGTTGTACAATTGGAAGGAACCATTATAACTTATTCTATATGCAAATAAAGGTCCCTCTATCATGGTGTTGGATGTTGGGATGTTGGAGATTGAGGGTGGTCTTGCCACCACACTGATTCCCTTCACATTTAAGAGTGGGTGTGGCGTGGCCATCCCTCCCCATGCAATTCACACGTGAACAAGATATGCCACTCTTCATTCATGTAACATACAATACTACACTCAACAACTCTAAGATGAGAGACTATTCTCTTTGTATTTTCTATTATGTCTGGTCTTATCCCTTGTCATGGGTGGGATAAATTCCCTTAGGCGTATGAAAGTAGAAGGCTTGTGATCAATGCCAAATTTTCAACACCAGAGTGAAGTCGATGGGATTCCTCTTAGGCTCTAGAGTTGGCTTATAATTGAGGTCGTGAATCGGCATGGACTTGCATTCTAGGCAACATTGAGTCAAGGTTTAGAGGTATTAGGATCATACACTTGTTGTTGAGAAATTGTAAATGGATAGGAATGGGTGAATTAGGCATCAAAACTCTTGAGAAACTGATGGAAAATTCAAATCTTGATGTTATAGGAGCATGAGGAAAGTGAAAAAAAAATTGGATCTCTTATTCCAGGCTTGGTGATATATGTCCCATGTCATTGATAAAGTTTTCTAATCTTGAGAAATCACATTTATTCATGGCCATGAAACTTTTGGAAAATTAGTTGAGGAAGTAACTAATGGCCTGGGATAGTTGATAACATTGGACAATATCTTCCAAACACCATCACAATAGATATCATATTTCAAAGCACTATTTAGATTAAAAGTTAATTGTATGTTATGTGTAAAATACTAGAAAACTTTTATTATTTAGATTCATATAGAGGTTAATGAATTTGTTAAAGGTCGATCATTAGACAATCTAGAGCTTCTCCAGTGGTTGAAGCAATATTATGATTTTGCAACCGGTGCAATACGGAATAGGTATGAAACCTAGCTTTACTTTCAACTATTTCCTAGTGGAGATAACATGGTTCCTCCTTAAGAGTATTGTCATTTATCATTAATGTGTTGGTGTTCTTGATGTAGAAATTATAATATTAGGAAGAGAACATGTAAAGGAGCAAAGGAAGTCTACAAAAAAGGGAACGTCTTCACTGTGATTCTCATCCCTAACAAGCGAATTGGAGCAGTTATAAAATCAGTTAATTGTAGGTCATCCTCAACAATTTGACATACAGATGGATCTAGGTTTGGCCAAAGTGATTGGAGGCTACATTATAACTAGAAATATTTTCATAGACTTTGGTTAGGAGCTCCCATTCCAGAGCATATATGAGTAATAAGTTCCACTTAACTGACTAATTATCTTTATCTTTTTCTTATATGTAAGAAGTAAGCAAGGGAAACATGTTTTAGTGCCTCCTAGCAATGTTTTTGTAGAGCACATTCAAGTTGTACTGAATAGGAATACTCATTTGTGGAGTTTCTTTTTTTCTTTATTTTTTTTTATAAAGAGGGCCAATGTAATTGGCTACTTATAGTTGTGTTTACCAATTTTTCCAATTCTCCCGAACTAAATTAATACAATTAAAATCAAGCTAGATGTCATCGATATTTCTATTATGGAATGTGGAAGGGATATAAGGATTTTAATCTAAATATAATTTTTGAAATTTTTGGAATGAAAATATGTAAGCATCTTAATCTATTATAATGTTTATTCATCTTACTTCTGGTTGTGAAGGTTTATTGAGCGGTGTTTTCTTTGTTGTTCAATCATGATGAGTTTATTGCACAATTCTTGGATCTAAGTTCTTCAATATTTATTGATATTTGAAATGTAAAATAATATTTCAGCTATAATAGCTATGTGATAGAAATTCATAATTATAAATCTTCTTGTTTGAGCACATTCACATATTTTGACATGCTAATTGGTTATTATTATTATCTTTTTGTTGTATTGTTGTAGGTCATAATTAAAGTTTTCTATGAGCAATTTCGATAAGATAAGAGACTTCTACTTTACTAAACTTCAAGATATAGAAATCCTAATTCAAAATTAAGAATTGGAGCAATTTCCAGTATGTGTAATATATATTATTGACATCCTTTTTTTTTGTTAGGATTTTGGTTGATTTTTGGGATCCTATTATATATTATGAGTTGCAATATTATTTTACCTTAGGTACCATAGATGAAGGCGTTATTCAACTATTTTTTGTCAAGTTTGTTGGGAATTTAGTTATTTTTGTGCTAGTGGATGACTGGTTTGAATCCCCTTTGGTGAAGTGTAGTACTCTATGTTGTTGAGTTTCTATAGATGCCATTCATGATTAGAAGGAAGCATCCTTTAGTCCTCCCAAAAGGTTTTCCTTCTTGATAAAAATATAACAAGTACCACAACATTATTTGTTGAAAACCATGAGAAAAAGTGAAGAAGAAGTACCAACACCACAAGAGTACCTTCTGTACTCATTTTCAAAAAATGCAAAAACTAATATAATTTAGAATTTTAGGGTACAAGATTTTGTTCTATTGAGCCATGGGATAGAAAGAAAGTGATGAAAATATAGGGAGATAATATGAATTAAGTTTGTAAGGTTTACTTGTGATCCCTTGGTTTTTGTAATTTTTAATCTCCCTTTTTTAGGGAAGCACACCTATGGAGATGATGTGGGATCGATATTTTCATTATAATGTAGCTTCCAACACATCATCTTGTTAACAAGGCAATGAACTGTATTATTATGGTCTAATCATTCAAATTGATCTGTTATAAATAATTAATTAGGTGCATCACACACTTCCATTTTTAATTGAACATTGGAAGCATGGAAGTTGAGTATTGACAGGCACTTAACAATGAAAATACCAACACTTTGGTACATCTACATCCAACTAGTTATATATTCATTTTAATTTGAAACATAGTGTGCAATATTTTAGATAGATATTGGTTATATAACATTATTCCTTGTCATATTATTCAATGGATGATATTATTTTAGATGAGTAGCTAAGCTTTATTTCAAATTCCCCTAAGAGCATTGGATACATTGTTGAACATGGATGAGAAGGAAATAAAATGGTTGAATTCAACAATGCACTAATATGGCCCTAGTCTAAAGAAAACAACAAACAATGGGATGTTACCACATGATTTTAGTCTGTATTATGTCTTTCAATGTATAAACACATTTAGATAAACCATGCCAATCAATTATCTTGATGGACATCAACTGGAGACTGGTGACATTGAAGTAGAAATAATAATAATAATAAAGTAAATAAATCATGATACTTACAAATTAATAGGGTGCCTTAATACATTATAACTATACATTTGTTTGTTTGAAACTCCAAAGACATTTATAACTTGGTAAAATAGAGAGTACTGCTCCGGAAAAACGGTGGACGCGGAAGGTTAGGGTTTCGATGGCAGCCCTGAAGCTCTCAGGTTGCAGGCCTGAATAAGCCCTGACAGGTGCAGGCTTTCGTAGGGTGGAAAGGTCCCCAGGGGTGGCAGGCGGCCATTCCCAACGGACTAACTAAGGGTTTTACGACTTCTGACGGTATTGTTTCAGATTCTAAAGCTGGTGCGAGCTGCACGGAACCGATGGGAACAGAGCACGAGGGGGGAGAGATCCCCTCCTACAAAGAAGTTACAACAGGAGGAGCCCGAAAGGAAAGACAGAAAGCGGAAGAAAGCAAGAACGAAGGGGAATCCTCAGCTGATGGAGCTCAAAGGAGAACTGGCATACCAAGCAAATGCCTTCCGAGGGCGACGAACAAACCCAAGTTTGTTATTCCGTCAAACTCACTAGAAGATTATAGAAGCTATATGAGAGATTATGCTTTGATCTGTAAGTTCATAGGATACTGGCCGAATGAGAAAAACCTCATGAGATGGATCCAGCAGAAATGGAAACCAAAAGGACATGTAGATGTTAAGTTGGGGGCGAAAGGTTTCTTCACGGTCATATTTTCAAATCTAGAAGATAAGAATAGAGTCTTTGAGGAGCAGCCTCACTTCATGAACAATGCTGGCATGTTCATGAGAGATTGGGTAGAATGCTATAATCCAGACAAGGAAAAAATACTAGCGGCACCGGTGTGGATCAGACTGTTCGGCCTTCCTTCAGAATTTTGGAAACCAGATATCCTACAAGGGATTGGAAACTCCATAGGTTCCTTTGTGAAAGTGGTGGAATCTACTAAGCGAGGAAAATACACCACATTCGCCAGAATCTGTGTGTACATGAATATCACTGAACCCTTGCCAGATTCAATAGAACTGGAGTACCATGATGAAATATGGAACCAAACCCTGGACTATGAACACATTCCCTTCCGATGCAGACGTTGCCATGAATATGGTCATCTGCTCAGAGATTGCCCCATCACGCTAGCAGAAAAGGAAAGAGAAGAGGAAAATGAAAGGAGACGGAGAGGGAGAACCGAAGAAAAAGAAGAAGATGCCTTCCAAACAGTCCACAGAAGGAACAGAAGAGGAAACAATCAAGGACAAAGGAGAACCCCGAGAGGAGATCAGAATAACGAAACCCCAAACAAGTTCAAAATACTGCAAGAAGAAGGACAGGAAACAGAAGTAAGTGAAGAAGAAGAAGTCGAGGAAATGGAGGTAGGAGAGGAACAAGCGGATAAAGAAACAGAAAAGATGGAAGGAGAGCAGAGAGTTGATTCAGAAGAAGTAACTCAGGAAGAGACAGGAGGAATGGAGATGGATCCCCCGAAGGCAAAAGGGGAAGAAGAGGAACGGGTAATGGCAAAACTATTACAAGAATGGAAAAGAATCGATGAACGATTCATACCAGAGGAACAAAAACAGAGGTATAAGGAAGCCTTTCAAAGGTACAAGGAGAAAAAAAAAAGAAAAGGAGACACAGAAGAGAAAGAGAACCAACACCCGGAAAAACAGGGGTTACAGACAATAGGAGTGAGCAGCTCTGGCAAGGCTGGAAAAAAAAGAGGACGGAAAACATTGGGTGAAGTGCTCCAAGAAGTGGGAGAAGAACTGGTCAGCTCTGGAAGAGTAATCCCCCTCTCGGAGGTATTCCTTTCCCCCACAAAATTGTTAAGATGATAATCACAACCTGGAACATAAGAGGCCTCAACAGTAGAGGCAAACAACGATATCTGAAGGAGAGACTGAAAAAAGAAAAGCCAAGTATTATGATCTTACAGGAAACAAAAATTAGTACAGAGAAGATGCAGGAAATTCTGAATAGAAATAAAATTAGATATGAAATAATGGGACAGGATGCCACTGGGTGTGCAGGAGGACTAGTCATTTTATGGAACCCAGAAGAAGTTCTGTTCAGTAACTGGATGAGCTTTCCCTGAATTCTAACAGGTAAAGCAAGTATTCTAGGAACGAAAGAGGAGGTCTTTATATCAGGGGTATATGGACCTCACATACCAAATGAAAAGGAAAACTTTCTTCAAAATTTAAAGGCACTTCGAAGCCTAATCCCAGGCAAACAATGGATCATAGGAGGAGATTTCAACCTAATCAAAGAGTTAGGGGGAAAAAGAGGAGGAATCAAGAGAATGGATAAGGAAGGAGAGCAATTTAGAGACATGATAAGAGAAAAAAAGTTGATTGACATACCAACCAATAATGGAATGCACACTTGGAATAACAGAAGAGGTGGGGAGAATCAAATAGCCTCCCGCCTTGATAGATTCTTAATCTCAGAACAAGTAATGATGAAGGATGTTTTTATTGAAGCAACCATTCTCCCGGTAGCAGGTTCGGATCACTGGCCGATCAAACTAGAAATCGATATGAAACAGAGACCAAATAAAAAGCCTTTCAGATTCGAGGCCTTCTGGCTAAGACATGAAGATCTGATAGAAAAATTAGAGGGTTGGTGGAAGGACAGCATGGTACAAGGAAAGAACAAGACTCATACTTTTCAACTAAAGCTGAAGGAAATAAAGACTCAGCTAAAGAAATGGAATAAAGAAGAATTTGGCAACATTATGGAAGAGAAAACCAAGCTAGAACAAAAAATGGCAGAATTGCAACAACTAGATATAATAGATGGCATACAAGGGGAAAGATCAAAAGAAGAAGGTAGAATATTATCCCAGTTAGAGGAAAGAAGAAAACAAGAAGAAATTCTCTGGAAACAAAAATCAAGAGTCCAATGGCTCAGGGAGGGAGAAAGGAACACTAAATTCTTCCATAGGGCAATGGTCCATCACAGACAGCGGAATAGAATCTTCTCTTTAAGAAATCAGGAAGGGGATAGAATTGTCCAACATGAAGATATTGAAAAAGAATTGTTAAAGCATTTTAAGACAATTTTGAAAGAGCCACAAGTAGACAGAGCAGAAGCCATATCCAAGATAAGAAGGGAAATACCGAATATGGTGACCAGAGACCAAAACTTGGCCCTAATGAGAAGAATAACAAAGGCAGAAGTGGAAGACATAGTCAAAAATATGAAAAAGAACAAAGCTCCTGGCCCGGATGGATTCACAGTGGAGTTTTTTCATGCTGGATGGCATTTCTTAGCTGAAGAAGTGGTGGAAGTGGTTGAGGAGGCCAGAATAAATCAAAAAATCTGGCCAGGAGTCAACGCAACCCTACTGACCCTCATCCCTAAAACTCACCAGACAGAGCAGGCAGAAGGCTTCCGCCCTATAGCACTATGCAATGTCATATACAAAATTATTTCCTCAGTTGTTGCACAGAGGTTGAAATCGATACTGCCGAGTATCATCTCACCAGAGCAAACTGGTTTTGTGGAGGGGAGGCAGATCTTAGATGGACTAGTTGTTGCTCAGGAAGTGATTCACACTTTGAAGACGAAAAAAGAGAGAGGAATGCTCATCAAACTCGACCTCTCAAAAGCTTATGACAGGCTTAGTTGGAAGTATCTAGAAACGATACTCAAAGCTTTTGGTTTCAGTGACAGATGGGTTAATTGGGTCATGAGTATGGTTTCCTCGCCAAATTTCTCTATCCTCCTGAACGGGACGCCAACCCCCACTTTTAATGCCTCAAGAGGTCTTCGACAAGGGGATCCCCTATCCCCCTTCCTCTTTATAATAGCGGCCGAAGGATTAGGTAGACTCTTTAAAAAGGAACTAGAAGCTGGGAAAATTCAAGGCCTCAAATTATGGGGAAACCAAACAACTGTAACCCATCAACAATTCGTTGATGATATAATGATCTACTGCAGAGCAACGTGGAAAGAGGTGAAAAGGATCAAAAAAATTCTTGAAACATTTATGGAGGGAACAGGGATGGAAATCAACAAAGAAAAATCTAGAACTTTCTTTTTCAACACAGTGGAGCCGATTAAAAATCACCTAACTCATGTTTTAGGTTACAGGAAAGGAGACCTCCCTACCAAATATTTAGGAACAATGTTAGACTCATCCTCAAGAAAACTTGGGAATTGGAAACATATATTGGAGAAGATATCAAAAAGACTGGACAACTGGACCTTTCGAACTCTAAATCTGGCTGCGCGGGTAGTGCTTCTGAAAGCCACCATCCAGGCAATCCCTATTTACTCTTTATCAGTAATGGCAGCCCCGAAGGGAACTTGTAATAAATTGGTTGAGATATACAGAAAATTCTTATGGGGTGGTCCGAAGCAACAGAGAAAATGGGCCCTTTGCTCATGGAGCAGCCTTACCCAACCAAAGGAGAAAGGAGGCCTTGATCTCAAGGACCCTTGGATCTTAAATCAGGTGCTTGCGGCCAAGCTAAGATGGAGGTGGATACAGGGAGGGTCAGATCTCTGGAAAGAAATCTGGTCATCCAAATACAATATGCCTCGCACTCCGGAAGGAATCCTTAGAAAGCAAGAGATGCCCCGAGGCTCGGATATCTGGAATTTAACCATTCAAAACAGAGACTTAATTGACCAGTATATATTCTGGGAAATCAGAGGGGGACAGGTAGCGAAATTTTGGAAAGAAGCCTGGCAGCAGAGAGAAAAACTCATAAACAATCAAAATCTGAGAGGATTACATGGAGAAGGAGTTGCAAGTAACCTCACTACAGTGACAGATTACTGGGATGAAGAACAAGGAGACGGGGAATGGAGAAGATGGAAATCGATGGAGGTATGGGCAGAGAACTCCACAGAAGAACAAAGATCCAGCTTTAAAAAAGAAATGGATTCGAGACGGATAAAGAGGAGAGAAGGTAGAGACATCCTCCGCTGGGGCAAAGAAACAAAAGGAACATTTAATATAAAAGAAGCCTATAAAATACAAACGCGGGTGGAGCAAGAGGAGGAAGACCTACAATGGAAAAAGCTATGGAAAACAAAATGGTGGCCTAAAATAAAAATGTTTGCTTGGTTGATAGGGAGAAAACGGATATTAACCTGGGACAGAATTCAAAAACGAGGTTTCTCCGGACCCTCAAGATGCTGTCTTTGCAATGCGGGAGAGGAAGATCAAGAACATCTCCTCATCATCTGCCAGATTTCCCAATACCAATGGGAAAACACAAGAAAGCTTTTCTCGTCTGCAGAAAAGAATCAACGAGATATCATCCAAACCCTGATAGAACGGGGAGAAGGCAAATTTAACAACAAAATCGTAGGACGGGCTTGGAGCCTTGTGGCAGGGTTTAATGTCTGGAACCTGTGGAAGGAGAGAAACAGCCGTATCTTCAAGGGAAAAGCCTCTACCCCTGAGGATATATGGGAGATGACCGTAAAGCAAGTCAGGGAACCAATCTTAGCAGAACACTGGAATGAGGAAGATTGGAAAACGTCTAAATCAGAGATGACAATTTTAAAGAGACTGAACTTAGAGCAAGGGATGATCTATCCGCAAACAAAGCAATCACAACAACATATGGCGACTCAGAGCCCAGTTAAGTTCCAAAAACCTTCGGAGGGATTTATGAAACTAAATTTCGACGGGGCTGCTAAGGGAAACCCAGGGCCAGCGGGGTATGGCGGCATTTTTCGAAATGGACGGGGAGTAGCAGAATGGATATACGCGGAATATGGGGGTACAATGACCAACAACGAGGCAGAGTTCATGGCGGCTTACCAAGGGATAAAAATTGCCAGAAGACTTGGTTACAGGAAGCTAGAAATTGAAGGGGACTCCACCCTAGTTGTGGATACGTTAAAAAAACTAATTCAAGGGAAGAATTGGGACAAGGTTGCCACAAGCTGGAGAAGTGCAAGTATAATCCAGGATATAGCTGAACTACTAAAAGAAATTGACTACAAAATAGTTTCGCATATCAGAAGGGAAGGAAATCAACCTGCTGACTGCCTTGCGAACTGGGGGTGTAAAGACACCACAGAACGCATTGATGACAGCTGGCAAACTCAGGCGGAGCTGGCGAGATGGGATGGTCTCAGGCAACTGATTGTTAATGACAATCATCATGACGAACAGAGGTAATTACATTCTCGCGTGGAGAAGCAACAGGCGAGATAGGCTCGCAACGACGGCAAGTAAGAAAGGTCAGGAGACAGGTGATCGTAGTACCATGACAGGAGTAATTATTGTCTTGAAGGTATGGCAAGGACGAGGCCCAAAGCAAAAATTGATTTCACAATTAATTCGTAATAGGGGGAGGCGACGTGACAAGAGAGGTGGACAGTTAACCCACTATCAAACAACAGGAGACGAGAGGGATAAAAGTCGAGGCGGAGGAGGAGTAACCAGCAGTAGAAAAGACGAGCGGGCAGAGCCAATTTGGAAAAGTATCAGGAATCAGAGAGTTCAAAGTGCAAACATGACCGAGAGTCGGGGCAACTCTGGCTTTCAGGGGAAAGGGAAAGCACAAGAGCGCAATATGGCTCAAGGTAGAGTAGAAATTGAAATTGAGAGTTCTGAGGAAATGGATTACAGTCAGGCAAAGGGAAACAGAGGGAAGCGCAGGGAAAAAGGGCAGAGCAGCATTCACCCGCAACATGAAAGGGAGAACGTAATTCAGAATAGGAGGAAGAAGAGGGGTAGAGGAAGGCCCAGAAAATCTGCTGACAACGAGGAAGGAACTAGTAGGCAGGCGAGGAAGAGACGCAGACAGCGCACCATCGACTCGACACTGAATCAAGCAGAGCAAGCTTATAACTATGACTCTCATCTGCACTTTCAGAATATAATAGAGGTTATGGAAGATCAGGTTCGCGAGGAGCTGTCTGATCCCGAAATGAATGAATGGTCGGTTCAACTTCCTGACCCTAGGAACACAAGAGGGAGGCTCACCTTGTACCGCCGGGCTCTCCATACGTATTGGGTGCTGAAACATCTCCTGGCCAAGTCTATGGAGCAGGTGGCGGCAGAAATGGTCGAGATGGCTCAGGAAACGGCTACGGTGAAACAGGAGACAGCCAAGTTAGAAGATCTGGTCAAACAACAGAACATTCATCTCATGGAAATTAAGGACATGCTGAAAACGATGCAGACCAGCAAAGCTGACCACGCTGGTAAAGCTCATGCAGAAATATAAATGTCCAGGTTCCTCTGTCCTCTCTATTTTGCCTTGTTAGTTTTTGAAAGATTTAGTGAGATGGACCCTAGGAATCACTACTCTAGGTTGTTAATCTATAGTAATGAGGGGTTGATAGATGGGTGGAACAATTTAGGTAATAACAGACTGCTTAAGTATGTCAGTAAACTCTATTCCGACTGTTATGATTTTGAACTCGTGGATCACAGGAGTCAATAGATCTGGTTTCCCTACGGGGCAGGTTGAGACTCCTGAGGTTTGTATTAGTACTTCTTGGATGTAAATAATAAGATCTACTGCAGCTTAAAAAAAAAAAAAACTATACATTTGTTTGTTTGACTAGTGAATTTGAAATAGAAATGCAGCTTTTCCACTTCATATATCAATTTCCAATTTTTCTAAAAACAAAATTTCCACTTTAATGGTAGGGACTTCGCTTGTCATGCATTAATGTTTTCATTTACTAGCCATTTAATTTATATGGTTTCACTAGTTTGAATAAAATGTCATATGAGCAAGAGTCATATGGAGTAAGTTATGGTTTTCTCACCATGTGGCATTGACAACCCATGGTATTTCCCTATTGTTGTGGGGAAAAATGCAAATGTAGGACGATCCTATCCACCTAAGGCATGATACTGCCTTAGCAACAAACAAATGCAGCTACTTCGGTTTCTTCCTTTATGAAATATGAAAGAGAAGAGATTGGTAGACTTACCCTTATCTTTCGGTTGTCCCTCGATCTAAATCCTCTCCCCTTTGTGTGTCCACAGCTACTTGCCTCCTCGCTTTTGCACCCTCAAGATCACAAGAGAACAGCTACCTATGACAAGAGAACAACTACATGCAACAAGAGAAGGACACAATACAAAGGCAAATATACATATTCATAAATGATTCAGGATTAGAAGTAAATCAAATACACTAATGCAAATCATACAATAAACACCAGCATATAGGAAAGAACCGAGAAGCTTTATTGATTGATAAACATGGTTCAAGAAGAGATACAACCCATAGGGTTCCAACCCAGCATCTCCTTCCCAGCAGAATGGAATTCCTTCTTCAGCCCCTTTCAAAGCATAAACACCCAATGATCCAACCACAAACCAACATCAATTCTTTGCAATACAATCCAGCCTCCTTAGACCTCATGAGAGAGCTCTATATATAGGAGTTTTGGAGAAAGGATGAGTCAGCTTGAGGCTTGCATGAAGCTGACTAGTGTCCTCTCCCACTTCAATTCTTGAGTCCACTTGGAGATCCTTACTTCCACTTGGAGATTTGGAACCTCTTACTCATCACCAGTCGAATTCCCTGATCCAAGTGTCATTTTGGAAGCTTCCTGGGCATTGAGACCTTGAGGAATGAGTCTGCCACTTGTCCAAGTATGCTTAGCGCAGGTGGCCTTCTTTGCAGTTGACATTCAGCGCAGGTACATAGTGGAGCACTTGACATTCAGCGCAGATGCTCAATGGAGCAGTTGACATGATCCAGGAATTGCTTGTTTTTGAGTGTTTTCAGGTGGAGAACTTTTGTAAACTGCTGTGGTTTGCTGGCCTTGTTCCTCTAGGGGTAGGAACAACATGTTTAGGGACTTTGGATCCCTTAATTATCGACATTTCATGCTCAGTGATGCAAGGCACAAAAATGTCTATAACAGTTGCCCCCTAAAGTATGAGGCAGTTTATCGGGTGAAATGCTTTATCCAGGGGAGTCCGAAGTTCATCCATTTGCTGGGAGGAGACCTGTAATAAGATACAATACAATACATTATGATTCATTCTGTTTTCATGATCTAGCTGAGGCGGGCATTCCCATGCTCAGCTTTATAAATACATTTTGGTACATAGAACAGACGATTGTCTGATGGTAGACTGATAGTTCTGGCGAAACTATCATCGTTTGAGAAGGATGATCATCTGCTGCAATGATGTACATAACAAATGTCTTTATTTTCCTGAATATATTATCGCAGCCCGGATGGATGAAACTAGATCTGGGGTCTTCAAACTCATTCGATCTTCACTCTAAGTACAAGTCAATCCATGTGAGAATTGTGCTAAAGTCGAACATGGAAAGACATCGCTTGATTATCGGTCAATGATGTAAACCGTTAACAAGCGCAAGAGGAATCACCGATAATGATAATGACCCTCAAGGTACTGCAGTACAATTCATGTGGTGTGAATAAAGGAATTGGCGTCGAACACCACGCAAAATCTTCTGGTCGAAGGTCATTGATGTATACCTGTCGCCGGAAGTGAGAAACTTGCCATTGAGGCATGCAAGCTTCAAAGTACTGAAGGGGTTGTTCCTAGATCGACTTCTTGGATAATGAGCTGATGTCGACAAGAAGCGATCCGTCAAAGGAGGGCCTTAATGAATCCCACATCAGTGACACGGAACGGAGCTAATGATTTTAGTGGAGGTGAAAACAATCTGTGACATATGATTCAGGGTGGCGGTCATGAATGGATGAAGGATAATGTATGGCAGTGGATGGGACCTGGTTGACTCTTTCTGAACGACTTCTCTTGAACATATGGCGACACCGATGCGATGGATCGGTAGCATTACCCCAAATATGGATGGTGTGGCAAAGACCATGGTGATGTGACCAGTGAATGAAACAACCCAACCCGATGTGATACTGAGGAAAAGTGTCATGTTCAAGAGCGACCTGCTACCATCAAAGACTTCTCGATTTTTCCCAATTTTTCCCCAGTCATTGCTGACCAGTACCTCTTTATTTTTGTCAAGCTTGAGGAGGATAACATATGCTTGTTCTATAACCTGCCCTTCGGGCAAGCCCATCGCTATGTTTTAACGAGCCCAGCGATAGGGAAACTCCTTCTCGTTTAAAGACAAGTTTGTCGCTATTTAATAATTTTAACGAGTCTAACGACAAGGAAAACTCGGCCCTTTTCATTTTTAGAGAGTCTGAAAAGGTACATAAAGTCAACTCCAAAATTCCTTTTTCGTCATCTAATCCCTTAAGTCCGAAAAAGTATAAAACAATACAGAAGGGATGAGTTTTCGGTACTTCTAACGAGCCGAACAAAACAAGCGCTCGATCTTTTTGTGCAATAATCCCTCAGGTCCAAAAAGATTAAAATCTAGAGGAGGGATAGCTCTTCCGGTCGTTTAACGAGCTGGAAGGCCAAAACTCGCCAATCTTTTCATATTTTACGAGTCAGTTGAAAAGAGCTTGAATAAGACTCGTCTTTTGAGGAACGAGTGATGAACAGGGATAGCAGCTGATTCCATGTACAGGTTGGAATTTTCCAATCACGGCAGTGTCACAAGGATGGCTAGGTGAAATCACTCTTCGCAACTGTTCCTCAAAATGGGTAAACAATCATATGGAGGTAAGCGATCGGCCAAATGAACGGTGGAGGTGAAGGTGCACAAAACATGACCAAGGTCTTTTTATGGTTGATCAGGTTACATTCTTAATGGTTATTTACCGGGAAGTTCATTTTTTAACGAGCTTAAACTTGCTCAAAGCTTATGTTTATTTTTTAACGAGCATGAACTATGCTATTAAAACTGCTCGAAAGCTTATGTTTATTTTTTAACGAGCATGAACTATGCTGCTAAAACTGCTCGAAGCTTATGTTTATTTTTTAACAAGCATGAACTATGCTGCTAAAACTGCTCGATAGCTTATGTTTATTTTTTAACGAGCATGAACTATGTTGCTAAAACTGCTCAATATACCAGTCATATGATAAGATTGTCTCATTGTGAGATCCCTATTTTTTATGGAGCTTCATCTCACTACGCTCTGCTTCGCACCCTTCCTTTATGCAAGTTCGGAAACGGCTAACCCCAAAAAACAGATAAATAACCGGTTCCGACACAGATAACCCAAAAAACAGGTAAATAGCCGCTCTTTTCTTGCACTCCAAAAGGGCTTGCATGCCCCCAGGCATAAAATATGATTTCAAGGTTGCCCCTCCTCTTTCTCACTTCTATTTTTCTTTGGATGTTCACAGCTACTTGTCATTGCAAGAGAAGAACACTTCTCAAAGACAAAAAATTGGTGTTATTGAGGGAGGCTTACCTCTTTCTGGTTACCCAAAGATTGTCTCGTTAGATAAAACACTTCCTTGGCCTACCTTTTTCAGGTTACCTAAAGATTGTTTCGTTAAACAAGACACTTCCTCGGCAATGCCTACCGAAATAGACAAAGATGGGAGACGGGTCCCGTCTCTCTCAACATACCTTGACAAAAGAATCATATTCTAGAACAACCCTCTTTCCTCCATGGACGGGGTACAGACTAGTCATATTCTTTCGCGGAAATCCTACCTTATACCCAAAGTTCTCTGCCGAAGCAGACCAGGACGTATGCCCCCTGGGTTCCAGTCATGTCCTCCCAAATTACTCGCGCTCATCAGGAGGACGGACCGTGGGTTGAGACACTTCTTGCATGAATAAACCATTTAGGGATGGTAAGCGACTATTTGCAATGTGTGATCCGGGAAACGAAAGTTGGTCCACGAGCTTGACCATTCTTCCTCCATGTGGAAAACACATTACTCTAAAGAGTGGGGAGACTACTGCTCCCATGCAATATATATAGTCTCGTCCAAGGAGTAGGTTATAATCCAAGGGTCCTTGAACGACCATCACGTTCATTTGAACGGTCTTCCCCTTCAGTGTTATTGGCACATTGGGGAGGATTCCTAAAGGGCGACTGGTTCCTTTATCAAAGCCTCATAGATTTCTCATTTCAGGCAAAAGTGCAGGCGAACCAAGCACTTTCCAAGCAATAGAGGAAAGGATACTCACAGATGCCCCCTCATCAATGATAGTGCCAGCCATTACCATTCTGTATATTTGACAAATAATTCTGAATGGTATACTGGCTGGCAACCGGGGTCTGCCTAGTTGGTTCCAATCAAAGGACACAACCAGGTTGCTTAGTGGTGGGACCGAGTAAACGGTCGGATAGCGCTCTGATGAACTTCCTTCCTGCGATAAAGGAATGGTGGCATTGCCCCCTTGATCATCAGAGTCAGTGCTGATGAAGAGAATCTGGACGGTGTCGTCTTGATTCTCCTCTGTGATGGTGTCATTCGAAGATGGAGCCTCTGAAGGCAAAACCGGGTCAACTGCGGTATCAACCTTTTGACTTTCGTCAGGCATGGATCCAGACGGTTCATCTTCAATGACAGGTGCTTCGGCTGACCACCTGGGTGGGTCAACCGGATTCTCAACTAGCGAGGGACTTGGAAAGAGTTTTTGATATCCAAGAGGAAGATTTGCTCGTAATATCGGGCGATCTTCCAGAACTCTTTTCGCCTCGTCTAAGAAGGGACAACGGTGGATGGTGTGATCTCCTTCACACAGTCTGCAAGGAAATTTAGCTTTCCCGCTTTGTCCTGGAGCTTCACTCCCACTAGTTGACGGTGAACAATCGACATGGCTATCAGAGGTCGATGCTACCGAATTGTGCAGACGGGGGGACCAGTCACTTAGTATCCGAGGGATACATGGACAATCTCTATGGAAGTGGTCTCCCCTGCATATGACGCATGGCGATTTAGGCCTTACGAGTGCGGTGTGTGGATTTCTGTTAGATGACGATTGTTTGCCCCCAGTCGCCTTAGGCTCCTTCTGCTTCTTTTCGTTCTTCTTCTTCTCCTTTTTCTCCTTAGGAACTCGGTTCTTTGACCGACCAGTTCCTTCAAGCGAAGAAGAAGGAGGAGAGGATGATGAAGTAGAAGGCTGGGAGGCAACTCTTGTCTGATCTAACTGTTGACTCGACTACTCAGGAATGGTGGCATTCTGAACGACATTGGTTGAAAAGAGCCAAACATGTAGGCCAATTGTCAATCCTGGAAGCGACAATGTGGCCATGTGGGGTGCACCAAAATCTCCCCAAGAGGAGAAGGGACTAGGATTCCCACCAAGGGGAACTCCTTGGTTGGTGTGCTCCATCTTTTCAACCTAAAGATCAACGCGGGAATAAGGGCGATTGTTCTGTTTAAAATAAATTGTTAACGACGCTTTTAGACACAACTTGCTTTTTTAGTTTTAAATAGTCGAGAAAAAGTTAAAGATGACTCTAGTCTCCTTCGATATTTTAACGAGCCCAAAGTGACAAATGCTCGGTTGGACTTTTTTTGTTATAGAGTCTTAAAAAGGCCAAAAGAAACTGCTCTGGAGATCTAGGCAGAGGGTGTGCCAAACCTTTCGCAAAACCACAGAATACGTTTTACGGTACGAGTGGTCGATCTTCGTGAATGTTGTGTTCACTGCATTGCGATCAGTAGGGCGGCCGACACGGCTTCCTAAGGATAAAGGATATATGCCTATAGGGGTCTCCCAATATATACACGACGGTATGTGGGAGCACAAGTCCGTATTAGTGCTATCGTCTCTGAGGAGGAATCACCCACCTTCGTAGAGATCGACAGTCACTATGTTTAACGACGCCGGAACACGTCTCTACCTAGACCTCTACTGTGAGCGCTATGTTGCAAAGCGTTGTTAGGTTCATTCAATATATTTTAAGTTGATCTTTTTAAAGTTTGTCTTTCAGGATCACCACGAGATGTATTGGTACAAATTCCTAAATGCAGTCTAAGATGATAAGCAAGCTTTATAATCTTTCAACTTTGAAAATCCTAGCTACTAAGGGAAAAGAGAGCGACTATCTTTTCTCAAAGAGCAATCAGCACACTCTAATGCACTCTTCCTAAATCCAACATGCAAACTTATCAAAATGCAAATTCACAATGCAGGTGTTTGTTTTCACTTTCTTAGTATAAATGCCTACAAAGAAAGCTTTTTGCACAACTTCGAATTTGCTTTTAAATGACTGAAAATAAACAAGTTTACTTTTTCCCCAAATCAGCAAGGGTAGAAGAGATTACAATCACTTTGCGATTTTTCGAAAGAAATACTTGTTTCGACACTTAAAAATGACAAATTCAAACCAATAAGCAAAAGAAAATGATAAATCAAACTGCAAACAGCCAATGAACTCTCTTCTAAGATTACAATCAATCACTCAATCAGATCTGAATCAAGGCTACAGGATGACTATTTCGCTCATGCAAAGGAAAACTGTAAATGACGCCACAAACACATAAAAACACTTACAGTCTTTTTGTACAAAAATGAGGCTGAATACAAGCAAAGAAAAGGGGTTTCAGATGTGGCACCTATGCTGGTTAAAGGCAGCAAAAACAGAGATCAAAACAGGCAAAAGACAGCAAGGAATCCCAGCTGCACAAGGCCACACTGGTTCAGCGCAGGTACAACACTGTCAGTTTGACATTCAGCGTAGGTAGCCTTCACGGGACCTGCGTTGAAATGCAGACTGCCTTCACAGTGCCTGCGTTGAAAGGAGAAACTCTCGTCTCTCTTGGTTTCCGGGTCATAAAATGCTCAAAAATCAATTGTTTCAGGCCAAATCAGAAACACAAGCAAGGTATAAACAGAGGGATACTTTGAAAGGGTACTAAATACTATCACAAAGGATCATCAAGTCATTTATGAGTCCATTGTTAAGATCATAGAAAAAAACCCAGTGAAGGATCAAAGCAGCAACATTCTACTTTGCAAAGCAGTTCGATTGTTGTCGTTGAGTCTATGAAGTAAACAATGATGCAAGCTCAAACAAAATGACTTAAACAAATCTCCCCAGCGGAGTCGCCAATTTGTTGTGGGGAAAAATGCCTATGAAGGACGATTCTATCCACCTAAGGTGTGATAGTGCCTTAGCAACAAACGAATGCAGCTACTTCGGTTTCTTCCTTTATGAAATATGAAAGAGAGGAGATTGGTAGACTTACCGTTATCTTTCGGTTGTCCCTCGATCTAAATCCTCTCCCCTTTGTGTGTCCACAGCTACTTGCCTCCTCGCTTTTGCACCCTCAAGATCACAAGAGAACAGCTACCTGTGACAAGAGAACAACTACATGCAACAAGAGAAGGACACAATACAAAGGCAAATATACATATTCATAAATGATTCAGGATTAGAAGTAAATCAAATACACTAATGCAAATCATACAATAAACACCAGCATATAGGAAAGAACTGAGAAGCTTTATTGATTGATAAACAAGGTTCAGGAAGAGATACAACCCATAGGGTTCCAACCCAGCATCTCCTTCCCAGCAGAATGGAATTCCTTCTTTAGCCCCTTTCAAAGCATAAACACCCAATGATCCAACCACAAACCAACAGCAATTCTTTGCAATACAATCCAGCCTCCTTAGACCTCATGAGAGAGCTCTATATATAGGAGTTTTGGAGAAAGGATGAGTCAGCTTGAGGCTTGCATGAAGCTGACTAGTGTCCTCTCCCACTTTAGTTCTTGAGTCCACTTGGAGATTTGGAACCTCTTACTCATCACCAGTCGAATTCCCTGATCCAAGTGTCATTTTGGAAGCTTCCTGGGCATTGACACCTTGAGGAATGAGTCTGCCACTTGTCCAAGTACGCTCAGCGCAAGTGGCCTTCTTTGCAGTTGACATTCAGCGCAGGTACACAGTGGAGCACTTGACATTCAGCGCAGATGCTCAGTGGAGCAGTTGACATGATCCAGAAATTGCTTGTTTTTGAGTGTTTTCAGGTGGAAAACTTTTGTAAACTACTGTGGTTTGCTAGCCTTGTTCCTCTAGGGGTAGGAACAACATGTTTAGGGACTTTGGATCCCTTAATTATCGACATTTCATGCTCAGTGATGCAAGGCACAAAAATGTCTATAACACCTATGGTATTGTAACAAAGCCTATTTCGAGTTTAAGGAGCTCCATGGGACAATGGGGTAATTCTGCATGGTTAGGAATATTATTTCATGTTATATATATTCATATAATAATAATAATAATAATAATAATAAACAAGTTATAGTTTAGTTAGATTTTATGATTCTTAAAATTTTAGTAATGTGAGACATACCATGTGTTGGGGTTGTTGGAGTAAACTTGAATTTGTCTATCTTCTAGTGGTTTGAAGCCCCAGGTATACAAACACACATGGTTTTTCCTATGGTATTGATGTGAAATGTAACCTATTTATAGAGCAAAAAACTTTATGATTATGATTTATAGGCTCTGTGATCGTAACATCATGAAGTGAGTGCTTTGATGCTTGTTATGAAATGATTTTTATATGTGCTTACTAGCCATTTAATTTATATGATTGTGTTAATATTACCTTCTTATAGTTATAATTACCACTTAAAATATTTAAGTACTATAAAGTTGATTATTTGAAATTTTATTACAGATATTGGCATGTATATTTTCGAATAGAGCTTCCAAAATTTTAATTTAACTAGAAAAACGATATAAATTAAATTGTTGGTAAATTAAAATAGAAATTGGTCCATTATAAGCATCAAAACAAATACTCCAGGATACATCTCACGTTATCTATCCTAAAAAAAATCATCAAAATGACCTAAATTACAACTTTATTTTAAACTATTATTATTATTAATTAAAAAAAGAATTAATATATTATTTAAACACCATTCTTAACCATGGATATTCACCCCCACTTTACCATTGAAATTTTTAACTTGTAAATATATTTCATTACAATGCTCGGACCAATACCATGGTTTATAAAAGCTACATAACTATTATGACACATGTTGATATGTTGATATGATATGCCATGCATCAATGATATGTTCGATCAATTAAGAGGGTCCACAATGTTCTCTAAGATAGAATCTACATTACAGTAACATAAATTATGAATAAGAGATGAATATAAAAATAAATTGATGTTGTCGCTGCGACAAACACCCTCCAAAAGCTTGCGTACACTCGAATTTTGGAGCCGACTATCAATCTTGGGATTGGCCATTCCATTGTCACTTCTTGGTCATCTAATGCTTTTGATATCCCTTATTGGATTGGAATTTTCAAAGTCACTTGCTCACACATGCTAATTCTATAACAAGTCCATGAGCACCTTCTTTTACGCAAGCTTGGACAGGCATAGCACGTTCCATCAAGACTGTGCCTGTGCAATGTTCAATTCATGTCGACAATCAGTGCGAACTCACATTGACAATTTCTCACATTCTAGTTATGTTTGTACTTCCATTTCGATGAGTTTTGAAAACTATCACTCCCGTACTAAAGAAATTTGACACACATATGATCAAACACTCACTAGGCACAACCCATTACTTTTTTAAAGCACATTCATGTTCCTCTATTGCTGACTATTAGAGCTAAGGAAAATCTATAAGAATACTTTATAATTGGGCCAAAATTATTGATGGGTCTCCTAATTGAAATTATGTGAGGTCTAATTGGGACTTCACATTGGGGAGACCCCTTGGTTGACGGACTTCTAGCAGCATCAACAACCGGTGCTAGAAAGAGAGCTATATGACAAGTTATGTCTGTTGAGTTTGTTTTGAATCTCTTAACTCAAATGGATCATCCTCAAATATTACTCACGGGGTGTCTCTCTAATTTATCGTTTTATTGATTTTCAATCCTCAATGATCCTCTCTATCACTTATCTCTGTTAAAGTTTGATGGTGAGAATGGAAAATCTATAACCATGCACATTTCTGATTTTCTTAAATTTTTTGAATCTTACAAAATTGATGATGAAGAGTTTACTTGTGTGCTTTTCTTCCTCACCCTTCAAGTTATTGTTAATCAATGGTTCCATACCTTACCACCCACCTCCATCCTTTCTTTCCATCATTTCCTGGAGGATAGTTATGAAGCCTTTGATATGTATGCTTACCGAGATATTTATAAAAGAATCAATCATTTAACAAGGAATCCTAATGAATCAACTGAGGATTTATATAATCAATTCCTTCATGTTTGTTATGAATTTCCCAGAGAAGATGTGGATTGGGATTTATTTAAAAAAAGGTTTCAGTGTTTGGTTCATGTCTCTTTTCACAGTGAACCTGAATCCCCTAATTTTTCTACTTCCCCAACTATTATGGATCATGAGACACCTCTAATTTTAGACGAGGAATTTATTTCTCCTTTTGTTCTTTGTCCTCCTCGTTTTCCAATTCTAATGAGGGTGTCTCCGTGCGGTGATAATAAAGTTGGGAAATCTATAAATCAAATTCCTAATCCATATTCTCATTCTCCTTCCACTTGTCATGACTCAGATTCAATGGAGGAAATATTAGAATGGCTCATGAATCCCATGGTGAAGACTAATGCCTATATTCCGCAAGATGATGTGGTTGTTTTAAACTCTAGTCTTGAATCTGATTTTTATTTATGTTATCCCATATCATTTACATGCCATGACCCTTTGTACTGTGATCTTCTAATTCACTCCACCAGCTAGTTTTTTACACTCTCTTAATTCTTGAGTTGTTGGTTCAAAATATGATTAGATACAAGGCAATCACATTACATAGGTAGAGGAATAGGAAGTTGAATATGATTTCAATCTATCTTCTCCTTTTCTAAATACTCCATGTGAAGATGACGTGCTTCCATTCTTGGATGATTTTCAATCTCCTAATCTTGGTAGTGAATCAAATGCAATCAATTCTTTCAATCAATCCATAGCACTGGGAAACAATCATTCCAATGAAGATGACTTTGTTGATGTATGTGATCATGAATGCCCAGGTACATCAATTGATCTTTTTGTTTCTCATGAAGATTCCACTTTATATCTAGAATCAATTTGATCAAAGAAGAATTTCTTATCAAAATTTCTTCTTCATCTCACCATCCCTTATGTTCTACCATTTGCGATGCATCTACTTGCGATGAATATACCCCATTTTCTTCAATTCCTTCATCCGATGAGTTAACCTTTCAATTGGCACAAGGTTGTGAGATTATCCATGATGCAAATGAAAACAATCAAATCATTGAGTACCCTTCCGATCCCTCATCGTATCTTCTCTTGCATGAAGAGAACTCTTCAAATTATCTTGCTTATGAAATTTCCCCAATTCATTCATCTTCGAATTTGTGAGCAGAAGAATATTTCGACTTGAGAAATCTAGTTGTTGAAGCTCAAAAATCCAGTAAAATAAGTGACAGAGATGGATGTCATTTGGTGAGAAGTGGCCTTATTGAAACTAGTGGTAGCATCTATCCTCAAACCATGCACGATCTTACAACCGTGGAAAGTTACAAGACCTGCGAGAGAGTTGAGGCACTTCAACTTCCATTGATGGTTATGTCAAGATCTCGTGACTCTCGTAAGCCCCATATACTAAGTCATATCTAGTTTCTCTCACACAATCCTTCTCTTTGCATGGTTTCACACAATGTAAATTTGTTTCTGAAACATGTTTGGTATTTCTGATGTAATATTTTGAACTTTTGAGATTTAGCTTCTGATCAGATTCAAGAATATTCTTCAAATGATTTATCTTCATGAAAATATCTTGCATTAAACTCTAGTTTGGAATGTCTATCTCTCATAGAGTCATGTAATTGTGAATGAAATTATTTCAAAGACTATCTTTGGCTAAAGGAATCATGCCTATTAGATTCATTTCTTAGTAATCAGATCTTGGTTTTCCTTGTGAATGTTTTATTGTGAATCTTTTCCTTCATCGTACCTAAAATCCTCTTGAGTGATAATGAATGCATGAGTTATCACATGAATCAAATCCTTCTCCGCTCACTATGTCCTCACTGGTCTCATGTGTTTGTTGTGATGGCATCTGTTTTAAATTATTCAGATGATTATGATGCTTTTATAGATCATCACCAGATACAGAAAAATGGTTTTTCACATCAAGTCTTCGAGGAAGTTGGTTTGATTTTTTAGAAGATTTTGAGTTGCTAAAATTGATTTATCTTTGTTGATTACAAATGAGGAATCAGATGCTTCAATCAACCCATCTGATCATTATTATTTCCTTGATGATTTTCATTCATTTTATAAATTTCCCACCAGTATATCCAATAATAGTTCTTTTACGTCCTTCGATCTTCATCATTCAACTTCTCAATATTTAGATTTATGTCGAGTGATTGAGGCACTTCAACCATTGCCAATGGTTATGTCAGGTCCTCATTTTCTCTACATGAATTTTGAATATGATCAAATAAATTTTCCCTCACAATATTCCCACGGTAATCCTGTGCCTCTAATTCAAAATTCATTTTCTCAAAGATTTCGGAGTTTTCAAGAGGATTATGATGAATTCTACAATTCAATCACCAAATGGTTAAAATAATCTTACCTGGAAATCTTTGTCACAAATAAAAATTTTCGATCTTTCCTCATGCTTGCTAAGGATTTTCGTGCAGATGGAAACACATTCGTGGGAAGGTTCATAGGTTTTTTGAATGATGGTTCTCATAAAAAAGGTAAGGATATAAACTAGTGAGAAGCAGTGGCCATGGCCTGTCCCTTCGTTGATAGGCAAGACCTTCGATTTTTTGTGCAACCTATTAAATTTCTTATCTTGCCTATTGCACATTTTTTAATATTTATTTTAATTGATCACATCTTTGTGATTGCATGTGAGGAACAATTACGGTGTCTACATTGGAAATCCTATTACGTGTGAACCCGAACTTCTAGCTGGTTAGATTAATAGTAGGTCTAATTGAATTTTAGTTTACCTGCATCCTACATTCATTTCCTGTAGTTTGTCTTGTATTTTATGTTTTTGGTTTCACATCATGTTTCCCTTTATCCATTTCTTGTCTTGTTTTCTATTTTTGTTTCCTTGTTGTGTGTTTTATTTCTTTTCGTCTTGTGAGGTCATTCATGAATATGCTTTGTTGGCTTAAAGGGAATTTGGAAAAATAGAAAAGGACTTTGTAGCACTGCAACATTTGGCTAATTCTCTGTCCTTCTTCCTATATTAGTTACATCTTCTGGTCGATGATGTTTCGATAGAAAATATGGTCCTTGTGTTAAGAAAGCCTTGTGTCAAACCATGCCCTCCATGTCTATTCTGGAAACCTCATTCCTTCACTCGAGTTTTTTATGTTTCAATGTTTTCAGGCTAATCCAATCAAGTAGAGAAGGAAAAGGGAAAAATATAAATGAGCAAATCAATATTAGAGGTATTATATATGCTTCTATGAAGGGACAACCTCTCCTTCTCTTAATAAGTTGGGATCCCTCTTCTGCACATGAAATAAATAAGTGTCGATGCACAGTCCTATATAAATAGATAAATAAATGCGAAAGAAGAGAAAGGACTCATATGTAGAGAGGTGAAGTAATAAAATCCACTCGGGTACTATCGAGGCTCACTAGCAACATAGAAATGTTTATTTTCCTGAAGTGCCTTTGTTGGGGTACTTTCCAGGCTTGCTAGTAGCAAAGCAACACCAGCGATGAAAACACTATACTCTAAAAATATAAAGCTCACAAATTTCATTATTCTTGATTTGAAACATTGTGTGATTATTGGTCTTATGTTTGTGTTTAATTGAGTTAAGGAATGAAGGGGACTATGTTTATGCACGAGGTAAGTAGTGAAGCCATGGTAATATGAATGATGAATCAATACTTCTTGAATAAATAGGCCTTGCACTAAAGAATTGACCAAGGAAGTGAAGCTGGAGTTCTACCAGTGTGTCACCAAGTGTTGTCTCTATGACCAACACCCTCCAAAATTTTGTGTACACTCGAATTTTGGAACCGACTATGGATCTTGCAATTGATCCTTTCATAGTAACTTCTTGGTTATCTAAATATTTTAAGCTCCCTTCTTGGATTGGAAGTGTCAAAGTCACTTTGTTAGACATGCTTAGTCTGTAACAAGTGCATGAGTGCATTCTTTTATGCAAGCTTGGACAAGAGTAGCATTTTCCATAAAAAATGTTCATGTGTGATGTTCAATCCATGTCAACAGTTTGTGTGCACTAATAATGACAGTTTCTCACATTCTAGTTGTGTTTGTACTTCCATTTCACTGATTTTTGCAAACTGTCGCTCCCACGCACCTTTTTTTTGCGAGTGTCATTTTCATGTTTTTGGTTATTGCTTTGACTTTCTTTCACTTTAATTAGTGTCATTTTTTTTATTCTTTTATCTAGCATGTGTTACTTTCACTGTCATTCACATATTGCAAGATTCGTTTGCATTTTAGAAATTGTCATCTCTTCGCATGTTAGTTGTCACACAATGTATGTTTGTTATGGTGGTTTCAAGGGATTATCTTTGTGTGAATGAATTTCTCTAACCATATAAACTTGATTTAGACTCATTCCCAAAGTTTTAAACATTGTCGCACAAGTGTCGATACGGTCATCGCAAACTGTACCTTTAGTTTCGTGCTTGTTGTAAAGTCATTACAAAGTTGTTGCATTTAGGGAAATATGTTTTTTTCATCAAAGTTGTTATCACTCAGGTTGTCCCTTGGATCCTTAAGGGATACAGCCGAGGTAACCACAAACCAATCTTTGGATTGTAGGTCCTAACCTACCTGCAATCAGATAGGGCTCTCTCTTTATAATTTATCTTTGTTTTGATATGATTTTAGGCTAGTTATGGTGTACATGGGTTTTGTTTTGTGTTTGGTGGGATGGATGATGTCTTCTAGCAGAGTTGGCATGAAAAGTGAGAAGTTTAGACCACTGGGCATGGAGTCAAGGATTATGGGTTGCTGGGTGTGTTTTCTTTGGCAAAGAAGGATTACAGAGCAAGATAGCTAAACAAGGAACAATTTCAAGCTGGAATAAGGGTGAAATGGTGGTCAAGGAATGAAAGGCAACTAAGTAGCTCTCATTATGCTAACAGAGGGAAGGTGAGTGAACATTATATAGGAACAATCAAGGATTCCTAAACAACATTCATATATGAAGGAACTAGAGCAAATATGAGCAATAAAGTATTCATATTCATAACTAATTCAGCAGAAAACGTAGAGAAATAACAGGAATTGAGCACAGAGCACAGTTAAGCAACATCTAAGCTATTCTTTATTCCTACAACTTAGATCATGACACATATATGATATTACAAACATAGAGACTGAAAACAGGGGAGAAAGACTTATTGATCCATGTAGAAGCACTAGAATTCTGTAATCTACTCTTCAGCCATCAAATCCACACCAGACAGTTCAAAACCAAAGCATTCCAGCTATTTTTGTTCATAAAGTTCTCAAAATATACAGTGCAAGTCTAGAATGAGTTTTTCAACCAACCAACCAACCCTTATTACATAGATTAGGGTGGTATATATAAGAAAAATATCTACAAAACAGATCTGAGGGAATATATGAGGAAATAACTCTGTTTAACCTAACTTCTACTGAAATAAATGCAAAAAATATCTATCTAATGTTGTGCTGGAGGCAGAAGCATCAAAAATGAGGCTTTGAGGTGTCCTTTGAGCTCTGCGATGGCCATTTTTCCATAACTATGCCTTGGGCTCTGAAGCGCTGCTCTCATGTGTCTTTGCTGCTCATTAATCTGTTCTGGTGAGCTTTAAATGGCTTTTGCTGCTTCTTTGACTTGGATGGAGGCCCTTTATTGCTTATCTACCTCGGCTTTAAGTCTTCCACTACAAATCTTTAACTGATACTCTTTGTTGCTACTCTGATACTCTTTAATACTGAATCGGGGCTCTATTCTTCCATTGATACACTTTAGACAGTTAATCACCCCTTTTCTGCTACGTTATGGCAAAAATAGCTGCTGTGACGCTTGCTGAGGCCTTTAGAGGAGTACCGGTGCTTGGCCGATCAAAATTTGATCAAAAAAGGAAGAGGACTTCATAATAGTGGAGGATTTGTGGACTAGTAGCTTGTGCTGAGGCCGTGCTTGTTGTCCAGAGCAAATTTGGGTTTCCGCGGCATTTTGGCGCGCTATCTTTTTGTGATGACGCCAGCATGACGTCATCGGCTGGTCCTGGGTACGGCAAGATGATGATGTAGCTGACTGGGGCAATGATGTGGGACAGGACATGGTGGCAGGGTGGGGACGCAGGCAGACGGCGGTAAGTGGTTTTATCAGACCGCCTTTTGTACGAGGGCGGTAAGTGTCAGAGGAGGCCTGATGCAATGAAAATAGGACACGCATCCCTGTGTATGGTGGTAAAACCACCCTCTATCGGACGCTAACATCCTGCCACCTCACCATTTCCGTCCACCGTCGGATCAGGGAGAGCGGATCAGAGGGCCAATGGAGTGCGAAGCTAGCGGCAGGTTAAATGGGAAAAGGCGACTGTAAGCAGGAGAAATATGATTTAAAAGGGTAGGAGCGACACTGTAGCTTTGAACAAATCTAGGCCATTGGATCTAATGTGGGCAGATCCAACGACTGCGATCAAATTGCAATATCGCATCGACAAGGGCCATGGGGGCGGAAGCTTTTAAACAAATAGCGAAGAGCGATAGCGAAATGGGGAGAGCAATATAATATGGACCGTTGATGAGGAGGGTTTGATCGGACGGCTGTTGTGTAATCGCAATATCGCATTGGCGGGGAACAAGGGTCGGGGTCTTTTATATATGCGATGGAGCGATTTACCCGATAGCGATATCGCATCGGGGAAAAGGGTGGAAGGCTTTTATATATAAGTGATGTGATTGCGATATGTATAATGGGGCGATGCGATAAAAATACTTGGCGATAGTGATATCGCTTTCAGGTGCGATAACGATATTGCGTCGGAGGAAGGGCAATGGAGACATAAACGAGGCACATATATATTGAGACTGCCAATTGTGAAATCACGATCGGGGGAAATGGATCGGAGGCATATACAAAGGGGCCAATACTTGCGACTGTCACCTCCAACAGCGATATCGCGTCGGAGGGGGGGAAACCTGGATCGGAGGAAGGTTTTATGAAGGGAAAAGGGTTTTTATGAGATCGGAAGGGGAATTTTATACATTGGAAGGGGTCCAAATGCATTAGAAGATGGTTGAAGAAGCAAAATGAGGGTTCTTACTAAGTTTCAAGTAAACTTAGTAATTCCCAAGGCAATATTTATGGTTATATTTCAACCAAAGGAGGGTATATGTATATAATGGGGATTTTTACTATTTTCTTAGTATGGGAAGGGTAAATAAGGAGGGATTTACATAATAGAGTTAGGAGTTAATATGAATTTTGTGAAGAATGTGCTAAGGATAGAAATCTTAGGCTTTAAAGGGGAAATAGGACTTGTAGAAGAAATATAAGCATCCTTAAGTAAATCAGATCTTTACTTAAGCAAATGTTTATGGAATATGATGAATTTTTGAGATATTAAGCAGATCTTAACATCTTTAGGGGAAATTAGTGAATGATTTGGGAAAAAGGAAGAAGGGGGAGTTAGTCATGCCTCGCTTGAGCTGCTCCAAGGGAAAATTGCCTTGCATTTGTGATCTGAAGTAAATTAACACTTTGAAACACAAAATTGATCACAATTCTTTATTCAGCAACCTTAAAACTACCTACCCAACCTACTTAGCCTAACATTTTTTCTTCTCTTTGTTTGGGTGCACTTGAACTAGCAAACCCAGCTTTTCTTCTTTTCTTTTGACTATCCTTCTATCTAAATCTATTTGCCAAGATTAAACAGTTTGGACATATCTTTATTCTCTATCTCTAAAACAAGCAATTTAAACCTAGGGAAGCCAAGATTAAGCTGTTTGGCCTTCCCTTAACTGTGAAATATTCAAAAATGGAATAGTTCTTCAAACATGGAATATAGTAGTGGCATTTGAGCTAGCACACTTTCCTGGCCTTTGTTTGGGGTTTATTTCATTATTTTTCTCTTTGGCCCATTCATTCTTCTTTTTTCCCTTTGATTGTTCTTTTAGGACATACCCTCTTTACATTTTCTTAGTTTTTCTGAGTTTTCTTGGAAATATGGAACCTTTGCAGCAATAAAAAGATGACGTATTTGGCATTTCAACTCTCAATCATGAAATATAAAACCTATTGCAATAGGAGGCTAACAGTGGCTCCACATGGGGATGGCTTTTCCATATGAAAAGCCAAGAATAGCAGGTCAGAATGCCTTGATCTTCAATTGTTGCTGTAAACTGAAACTCTCCTTTGTTGGCTGCTATATAATCTTACTCTTTTGTAACCTGCTTGCAGCTCCTTTTTAACTGAATCGCTGTAAAATTACAGCGTTGTTTCTTGCTGGCTGAGTGCTTATTATTGTCTTTATTTATGCCTGAGCACTTCCTTGAAATTAATTCAAAAACAGAGATCTGAAATGGTGCATTTTCTTTGATCCTTCCTTCAAAACTTTGCTGCGCTGATTCCTTATCGGACTGCTGTAAATAGACATGCTGAAAATACAAATATTAATGTACAAAATAATATACAACTGTATTACAATCATCTAAAGGGATCATGATAGTGCTTAAGCATTCGGCCATTGACAGGGCCTTCTTCAGCTTCGCTGCCATCCAAACTTTTCAGAAAATATGTATTGTTGCCTTGCACAACTTGAATAACATATGGCCCTTTCCACAGGAAATCGAATTTGCCATTCTTTCCTTTGTCCTCTCTTCTTGAGTCCCATCTTAGCACTTTTTTGCCTATGTAGAAATCTTTGGCCTTTGTTCTTTTATCAAACATTTTCTTCAGCTTCTCTTGTAAAAATTGAGCTCTCTGATATACTTCCTCCCTTGTCTGCTGCAAGTGAATGCTTTGATTTATCCTCCTCTGGATATCATTTGGCTCTGCTTGCATTTCTTGTAGCAGCTTGATCACAGGGATTCCCAAAGATGAAGGGAATCTTTCCTCCATTCCATAGACTAACTCATATGGGCTTGTCCCAATGGATCTCTTGGTAGTCAATCTGTCTACCCATAGGGCATTTGCAAGCTTTTTGTGCTAGTTCTTTTTATTCTCCTCCAAGACTTTCTTGATGATATTAATGAGGCTTTTATTGGATGACTCGGCTAGGCCATTACCTTGAGGGTAATATGTTGTAGAATGACCTAAGGTAATGTGGTATTTGTGGCAAAAATTGATCACTTTCTTGGATTTAAAGGCAGCGGCGTTGTCTGTAATGATTTTTTCAGGACAGCCAAATCTGGATAGGATGTTGGATTCAAGGAATTGGATGATGGTGGAGTCATTGGCTTGCCTACATGGGATGGCCTCAATCCACTTGGTAAAGTAATCTGTAGCAGTTAAAATCCACTTGTGTTGGCTAGAGGATGATGGATGGATTTCACCAATGAAGTCTAAACCCCATTGTTGGAATGGTTTCTTAGTTAAAATGGGCTTAAGGGGTAAGGGCAGCAACTTTCTTTTGCCTTCAAAGATCTGGCACTTATGGCATGAAACAACAAATTTCTTCACATCGGCAAAGAGAGAGGGCCAATAGTAACCAACCCTTAGGATCTTATCAGCAGTAGACTTCCAATATAAGTACCCTCCACAGTCCCCTGCATGAAATTCTTTCATAACATTGTCAGTTTCATTCAAAGTTAGACAATTAAGCAATATTCCTTCATGATTTTTCCAAAACAGGGAACTATCTAAGACACAAAACTTTGATGCTTTCATCTTTAAAAATCAATTTTTGGTTCTGGACAACCCTGGAGGAGCATGCAGGTTTAACAATATAAAACAAATATCAGCATACCAAGGTGATTGCAAGAAGGCCTGACTGATCTGTGGAGTCGCCAGCTCCTGTTCGTTGTCCAGTTCATTTATGCCTAGGGCTTGAAAATTGGTTTTGGTCGTTAGTTTGGCTAGACCTTGTCCTTTTATCAGTTTAGTGAGCTTGATTTCTATGTCATATTCAAGGATATTGGTAATCCATTTGCCTCTTCTTCCTTCAATTCCCTCTTGGGTTAGGATGTCTTTTACAACAGCGTTTGGAACATATGCTATCACATGGGAGTATAAGATGTAAATTCTGAAATCCTTGATGGCCTTAACAAGGGCATATGCTTGTTTCTCCATGATTTGATACTTTAAGGGGGCATCTCTAGGGGCTCGGCTAAAAAAAGCAATGGGCTTTTCATTTCCCTGATCATATTTTTGCAGTAGGACAACAGCAATGGTGTGTTGAGAAGCAAAGGAAAAAATGATGAAATCTTTATCAAATCTCGGGCTTGTGAGGAATGGTGTTTGCGTTAAGGCTATCTTGATTCCCTCAAAAGCTTGTTTGGCTTCTAAAGACCATTTAACTTTGGAATATTTCTTGAGCATGTTGTTTAACAATCTTATCAACTCGGCCAAGTTTGGGATAAATCTTCTTAGGAAATTGATCTTCCCTAGAAAAGCTTGCAGTTCTTTGATGTTTCTTAGATAAGGGACTTGAAGAATGGCTTGAATTCGGTCTGGATCAATCCTAATGCCATCTTTTGAAATGATATGGCCTAGCAATTTTCCTTCCTCTAGGCCGAACATGGATTTCTTAGGATTTAAAGATATGCCATACTTCCTACAAGTTAGGAACACTTGCCTTAGGTGTTTTAGATGCTCTTGATCAGATTTTGAAAATGGGGTAAGGTCATCAAGGTAGACCACTAAGAAATCATGGATTTCTTTGGAAAAGGCAATGTCCATTGCTCTTTGAAAAGTGGCCCCTGCGTTTTTTAGTCCGAAAGGCATTTTGACATATTTAAAGGTACCCCACGGTGTTGTAAATGTTGTTTTGTCCTGATCATCTGGGTGAACTAATATCTGATTAAATCCTAAGAAGCCATCTAATAGTGAAATTCTGGAAGACCCCACTACCCTTTGTAAAGTATGATCCATCTTGGGTAAAGGGTAGTGGTCCTTAAGAGAGACTTGGTTTAAATTTCTTAAGTCAACACACAGTCTAATCTCACCCGTTTTCTTTCTTGTGGGAACAAGATTGGATACCCATTCTGAAAATCTAATGGGTGCAATGATTCCAGCCTCAAACATTCTCTTTACTTCTTTTTCTATCAAGGGGAGAAGCACATGATTGATTCTTTTTAGTTTCTGTTTGAAAGGTTTTTGATTTGGTTTCAAAGGTATAGTATGTTGGATGACTAAAGTGTCATAGGATTTGAGGTCCTCATAACTCCAGGGAAAAACATCTTGGAACTCTTTAAACAAGTCAACATATTTTGGCTTTTGATCGGGAGGCAAAGACTTGGACAGTTTTATCATTTTTGGCTTTTCAGCTGTCCCAATATTACAGTCTTCAATAGCAGCGTTTAAGGGTTGCATCTTTGGCTTTTTGGGGACATCATTTGCATCAAAAATATCTTCCAATGGAGTGAGACCTGTGGGTAGAAAGTTGTCTTTTAATTGAATAACTTCACACTCTGCTTTAGCTATTTCATCCAAATTCATTTGTTTGAGTTCTTCTATGTTCTTGTCATCAAAAATGGTTGGGCGCAGCATTTGATTTGCTGCTTCAGCTGTTATAGTCTACTCATTTTGGCTCATTTGTTGTTGTAGGTAATCCATGGCATCTGTATCAATCTTTAAGTTTGAAAATTCTTCTTGTAAAGTAAGAAAATTGTTAATCTACGTATCATCTTCAAAGACTTGCCAGTGTTTGACATTGTTTGGGACTGCAAGCCTGTGCTTTATTTCGGCTGTAAAATGGTGATTGGGTTCAAATGGCAGCTTGCAAGTGCTAGCAAAAATTGCTAGGCTATGCGCATGTAGATTATGGCTTCTTGAAATTTTAGTCAGCTACGATTTGGAGAAGGTATTGAGTATTTCAGTGGAAGCACTTCTATAAGCTCTCAATCTCTTGTAATTTGTGACAAAATTTCCCTTCACTTGTTGTATGATTAGGTCTGAATCTCCTAGAATTAAAATTTTTGTAGCTCCTAGAGCTTCAATCAGTTTGAGGCCTAAAAGGAGGGCTTCATACTCTGCCATGTTGTTGGTACATCTGAAATTTAATCTATAGGCATGACCCTCAGGATGGTTGGTTTGCCTATTATGGATCCACACTCCTACCCCTACTCCTAGCTTATTTACCGAGCCATCAAACTCTAAATACCATAGGATTTCTTGCTTGTGGTCAGTATTGGGAGTTTTGGTCATTTTCGGAGTGGACAGACTTAAGTTTTCTGTTTCAGGTAGTTTTCCTTGTGTGCTGGTTGCATGAATTGTTTCAACAGTTTCAAGGCTTTGGGCAACCGATTCTTCATTTATGCATATTTCTTGCTCTAAATCCAAAGGCTTATCATCAGTCGGAGGGAAACTATCATCATTAAACAAGATAAAAGAATCCATATCATAATGGATAGAATAAATAGGAAAGTTTTGGGGCTTTTCCTCACTTCTTACCACATATTTCATTAGTGTTTCTCGATACAATCTCTTTGGTTGCCCAAAGACTGAAACAGTGGTGTACGAGAGGTCTAATTGCAGAGATCCTTGGAGTTTGGCTCCCCAAGATCTTGATAAAAGCATACCATATTTGGGTGGAATATCAGCTACCACCACGTCCATTAGGATTGTTTTATTCGGGTATTGGACTAAAGACACACACAAATCTTTGATTAGGCCCAAACACTTGACTTGACTAGAATCAAATGCAAATAAGTCTTTGTATGGTCTAGTGACATCAAGGTTTAGCTTCTCCATTACAGCTTTGGGCATTAGGTTGTGTGAAGCACCTGAATCAAACATTGCATTGTGCAACACTTTGTCATGGATGTTTAAACTGACATAAAAGGGTAGAACCCCTCCATTTGTTGTTTTACCATCAACCTCAGGACCAAAAAGCAACTCGGGTTGATCATCTAAGACATTAACATCATCCCTATTCTCTAGCATTTGCAGCAATATTTTGATTTGCTATCTGTATACAACATTTTTAGCAAGCTCAAAGAGAGGAATAGATATCTTTAATTTACCAATTTCCACCTCTAAATCGAAGGGTTTCTCCAATTGAGTTTTTGTGTTGTGACTAGCAGATTTTCCTTTTTCAATTGTAGTTTCAGCGATTTTCTCTTGATTATCAGTGCTATCTTGAGGTATTTCTATTTTGGAAAGGCTTTCAGGAGTTCTGTTTGAATTCTCTTTTGAGGAAGAGGATACAAAAGGCTAGCTTTTAAAGACCTGTACATCTGTTACATCCTCTACAGTTACTTCTTTTGGATTTAAGACTGTTTTTTCAGCAGGTTCTGTGAGGATTGCCTTGTCTTTTATTTTCTTAGGTTGTTTAGCATCCTTTGGTTTGATAGGTTCAGGTACATCTATGGTTTTGGTCCTCAATTTATATTGTTTGTGAACCTCATATACAGCTGAATCATAGCCTTCTTTGAAGTCAAATGACTCTCCGGATTTAGTCTGAAATTGATTGATATCATGATCATCTTGGTCTTCCTGGGTTAGGAAAACATGTTGCTCACTCTTCAAACCCATCAAGTTTATATGAGTGTCCTTTGTTGGCTCACTAGATGTGGATGCTTCAGCATAGTTTTCTTGAAAAGGAGGTCTTATATCATGGTCTCGGCCAACCCTTCCAACATTTGGGTTTTTATTTTTTCTAAAGTTTGGGTTTCTGATAGTATTGGCTTGTTGTCCTTCCCATGATGTTTTTCTTTCAATAGTTCCCATTCTATCTTCAAAACTGTGCACTTTATTGAAGATTGCATCCAACTTTTTCTCAAATGCTGAAGGTTCTTCTTTAAAAGTAGTTCTTCTCTCAGCTTGCTCTGTTTCTCCTAGCAATTAGGTTTGCCTCCACACTAACAGCTACATTCTGCATGTCTGCTAAGCTTTGAGGGGCTCTTTCCCTCAATTGATATGCCATGTTGGAATCAAAACCATCAGGGAATTTGTATAAAGCTAGATCAGGTGGAGGTCTAAGGTTTTGTGGAATAGCATTGTAAATATTGTTGAACCTAGCACAATAGTCTAAGACAATTTCTTGAGGGCCTCTTTTGATAGTGTCATACTCAGACAGAATGTGCAACGAATCTTTCTTTTTCTCACATCTGTTAAGAAATGTTTGGTAGAGAGCCTCTAGGTCAACTATAGAATTCAAAGAAAGAGATCTGAACTAGGGCCTTACATCTCCTATTAAACTTTGGACAAAAATCTTCATTCTTACATGATCATCATCTATTTCATAATTCTCAAAATAGTCCTGCATTTTCTTGGTATGTTGCAGGGCAGTGTTAGACCCACTACCATCAAAATATGTGATTTTGGTTTGATAATCCTGAGGCATAGCCCCTGGATTTGCAAGTAACTGTAAAGGTGAATAACGATTCGCCATATTTATAGGGATAAATGGAACAGCAGGAAGAAATGGAACCACTGGAACAACTAGGATAATAGTAGGATTATGTGTAGTGAATGGAGGAGTGGAAAAGGTGTTTTGAGAGGTGGATGAAGAACTAGGAGAGGATGGAACAGTGTGAAGTGAAACTTTACTAGGGGTTGGAATATAGCCTTGGGGAATTGCTTCAAGACTCGAATCAGCAAAATCATCTTTTTCCTCTTGTTTCCTTTGAAACTTTGGGATTAAATTCGGATTTTCAAAAGCAGCTGGGGGATTTGGGTCTGGATTTGACCTGGTATGACGAGATTTCTTCTTCGGAGCCAACTTCTAGCTTGTTTTTTGGAATTTTCTGAGAAGTCCCCAGGGGAGTCGCCAATGATGTTATCACTCAGGTTGTCCCTTGGCTCCTTAAGGGATACGGCCGAGGTAACCACAAACCAATCTTTGGATTGTAGGTCCTAGCCTACCTGCAATCAGAGAGGGCTCTCTCTTTATAATTTAGCTTTGTTTTGATATGATTTTAGGCTAGTTATGGTGTACATGGGTTTTGTTTTGTGTTTGGTGGGATGGATGATGTCTTCAAGCAGAGTTGGCATGAAAAGTGAGAAGTTCAGACCATTGGGCATGGAGTCAAGGATTATGGGCTGTTGGGTGTGTTTTCTTTGGCAAAGAAGGATTACAGAGCAAGATAGCTAAACAAGGAACAATTTCAAGCTGGAATAAGGGTGAAATGGTGGTCAGGGAATGAAAGGCAACTAAGTAGCTCTCATTATGCTAACAGAGGGAAGGTGAGTGAACATTATATAGGAGCAATCAAGGATTCCTAAACAACATTCATATATGAAGGAACTAGAGCAAATATGAGCAATAAAGTATTCATATTCATAACTAATTCAACAGAAAACATAGAGAAATAACAGGAATTGAGCACAGAGCACAGTTAAGCAACATCTGAGCTATTCTTTCTTCCTGCAACTTAGATCATGACACATATATGATATTACAAACATAGAGACTGAAAACAGGGGAGAAATACTTATTGATCCATGTAGAAGCACTAGAATTCTATAATCTACTCTTCAGCCATCAAATCCACACTAGACAGTTCAAAAGCAAAGCATTCCAGCTATTTTTGTTCATAAAGTTCTCAAAATATACAGCGCAAGTCTAGAATGAGTTTTTCAACCAACCAACCAACCCTTATTACATAGCTCAGGGTGGTATATATAAGAAAAATATCTACAAAAAAGATCTGAGGGAAGATCTGAGGAAATAACTCTGTTTAACCTAACTTCTACTGAAATAAATTCAAAAAATATCTATCTAATGCTGCGCTAGAGGCAGCAGCATCAAAAATGAGGCTTTGAGGTGTCCTTTGAGCTCTACGCTGGCCATTTTGCCATAACTGTGCCTTGGGCTTTGAAGCGTCGCTCTCATGTGTCTTTACTGCTCATTAATCTATTCTGGTGAGCTTTAAATGGCTTTTACTGCTTCTTTGACTTGGATGGAGGCCCTTTATTGCTTATCTGCCTCGACTTTAAGTCTTCCACTGCAAATCTTCAACTGATACTCTTTGTCGCTACTCTGATACTCTTTAATACTGAATCGGGGCTCTATTCTTCCACTGATACACTTTAGACTGTTAATCGACCCTTTTCTGCTACATTATGGCAAAAATAGCTACTGTGACGCTTGCTAAGACCTTTAGAGGAGTATCGGCGCTTGGCCGATCAAAATCTGATCAAAAAAGGAAGAGGACTTCATAATAGTGGAGGATTTGTGGACTGGTAGCTTATGCTGAGGCCGTGCTCGTTTTCCAGAGCAAATTTGGGTTTCCACGGCATTTTGGCGTGCTCTTTTTTGTGATGATGTCAACATGACGTCATCGGCGGGTCCTGAGTATGGCAAGATGACGTGGCATCTGACTGGGGCGATGATGTGGCACAAGACACGGTGGCAGGGTGGGGACGCAGGCAGACGACGGTAAGTGGTTTTATCGGACCGCCTTTTGTACGAGGGCGGTAAGTGTCAGAGGAGGCCCGATACAATGAAAATAGTGTAGGTTTTAACCCTGTACAGAAATTACCTGCATACGAATTCTTAAACAAAGAAAATAAACAATGCGAGAGCATAACCCATAAAACACATATGCACAGAGATTTTTCCCTGGATCCCAAAACCGGGACTACCAGCTTGATTTTTCATTATGTTCCTTTCAATGTTACAATACATATTTATACATGCCGAAGCATCCAATACCATGAACCGAAAAACCATCGCGTCCAATACCATGTTCGAAAATCATGCACAAAACCATAGGTAGGTTCGCCCAACCTAATATAGGGTCAAAAAAAATATAACACAATATAACACAACCCAACAATCTCCCACTTCTTGTTTTATTTCCACAGGGGGCCACAGGAGAGCTTAGTCATTTTTCCAGACCTGAAACACCCATTGTTTCTCTACACCAAGAGAACTTCTCAGAGCTCACAGATTTTGTCAATGCATCTGCAGTATTCTTCAAAGTGTCCACCTTTACCAGCAACACCTTTCTGTCTTCTAGCATATCCCTCACAAAGTGATACTGAACATAAATGTGCTTTGTCTTTGAATGATAAGCAGGGTTCTTTGCCAAGAAAATTGCACTTTGGCTGTCACAGTCTATTCTTATAGCTCCCTGTACTAACCCCATACTTGAACACAATCTCTGCAACCAAACTTCTTCCTTGCTTGCATGAGTGGCTGCCATGTATTCTGCCTCTGTAGTTGATAGTGCCACTACAGATTGTTTCTTACTCATCCAACTGACTGCACCTCCAAATAGGTTAAACACATACCCACTTGTAGATCTTCTCTGATCCAGATCTCCAGCCCAGTCTGCATCAACAAAACCATGAATATCCAACACTCTGTCCAATCCTGGTCTTCCTTGGTAGCACAAACCATAATCAGTAGTGCCACACAAATACCTGAAAACCCACTTCACTGCTGTCCAGTGCTCCTTCCCAGGTTTTGACATAAACCTGCTCAATACTCCCACTGCATGTGCAGTGTCTAGTCTAGTACAAACCATTGCATACATCAGGCTACCGAATGCACTTGCATATGGAACACGGGACATGTCCTCTTCCTCTTCTTGTGTCTTGGGACACTGTTCAGCAGATAACCTCACACCTACAGGAATAGGAACCTTCACCGGTTTACTATCCTGCATATTAAACCTCTGCAGTATTGTCTCGACATACTTCCTCTGGTTTAACCAGAGCTTCCTCTTTGCCCGATCTCTTTTAATTTCCATGCCCAAAATATAGTTTGCAGCACCAAGATCTTTCATGTCAAATTTGGAGGACAATTGGGTCTTCAAATCCTGGATAATTTCTTTGTCATTTCCAACCAGCAACATATCATCCACATACAAGACCAGATAAATAACACGGTCACTAATTAATTTAAAATACACACAATGATCTGCTTTGCTTCTGGTGAAGCCAAGTCCCCGTATAAATGTATCAAATTTCTGATACCACATCCTTGGTGACTGTTTTAACCCATACAGAGACTTCTTTAACTTGCATACCAGTTCTTTCTTACCCTTCACCGCAAAGCCTTCAGGTTGCCTCATGTAGATTTCCTCTTCCAAATCCCCGTGAAGAAATGCTGTCTTCACATCCATATGTTCTACCTCAAAATCAAAAGCAGCAGCAACAGATAAAAGTAATCTAATAGAAGCTACCTTGGCAACAGGAGAAAAAATATCACCAAAATCAATTCCCGGCACCTGGGAATAACCTTTTGCTACCAACCGAGCTTTGTATTTCTCCACCTTTCCTTCTGCATTTGTCTTCTTCTTGAACACCCATTTGCTGCCAATGGGTTTCCTTCCAGCCGGCAACTCTACCAGATCCCAAGCCTCATTTTTGTGCAAAGATGCCATCTCATCAACCATGGCCTCTTTCCAGAGTTTTCCATCCTCTGAATCCAATGCTTCCTTCACAGTTCTGGGATCATCATCGGTAACAGACAAAGAAAAATTTGAACTGAAAGAAGATGGACTATACCTTTCTGGCTGCCTTCTTTCTCGACCTGATCTTCTCACAGCCGGAGTTTGTGGCTCTTCATCTTCTGATTCCTCCTCTGCTGCAGAGTCTGATTCTTCCTCCTTTGGCTCAAACTCTATCTTCTCAGGTTCCTTTGGTTGGACTTCAGATTGAATAACATCTTTTACCTCTCTGAACACCACATCTCGGCTGTACACAACCTTCCGTGTGACTGGGTTCCAAAGCTTATAACCCTTTAAACCATCCTTATACCCAATAAAGATGCACTTTTCAGATTTACTATCCAACTTGGTTCGTTTCTCCTTTGGAACATGTACATATGCATCACATCCAAATACCCTCAGATGTGAAAGAGAGGGTTTCTTACCAGTCCATACTTCTTGTGGAGTCTTATCCTCCAACGCTGATGAGGGTGATCTGTTGATCAGGTAACGTGCAGTATCCACCGCCTCTGCCCAGAATTCCTGTCCTAACCCGGCACCACTGAGCATGCTTCTTGCCCTTTCCATCAACGTCTTGTTCATTCTTTCTGCGACTCCATTTTGTTGAGGCGTATATGGAGTAGTCTTCTGCCGTGCTATACCACACTTCTTACAAAATTCTTCAAATTCCTTGCTGCAAAATTCTCCACCATTATCTGTCCTCAGCACCTTTATCTTCTTCTCTGTCTGATTTTCCACCAGAGCCTTAAATTCTTTAAACTTGTCAAAGACTTCATATTTCTTCTTAAGGAAATATATCCATGTATTCCTTGAGAAGTCATCTATGAATGATACATAGTACATAGACTTACCCAGTGATGGAACCTTCACAGGTCCAAACACATCACTGTGCACAAGCTCTAATATCTGTTTCGTCCTCTTACCACCAGAGGGGAAACTCACTCGATTCTGCTTCCCATACACACAATTTTCACAGAAATCAAAATCCAGAGAGCTACCATTCATACCTTCTACCATACCTTTACCATGAAGTATTCGAAGGCCCTTCTCTCCAATATGTCCAAGCCTTTGATGCCACAACATGGTCTTCTCTCCAGAGACCACTAGATTTTCTACTCCATTTTCAGGAACCATAGAACTATTGCACCCATCAACAACAGTGCTACCTTGCAGTTTGTACAGAGTTCCAGTCCGAACTCCCCGCATCAATATCAGTGCTCCTCGAACCATCTTGCAGGTATCTTTCTCGAACACCATCTTTACACCTGCATCATCCAACTTTCTTACAGAAATCAGATTTCTGGCCAATGCAGGAATATGTAGAACACCCGGAAGTGTTCTAACCCTTCCACCTTGCAACTTCAACTTTACTTTTCCCCGACCAATGATTCTAGCCTTCCTATCATCTCCTAAGAAGACATCACCACCATCATATTTCTCATACTCACAGAACCACTCTCTATGGGGAGTGAAGTGAAAGGATGCACCTGAGTCAATCAACCATGCCTCATGATCTACATGTGTACTTGAAGAAGCCAAGTACACATCCCCACCTTCATCTGAGGTGGTTTTCGCCTCTGCAGAAGGAGCATCATCAGATCCCTTTCCTTTATCAGGAGCTTTAGATTTACAATCCCTTCTGAAGTGCCCTTCCTTTCCGCATTTCCAGAACACCACCTTTGTAGGTTTTCCTGGAGATTTAGATCTCCCTCTAGATTTAGATCTCCCACTCGATGACTTATTTTTGTTTCTGTTCTGGGACCGTCCTCGTACAGACAAGGCATCACCATTCTGGTTGTCCATATTCTTCCGTCTCATCTCCTCCGTCAGCAAGGCTGAGACTATTTCATCAAACTGCAAAGCAGTTGCATTGCTACCTATTGCAATAACTAGACTATCCCACGAATCTGGTAGACAACACAATAGACTGATGCACTTATCTTCATCTGAAATTTTAATATCAACAGATAATAATTGACTTACCACAGTATTAAACGCATTCAGATTCTCTGTCACCGAGTCTCCATCTTTCATCCTCAGGTTATACAACTTTTTCCGCAGGAACAGTTTATTCACCAGAGACTTAGATTGGTACAAAGTCCCTAACTTGACCCACAAAGCCTTTGCCGTAGCTTCCCCTGATACATTCAGCAATACTGAATCTGAGACACACAATCGTATTGTGCTCTTTGCCTTTCGATCCAATTTCTTCCATTCTCCATCGGTCACTCCCGATGGTTTAGTACCCGGATCTACCGCAATCCACTGATCTTTATCGACCAACAGATCCTCCATCTTGAGTTTCCACAACTCAAAACTCTGACCATTGAACTTCTCAATCTCGATCTTTCCACTGCTCGCCATCTTCTTTCACCACCAGAATCGATCTCGCAGATCTCCCACTGAACAGGGTCTACCACAGGCCCGAGCGAAACCCCTCAGCAACAAAGGCATCCCCTTGAAGCCAAAACAGCTCTGATACCAAATGTAGGTTTTAACCCTGTACAGAAATTACCTGCATACGAATTCTTAAACAAAGAAAATAAACAATGCGATAGCATAACCCATAAAACACATATGCACAGAGATTTTTCCCTGGATCCCAAAACCGGGACTACCAGCTTGATTTTTCATTATGTTCCTTTCAATGTTACAATACATATTTATACATGCCGAAGCATCCAATACCATGAACCGAAAAACCATCGCGTCCAATACCATGTGCGAAAATCATGCACAAAACCATAGGTAGGTTCGCCCAACCTAATATAGGGTCCAAAATTTTTTTTCCCGGGGCGTTGCCCCGGACCCCGTAGAGGGGGGCTACCCGCCCCCCTCAAACCCCCCGGACAAGGGGGGCTGTCGCCCCCCCGCTGCGCAACGAAGGGGGGCTACCGCCCCCCTCTAACACAACCCAACAAATAGGGCATGCATCCCTGCGTATGGCAGTAAAACCACCCTCTATCGGATGCTAACATCCTGCCACCTCGCCATTTCTGTCCATCATCGGATCGAGGAGAGCGGATCGGAGGGCCGACGAAGTGCGAAGCTGGTGGCAGTTTAAATGGGCAAAAGCGACTGTAAGCGGGAGAAATATGATTTAAAAGGGCGGGAGCGACACTGTAGCTTTGAACAAATCCGAGCCGTTGGATCTAATGTGGGCAGATCCAACGGCTCCGATCAAATCGCGATATCGCATCGGTAAGGGCCATGGTGGCTGAGGCTTTTAAACAAATAGCGAAGAGCGATAGCGAAATGGGGAGAGCGATACAATATGGACCGTTGATGGGGAGGGTTTGATCAGATGGCTGTCACGCGATCGCAATATCGCGTCGGCGGGGAACAAGGGTCGGGGTCTTTTATATATGCGATGGAGCGATTTACCTGATAGCGATATCGCATCAGGGAAAAGGGTGGAAGGCTTTTATATATAAGCGATGCGATTGCGCTATGTATAATGGGGCGATGCGATAAAAATACTTGGCGATAGCGATATCGCATCGGAGGAAGGGGAGTGGAGACATAAACGGGGCACATATATATTGCGACTGCAGATTCCGAAATCGCGATCGGGGGAAATGGATCGGAGGCATATACAAAGGGGCCAATACTTGCGACTGTCACCTCCGACAGTGATATCGCGTCGAAGGGGGGGAAACCTGGATTAGAGGAAGGTTTTATGAAGGGAAACGGTTTTTTATGAGATCGGAAGGGGAATTTTATACATTGGAAGGGGTTCAAATGCATTAGAAGATGGCTGAAGAAGCAAAAATGAGGGTTATTACTAAGTTTCAAGTAAACTTAGTAATTCCCAAGGCAATATTTATGGTTATATTTCAACCAAAGGAGGGGATATGTATATAATGGGGATTTTTACTATTTTTTCAGTATGGGAAGGGGAAATAAGGAGGGATTTACATGATAGAGTTAGGAGTTAATATGAATTTTGTGAAGAAAGTGCTAAGGATAGAAATCTTAGGCTTTAAAGGGGAAATAGGACTTGTAGAAGAAATATAAGCATCCTTAAGTAAAGAAGATCTTTACTTAGGCAAATGTTTATGGAATATGATGAATTTTTGAGATATTAAGCAGATCTTAACATCTTTAGGGGGAATTAGTGAATGATTTGGGGAAAAGGAAGAAGGGGGAGTTATTCATGCCTCGCTTGAGCTGCTCCAAGGGAAAATTGCCTTGCACTTGTGATCTGAAGTAAATTAACACTTTGAAACACAAAATTGATCACAATTCTTTATTCAGCAACCTCAAAACTGCCTACCCAGCCTACTTAGCCTAACATTTTTTCTTCTCTTTGTTTGGGTGCACTTGAACTAGCAAACCCAACTTTTCTTCTTTTCTTTTGACTATCCTCCTATCTAAATCTATCCTTATACCTTCCAGGGGCTCATATTAAGCTGTTGAGCACCCTTGCTTCTCTACCTATCTAATAATCTGCCAAGATTAAACAATTTGGACAGATCTTTATTCTCTATCTCTAAAACAAGCAATTTAAACCTAGGGAAGCCAAGATTAAGCTGTTTGGCCTTCCCTTAACTACGAAATCTTCAAAAATGGAATAGTTCTTCAAAAATGGAATATAGTAGTGGCATTTGAGCTAGCACACTTTCTTGGCCTTTGTTTGGGGTTTATTTCATTATTTTTCTCTTTGGCCCATTCATTCTTATTTTTGCCCTTTGATTGTTCTTTTAGGGCATACCCTCTTTACATTTTTTTAGTTTTTCTGAGTTTTCTTGGAAATATGGAACCTTTGCAGCAATAAAAAGATGACGTATTTGGCATTTCAACTATCAATCATGAAATATGAAACCTATTGCAATAGGAGGCTAACAAAAGTGTTTCAAGCATTTGATCATAATCAAGTCATATCACTGTTCACACCAATCTCTTAGGTCCCACAGTTAGCCAAAATTTAGAAAATTCCCAACAACCTAGCCTCATCCAACCCTCAAGTAGTGACCTTGTAACTTGCCACTATGCAATCTCTACCTCCCAAAACTATGAATTTCACAACTTTAGTGCTCAAACCCCAACCTTGCCTACAAAAATTTCACAATTCCTCCTCTTAGTCCTGCCTTAACTGCAAACGATGCAATCTCTATCCTCATGCTCATCCTTGATCTTCTGAACTGTGAAACTGTGCAATGGCCCATCATCCTCTACCTCCTATAACTATGCAGTTATCCCAAGAAATGAAAAACCTCGCAGCTAAGCTCACTAAGTCAAGAAAATGTGTAATTTGTCTCCCTAGTCCTGGCTAAACTACGAACTACGCAGTCTTAGGGCTCAAGCTTACCACTAATTCCCTCAGTTGCACAATTGTTCAATCATTTCGGATCCTCTATCCTCCATAATTGTGAAATAGGTAGATTCAGTGCTCATCGCTTTAGCCTATCACACTAACCCTCAAAACTATGTAGTTTTTCCCCTCAACCTATCCTGAAATGTGCACTATGTAGTATTAAGGCTCAAGGCTCCCCTTGACTACTTGAACTGCACAAATACACTGTCACTGAGCCCTTTTCCTAACCTTCCATATAGTTCTGACTCAGTGAATGGATCAATATGCATAATATTACACTAGGGGGTTTTCGAACAAATGTTGTCTCTTCATGAGTGAATTGTGGAAATAGGTACCTTATCATGTCATGGAAACATGATGAAGAGGGATATAGAGAAGGATTACATGTTATAAGACACATATGGGGTGGAAGACGTAATATCATCATCAGGTTTGAGGATGAAGGAACACCATACTATAACAAAATATGAATATCAAGATCACATGGAAGACTCCTTAGCTTCAAGTCATAAGGAGGAAGAAGAAGAACATGTACCATATTTTCAAGAAGACACAAAGAAAGAAGAATCAAGAAGGACAACTTGGCACTGTCACATCATCATCTAGTTGATGTCAATAGTGTCATGTCGTGTTCTGTCATAAGTCATCACATGCCACATCATTATTATGGATTATGTAATTACCTAATCAAAATGTATTGTAAAGTGGAAGTCCAAAGGACACATTCAAAATATGAAGAGTCACGTAAGGTCGAAAAGTCATAGGTAGTCAAAGAGTCATGAGGGTAGTCAAAGAGTCACAATGAAGGTAAAGCATCAACTCTTTATTATATATACACGCTCATTATATGAGAAAAGCACTTTTCACCTTGTCTCCTACCACAAGGCATTATAGAGACGGGTCAGTTCTTTTGACGAGCAAGGAGTGGCTCCAATGCTCCACTATTAGAGCTAGTGATGTTCATTGTATACATGTGTCTTGGAACTTTTACTTAATATAAGAATCCTTATGGGCTAGAACATTCTTCATGCATGGATTATGGATATTTGTAAGACTATTCTTTGAATGTTTGTAATTCATGTTTAATTTTATCTATGCTAAGGTAGTTGAAATATTTCAGTTATTTTGGTAATTATCATATGGAGAATATGTTGTAATTTATATTACCAATGTCACGTCCTTGTGGACTATTCCACTAGATATTAGACAGATCTTCCTTGTTACATTGGTTTGAATGACCATCGCATGTTTGTGGACTATTCGTCTTGATTTTGTACGAATCCCTCTTGTTCATGTGTGTCTCTACTAGGGTGATACTACTACCTCTCTCTTAGGGCCTCACTTCTCCTCCCCTCCACAGTGATAGAAACTTGACAAACATATAATCAAAAACTCACCATGCACACCCCCTTTCTTTTCGAAGGCACATTCACGTTCCTCTCTTACTGACAGTTAGAGCAAAGGGAAATATATAAGAATACACATCAACTGGGCCAATATTCCAGATGGGGCTCCTACTCCAAACAATGTGAGGTCTAATTGGGACTTCACATCAGGGAGACCCCTTGGTTGATGGACTTACAACATCGTCAACATTTGAACAAGTCAAAATACCCCTCATTAAGATAAGTTTCTTATATTAATGTACATTAGATGAGATTTTTGGAGAGTTTTTTTTGGCTTGTATCTCTCTAGAGGGCCAATTTATCCCATATTTTTTCTTTAATTAAATAAATGTAAGATAAATTAATTAAAAGATCATAACTAACATGGAGATAAATATTAATCCCTAATATGTGTATACTACCATGAATATTATAGAATATTCCATGGAGGTAAGTCTCCACCATCCATCTAATAATAAATGATAATTAAATTATAATTCTAGAAGGTATTTTCTAAAATAGATTTATGAAATAGACATTCCTATCAACATAATTATCAATAATTATTAGGTGGATAGTATGTATTTAACCTCAAAGGAATATTCTATAATATTCATAGTCGTATATACAAATCAAAGGTTGAGATTTATCTCTATAGTAGTTAACATGACCCTTTTTCCTTTTAATTAAAATGATTAAATTAGAAAAAGAAATGTGAAATAAATTAATGTCATATGAAGTTAGTTATGGTTTTTTGGGCATGCGGTATTTTTTAGACATGGTATTAGTCCATGGTATTGTAACAAAACATATTTACATATTAACAATTTCCATGATATGATGGTGGTAAATATTCATCGTTATCAATCATGTTCCATGTTTTTTTAAATGTACATATGTTTGAAATATGTATTAATCCTTTTTATAATAATAATAATAATGTAGTTATAAGTGATTGGAGACTTCCACAATGAATCATATTGTTAGATATTTCCAGACTAACACTATGTAATGAGTGTGATTTTTCCAACGTTCCGGATGGTGACTCTATCCATCATCAAGGACCATAAAGAGCAATAATGGATGGTGTCACCATCTGAAACGTTCGATAGATCACATTGGATAGGTCACACTCATTACATAGTGTTAGTCTGGAAATCTCTAACAATGTAGTTATAATTTAGTTAGTTTTTATGATTTTGTTTTTTAATTTTAGTAATGTGGGACATATTATGAGGAAAGTATTTTTATTCTTGTTATATATTAATGCCTATTGACATTTACCATTCATTTAATTTATATTACTACACCATTACGCTATATGGTTGAATAAAAATTCTTACAACAAACCCAAGGAAATGAAATCTTCCAAATTCTAGGCTTTTACAATCTAGACCAAAATGATATCTTCACTATGAGTTGCTCAAAAATCCTAAGTCCTTATCAATAGGAGATCAACTTATGTGATACTAGTTGTTAGGATTAAAAGAGTGTGAGAAATAATAAGTTAGAAATAATAAAAGGTATCATTAGAGAGCTTTTGAGGTCTAAAATGGGCCTCCTAAGAAAATTGTACAATCAAAATAAACTTTATAAGAACCAATGGAATTCAAGATGATGATGTAAACCACGGAGGATGGTTCACCATTTTTTGGGTAAAAAAGTAAAAAGATTAAAAAAAATAATAATAATAAAACTTCTTTCTCAACTTATCTCCCTAAGGTTTTACTCAAATTTTGAGCGGGAGTACTCGTTGGATGCAAAATTTAATTCCTCATCCAAGGCATATCCATGTTGCATACTTTTGATGGACCCTGCTACAAGAAAAATGAGAAATACATGAAAAAACATGATTACAATCATGTTTTTCATGTATTTCTCATTTTTCATGTAGAAAGGTCCATCAAAAGTATGCAACACAGGTACTCCTTGGATGAGGAATCAAATTATGCATCCAATGAGTGTCCCTGCTCGAAATTAGAGTAAACCCATAGGGAGATAAGTTGAAAATACGAGTTGAAAAAGTAGTTTTTTCTTTCTTCCCTTTAAAATTTGGTGGTGTAATCTAATCTTGTTTTATTATTTCCACTATTATTTTATAATTTCCTTAGGAGGCCCATTTTAGACCACAAAAGTTCCGTAATGAGTAGAAACACATTAATTATGACACAATTTATCTTAGAAATACTAATTTCGAAAAACCATAATATAATAGATCTTCTACTTGCTAAATGACACCTTTTATAGGCTTCATTTCATACCATACCATGGGTCACTAACACCACATGCTTGAAAACCTAATGATTTTGGATCTATGTCTGAGTCAAGTCTACCTAATAGCCCCCCATCTCCCCAATTCTATCAAAATATCCCCAGGTATAAGATTTGCATATTTAACTTATTTTTCATTGTAATTTCTCCACCCCAGCCACCACACCCCCCCCCCCCCCCCCCCCCACTAGAGTACAATACTTCCTTTTACTACCTTTCATACCATGAATTTCTAAAAAAAATATTCAACCTAGCTCAATGGTTCTTTGATACAATAATATAATTCCCATATCGTTCAATTGAGGCATTACATCTCTTAACCACTCTGAAGCCATGAATTTTTTCAATTTATTAAATTTGGCTTACTAATGCTCTAATACCATAAGTAATTATGCCTAATAGGGATTGGTAAAACTTAAATCATGTGATTTTTGAACTATATTACACTATGATCAACCAATCAATTTCAAATTAACTAACAAGGAACCCGTGGTACCATAATTATTCTCTAACATGTAGGCCTAATGCATTCTACAATGAAATGTAACATACACATAACCATAATTACATAATAAACATGCAAAAATACATATAATTCATAAACAAGTAAACATAAAAATATTCAATATAAGGATATAAATATGATAAAGAAATGCTTATCTTTTTAAAATGTCACCAACTGGCTACATGCCTTAAATTTCCCACCTAGACAAATACCACTCTACCCCTAATCTCTCAATAGTGGGTCAATACAAGGTTGGGGCTATCATTCCACCAAGGAAAAGACTCGCCTAGAATCCAACTATTGTCATGTAGTCAACACAAACAAGATAGAGGCCAATGTACCAAACTCTAATAACACCCTAACCTACAGTCTCTCACCTGCCATTAGCCTACACAACCTAAGGTAGTACGCCTCCTCTAGTTCGGTAGTCCCTAAATTTATGCCCCTACTCTTCCATGGTTCCAGCACAAGCTATCTAGGAAGATAGGAATCATTGTGGCTTTAGGAGTTCTAGCTACTCTCAAGAATATCCAAGCACCCTATAGGTCCCATACCATTGAGCATATCCCCATACTTATCCCTCCAAGGAACATTAATACCTTGAAAAACTTTGTTGACATTACTTTTAAAATTTAATCAACTTGGCTTACTAATGATCTAATACCATAAGTGATTATGTCTAATAGGGATTGATAACACTTAAATCCTATGATTCCTAGATTGAATTACACTCTAGTCAAATAACCAAGTTCAACTCTACCAACAAGTACATATGATACCATATTAAGCTCTAACATGTAGACCCCCTACCATGAAATGCAACATACACATGCACGTAGAAACATAATAAACATGAAAAAATTAATATAATATACAATTAACACGTACACATAAGAATATTCAATATATTGATATAAACATGACAAAAAAATAATTATATTTTCAAAACGTCACCAACTGGCTATTGGCCTTAAATTTCCTACCTAGACATAGACTGCTCTACCCATAATCTCTTAGTAGTGGATCACCACTGAGTTGGGGCTACGACTCCACTAAGGAAAAGGCTCACCTAGAACCCAATTATGGTCATGTAGTCAAGACAAACAAGATATAGGCTAATGTACCAAACTCTAATAACACCCCAACCTATAATCTCTCATCACCCATTAGCCTGCATAACCCAAGGTATTTCACCAACTTCTCTTTTTTTTTTAGTCCCTCAGGTTATTCCCCTACTCTTCAATGGCTCCAACATAAGCTATGTAGGTAGTTAGAAATCATGTTTATTTAGGAGTTCCAACTACTCTCAAGAATCTCCACACACCTTCTAGGTCCCATGCCATGGATCTTTGATCCGGATTTAAACAGGAACGCAATAAAACACAGAGATAACCATAAAGATAGATATGCAACGGAAATAATACTTCATTTCATTACTGTAAAATACTGAAATATGCTTACAAACAGAAATGGAAATAAACCAACTAGGGCGATGGTAGCTTATCTCTGAGAAGAGATGTGGCAGCTACATGCCTCTGAACTATTCTAAAACTGTGTTACAATGAGGCTCGAAGGCCTATTTATTGTTGAGAAACAATGGAAAACCCTTCACATCCCAAAACCTAACCCTAGAAGATGAAACGCCAAATTGTGGGCCCCGTTTGGGTAAATTGGTACATCAATTTCCCAGGGTCGTAACTTTGGCATACGATCTCCGTTTGACGCATACGATAGCTCGTTAGAAAGATCTATCCGAGTAATACCACTTTGGGAGACAACATGGGTCCATACATGGGTCCATGGACCCATGTTGCCCTAGATTTCCCAAAAAACGTCATTTAGGGTCTCAAAACGGCTCCGAAAGTTCAAGACCTGAAAAACTGCTAAAAATAGTAAGTTGTGCTACAATTAAGGAAACTGAAAATGCTGAAAGAGACAGTTGTGGGGGTCCAAATGGTATAGGTGGGTGGCCACCAACATCCACCTGGATCATTCCTCCCCCCTTCGGAAGCAATGGTTCCCATTGCGTTGATTTCCTCCCTGAGATGAGGAAGCTTCTGCTGAGCTGGGTCTCTGGTGAGTTGTTCTGCAATCTCTGATGTGTCTAGAAATTGTGGGAAGCATGGTTGACGACGGTCCACATTGAACACTTGGTGCAAGCCAAGGAATGGAGGAATGCTGTGCTTCGAAACATTGTTGACCGTAGCCTTGGTACTGGTGTAAGGACCATGTCGAGGTGGTCTTAGTTTCTGATGGGTTCTGGTAAGGCGTTCTCTCTGCAGATGTAACCAAAATTTGTTGCCCACCTAAAACTTGTGTGGTACCCCTATGGGTGAGGAGAAGTTGTTCTTGTGTTCTGTCATGACCGTATCCCTTTGTTGTTGCTGCTGCGTGGAGGAACCCTTTGCGGGGGTCATGGATGTAGCAACAATCTTCCCCTTACATTGGGAGTGAACCAAACAGAAAATGAATTTCCTAGTCTGGGAGATGAGCTTGCTACTTTTCTTAGCAGTGATCAAAGAAGTGGCGGTAGGTGGGGCTACCTCCAGTATCTTGTATAATGAATTATCCAAAGAAATAATGACAGCACGAGGCCTTGACTCATACACATCATGTCGCCTCCAAAAGTATGTCTGGCCTAATAGTACATCGCAAACATCCAGAGGTGTAACATCACACAATACCTCGTATGTGAAGGGCTTGATGTTGTAGGGAAGGAAGCACTGCTGGCGAACTTTGAGATCTCGTCCTTCGTGAAGCCACCCGATACTGTACGACTGTGGGTGTGGTGTAGTCGGTAGGCCCAACCGCTTCACGAACTCTGCTAAAATAAGGCTCTTTTGGCTGCCACTATCGACAATGAATTGCAGCGGCGAACCCTTCACCCACATCTGTGAGTAGAAAAGACACTGCCCCTCCTCTGGATCTTCGGGCTCATTTTTCTGGATCTTGGTAGTGGCAATAGTGGCGCTAGGATCTGCATCAATGATCTGCTTCCCTTTGCCATTCCCCTTGTCGAGTTCTGGCTCAGGGTCGGAACATGCATCTGATTCGGAAGCCTTCAACTCGGCCGCCAGCGACTGCTTGGTCCGACACTCACTTGTGTTATGAGTGGGACTCTTTTGGAACTCACACCACTTTCCTGTGTCCTTCTTCGGCTTCGTGGTTTTGTTCTTTTCTTGCGGCTTCAACGGGTTGTCTTGGGTCACCCCGCCTTGGCTTTGTCCTTTGGGCTTTGGATTTGCAGATCCAAAGTATCGCTTCTTCTGTTTAAACCTTTGCTCAATTTTGACAGCGTATCAGTATGTTGTGCCGAGTGAGGAGATGTTCAAGAACTCCATCTCTTCCTGGATGTATCTGTGTAGGCAGCCGCAGTATTTGAGTACCAGATGCAGCTCAGAATCTTTGATACCCAACTATGTGCGAAGGGTATGAAAAATGTTTGTGAACTCCTGCACATCTTGGTCTCGTCCCTGCCGCAGTGTGGTCCATTTGATGTATTTGTCCTCATAGCTTTTGACAAGGTAGTACTGCTCCTTGATGGCATCCTGGAAGTCATTCCAAGTGGGTGCGGCTGAAAATAGTGAGCCTGTACTTTCATCCTTCTACTCGCAGTAGGTTTCCCACCAGTCCTTGACGTGGGGGGCTGCTTTGAGAAGAGAAAAAACAATCTTTTCCTGACTCAAGAATTCATGAACAGAAAAATAACCCTCTAGTAGATATAACCATTTATCTATGGCATCTGTGTTTATCTGACCCTTGAATATGGGGATTTCAAAATTAACTTGTACCTTAAAGGGCGTGGCATTTCCAGAGTAGCTGCTGGAAGCCGATTCATCGCTTCTGGGTAGTCGATGAAGGATCTGGGCAAAGTTGTCCATCATCACGTTCCGTTGTTGCTCGAGGGCTTCTTCGAGCAAGATTTTGATAGGATCTCCTGCCCCCTCGTCTTTCTTCTCATTCGCCATGGGAGGCCGTCAAGATTTGCGAGGCTGGTCTTGCAAAGGTTCGACCAGTTCAAGCCCTAACTCCTTATATCCCGACCTCGTTGGGGACATGCAAAGAAAAATAGAGAAAAAGCAGACCGCTCTGATACCACTGATCCAGATTTAAATAAGAACGCAATAAAACATAGAGATAACCATAAAGACATATATGCAGCAGAAATAATACTTCATTTCATTACTGTAAAATACTGAAATATGCTTAGAAACAGAAATGGAAATAAACCAGCTAGGGCAATGGTAGCTTATCTCTGAGAAGAGATGTGGTGGCTACATGCCTCTGAACTGTTCTAAAACTGTGTTACAATGAGGCTCGAAGGCCTATTTATTATTGAGAAACAATGGAAAACCCTTCACATCCCAAAACCTAACCCTAGAAGATGAAACGCCAAATTGTGGGCCCCTTTTGGGTAAATTGGTACATCAATTTCCCGGAGTCGTAACTTTGGCATACGATCTCCGTTTGACGCGTACGATAGCTTGTTAGAAAGATCTATCCGAGTACTACCACTTTGGGAGGCAACACGGGTCCTTGGACCCATGTTGCCCTAGATTTCCCAAAAAACGATGTTTAGGGCCTCAAAACGGTTCCGGAAGTTCAGGACCCAAAAAACTGCTAAAAATAGTAAGTTGTGCTACAATTAAGGAAACTGAAAATGCTGAAAGAGACAGTTGTGGGGGTCCAAATGGGATAGGTGGGTGGCCACCAATGTCTGCCTGGATCATTCCTCCCCCCTTAGGAAGAAATGGTCCCCATTGTGTTGAGTTCCTCCCTGAGATGAGGAAGCTTCTGCTGAGTTAGGTCTCTGGGGAGTTGTTCTGCAATCTCTGATGTGTCCAGAAATGGTGGGAAGCATGGTTGACAACAGTCCACATTGAACACTCGGTGCAAGCCAAGGAATGGAGGAATGTTGTGCTTCGAAGCATTGTTGACCGTAGCATTGGTACTCGTGTAAGGACCATGTCGGGGTGGTCTGAGTTTCTGATGGGTTCTGGTAAGGCGTTCTCTCTGCAGATGTAACCAAAATTTGTTGCCCACCTTAAACTTGTGTGGTACCCCTGTGGGTGAGGAGAAGTTGTTCATGTGTTCTATCATGACCGTATCCCTTTGCTGCTGTTGCTGCGTGGAGGAACCCTTTGTGGGGGTCATGGATGTAACAACGATCTTCCCCTTACATTGGGAGCGAACCAGACAGAAAATGAATTTCCTAGTCTGGGAGATGAGCTTGCTGCTTTTCTTGGTAGTGATCAAAGAAGTGGCGGTAGGTGGGGCTACCTCCAGTATCTTGTATAACAAATTATCCAAAGAAATAATGACATCGCTAGGTCTTGACTCATACACAACATGTCGCCTCCACAAGTATGGCTGGCCTAATAGTACATCGCAAACATCCAGAGGTGTAACATCACACAATACCTCGTCTGTGAAGGGCTTGATGTTGTAGGGAAGGAAGCACTGCTGGTGAACTTTGAGATCTTGTCCTTCGTGAAGCCACCCGATACTGTACGGTTGTGGGTGTGGTGTAGTCGGTAGGCCCAACCGCTTCATGACCTCTACTGAAATAAGGTTCTTTTGGCTGCCACTGTCGACAATGAATTGCAACGGCGAACCCTTCACCCACATCTGTGAGTAGAAAAGACGCTCCCCCTCCTCTAGATCTTCGGGCTCATTTTTCTGGATCTTGGCAGTGGCAACAATGGCGCTAGGATCTGCATCAATGATCTGCTTCCCTTTTCCATTCCCCTTGTCAGGTTCTGGCTCAGGGTCGAAACATGCATCTGATTCTGAAGCCTTCTGTTATCACTCATGTTGTTCCCTTTGACTCCTAAGGGAATACGGCCGAGGTAACCACTAACCAATCTTTTGGCCACAGGTCCTAGCCTACCTGTAACCAGAGATGGCTCTCTCTTTATGATTTAACTTTGTTTTTGATGAGTTTTTAGGCTAGTTATGATACACAAGGTTTTGTTTTGAATTTGCTGGATGGTGATTCCAGTCAGAACAGGCATGTTTTTGCAGGGTGATCTAGGCCATTGGGCATGGAGTCCATGATGTTTAATTACTGGAAGTGTCTTTTGAGGGAAAGAGTTTTTGCTGCAGAGCCAGATAAGTGTCTATGGAACAAAATCTATAATTTGATGGGATGAAATCAGGGCGTGAAAGGCAATCAAGGATCTTTCAGTTAGCTGATATGGGAATAGTGGGAACATTACTTAGGAGCATTCAAGAATTCCTGAATAACATTCATATTGATAGAACAAATACAAACATGAGCAATTAAGAATTCATGTTTATGATTAATTCTGAAGAAAACATATTGTTACACTAAAAAATGTCACCATGCCTATTTACAGTTAGTATGGCTCCATCACCTGTCATACTATCCTCCTTGGCAAGTCTCTTACCTCTGCTTTCCATGTCAAACTCAAAGAAAGAGAGAAAAGTCATTTAAAGTCAAATTATCTCTGGTACGCAGTTTCTGTCAGCCTTACCTGCGGATACGCCATCCAAGTTCACAATACCTGCATACTTGTACGCTATGTCTGTAAAGCAATGGGTGCGTACTCCTGTAAAGGTAAATAAGCGCAAGTTTCACTCCAAAAAGTTACTTGTGGTTATTTCTAGAGCATTCTAGAAGCTTGTTTGACGTGTATGGAGCGCCTCCAGATGGTTCATGTATCCCTATGAAAGAGGAACTTTTCCCATCAAGAGGGGAGCTAACCCACCCAAAGAGGGGCTTATCCCATTGATGGTGGACCTGATTAACTTCCTCTACAGCACTATAAATACATGCATTGGACCAAAGGGAGGGGAGGTTGAAAGCTGAAAATTCCTAAGGGTAGATGCTGCTGAGATTAGGACTTCCTTGTAGAAACTTGTGAGGAGAGATTGTCATCCTTTCCTGTTTCATTTGGAAGTGGGTGATCTGATCAAAGTAAAGGAAAACTCTTGCTGGACCCTGGGAGGAACTTGCACAACACCAAGGCTCAGGTTGTAATGGTTTCTTTTGTTTCCTATTAATACAAATAAGTCCATTCTTCTCAACAATTTGTTATTTATGAGTTGTTTCATATACTCCTTAGTCTGTATGTTAAATATGCTTTGTTTTATGAGAGATTCAGGTGCTATTTAATCGTTTGATTGTTAGTGAATTCAGGTTTCGAAGAGAAGGAGGAGCTCATCCGGATCGAGGAGGCTAGACTACTACAACAGCGTTGGACTACAGGTAGGATCTAAACACTTGATTTCTTGTATGATAAATGCATATTTAGAGAAGGATTGCTCTTATTTGTCTTGTTTGTCACTAGAAAGTCTTAGGCTTCTAGGGAGGTTGGTTGTGTCCGCACTATCGACTCTTTCCGCATGACAAAATGGCGACTCCACTGGGGAACTCCATTGATGTGAATGTGTTTTCCTTTGTCTGAAACTTTGATCTGAGAAAAGTCTTTTTCTTTCTGGTTTTTGGTTGTCTGACTGTGTGTTTGGGTGGGCTAGCTTAGGGTTAAATTAGTTTTTAGTTTTTCTTAGTTTTGCTGGAAGTACGCAGCATCTGAGTTCAGCACAGTGCGTACTTGTATGCATTGCGACTGTGTGCACAGACCGTACCCGCACCTGTGTAAACAGGTTTCCTGCGTACCCTGTCAAAATTGAGAAAATTTAAATTTTCTCCTTTTTGCCTATTAGATTTTGCTTTTAATTTGTTTTTTCCACCCAGATCCACTGGTTACCTACCAGAGATCTTCATCTGAACTTGTTTCGTCAGCGTCAACTGTTTTAGTGGAATTCATAGAGATTTTGCCTTAGGGTTTGATTTTTAACTGGTCCTGTGGTGACTTTGGCGTTAGAGGTTGTCAAACTTTGGATCTCCCTGGTTTTGTTCAACCCTCTTAGGAGTCGGGCCTGTCAAAGAATTCACCCTTGTGAGAGACCTACCTTTGTGTCTTCTCTTTGTGAATCTCGAAAAGTTGTTGATTGAATAGTGAATTTCATTTTACAAAAAAGAACAAAAGATTTTGATTTTTGCTTTTGACTAGTTTTGGTTCTGCATTAACTAGTCCTTAGTTTCATTTTGACTAAGTAAAACATCCAGGAATCATCTTTAGTAGGCTTTTGCCTTGTTTGATGTAGTTTTTAGGTGCATTTCTCTAGATTTGCTTATTAGGTGAATTTTCGTTTGATTTGCTTTTAAGTAGCTTTGGTTTAATTGTCATAGATTTGTAAAGGTTTGCTTTTTTATTTTTAAATGCTTTGTTAAGTAAGAAAAAATCCAAAAATATCCTTTGAAAGAAAAGTTTTCTTAGTGGCATTTGAGTCTTTGAATGAAAAGGGCATTTTCGCAAAATAATTAGTGGTCATGAGTTGCATGTTTTGGAGAAGATAAAGAGATTGTTTCTTTGATTGTCTGTTAAGAAAGTTGCTTTTATCAATTTTGCATTTTCCAACTCTCTTAGCTAGGGAATTCATTGAAAAAGAAAAGTAGCATAAATCATCCTAAGTGCATCTTTGTAGTGGTTTGAGTCGAGTCTACACACCATCAGTTTCATCTCCGCTACCTTTTGTCTTAAAGAAAAGCCATAAAAATTAACGCTTAAAGTAAAATCAGCTTAGTAACTTTTTATTTACTAGGGCTCTGAAACACCAATATAGATCAGGCTAGTGCCTTGGAGTAGGAGAGTAATTAACTCTCCAAGAAAGCAAAACCAAACAAGTAGCTTATCTTGTGGTAGGATAAATCCAACTGTTGCATTTATACTCTGGGAAAGCTCCTCTTAAAGGAGAAGCACGAGCTCGTGTCCGAACCAGTGAGGGGATCAATCCTCCCTCGTTGGGAACGACGCCAGACACGCACGTATTACAAACGGTAAACCTTAGATTATTGTCGAGGAGCCAGGGGTTACTTGTCGGTAAACCTTGGATTATTGTCAAGGAGCCGGCAAGGGGATTGAGCTTGATACTCTGCCCTTGCGTGCTGTCGGAGTGTAGACTATTCCCCAAGGTGTATTTGTTGCTGTTGGTAACCTTAGTGACCATTATCTTTAGGATTCTACCCGAGGTGACGGTGGAGGGAAGATCCCACTGTACCTGGAGTAGACGTCAGCTAGACTCACTTGGATTTTCCGGGGGGTTCACTTCACTCGAGACGGTTAAAGTGGAGGAACTTGTGCCGGTCTATTCATTAAGCAGGTTTCTGGGGTAACTGTTCTACCCACCACTTCTGTACTGAATTCGGCGATGTTGGGCTTCATCACCAACTAGTGTTTTCAGTCTGGAAGGCTACTGTTTGTGCATGGTTTGACGCCCTAGATTCTTTAGGCGTGTGATTCAAATTTGTTTGGTTCTTTAGAGACTTTAGGTGGTTTGTTTTGAGATTTTACTTTGTTTGCGTGTGCAGTAGTTAAAAGTTTTTAACTGTGGTGGAATTACCGAGACAGTTCCGTAGACTTCGGGGCCAATCTCCTGAGGTTTTTCTGTGGCCGAATTGTTGAGGAGATCCTGTAGACTTCGGGGTGAACCTCCTCGAGACGACCCGAGTCATTACGAAGGTTTGAAAGTCCTTGTAACTCCTCCTAGTGGCAGTAAAGTAGGTTCACCTGAAGAAGGAGAATCTTCGTTGGTAGTCCATCCAGATTACCAAAGTCTAGAAATAGGTTATAATCATGAATTTGTTGCAATTTCTGAGGTTGCTGGTAGTTTTTCATCTACTAGTGATATAGGCAAAGAACCTGAAATATCTGAACCGGTTACTCCAACTTCTAGTGTTCCTGATTCACCTAGGGTAGAAAGAGTCATAACCGAAATTCTTCCTTCTGGTTTGATAGCTATTGAAGAACTTACTCCAGAAGAAGAAGTAGGCCCTATTCTTGAAGATCAACCTACTCTTGATCTAAGAGAGCGTGAATCTATCTTTTGCAGTCCACCTAGAAGTACTACTTGGTACCTTTCGTTAACTAATTATTTAGACAACTCAGGGATAGGTTTTTCTCCACCTCGTACTCCTTATCCACCCGGAGGTATTTATACTCCTGTAAATATGTCTAGTCAGTCGTCTGTGTTTACTCAACCTCCTAAATCTTTCTTGTATGGTGGTCCTTATGTTCCTACTGGGTATCAATCACTTTCTAGTACCTTTGCAGGAGCATCTCCTCAACCCATTGGACATGGGTCATTAGCTGGAAACAAAGGTAATAAACTGTTGGGTGTAGGAGACAATTATATGATGTCAGGTTCAATTCCCGGTTCTCAACCTCAAGGTGGTCAATTACCGCCTGGGGGCAACCTCAATTAACTCCTGGGGGGCAACCTCAAGGTACACAATTTGCATCTGGGGGGCAACCTCAAGGACAGTATGTACCCATGGTACAATACATCCTCAAGGTCAACCCCAGCCTCAATATGTACCCCAAGGTCAACCTCAGTACCAATATATGCCTCAAGGTCAACCCCAGTATCAGTACTTACCCCAAGGGTATCTACCCCAAGGTCAGTACTCGAGTCAAGGTTATCAACCACCTCCAGGTCAATCTTACGTTCAAGGTATGGGAAATGTACCTGTCAATTATCAATCCTACCCTCAATCCGGTTATGGATCTCAATATCCTCAACCTGTCATGGGTCAATACCCCGGAATAAATGTAGTGTGGGAAGCATCACAAGTTCAACAAGTGTTGCAGCCAAGCATACAGTTGTCAACTCAAACTGGACAACCTGTGGTTTCTGGTCCACCCCAACAACCAGTCAAGTCCAGTGTTCAAACTTTTGTACCTTCGATAGTTACTCAGTCACCAATTGCACCTAGTACTCCATCTCAAATGACTTCTGCAACTACCGCAACATCTGTTCCTTCCCCCACACCTACTTCCGGAGTATCGACAGCTTCGGTTTCTACTGTCTCAGCCACTACTCCACAGACATCGTTACCATTGTTTGGGTCTACGATTCAAACTACGGTTCAAATGCCTGTGGGGCAACTAGGTTTAAGTACGGTTGTTACTTCTCAACCACAATTTGTTTATCAACCGTACCAGGGTAGTACCAATATGGGCCTACTGTCCAACAACCGGTTTACCAGTATCAACCGTATCCTGGGTACACTTATCAACAGCCACAACAACCCTAGTACGGTCCGGTTTATCCTGGTTTTCCAGGAGGATACAATATCCCGAATGCGATTCCTGTTCCATGTTATCCTGGATATCCTCCTCCTGGGACTGGACTTGTGACCCAGAGTTTTAGGGATCCTAACCGGCAATTGCCGTTCATCGCAACTTTGGATTTACCAGACTTGACGCGCCTAATGAACGATCCAATAAATTATCTTCCGTTCTGGCCGCCAATGCCAAATAAGTTGCCCAGTGACATACCCAAGTTCGAAGGTAAGTCTGGAGAGGATCCATCAAATCACGTGATGACTTACCACCTTTGGTGTGCTTCAAATTCTATCTCGGATGATTCGATCCGTTTACGTCTTTTTCAGCATATGCTCATTGGTCTCGCGGCCAAGTGGTACATTGAGTTACCACAGGCCTCTTTTTATAACTTTAGTCAGTTAGCTACCTCGTTCTTAACACATTTTCAGTTGCCGGTCAGATATGATAATGACACCGATTTATTAACTTCATTAAAACAGTCGACGTCCACTTATATTTCTGACCATATTCATGAATGGCGACGTCGAAGGCGTTTAGTGAAAGTTTTTATCCCGGACCAAATCTTAGCTGAATGGTTTGTTAAATCATTATTACCGAAGATTACTGAAGACGTAGCTAAGGCCGGAGTGGTTACTGAAGAGCAAGTCATTGCTCAAGCACAGTACCTTGACTTAGTTTATACTCAATCGGGTACGTTACACGAAAAGATCCCAAATCTTCCAAAGTTGAATCAAATCGCTGCTGCTTCTTCGGGATCTCATGCTGCTGATGGCATGATTGGTACGATGAATACTAAAAGTAAGAAGAAGTCTTAAAAGAATTCTTCGCCCATTATCACCTTACCCGACTCCCCGACAGGAGAATCTTCTCCTGAAATTTCCGCCGATATTCACGCTGTAGAGTCTTCTACGGCCAAATAAAAAAACGGTGGGAAAAAGAAAGGTAAGAAGAAGGATAAAGTAGACAAGGCTCCAAAGGAGAAAAAAGAAAAGTCGGAAACCAATGACGAAAAGAACAAACCTCGATATCCTTGTCTTATTTGTGAAGAGGATCACTTTACAAGAGATTGCCCTCATCGGGCCGAGGTTGTGAAAATCGTCAAGGCTTCCCCAACTCCTGTTGTTTTGAAAGAACCATTTCCAAAGCAGGAGAGTAAAATGATAGGTTCTTCCTCGAGTGCCAGTGAAGAACCCATATTGATGATGTCTCGTGTACGGATTGCGACTCGATCACACGATTATGGTAGTAAAAGTCCTGTTGATGGATCGAAAGAAGCAGAATCTTCTCAGTCAAATCCATCAACCTCAGCTCCCGGTTCCGATCCACTACAGATCGAGAAACCTAACCCTGACTTAGTAATCAAACCGCCCACCAAGGGTGTACTTCGAAGGTCTTCTTTCAATCCACATGCGAGAGCGGCCCAGAATTACAACATTGTTGAGGATTTAGCTGTTTCACCCTCAGCGATGTCGGCTTTAGAAGTGCTGCAATCATGCCCAGCACAACGCAAATTACTTTTGTCGGCTATAGGAGTTGTTGACGTTCAGGACTCGAACCTGATAATATTTGATCTAGAAAATAGTACACCGCATCTCCCTCATCAGATGGCTTTCCAGATTCCAGTGATAGTAAAAAACAAGCCTATTCATTGGACTGTAATTGATGAAGGAGCTTCCACGTGTATTATGTTGATTCAGTTTTGGAGATCCCTTGGTTCTCCCTCACTGAACCAATCCCCGAAAATCCTTAAGGCCTTTGATGGTCATGGGTTCCATCCGTTTGGCATTCTACAGGATTTTCCTATAGGGTTGAAGGAAAAACTGTTAGTCTGGATGTGGAGGTGGTTGATGCCCCTCTAGACTACAACCTTCTTTTGGGTCGAAGTTGGTCTTACACTATGACAGCGGTCGTCTCATCGGTCTTCAGAGTTATAAAGTTTCCACATAATGGTAAGATCGTGACAATAGACCAGCTGGCTTTCTTTTCATCCGACCCAGCCTCTTCAGAGAGTATCCAGCATGTCAGTAAAACGACTATCCCTTATAGGGATGTTGGCGTAGGATTAGTTAAAGATTCCGGTTTACTGGGCACTTTTCCTTTTCCTCCAATCAACGCAGACCCTTCATTCGCATCCATTCATATGATTACATCAGATACTATTATTTATGACGATCCATGGATTGTCCCATCTGAATCTGAGATAGACTCATTTGGTGATGCTATGCCTTTGAGTCCATATGAAATAGCTTATGAAGCCGTGCAGTCTTTTACCAACTCGCGTTCAACCCAAGTCGACCAAATGAATGTGGTCCATGAGGAATCACTTTTCACATCAACCTCAGAACGGATAGTGTTTCCCGAAGTTGTGTCATCTGACGAGCAACTTCGTGAAATCCTAAGTGTAGACGATCTACCATGGGAAGATCTCCATCATAGATCTTCATTTTTACCTGAGGGTGATGGCTTTGAAAATGATTTTTCATCAATATTTACAGCTGAATATGTCAAGGACGCTCAGAATCCCATGAAACATCCTGATTCAGAGTTGAATTTGGGAAACATTTCCCAAACTATCGCCATTGACATTTCAGTCAAAGTTGGAATTGTTGAGAACATTCATATAGGTGCCTCATGTACAGATGACGAGATTCAAACATACAAGGCCCTATTTCAAGAATTCCGTGACGTGTTTGCCTGGTCCTATGAGGAAATGCCAGGAATTGATCCCTCCATTGTTGTTCATGAGATCAAGACTTACCCGGACGCTAAACCCGTTCGGCAACATCTGCGTCAGATACACCCTAGGAAGGCGGCTGCAATTAAAGCAGAAGTTGAGAAGTTGTTGAAGGCAGGTTTCATTTATCCGATCCCGTTAACGGATTGGGTATCGAATATTGTTCCAGTTAACAAGAAGCAGGGAACAATAAGAATATGCATCGACTATAGGGATATTAATCGTGCTTGTCCAAAAGAAAACTATCCAACGCCCTATATCGATCAAATAATTGATGATTGTGCCGCAGTGAAATATTTTCCTTTATGGATGGTTTTTCCGGTTACAACCAAATCAATATTCTACCTGCAGATCAACCAAAAACGGCTTTCATTTGTCCTTGGGGGACATTTGCTTATTGCAAATTACCTTTTGGACTTAAGAATGCCGGAGCCACTTTCCAACGGGCAATGTCTTATGCGTTTCATGACATCAAACACATTGTGCAACCATACCTCGATGATTTTCCTGCTCATTCCTTACATCGAGCTGATCACCTCGTCCATTTACGTGCAATTTTCATGAGGTGTAGGAATTATCGTATACGTTTGAACCCACACAAATGTGTCTTCTGTATCGAAGTGGGACGATTGCTGTGATTTGTAGTTTCAAAAGCCGGCATTCGCGTCGATCCCTCGAAGGTCGAAGCTATCATCAAATTGCCTCCCCCTTCGAGTCTTCGCCAACTCCAAAGTTTGCAGGGGAAAGAAAACTTTCTACGCCGATTCATTCCTAACTACGCTGAAGTTACAAAAGGTTTTACACGGTTGTTGAAACAAAACACTCAATGCGCTTGGGATGAGATAGCTCAGTAATCTTTTGATGCACTTAAACACGCGTTGACCCATGCACCGTTGTTGCATCCTCCCAACTACAACCACGACTACTTTTTGTACCTCGCCGCCTCTCATTCCACAATTGGGATGGTATTAGTTCAGGAAGACGAATTCACAACGGAACATGTGATCTATTATCTTAGTAGGACATTAAATCCCACTGAGCTAAAATATTCGCATGTGGAGAAATTGGCCCTGGAAGCCGTTCAGGCTGTCCAACGTTTTCGTCATTACATTCTTCTCCGTAAAACTACAGTCATGTCGGATTGCAACTCTATGATCTACATTTTGACAAAACAATTGCTCGGGGGCAAGTACTCTAAATGGATCGTTATCCTGCAAGAGTTAGACTTAGAGTTTGAAAAATCTAAGTCTAAGAAATCTTTAGTTTTTGCCGAGTTGATGTGTGACTTCCCGCGTGCTGACACGGAAACTGTGGCAGAGGAACCCATTGCGGACGAATCTTTGTTTCTCATCAGCACTTTAGATATGTGGTACGGGGATATAATTGTCTATCTCCAGACCCAATCCTTTCGGCCCGAAGCTTCTAAGACAGAACGTCGGAAAATTCGATTCCAGTACCAGCAGTATAAAATTATTGGAGATACTCTTTATCGACGTGGGGCGAACTTGGTGTTCCGACGTTGCTTAACTCACGAAGAGGCAGAAAGGGTTTTGAATGACTGTCACTCTGGGGCGTGTGGCGGTCATATGTTTAGGTATGCCACAGCTCAGAAGGTGTTGCGTGCTGGCTATTTCTGGCCGTCCATGTTTAAAGATTGTATCATTGCGGTTCGAAAATGCCACAACTGTCAAGTGTTTGATAGCAAGATGTGCGCACCACCAGCTCCTCTCCACCCTATAATTGCCGTTGGTCCTTTTGCTAAATGGGGTATCGACTTTATTACATGTAACCCTCACTCGGCCAGGGGGCATGCGTATATCATCCTTGCAGTTGATTATTTTACTAGGTGGGCCGAGGTGATGCCTACATTCGAGGCAAATGGCAAGACAGCTGCGATTTTCGTATTCAATCACATTATTGCTAGGTTTGGTGTCCCACAAGCGATAATCACTGACCATGGGCGCCATTTTCGAAACATTATGATGACAGAACTTACAGGCCAGCTTGGTTTGCGCCACGATAGCTCAACTCCTTATTATCCACAAGCCAACGGTCTGGTTGAGTCCATCAACAAAGTTTTGGTCATCATGATCCGACGAATCATTGGCATTCATCGGTCGAATTGGCACAACATGTTATTTTCCGCACTTTGGGCATATCGAACTTCAGTAAAAACATCAACAGGGTTCACTCCTTTCCAACTAGTTTATGGTTTGGAAGCCGTGCTGCCCATTGAATGCAAAATCCCATCACTTCAAATGGTTGTCGAATTACTTCCAGCTACTTCCGAAGAGGAGAAGCGTTTATTGTATTTAGCTCAATTAGATGAGACTCGACGCGATGCTGCACTGGCAATCGAGACTCATGCAAAACGAATGAAAGCTCAGTACGATCGAAATGTGACCCCTCGAAATTTTTCGGAAGGAGACCTAGTGCTATTGTATGATCAAGCTAACAATAAATTAGGTGCTGGAAAATTCGTTCCTATGTGGCATGGACCCTACATTGTTAAGCGAAAGCTAGCAAAAGGGGCCTATGAGCTGGTTGACTTTGATGGGGACTCTTTGGGTAAACCCAGAAATGGACTTTACCTAAAGAGGTACTATGCTTAAATGGTGGGTGTGAAGATTTTTTGTTAGGATAGTTAGGTTAATTTTCTCTTTCTATCTGGTATGTGTGCTTAGTTTAGACAAATGTGCTTAGTTTAGAGAGTGTTTTTTTCGTCGTTATTCTGGCTTATCTTGGTTTTACTCTTGATATTGCAGATGTCGATGCCTCTCCAAACGTACATTGGATTTGTTGATGGTGCTTGTCGTAGTACACGGAATATCTCTTCCGCAGCTTGGGTTATCTATTCGCCCTCTAACGAGTTAGTTTCTATGCATGGGGTGAGCCTCGGTCAAACAACGAACAACATTGCAGAATACAGTGCAGTGATTGAGTTATTATCTGAATCTATTTCATTTGGGATTCAGAGTTTGATAGTAAGGTTAGATTCTGAACTTGTTGTATTACAGCTTAATAGAGTTTATGCCATTAGAAATCCAGTGTTATTAAGGTTATTTTTGAGAGTGCATCTTTTGGAACGTGAATTTGATTACATCCAATATCAACATATTCCAAGGTCTTTTAATACATTAGCAGATGCAATTTCTTCTCGAATGTTAGACAGACATTTGCGATAATCATACATGTAAATTTAAAAACATTAACATCAAATCACACATGTTTAACAAGATAAGCCGGTAATAATGATATATATAGATAGGAGTGTGTCAAAAAATATACATCGTCTTCGATCATAGGTCGAAAAACACCTTATGATCGGCAAAAATGATAAGTACAAAAAACCAAAAATGTCACATGTGTCTACAAAAAGTGACTAGCCAATCACTGGTGGTGCTCTCTATACGAGACCACTGCCCACGCTACCCTACACAGGAACCCCCTGATAGGTCCTGGGACTGCGACCACATAGCGTTGAAGTCAGATAGGAATATCGTCTATAGTCATCTCTGGTATGTCCGCCGTGAGACGCTCTAGGTCCTGTTCCAGCTCAGCTAAGGCCTCTACGGCCGCATCCTGTGGGGCCGGTGCTGGTGCAACTGGTACTCTTCTCTCGAATGGCCGGAGATTGGCCGGACGCTGTGGACCTACATCTGCATTTTGAAAATTGTCACTTTCAGTTTTGAGACGATATAAAAACAAATAAAAAGTAAATAATTTAAAAACTTGTGGAAAATGAAATACCTCTGTCGTCCCATTGTTCTCCCTGTGGAAGAACCATGTCCGGATCACCGCGAAAATCTACTCCGGCATAAGGAAAGTCCTGAATCGCAAAGACCTGGTTCTCCAACCAGTGAAAGTAACCCGCAGGAAATCGAACAACTCCCGCTCCCTCATCAAGATGCCGGGCCATCACCGTAACCCATCGTATCAACTTGGGCTCCCGAGGTGGCCCAACTGCAACAGTGAGATGCTGAGGGATAAGCATCGGAACTCTCTCTAGGGAAAAGCTCACAACTAAAGGCCCATATCCAAAGGTCTTTAACTGCCCGTTCTTTGCCCTAGTTAGTTGGCCCTTCATGTTGGCCAACACAACATCGCACTAGTTGAAAATGGTGCGTCGGTAGCAATCTATCGCCATCCGCATTTGGGACCCAGTGGCAATGTGCAAGGCGGCTGCGCCGCAGAGTTTGGTAACTGTAAAGGAAATTACCATAAGTTCGGGCAGGGATATATACTCGATTTCTATCCCTTTCTCCTGGTTCTGATTGTTGCACCACTCTAGCCGGAGGCTAGCAAGGGATTGGCCACCCGGCCTAGTCCCGGACAGAGTCAGTTGCTCGCCCCTATTAGGCAAACCAGTGAGAAAATATATGTCAGAGGGCTCTATCTCGAGCTGGTGCCCTCCTATGTAAAAGCATTGTTCCTGGACGTTCCACCTTTCAACCAGCCACTCCAAGAATGGCACCTGGGCCCTCATGCCAGGTATGGCCCAGTACTTGTAGAGACCGCATGCCTTCAAAGCATCAATGGAGGGTTGATGATCAATTGCGGCCAAATCCACATCTTCGTGTTCTCTTTCACGCCAATCTAGCATGGTGGGAAATCTACACACCAAAAGACATTGTTTAGAAGTCATGAAATAAAATTTTGATGGTTGGTTTTTGAGTTGGGGTTTTGAAAATCTGCTTTGCGCGGAGTACGCACCCCGTGTTCGGAAATAGAGCGGCAGTACGCAGCTTTTCTGAAGGTGGGCTGCGTACCCTGACCTTTTTCCCATATACGAAAAAGTCGGAGTAAGGTCACCCATGGGGCACCTACGTACCCCGAAAAGCACACCCTAAAACCCCAAACCCTCTAAAAAATCAAACTAAAGCCTAAAATGAAATTCTAAACGGATGAAATTGAAGAGGAGGATGTTGTGAAATACCTGAAAGAGACGGCGCTTGATTCCGACGGTCGGATTCTCCGCAAAGTCCACGGGAAGTTTCTTGTCAAAAGCCCTTTTCTCTCCCTCAACAGTAAAATGGTAAAAATGACATGGTAAAAAGTCTTTTTATAGGTTTTTTGGATAAATGAATGCTAGTTTTGTTTATTTTTCACCATAGAGAGATATTTTTCAATGCATTTTTGCCTATCTTAAACAGGTATGAGTAATGTGTTGTTTTTGTGCAGGACAAAAGGACAAGGACTTTCAGAGAAAATTATCATTTTTCACGAACCAAAACATCAAAGTCATCTTTTAAGCCCTTTTCTGACTCCTAAAACATGAAAAGATTGACGAGCGTTTCTTTTACACTCGTTAAAACAAAATTAAAAGACGGTCCCCTTATAGCCCTTTTCTGACCGTAAAAACAGGAAAAGATTGCCGGGTTTTTGTTGTTTCAAACTCGATATTGGAAATAAAACGACGTGTCCTTGATCGCTTTTTACTTTTCAGGTCAGAGGCACTAATCATGAAAGTACTCCTTGGTCGCAAGATCAAGCGATTCTCTCAGGTATTATTTTATACTTTTTCGGGCTTGAGGGACACAAATTTATGAAAAAGTTCAACCCTGGAGTCTTCTTTAGTTTTTTCAGACTCTCTAAAATTGAAAAACGCCGAGTTTCTCCTATACTGGACTCGTTAAAATTTCATAGTAAAGGACCTGTTCGATTACAAACAGGAACGAACCACTCCTTCTTAGGGTTCGAATTTAAACTAAGTTGGACTCATCCGAAGGATGAGCTTATAATCAATCATATGTTATCCTCCTCAAGCTTGTAAAAAATAAAGAGGTACTTGCCAGAAATGGTGGGGGAAAAGAGAGAAGAATGAACCTATTTGTTATCCTTTGTCACAGAAGAACCTTATTACCACTCTTGAACATGACACTTTTCATTCACCTGGGTTGGGAAATCCTTTGTCTTAAAGTTGATTAAACCACTTTGAAAGTCTTCAACCGTTTCTGGGTATTAACTTTGTGTCAATCGTCACCAAGCCATCTGTCGTGTCGTTATGTGTTCAAGAGGTCTCTGCAAATAAACCATTCATATGCAAAATACTTGTCATCCGTTTTGACCATCCCTGAGTCAGTCCTTACAGCAACATTTCTTCAACTTGAACTATGATTTCGTGTTGTGGGCTTGCCTGCAACGGGTCGCTTTCTATCAACATCAGTACATTATCTAGAGAGATGACTTAGAAATCGTCAGTGCCTTGAAGTCTGCATGCATCAATGGCAGGTTTCTCGCCTTTGACGACAGTTTACATCATTGACTTTCGATCGAAGGATTCCATGACCTGTTCGACATCGACTCATTCATTCACATCTCATGGATTGTACTGGGTACTTTGAGAACCATTGACATCACTGGTGGTCTCTCTCACACTTGTTAACGGTTTACATCATTGACTGGTAATCAAGTGGTTTCTACCATGTTCGACATCAACTCATTTATTCACATGGATAGAATCGTACCAATACGGGAAGTAGAAATGAAGACCCTGGATCTAGTTTCCACCATCCAAGCTACGAGGAGTTTTGTATTCATTGTATAGAGTAGACTAACTATAAACAGATGGCTGCGTCCATACTATGTCTACATGAGTCTATGATTATGATGTACTGCAAAATCATTCCTGTATCAGAGCAGTAGTTAGATTGTTAGTTAAAGTTTTCAATCTGAGTATGGGAATGCCTACCTGAGCGATGATATCATCTTATATATGTATTTTGTGTTGAATATTTGCAGGTTCTGACCAGGCTCTCCACAAGATAATCCTTGAAATGATAAAGTACTTCACCCTTCCTAGATGTTTTGAAACCCTAAATCTACTTCAGGCTTCGCACTTTAGGGGGCAATCTGTTACACTAAAAAATGTCACCATGACTATTTACAGTTAGTATGGCTCCATCACCTATCATACTATCCTCCTTGGCAAGTCTCATGCCTATGCTTTCCATGTCAAACTCAAAGAAAGAGAGAAAAGTCATTTAAAGTCAAGTTATCTCTGGTATGCAGTTTCTCTCAGCCTTACCTGCGGGTACGCGATCCAAGTTCAAAATACCTGCGTACTTGTACGCTCTGTCTGTAAAGCAATGGGTGCGTACTCCTGTAAAGGTCAATAAGCGCATGTTTCACTCCAAAAAGTTACTTGTGGTTATTTCTAGAGCATTCTAGAAGCTTATTTGACGTGTATGGAGCGCCTCTAGATGGTTCATGTATCCCTATGGAAGAGGAACTTATCCCATCAAGAGGGGAGCTAACCCACCCAAAGAGGGGCTTATCCCATTGATGGCGGACCTGATTAACTTCCTCTACAGCACTATAAATACATGCATTGGACCAGAGGGAGGGGAGGTTGAAAGCTGAAAATTCCTAAGGGTAGATGCTGCTGAGATTAGGACTTCCTTGTAGAAACTTGTGAGGAGAGATTGTCATCCTTTCTTGTTTCATTTGGAAGTGGGTGAGCTGATCAAAGTAAAGGAAAACTCTTGCTGGACCCTAGGAGGAATTTGCACAACACCAAGGCTCAGGTTGTAATGGTTTCTTTTGTTTCCTATTAATACAAATAAGTCCATTCTTCTCAACAATTTGTTATTTATGAGTTGTTTCATATACTCCTTGGTCTGTATGTTAAATATGCTTTGTTTTATGAGAGATTCAGGTTCTATTTAATCGTTTGATTGTTAGTGAATTCAGGTTTCGAAGAGAAGGAGGAGCTCATCCGGATCGACGAGGCTAGACTACTACAACAGCGTTGGACTACAGGTAGGATCTAAACACTTGATTTCTTGTATGATAAATGCATATTTAGAGAAGGATTGCTCTTATTTGTCTTGTTTGTCACTTGAAAGTCTTAGGCATCTAGGTAGGTTGGTTGTGTCCGCACTATCGACTCTTTCCGCATGACACATATTAAACAACAGAGGCTGAGCATAGGGTGAAGACAAAGAATTCCTGTGCTATTCCTTTTCTCTATTGCTAAGCTAGTGAAACACATATATGAGTTAAACAAACATGGATAGACAAAACATAGTTCAGGATAACTTATTGTTCCATTAGACACCACATGAATTTTGTAACAGCACGCAGAACATCATTGAGACATCAGACAGTCAAGAGACAGTGAACTTTGCCATCCTTTGTATTAGATCATCTGAAAATATACAATATATTGTCTCAGAGAGAAAATCACCAACCCCAAATACGTTGTAAGGGGAGGTATATATACAAAATTTAGATACAAAAATATCTAGCTGATGAATTAATGGCTCATAAATATTGTGCCAACTCCTGAAGAATTACAGCTGAGAGAGTAAATGCTGAAATAACTGCTTAGTGCATTAGCTGTCCAAAATTGTCAGAAAGTTTTGACTTTGTGACCCATTGAGTCGGCTGGAGCCGTGTTGCCCACATTTGCGCGTTTCCTTTGCCTTGGCTTGCTGTCGCAATGTCATGCTGAGTCACTTCTTTTAGCCGCTTTGCCTGCTGTCCTGATTCTGCTTTTTGACTTTGGTTGACCGGAAGCTGACTAGGATAGACCAAACTGAGATTATTGAGGCAAAATTTGCAGCATTGCCTGCCACCAATCTTCCTTGGGCAGTTGGTGTCTTCGTATTTTTATCAAAGTTTCATCTGCCTCTGTATACCTGTAAAAATTTGGTGGGACCTCAAATAAGTGATTAATCTCATGCTCAATGTAGAATAGATTTTCAAGCTTGTCATATAGGCTCTGCCCTGATGGAGGTCCTATTTCCTCAGAAGTACTGGTGGATGCTGTGATCTGATTTTCAATAAAATTTGTCATCCTAGTGGCATATTGCTCATGGGTGAGTAGCCTTCCTGTGCTAGTCAATAGGCTGGGAAACCCTTTATTTTGCAATGCTCCCATTCTAAGCTTGTAGTCATCCACCTCAGCCTGCATTTCCTGACATTTTCTTTCCATAGTCTGCACAAAATTTCTGAGGGTCAGTACTTTTTTAACTATTAGAACAACATCTTTTCTGTTGCTGATGTTCAGGGCTACCAACTCCTCCATGGTGTGATTATTCAGGAAATGTATCATCCTGTTGGCTTGCTCAGGCTTATTCCCTAGTGCTGCTCTGGCCTTCTGGCTTTTAGCTTGTGCTTGGCCTATTAATTCCATCTGCTCATGCACTGTTTTGATTGACTTCCACTGTCTGGTAATGGAGTGGTCAATCCGGGCCCACAAAATCGTTTTTATTTCTGCCAGAGAATTTTCTAATTTTAGTTCCTTCTCTAAGGCCTTTATTTTGTCTTTTAGGGCCTTGATCTCTCTGGTCTGCTTTGCTACCGTCATTTTGGATTTATCATACTTAGTTTCCAGCTCTGCCAATTTCTCTTTGGCTTGTTTGATTTTTGTAGCCTGCAGTTCCAGTTCTTTGACAGCTTTGGTCAAATCATCCAGGTTTATGTTAGCCTTAGGAGCTGTTGTTGTTGCTGCTGCCGCATCTATTGTTGTTGTAGTCATTGCAGGGGTCGTTGCTGCCTCTATAGTTGCTGCAGTAGTTGGGGCAGTTTGTGGAGGCTGGGAGGTTGATTCTCCTTGTTCGTCCTGGAGTGCTTTTTCTAGCTCCCCTTCCAGATCAATCACTCTTTGGTTCAGCTGCATCATTAGATCCAATTGATCCTCAGCTTCCTTTTCTTTCTGCAATTCTCCTGTTTGAGGGTGCTCAGTAGGAAGCAATTTTAGTCTCTTCTTTAATGCAGCAATGTCATCATCTTTCTTCTTCATAAGGGCCCTCACACCCTTAGGATCCTTAGGATCATGTCCTAAGTCCACAATAATGTCCTCCAGTGTTTTGATTCTGTTGTCTTTGGCCGTGGAGGACATTCTCTCTAAGTCTAGCTGAGTATTGGTGTTCTTTAGAGATTCTTTTAATTCATGGGCCATTGTGGCCCTGTCTACCAATGTGGCATAGACCATTTCCCCTGTTTGCTTATGCAGTTCTATCTGATCCATGGGGTGGATGTCTTTTGCCATGACTTCTAACTTTGTTTTAACAAAATCTGCAGCTGAGTGAGGCTGCAGTATTTTTGGCTTAAAATGGCTGAGGATTATGTTTTCCTCTTGAATATCATATGCTGCCATTAGCCTTTCTTGTTTAGCCAGTGTTACCTTGAGAAATTGTTTATATAACTGCAATCTTAGCAGCTCATTTTGCGCCTTAATTTCTTTGAAGGTGGCCTTGGTACTGGATGGATTCTCGCTCTGCTATGTGGAGGAGGATACCTCCATGCCATGTTGTCTTTCCTGCTCTTGTTGAAAAGAGCTTGTGGCTGTCTGCTGGCTATCCTCTCTTTCTTTCCTTGGGCTCTCAAGGATCTCTTCACTGATTTCTTCTATGACCGGAGAATCAACCTTTTGCCTTTTGGCTTCGGGTTGCTGAGTGGATCCACTAGCAGGTGTGGACTCCTCTCGGTCTCGTTTCTTGCCTCTTTCCTCATGTGCAGGGGTCTGTAAGGCAGGCACTGCTGGTGCCTCTATTTGTGGTGGAGGAGTCTGTTCTTGCTGCTGCCCAATTGAGGAGGCAGGCTTTTCTGTGACTACTTCTTTTTCTACACCCATTATCCCCTTTCCCTTTTATGTAGCTGTTGCTGATGTAGATGGCCCCTGGGTGGCTGGTTTGGTTGCAGCAGTGGATATGCCTTCTCCAATTGGATGTGGTTGTTTGAAAGTTACCTGCTACACAGAATCTAAGTCAAGCGTTTTTTCTAAATCCTTGACATTTCTTTCCATTATTTCTTCTTGAGTTAGTTCCTCAATTAATGTTCCTTGCAACCATTCATCTTGGTTGGCATACTGCTCGATTTGTGGATATTTACAGTGATCATACCCTAGCAGCCTGTATTTGACTCTTCTAGCACTGATGAAGCCTTCGGGGTCATAAGGGACCCACCAGAAGCTTCTCTTTAGTTTGTATTTATCTATGAGAATTTGATCAGCCTCTTGCCAACCCTCTTTCTTATTCATGATAAAGGGGCCCATATGGTCTTTGAATTTGAGGTGGGCTTTCTTCTTGGCACTATGAAAGTGGGTGAGGTCAGAGCTAATGAGTTTCCTATAGTATTCCAAGGCGAACAATCTCATCGGTACATATCTTGGGAGCCTATACAGATAGAGCTCACAGCCATAAATTCTGATGACTGTATGGTTTTGATATAGGTACCAGTCACCTATTTTATAGTTCTTGGACAGCTGCAAAGTTTTCTGGATCTCAAATGATAGTCTGGGAGGAGGGGATCTCATCAAGAGGCAAGAGACTGGGTAAACAAATTGGTCAATAAACTCACAGTAAGAATATGGTGAATCTTGAACTTGGTGCAAAACTGATGACCAGAAGATAGCAGACCTCCTCTCTCCCCTGGAATCCAATTTCTTAATGGGGCATTGAAAGACTTCTGACTGATAATACATGAATAAGTGGTAGATATATGATGAATATTTGAACACACCCTCCCTATCCACTTTCAAGAGTTGGTCATGTACTTTTTTGGCTATAAACTTGGCAAAGTTATATTTGTAAGCATGAGGCTGGCATGGGCTATAAGCAGCTAATAATACCAGCATTGTCTCATCAATGTGCTCACTAGTTTTGTGGCCCAGCACATAGGAGATCATATCAACTAGGAGCTTGCCTACATCAGTGAAATGGACATACAAGAAAGGAGGTGGCCCTGTAGGCTGGTGGTCTGCCCTCATGAATGTCTTGGTGACCTTCTCGATGTCAGCAGTGGAAAGTTTGGTGCCTGCATCCAGCAAATAGTTCATGGAGAACGGAAACAACAGCTGAGTCTGCTTGAAATTGAGCATTTGGTTGATGGAGTTAGGATTGATGTGGAAAAGTATGCTCCCAGATGGAGACTTGACAGTTCTCTGAGTTGGATCATAATTCTCAGCACATAAGCGGATGATTTCTGGAAAAATATTAACAGATGGGAGGAAATAGTAAGGCAGATTGGACTCCCATATCCCATATGTGTCATTGTTGCTCAAATAGCTATCTCTCAATTGGCGGAAGGTCTATAAATGGTTCCTGTCACCCACAAGGTCTTGGATGAGGTAATCTCTGTCAGCAAGAGGCATGGCTTCAAGCTCCTTGTTTGGTGGATTCATAGGAGTGACACTGAGAGCTGATGGTGTAGCCATTGTAAAACTTTCAGGTCTTGACTATAGAGTGTAGCTTCTTAGTGTAACAATCTGAATATGATAGCTTATGAGGCTTTAGAAGTGAGGTGGCAGAATGAATGCAGCTGGGGCCAAAGTTGCCTTTTGGAAGGAGCAACTTGAAGGAGTTGACTGAACTCTGGTTTCTTCTGGTGAATTCTCAGGATTTATGGACAGTGAGGGAAATTGCAGAGGAGAGAAGGATTACAAGTTGGTATAATGGGGTCTTTAAATCAAAAATTCGGCAAAAGGGAACAATGCCGGGCAGGTGGGAGAGTGAGTCGAATTTAAGCCCGAAAGCGACTGTGCACCGGTGAAAATATGTATGGTGCCGAGATATTTTGAACAGAGGGTGCTTTAGATTATTTTAGGCTAATCATTACTAGGCCCACACCATTAATTTGGGAGTTCTTAGGCAATTCAGTGGAAAATTTACAGAGAATGGGAAGAACATGGGCAAACGGGTTGGTTTTGGCAAATACCTGGTTTAGACAATGCCGACGGTCGTCGAATTATTGAGAAGACGAACAATGATGTTGAATTGGCAAGTGGCAGCGTCCGCAGCGGTGAATTTGAAGTCTGGAGGTCGTTGGAGGTTATCAGCAGAACAACGCGTCCAAGTTTGTATTTGTGAAAATGACAAGAAACGGTCATTTTTGGCCTTTTTAACCACAAATTTGGCGCATTAGTGCTTTCCCGCGATGACGTTAGCATGATGTCATCAGCGGGCCCCCGGTACGGACGGTGACATGGGTGCTGACTGGGATGACAGCTTGGCGGGACACGGCGGTGGAATGCAGGGGTGGCAGGACAGAATGGCGGGCGACATGGAATAGTGGCGGGGGCCCGAGCGTGATGTCACGCTGACGAAGTGCCGACGTAATGGGCACGACGGTTTGCAGGAGGTGGTTTCTGGTTTCCCCGCACCGCCTTTGGGGAAAGGTGGTTTTGGGGGGGAGGGCTCCGAACACCGCGGGCTGCCGCCACGTGGTGGGGGTACGGCAGCAATACCGCCCATCCCCCGGACGTTAAATGGCAGCATATCTATGGCCCATATCGCCCGCCCACCATTAGATCAAGCCCGGCGGGAGATCAATGGCTGGCGAGGCCTGCTGTGTGGCGCGCAAGTTGGGAAGCGGGACCTGCCCTACGTTAAATTAATATTTTATGGCGCGGGCCCAAACTTTGGATCGGGTGGGTTATGGTTTGAAATTTATGTATGCGAGGGTGCCACAATACATAATAAAAATGCCTTTTAACCATTTTTATCAAAACATTTGGGTCTTAACTTTGAGGGGGGTATTATTTTGCAAGGGTTTTTAGGTGAACTATGGTTTAGGAATAGGCTATTAATTTAACCAAGGGTTAGATTAATTCCAGGGTAAGGACTCGGAAGGGTTGACTATAGTCCCAGATGGACTAATGTCTCCCATGACATGTTATTTAGCTATAATGCTAAAGGGGGGGATATTTAATATATTTTTTGGAAATTTTCTATAGTTTTTGTAAGAAATAGGGGTGGGGATGTACTTAGGGAGCTATATAATAGGGTTAGAAGTTAATATGGGTATGTGTGGTGAAGTGGGAAACCAGAGATGGATGAAGTGTGAAGTGATGAATTTACACAAGAAATGTGGCTTCCTTTTGAAGAAGAAGGCCACAACTTGCAATGGTTTTCACAAAGGAGAAGTGCAGGGAGGACTGTTTAGGCAGATCCTAAAGTCCTCAAGGGGATGTTAGTAAGAAATCCTTTGAAGGGGAATGAGGGAAGTTAGACATGCTTTGATAGTTTTCCATATAGACCATTGTTCTTGCTTTTGTCTTATTGGTGAGATCATATATGATCTTCCATATATCATGTGGCTAGACCTTATTTCTGCAACCTCCAACTGCCTACCCTGGCTAATAGACCTAACATTTTTTCTTCTTTTTGATGGGTGCACTTAGCCTTGCAAACCCTGATAATCCTCTTTTCTTTTTGCTGCCCTCCTATCTAAGTCTACCCTTATGTCTTCCAAGGGCCCAGATTAAGCAATTGGGCTCCTCCCTTTCTCTATCCAGCTAATCATCTGCCAAGCTTGAGCTGTTTGAACAGGTATTCATTCTCTAGTCTAGAACAGGCAATTTAAAACATGGCATGGCCTAGCTTGAACTGTTGAGTCACCCATCAAGATAGCAGTGGCATTTTGGTTGGCCACTTTCCTGGTCCTTCTTTTGGGTTCATTTCAATTATTTTTTCTGACCAATTCATTTTCTTGCCTTTTGATTATTCTTTTAAGGCATACCCTCTTTACATTTTTTAACTGTTTGTTTCTCTCTCAAAAGATGGAACCTTTGTATCACCAAAGATGAACATTTTTGGCACTTCCAATATCAATCATGAAAAATGAAATCCTATTGGTATAGGAGACTAACACCTTCAACTCGGCCACCAGCGACTGCTTGGTCCGACACTCGTGTTATGAGTAGGACTCTTGTGGAACTCACACCACTTTCCTGTGTCCTTCTTCGGCTTCGTGGTGTTGTTCTTTTCTTGCGGCTTCGATGGGTTGTCTTGGTTCACCCCGCCGTGGCTTTGTCCTTTGGGCTTCAGATTTTCAGATCCAAAGTCTCACTTCTTCTGTTTAAACCTTTGCTCGATTTTGACAGCGTATTAGTATGCTTTGCCGAGTGAGGAGATGTTCAAGAACTCCATCCATTCCTGGATGTATCTATGTAGGCAGCCGCGGTATTTGAGTACCAGATGCAGCTCAGAATCTTTGATACCCAACTGTGTTCAAAGGGTATGAAAAATGTTTGTGAACTCCGGCACATCTTGGTCTCGTCCCTACCGCAGTGTGGTCCATTTGATGTATTTGTCCTCATAGATTTTGACAAGGTAGTACTGTTCCTTGATGGCATCTCGGAAGTCATTCCAAGTGGGTGCGGCTAAAAATAGTGAGCATGTACTTTCATCCTTCTGCTCGCAGTAGGTTTCCCACCAGTCCTTGACGTGGGGGGCTGCTTTAAGAAGAGCAAAAACAATCTTTTCCCGACTTGAAAATTCATGAACAGAAAAATAACCCTCTAGCAGATTTAACCATTTATCTACGACATCTGTGTCTATCTGACCCTCGAATATGGGGATTTCAAAATTAACTTATACCTTAAAGGGCGTGGCGTTTCCAGAGTAGCTGCTGGAAGCCGATGCGTCGCTTCTGGGTAGCCGCTGAAGGATCTAGGCAAAGTTGTCCATCATCGTGTTCCGTTGTCACTCGAGGGCTTCTTCGAGCAAGATTTTGATAGGATCTCCTGCCCCCTCGTCTTTCTTCTCATTTTCCATGGGAGGCCGTCGAGATTTGCGAGGCTGGTCTTGTAAAGGTTCGACCAGTTCAAGCCCTAACTCCTTATATCCCGACCTCGTTGGGGACATGCTGAGAAAAACAGAGAAAAAGCAGACCGCTCTGATACCACTGATCCAAATTTAAACAGGAACGCAATAAAACACAGAGATAACCATAATGACAGATATGCAGCAGAAATAATACTTCATTTCATTACTGTAAAATACTGAAATATGCTTAGAAACAGAAATGGAAATAAACCAGCTAGGGCGATGGTAGCTTATCTCTGAGAAGAGATGTGGCGGCTACATGCCTCTGAACTGTTCTAAAACTGTGTTACAATGAGGCTCGAAGGCCTATTTATTGTTGAGAAACAATGGAAAACCCTTCACATCCCAAAACCGAACCCTAGAAGATGAAATGCCAAATTGTGGGCCCCGTTTGGGTAATTTGGTACATCAATTTCCCGGGGTCGTAACTTTGACATACGATCTCCGTTTGATGCGTACGATAGCTCGTTAGAAATATCTATCCGAGTACTACCACTTTGGGAGGCAACGTTGGTCCATGGACCCATGTTGCCCTAGATTTCCCAAAACATGTCATTTAGGGCCTCAAAATGGCTCCGGAAGTTCAAGACCCAAAAAACTGCTAAAAATAGTAAGTTGTGCTACAATTAAGGAAACTAAAAATGCTGAAAGAGACAGTTGTGGGGGTCCAAATGGGATAGGTGGGTGGCCACCAACATCCACCTAGATCAATCTCATCCCCACACATCCCCCTCTACAGATCTATTATTTCGCAAAGAAACCCAAGGAGAAGTGTACACACCCAAATCCACCAAGGAACCATAGTATAGATTATTGTCAATAGGTCAATAACTCTCTTTAACTCATCCTAGATTAAGTAAAATTGTAAAAAATTATTAACATGTGATGATGAAATATGGCAATTATATAAAGCCCCTAATTTATATATACATGTTACCAACATTCCAAGTGGTAGTGTTGGGATTCCAAGAAACTCTCCTAGGTTGTAGCTCAGAGATGCATGGTAACATATAAATTCAACTTATCGTTGCAGGATTAATGGAAGGGCTGATGTTTTTTCAAGCTAGATAACCACTTTTATTTTGTTTCACTCTAGACATGCAATGAACACCCCCAGACTACAAGGCTTTAGACCACCAAATGCTCATAGTTTGGATATTAGGTGAATATGGAGAATGCTAGCCACACCAGCAGATGCACAAGACCATGTAATGGCTGGCTCCAACTAGTAAAGAAACTTGTAAATCTATTCTACTAATGCACAGACAGGATGACAGCTCTCTTGCATCAGATAGAAAGAAACCTAAGTAACATATTCAATGATACATTCAACAATCGAGCACAGAGATAGGATGACAGCTATCTAGTGCTAAACCTCAAAGATCAAGAATATAGCATATCAAGCACAAGCTTAGAACAGAGGAAAATGGAAAGTGAGCAGTTAACAGCAAAAGAAGCTTGTATTAGCTGAAAATGAAGACGAGACACTGCAAGTGACAAAATATATACAGTCTCCAGAAATTAAACCTTACATCAAAATGCCAATCACCAACCCTGATTACATCTTGTTTCTGGGTATTTATAGATTTACATTACAAGGGCACTTGGCCATTTAAGTATAGAGGGGTAATAATTGACCACAAACTACATTTAACTGTCTGATGGAGTCTCTGACTATGTTTTCTTGATTTAGTGAGTGAATCTGATCTGTTCAGGTGTTGCGTTGTCCTCTTGGGTAGTTGGAGTGCTCGTACCAGTGAGGTTCCATAACTAATAAATGCAGTTACATGGTCGTGCTCTGTCCTTTTCTCCCTTGGCCATGCCTTCTGTTAAATATGGTTGTTGAGGGTTTACTATGACTTGTATTGGCAAGTTGGTCACCTTCCTCCTTCGGGAAAATAGAGTGGTCAAAGGATATGGAATGCATGGGCGAGTGGACGATATGGAAGAGCAGAAAGGATAGTTGTTAGATCGGGGAAATGGACGGTAGAGATGCCTTGGCGGAGGACATTGGCCGAGTTGGAAGCGGGTTGATCTCGGGCCGTTAGATCTTAGGCGGCCAGATCGAACGGTGATTGGGAGGCGAAGTTATGCGGTCGTTATCGAGTGGCAGAAATTTAGTTGGGTGGTAACAATATTGATTGCACCACTTTCGGGCGTTAAGTGGTAAAAGGATGAGACCGAGCGATTCCACTCAATGGTTGACACGTAGCAGTGGATGAGAGAGAAAAACCATTCTCATCACTCGCCATTATTCAAGAAATTTACTGGCATGATAAGTGCGAAGGCCATCAGATCTCGGTGGATGTGATCTAACGGTGGGGATTTGTGGAGCAGGTTGCCTTTATCGAGTGCAACCGAGGCCATTGGATCAGCGGGGTGATCAATGGTAGGGATGAAGCGCGATAGGTTATGAAAGCGCGAGGACATATGGGATGGTTTTATGGAGGATTTGGGCTTTGCAATCGAGACTTAAAGGCCAAGGGGCTATTTTGCTGGGTTTAGGAGGAAAATAGGGTAACAGAGGTGGCGGACAATAAGTGGGGTGGAGGAAAAAGGAGGAGGTGACCATTGTGAGCTCCCTTGAAGATGCCACCAAACGAACCAAGCCTTTTTCTGACCTTTAGAAAATCATCGTCAAATAGCAGAGCTAACACTCGCTCCTTCTGGGGATGAGATCCTCCCTGTGAGGTCTCAAGAACCATAGACCACTGCCTTCATACAAAAAAAAGATTAAAAACATTACCCAGTATTCCATTGGGCATGGAGTCTATTTAAGCCTACACTAAAACTTGTAACAATAACATATTTACAATGCTAGGGCCTAAAGGCCTCAAACAACCTAATTCTTCAAAAATCACCCGTTTACTAGGCCATCAAAACTGCCTCTCCTTTCATACTTTGCAACATGAAAGCGTTGTTCACTTAGACCTAAGCAATGATGAATGATCCTGTTCACAGAGCATTGAATTTACCAGTGTCTCCCTGCCTTTCCTTCAGTGCATCCCATTTGAGAAAACAGTCACCATACTGAGAATTTACCCTTTTTAACTTTCTATGAAAGGTTTCCTTCTCTTGGTCAATGTGCATGTTAGCTAATTCATCAAAGACTTGCAAAATCGGGTTGATTTGATCACCTACCTCAAAACGTTTAGGGCATTTGACCTTATCAGGTAGATATGGTTTATATTTCACCCCCTCTTTGTAGGTTGTCACCCTTGGATGTTTTTCGTGGAAGCTCTTGCACACCTACTGAATAACAAGTGTTGTTGTGTACTCGGCTATGTCATTTGTGGCCGGCACAATTAATATAAATGGTGAATCAATGTATTTTTATGTGGGGGACACAAAGACTTCACCTACTCCTGCAGATTTCTTAGAACAAGCCCCATCCAAGGAGGTGTCCCAAATTTGTGCACCTTCTTCCTCTGTGATCTGGTAAACTACCCTTTCAAGCTGTGTGGAGGCCAACTGGGCAAGCTTTGGAATATCAAGACTGAGATTATCCATGTCAGCCTTGGGCATTGAATCATGGCTGGCTCCAGTGCCTAGGGGTCCATTATGAGGGATTGTCTCTTGAACAGATAGAGAAACATCAGATGATGGGAAGCTAACTTCACCCTTTTTGATCATTGGGCTAAGGATAACACAAGGTTGGTCAATTTGCAGATTTGCATAGTCATTGGGAGCTAGGCTAGATTTAGGCTCAAGATCTTCAAGGATCGATTTCTTGAAGGACTCATTCTTCACTGGTTTAATCAGAGGCATGGTTATTCTTGGCTTTTGACTCTCTAATTGAAAACTGAAAGAAGAAGGGGACCTATAAAGGCCTCTTACCTCTATGTCTAGAACTTTGAGGATGATGGGATCTATTATTGTTTGCTTCTGCTTATAAGCTTGTTGTTCTGCAAGGACAACAAAATTATCAGTAGGACCTTTGAATAATGACTTCTCATAGGTAGCTTTTGCTAAGAAGGGGGCACTGCCCTTGTCTTCTATACCATTAGTCTCATCATCTTCTTCAAACTGCTCTTCTTCCATGACTATATTCTGAAAAAAGGGTCTTCACCCTTTGTTCTTCGTTTGCATCATTGTTTCTTTGCAAAATCTGCAACTACTCCTTTGGTCCTCTATATGGATTTGGAAGAGAAAAGATATTAGGAGCTTGTTCTTTCCCTGAATGCTGCTCAACTATTAATTTGTAAAATTCAGAGGCTAATGACTCTATCATCCTGGCCATTTTATCGATCCTAGGATCTAAGGATGATGAGGGTTCACCCCTCTATCTTCTCTTATCAGCATTAGCTTCGAGACTTTCTGCAGCCATGATGTTTGATTCTACTTCCAAGGTTGCATCTTGCATATCAGCCAAAGAAGCACATCTTCCCTCCCTCAATAGTAAACAGAAATGAGAATTGAAGGCATTGGCATAGGTGATCTTAACAGAGGTAGGGGTGGGTTTCACTTCAGTTGGTATCCTGTTGTACATGTGGTTAAATCTCTTATTGAAATCAGATAGCGGCTCACCATTTTCCCTCTATAAGTTCCCAAACTCGGTATGATAGAAGAGCAGATCTTTCTTATCTCCCCAATGCTTTAGGAACACATCATCTAAGGCCTCAATGTCTGCTATGGACCTAAGGGTTAATTCTCTGAACCATTTTCTAGCTTCTCCATCTAGGCTTTGGACAAATACCCTCATCCACACATCATCTTCACTGGTATCTAGATTATCAACATAGCTATAGAAGGACTCAAGGTGTTCTTTAGTTGTTACTCCCTCTGTCCTAGTGAACTTAGGCATGTACTTCTGATACTCTCCTTCAACCATGGTATTCAAAGGAACAGGCAGGACCAAGGGTCCATACCTAGTAGCTATGATTCTTTCCATCTTTGTGGGTACTTGTGGACCTGCCATGACTGGGCTAGATGGAAGAGAACTGGTAGTTTGACAGGTAGGGAGCTAAGGAACGAATGACAGGGCTAAAGGAAAACGATGGACTACAGGGGAGGTTCTCTTTGGACTGAGATTTGAAGGGGAACTTATTAAATAAGTAGATTTATGAACCTCTGAGAGTATTTCTTCACTGATAATGCTAGGCTCTATATCTTTAACATGTACATGCTCAACTACAAGCCTTTCTTGCAGAGATACATAAGATTGTTTTGGCTTACCTGATCCTGATGCCCCTTTTCTTGAAATCTTGCTTTGCTTGACAATCTTCTTAGGGTCAGGTACTGGGTCAGCTAGTGATTTCTGAGGATTTCTTTGAGTATGCCTCACAAACTAATCCAGAACTATGATGTGGAGTCACCAAAAGGTTCTTTCTCTAGTAGAGTCGCCAGATAGATTATTACAACCAAAAATGTGTCCAGACTTTGTCTATCATCAAAGTTAGATTTGTGTCATTCTCCTAGGGAAGCTGAGCTTCAATCTCCTCTCCCTGGAAATGGCACCGATTATGTTAGGATTCCAAGACACTCTCCTAGGTTGTAGCTCAGAGATGCTTGGTGACATATAAATTCAACTTATTGTTGCAGGGTTAATGGAAGGACTATTGTTTGTTCAAGATAGATAACCACTTCTATTCTGTTTCACTCTAGACATGCGTGAACACCCCCAGACTACAAGGATTTAGACCACCAAATGCTCACAGTTTGGATATTAGGTGAATATGGAGAATACTAACCACACCAATAGATGCACAAGACCATGTGATGGCCAACTGCAACTAGTAAATAAACTTGTAAATCTATTCTACTAATGCACAAACAGGATAACAGATCTCTTGCATTAGATAGAAATAAATCTGAGTAACCTATTCAATGATACATTCAACATTCTAACACAGAGATAAGATGATATCTATTTAGTGCTAAACCTCAAATATCAAGAATACAACATATCAAGCACAAGCTTAGAATAGAGGAAAATGGAAAGTGAGAAGTTAACAACAAAAGAAGCTTGTATTAGTTGAAAATGAAGAGGAGACGCTGCAAGTAACAAAATATTTGTAGTCTCCAGAAGTTGAACCTTACATCAAAATGCCAACCACCAACCCTGATTACATCTTTTTTTTGGGTATTTATAGATTTACATTACAAGGGCACTTGGCCATTTAGGTATGGAGGGGTCATAATTGACCACAAACTACATTTAACTATCTGATGGAGTCTCTGATTGTGTTTGCTTGCTTCAGTGAGTGAATCTGATCTATTCAGGTGCTGTGCTATCCTCTTAGGCAGTTGGAGTGCTCGTACCAGTGAGGTTCCTTAACTGATAAATGCAATTATAGGGTCGTGCTCTGTCCTTTTCTCCCTTGGCCATGCCTTCTGTTAAATATGGTTGTTAAGGGTTTACTGTGACTTGTATTGGCAATTTGGTCACCTTCCTCCTTAGGGAAAGTGGAGTGGTCAGAGGACGTGGACTACATCGGCGAGTGGACGATATGGAAGAGTGGAAATGATAGCGTTTGGATCGGGGAAATGGATGGCAGAGATGGCTCGGTGGAGGACATCGGCCGAGGTGGGAGCGGGTTGAACTTGGGCCATTAGATCTTAGGTGGCCAGATTGAACGGTGATTGAGAGGTGAAGTTACGTGGTCGTTATCAGGTGGGAGTGGTTTAGTTGGGTGGTAATGGTATTGATCGCACCGCTTTCAGGCGTTAAGTGGTAAAACGACGGGACTGGATTCCACTCACTGGTTGACACGTAGCGGCTGATGAGAGAGAAAAACCATTCTCATCACGCGCTATCGTTCAATCAATTTGCTGGCATGATAAGTGCAAAGGTCGTCAGATCTCAGCGGAGATGATCTAATGGTGGGGTTTTATGGAGCAGGACGCCTTTATCAGGTGCGACCGAGGCCATTGGATCAGCAGGGTGATCAATGGTAGGGATGAAGTGTGATAGGTTATGAAAGCACGAGGACATATGGGATGGTTTTATGGAGGATTTTGGATTTGTGATCGGGGCTTAAAGGAAAAGGGGCTATTTTGCTGGGTTTAGGAGCAAAATAGGGTAACAGAGGTGGCAGAGAATAAGTGGGGTGGAGGAAAAAGGAGGAGGTGACCATTGTGAGCTCCCTTGAAGATGCCACCAAATGAACCAAGCCTTTTTCTGACCTTTAGAAAATCAGTGTTAAACAATGGATCTAACAGGTAGTAAGAGAAGTCCTCTAGCCAACACTTCACATTCATTCCCCCTCCTTATGAACTTAGGATAAACCATATGCTTAAATACCTTAGGGATTATTTTATTATTTTTTTATAGCCACCTAGGAGAAAGCCCCCTTCACTTATCCCTTAATCCCATTTCCCACTCATTGATCCAAATTGGATCTTAAACACTCCCTAATTTTTCATGATTGTTTCAGATTATGCCAAAATTTAAAGTTTTATGGAAGTCAAGCTTATTAGAAATAACCTCTAAACAATAGAAATTTTTGGTCAGCATGGAACAACGAGGACCCTTGGTCAAAGCGCACAGACCGTTGGCCCATGGTGACCACGCACTGGCACAAATTGACAAACGGGAGGTTAAATCCAGAAACAGAGGTGGTTTCTGATACGCAATTGCGCCAATCACGTATCGCAAGGCGTCCCTCTCAGTGAAGGAATTCCCCTAAGTGCTTGGTCGTAAGGAAAGCATAAAACCATACGGAAATCATCAATTCCATAAGAAGGCAGGTCCTGCGCTAAAACCGACAGGATATCAGAAGGGCTTCAAGGCGGTAAGTAGTTTTAACTGAGTCTCGCCTGATGCCATACACCAAGCGACATGCATCTGATGAATGAGAGAGAAAACCACCCACATCGGACGAGTAAACATCATGCAACTTACCTGCCTAATATGGATGGAGATAGTAGGATCTGGAGGCTCCACATCAACGATGGAGGAATGATCAGATGGATGACCAAATTCAATGGGGAATTAGACTGGGTCGCATAAGGTTTGAAGTCTGACGTGGACAATGAGTTGGCAAAAGAATCAGTTTTGCGAGCAATCTTGGAGCAATGGAAATAACGACCGTTCAAAAGAACTGACACTCAATTTGTGAGGAACAAGTGGCCACCTCTCTGTGAAGTGTTGCACAGTGATGATGATGCAGAATAGGGGAATTGAAGCAGACAAAGGCAGGAGATCAAGAGAGCTGGGAAGCATAAATGAACAGTCAAGAACAGACTGGGTTTAAAGCCATGAATAGATAGAATCAGAAAAAAAAAGGAGACAGAAACCAGAAAAAAAGAAAGGATAGAGAATAGAGTAGAAGTCGAGCTGACCTGAAGGTAGCATCGAGCCAGACAGAGCCAGAGTAGAGTCAGAGAGTCTGTGTACTCCAGAAGGCTTGTGAGGTTCAAGAAAACTCCTCGATAGAGGCCTGTCATACTACTGTGATCTTAAAGGTCAAGAATCAGTAAGGAGAGTCTATGTACTCCATTCCTACTGATCTTCATCTATTCAGTGAGACTCAATTTGACTCCTTTGTTGTAAAACACTGCTTGAAAACATAATAGAGAGGCCACCACTGAAGGCTAGACCAGGAGACGTAGCCTAGGAGCATTGGGCGAACTCCTTATTAAACTTGTTGTGTTTGCATGTTTGACTGTTATGTTTTTCTTTGATTTCCTCAGTGTCTATGTATTCTAGCAATCTTATTGATCCATTGCATAAGTAACATAGGCACATCCAAGCACATGAGTCTATAATGCCTTTAAATTCTTCATCCTGGATAAATCCCAGATCAAGTGGTATCAGAACATCTAGGTTGTTAAGGTTAGACATGATTGTGTTGGATTTTGTTGTTGAATGTTAACTATATCAAAGCTTACATTAGGAGAAGGAGAGTTGGTTGAAGCTAACCCAGAAATTGGAAGAGGCTATTCTAAGAGGAAAATTTCAGAAGAGAATCCCTTGGAATCAGACTCCCAGTTCATGGATAGTTTTATGACCATGAAATCCATGGTGGAGGAAGTGTATAGAGAATTCAGGAAAAGTAAGGATGAAGAGTCATCCTACTCCAAACAAGATAAAGGAGTAGAAGAATCTCTCCTCCATGACCACTCTAAAGGTAAAGGGAAAGAAGAAAAACTTCTCACCCTTCCTAATAGCCCTGATAATAAAAAGAAAACATATTTGATCAAATGAGATGTTAAATTTGATTTGCCAATATATGATGGAGAGTTGAATGCAGATAAGTTGGATAACTGGATCGGACAAATTGATGTTTATTACAGAGTACAGATCATTGGCTCAGACAAGAGTAAGATTCTGCTGGCCAGCCTACACCTTGGAGGCACTGCCTTGGTATGGTGGGAAGGCATGACACAAGCTAACATGAAGAAACATGGTAAGATTCTTTCTGTTTGTAGTGAATTCATCTGCAATTAAAAACAGTTCTATCCACTAGCCTATATGCAGCAAGCCATGATGAGCTGGCAAACTCTTTGTCAATGAAACGGCAAAGTGTACAAGGTTATACTCAAGAATTTAGAAAAAGAGCTTTTATTTTTGAAATTTCATTAGACTCACCTGAGACACTGTTGAAGTACATAGGTGATCTACACAGCTACATGAGGCACACTATCCTCATGTTTAACCCCATTGGTATAGATGAGGTATCTGTTTAGGTTACCCATCTTGAAGCCAGAGGTAAGAATGGGAACCCAGAAGTTGGGGGATCATCCAAACCCACTGCAAGCAAGAATAAGGGGAAAATAAAACAGAAATGGAAAGAGAGGAAGACAATACTGTACAGAAGAGCATGTCTTCATGCACTCACAGTAAGAAGGATGGGCATGATGATGATCACTACTGGATTCTTCACCTGGAGCTGAAACCCAAGAAAAATGAGGGCAAGAAGAAGAGAATTGTTGTAGCTATTCAAAAGGATTTGGGGTCAAACTCAAGAGATGAAACAACTATTGCAGCCATAGGTATAAGAGGTTGTCTGCTTTAGAGAATGCAGAGATCAAGAAGTAGGTACATGATTTGCTCAAGAAAGGGTTCATCAGACCTAGCACATCACCATGTGGGTCTCCAATCATCTTGGTGAGAAAGAAAGATGGCTCATGGAGAATGTGCATTGATTACTGAGCACTGAATAAAATAATGATCAAGAATCATTATCCTCTTCCTCAAATAGATGATCTATTGGATCAATTGAAAGAAGCTGTTTATTTTTCCAAGTTAGACTTGCATAGTGGATATCATCATGTCAGAGTTGCAGTGAAAGATGCATGGAAGACTACTTTCAAAACAAAGAAGGGATTGTATGAGTGGCCGGATATGCCTTTTGGCTTAACTAATGCTCCTGCTACTTTCATAAGAGTAATGAATGATGTACCCAGACCTTTTCTCGATGATTTTGTTATTATATATTTGGATGACATTCTTATATTCAACAAAACATGGGAGGAACATTTAAAGCATGTTAAGCAGACTCTAGATGTTTTGAAAAAAGAAAACCTTTATGTCTTTAAAAATGTGAATTTGGAAAAACATCTTTGAATTATTTGGGTCACATAGTAGGGGGTGGTGAATTGAAGATAGATCCCTCTAAGGTTGCAGTCATTGTAAACTGGCCTAAAACCAAATCTGCTACTGAAGTTAGAAGCTTCCTAGGGGAAGCACAATATTGGAGAAAGTTTATTGCTAATTTTTTCTTAACTGCAACACCTTTACATGCTTTAATAGGATTGAACAAGGTGTTTTAGTGGGGAGGCAAATAGCAGAAAGCCTTCGACACCTTGAAAGAAAATATTAGTACAACGCTAGTACTAGCACTGCTCGATCTTCAAAGACCGTTTGAGATTGAAACCAATGCTAGTGACTCTGCCATGGGAACAATGTTGATGCAGCATGGTAAACCCATATGCTATCATTTTGAGACATTTAATTCTACAGTAGTTAACTATCCCACATATGATAAAGAATTGTATGCATTAGTACAAAGTGTGAAAAAGTGGAAACATTACTTATTGGGAAAAGAGACAGTCATACATACTAATCATCAACCACTTCAATATTTACACTCTCAAACTGAGTTGCAACAATCAAGACACTATAGGTGGATTGGTTTTCTACAACAGTTTCATCTTGTCATCAGATATAGAAAAGGCATACACAATAAAGTTGCAAACATGTTGTCCAGACCAATTATAAATGCATCTACTATACTTAAGCATAATTCAGTACTGCATGAAAGCTACATTGAACAATATGCTCAAGATATATATTTTAAAGATGTATATGCAACTTTCAGTCAAGGCAAACAAGTAGGAGAATTGGATTATCATGTTAAGGACCAGCTCTTATATCATTTTGGGAAGCTATGCATTCCACAAACTGAAAGAGTAAATATAATTCAAGAAGCACACACTTCTCTAATATCAGGTCACTTTGGTGTAAGTAAAATAGTTGCACAACTGCAAAGATTTTGTTATTGGCCAAAAATGAATGAAACATTTTCTAGATATGTAAGAGGTTGTACCATGTGTGCTAAAAGAAAGCATAGCAATAGAAAACTAGGCTTGCACACTCCACTACCAATACCTTCTCATCCTTGGGAAAGTGCTTCCATGGACTTTGTTGGAGGACTACCTAAATCTAGGAAAGGTCATGACTATTTACATGTTGTTGTGGATAGGTTTAGTAAAATGTGTATTTTAATACCATGTAACAAATAGATTACAGCTGAATAAATTGCAAAGTTGTCCTTTCAGCATGTATGGGTTCATTTTGGATTACCCACTTCCATTATATCTGATCGAGATACCCGATTCATTGGGAAATTTTGGTCGACTCTATGGGAATTGATGGACACCAAACTAAAGAAGAGTACAACTTTTCATCCTTAAACAGACGTCCAAACAGAAGTGGTCAATAGGATAGTGATCCAATTGCTCAGAGGATATTGTAGCAAGCATCCCAAGCTTTGGGATGAACACTTATGTTATATGTAGCATGCTTACAACCGAGCTAAACATTCTTCTACACAGAGATCTCCTTTTGAGACCTGTTTTGTTTCACACCAAGGTCTCCCTTGGATTTTTTCTTTGGTAAAGACATAGCAGTTGATGGACACAGTGATGTGGACAAAGCAACCAATTTCATTGAACAAATCCAGGATATTCACCAGGCATTACAGGAATAGCTGGAAAATAGCCAAGCCAAGTACAAGGCAAGACATGACAAGCATCGGATGGAGCATAGTTTTCAAGTTGGTGACCATGTCTAGCTATATATCAGCAAAGATAGAATGTAAGGTGAAGGTAAAAAGCTAAAGCCAATAAGGTATGGACCGTTCAAGATACTTGATAAAGTTGGTGAGAATGCTTTTCACCTTGATTTACCAGCTTACATGCACATCTACTCAGTTGTTAATGCAGACAACTTGAGACTATTTGAACCTTCATTAATTGAATATCCCGAAGAGTAGAGTCAATTTCTTTCTAGTAATGATATGTTACCTGAATTTCTCAATGACTTGCAGGAAGACAGAATTCTAGACAATAAGGTGATGTTGAGTACCTCAGGATTGGACTCAAAGGTTCAAAGCCAAGCAGTGGAAAATGGATAGAGATTGGACAAGTGAGACAGTTATACCCTCACTTAGTTGATGCTTGAAAACCAACTTTTGGCGGTTCAAAATCTTTTTTAGTGGGAAGGTCGTGATCCAAATTGGATCTTAAACACTCTCTAAGTTTTCATGACTATTTCAGATTATGTCAAAATTTCCAGTTTTATGGAAGTCAAGCTTATCAGAAATAACCTCTAAACAATAGCAATTTGTGGTTAGCAAGGAACAATGAGGACCCTCGGTCAAAGCGCGCAGACCGTTGGCCCATGGTGACCGCGCGCTGGCACAAATTGAAAAATGGGAGGTCAAATCTAGAAATAGAGGTGGTTTTTGATACGCGATTAGCACTAATCGTGTATCTCAAGGCATCCCTCTTAGTGAAGAAAAGCCCCCAAGCACTCGGTCGCGAGTAAAGCATAAAATTGTACGGAAATCACCGATTCCGACAGAAGGCGAGTCCTACGCTAAAACTGGCAGGATATCAGAAGGGCTTCAAGGGAGTAAGCAGTTTTGATTGAGTCCCGTGCGATGCCCTACACCGAGTGACACATGTCTAGCGAATGAGAGAGAAAAATGCCCACATCGAATGGGTAAACATCATGCAACTTACCTGCTCGATATGGATAGAGACCGTAGGATCTGGAGGCTCCAAATCAACGGCGGAGGAATGATCTAATGGATGACCAGATTCAAAGGGGAATTAGACTCGGTCGCATAAGGTTTGAAGTTTGACATGGATAATGATTTGTCAAAATAATTAGTTTCGCGGGCAATCTTAGAGCAACAGAAATAATGACTGTTCAAAAGAACTAACACTCAATTTGTGAGGTATAGGTGGCCACCTCTATATGAAGCGTTGCATAGTGATGATGATGCAGAGTAGGGGAATTCAAGTGGATAGAGGTAGGAGATCAAGAGAGCCAGGAAGAAAAAATGAACAATAAAGAACAAACTGGCTTTAAATCCATGAATAGACAGAATTAGTAAAAAAGGAGGCATAAACCGAGAAGACAAACATAAAGGGCAGAGAACAGAGTGGAAGCCGAGCTGACCTGAAGGTAGCATCGAGCCATATAGAGCCAGAGTAGAGTCCAAGAGTCTGTGTACTCTAGAAGGCTTGCAAGGTTCAAGCAAACTCCTCAACGGAGGCCTATCATACTACCGTGACCTTAAAGGTCTAGAATCAGTAAGGAGAGTCTGTGTACTCCAATCCTACTGATCTTTCATCTGTTCAGTGAGACTCAATTTGAGTCCTCTGTTGTAAAACACTGCTTGAAAAATAATAGAGAGGCCACCACTGAAGGCTGGACTAGGATACGTAGCCTAGGAGCATTGGGTGAACTCCTTATTAGACTTGTTGTGTTTGCATGTCTGACTATTATGTTTTTCTCTGATTGCCTCAGTGTATATGTATTCTAGCAATCTTGTCGATCCATTGTATAAGTAACATAGGCACATCCTAGCACATGAGTCTGTAATACCTTTATATTCTTCATCCTGGATAAATTAAATATCACTCATGGGGTCATAATCCCCCACTTATCTTATCTAACTTGGTCCACAATAGTGATACATTTTTATTAAAATCAATGTGATTACATAATTTCATTTCTATGCTCATTGGAATTTCCACACATAGGCTTTCTAGCCTAAAATTACAGAGGTACTGTAGCAACAAAAATTATAAACATAGATATTGTAGCACACTCTCCCACTCCCTAAGGTAGTTCTAAGGTAATGGAAGGTGCTACATAAAATTTAACATAACCTCTAAGGTCTATTATGATGATGGTATCAAAAAAATCCTCATTTCCCATCTTCATTGAAACTTAAAACAAATGTGATTGCACATCTAGATCATTGAAAACTTTTTATCGATATGATTTTTATCTCAATTTGACTCCCGGATTGGAAGATATTCCATTTTAAAGATTTATTCATTAATTCCCCTGTCACATCAGCATGCACCCCATGTGGTGCTTCCCAAGTGGCTCATGTGGATCTGCCACATTTCTTGCAAGCCAATATGGCTCATACGACACTAACGTGCCCAGTGCCAATGCACCATCGCACCCAGTTCCATTACGCCATCACTCCTAGTGCCAACAGACCAAGGATAGAGGTGAGCTCCCATCCGATCTAGTATGGAATAACAATGGATTTTACCATTGGTTTCCAAGAATTTTACCATCTAGTGCCTTCCATTAGTGTGTGACCCAAGTCCATAGTTCACTTCCAAAGAGCATGACACCAAACATAAATCATGGAAAGTTTTTGTCAACAAATGCAAAATTTTAGGTTGCACTATCCATCACATCTGACGTGGTATGACACATGGAAAATCCAAGCAACCACATCATCTAGTCTCATGTCACCAACCTCCTTTTCTCCTTACTGATTCCATCATGACATTGGGGTGATGACACCCTGCCATGTTGCATTCTCTGATGGTGTCATGTGTCACCCAAAAATGGGCTCTTTAGCCACCCAACCAAGCCAATTCAATCTACCGCATTTCATACCATAGAGGCACCATATCAACATGATTTCCACATCACCTCCTTTGTGGCATCCACATAGACTTGTCTGCTCTACATGGCATATTCTACCTTACCATAGGTGGTGGATTCCACTATGTGAAACCCCCTCCATGCAAATCCATAATTCTACATTATAATCCATCACGTGGAAAATATGGGTCTGGCTCACATCGAGGGCTCCACAAGCTTATTCCTTTCCCATACTCCCAAATGTCCTAAATTCTTGGATACATATGCCCCTATGAGAATCTAGTCTCCCTCTTATAACCTCAATGTGGATTCGCTCCTAATATCCACCTTTCCCCATCAAAAATTAGATCAGCTTTCAATTTGGTGTTTTTGTGAAGTTTCATAATGCCAATTGACCAAAATTTTTGAACTCTCAGATACACCCGCTGAGCCTATATTGTATCGATATTAGATACAAAATTTCTTGATAACCTATCCATACTGAGATTACACTAGATTTTCTATTGATTCATAGACTTCAAAACTTTTAAATATTTGAGGGAATTAGCCCAAATTTTCATATAAGTGCAATGTTGCTTAGAACACTAGTTCCACAATAATGAAACCATCATTCAATTTACAATATTTCAAACATTGGATAAAGATAAATAGGAAAAATATAGATTCAATAACATGGCCACCATTAGGCATCGACACTTAGATAATCCATAGCTAACCAAGCTCTGTAGAGTCGATACAATAACATCATATTAAAAAAAAAAAAAAAAAAAAGTCCCAAACAGAGACATCTTATCTAATGGAAGTGTTGGTTCTCTAATTGTACCAACGACTATAAAATAGTTAGAAATACATTCATTTAGTAATAAATTCCTCCCACTTTATAAAATGGGGTATGGGTTAAAGATCACTCACCATGGTGACTCCATTTTTTTATTTTGTGTTTAATCACCCCGACTTTCAAAATGCCTCACACTCATTCTGACACTTCCTAGCAGAAAACTCCCCATGTATTCGACCCTGAAAAATTCATATCCAGGAGGGTTTGGAAAGAGAGGACCCTTATTACTCTAGCTCGTGTAATCTCCTGAAGTGCCAAATTCCAACTCTCATAAAGTAGAGATAAACTACTCTCAGTCTTCTTTCGAAGCCTTGGAATATTCAGAAGAACGTTGCCAAATGTTTGAATCATTTTACTTTAAAGTTAAATCTGAAGAAGATTTTGTCAATTTTCCTCCATTCATATTACCTATATTCCCAGAACCTGAAGAGTTCAAATATATCCTCATCAATAGTCCCACTCAGATCATTGTTAGCATTCCATCTCAACTCCATATATCCATAATCAATACAACTCCTCAACCAGAACCTATGGTAAATATGCTACCAAATCCATTGAAAAACATGGTTGTCCCTAATTTTCTACATAATAAATACTATCCACTCAACTTTCCACAACCTCCTAATGGTATGCCACAATATTACCTTAAATCCCTGCCAAGGTTCGCTGGAGAGGATGATATTTCATCCCAAAAACACATAGATAATTTATGTGCATTTGCTGAGAATTTGAATGTGGAACATCTGGATGTAGCCCTAAGACTCTTTGTTTAGTCTCTAGATAGGAAGGCCAGTAAATGGTTCAAGATCCTACAAAATTCTTCAACTAATACCTGGGAAGAGATGGAGAAATATTTCATGAAGAAATGAAGGGAGAAAACGGATCATGGATACGTTCCTACAAAATTTAATGTAGTGAAGAAAAACCTAATGAAGATGTTTCAAAATTCATAAAGATGTTTAATAAGTTATATAATAGTCTTCCTGCTGAAATTAAACCTCCACAAGCTGTTTCCAAAGTAGTTTTTGTTGGAGCCTTTGAACCAGAGTTCAGGTTCACCCTTAGAGAAAGAAAGGCTCACACTCTAGACCAAATTAAAATAGATGCCCTTGAAGTTGAAGTGAATTTCATCTCCATTGGAAAGTGGAAAGAGAAATTTGAATATGGTGACAGGAGGAGAGGAAAGGAAGAAGCTAGCTCTTTAGGCCATATAAATGAAACTCAAGAACAAAAGTTGGAGGAGATGAACAAGTTAATAAGGAATTTATCTAACAAATTGGTAGAACTGGAGTTGGAGAACAAAAATCCCCTTCAACAAAGTCACCCATCTCCTAACAGAAATTTTAATCCTCAATACAAGAGGACACCTTTACAGTTCTTGCAAAGGGAGAGAAAAGATTAATGGGATCATATTCAACCTCCTTTGTACCTAGAAGATGATCCTGAAGAGAATATTAAAGAAAAAATTGAAGTTCAAGAAAATTGGTTATGTTCCCTCTTAAAGGTAGAAAATGAAATAGAAATGCATGAAGGAGAAGGGGATGATTTGGAGGCCCCATTGGATGATGATGACATAGATAGTTATTGTAAGCATTTTGTTGACTTCATGAAAGACAAGTTGCACAATAAATATTATCTTAGGTCATCTAGGAAAATTTCTAGGGCGCTTGATCAGAATGAATAAAATCTCCATCCAAGTTCCTCTAAGCCAGAAGATAAAGGGAAGAAACCACTCAACCACATCTCACAAACCAAGAAATAATATTCTGATCCCATTCCAAATGAGTCTAGAGCCTTTAAAACAAAGAAATTTCCCCCACCAGTGAAGCTAATCTGCAAATAGGACAAAGCATCTGTCAAGTATGATAAAATTGATAAGAATCACTTTGCCTTCAATCTCGAAAAAGAGTTAGAGAAAGTCCAGATAGTTGTTCCTTTGATTGAATTATTTAAACAGCCCTAGTATAAAGCTCAAGTGTCTCAGTTTATGAGTTCACCCACCACTAAACCCCTACAAGATAACCTTAACCTTGATGAATAGAGGCCTATGGTTGTGGAGGAGAAGGACCCTTCCGTTCCTCCATTATATGCCACCTTGGTAAGTCATGACCTGCTACTACATAATTGTATGATTGACTCAGGAGCATCTCCCAACTTAATTCCATAATCTATGATGGAACAGTCGGGGCTACAAATAAAAAAACCATACAAAGATCTATACTCCTTTGATTCCAAAAGAGTAAAGTGCCTAGGTATGATCAAGGATCTTGTGGTCATTTTGGCTCAAATTACAATAAATTGTATAGTGATGGACATTGTAGTTGTTGACATCCCTACAAGATTTGGTATATTTTTTTCTAGATCATGGGGAATGAAAATTTGGGGGTCTATTAAATTGAATTTAACATATGCTACCACTCTCGTGTTTGGTGGAGAGAAGCGATGGTTATAAGGGAATCCAAATTCATGAAGACAGTTAAAAAAGTAGATTGTTCAAACAATTCTCCTGTGTATGGTAAAGAGAAGGATTTTCTTGTCCGTTATTATAAGAGGATGATCAAATCATTAGAGACACCCAGGTGGAATGTTTTGTTCAGGTGAGTATAAAATCATTGGAACATGACAACATATGGAAAAAATATTTTGATGGTGCCTATTCTAAGGAAGGAAATGGGGCAGGTGCGTTATTGGTATCTCTAGAAGGAAGCTTGGTCCCTCTCTCTTTCAAGCTAGAGTTTAAAGCGACAAACAATGTTGTTAAATATATATCTTTTCTATTGGGGATACAAGATGCTAAAAATATTAACATCAGGTTCTCAAATGTGTTAGGGGATTTAGAGCTAGTGGTGAAGCAAATAAAAAGTCATTTTCAAACCAAGAATCCAAGATTCAAGTCCTACAAGAACGAAGTATGAGATTTGATTGAAAAAAAATTATTAGCTTTCAATATTCAGTTTCTTCTTAGAGAGCAAAATAGGATGGTGGACTCCTTGGCCATTGCTACTAGCAATTTCAAGCCTCCCAAAAATCCATTTCTCATATATGAATTCGAGTTTAGGTACATGTTAACGGTTATAGAAAATGTGAAGTACTGACAGCAGTTTGAGGCCGAAGAAAAAATCAAGCACTTCATGTAGGTCATTGAAGAATTGTTAAGATCAGTGATTGATCAAGAGTACAAGGAGATGACATGTGAACAAAAATATGGTTGGGAGGTGTTGACAGTGCTAGAAATCTATCAACCAAGGGGATCTCCCCAATATGAAGTCCCAAATAGACCTTACACCATTTGGTGTAGGAGTCCCATCTGGTATGATGGCTCGATTGCCATTAACTTAGAGACCTACCTTGGCTCTGGTTGTCAGCACATGAGATTTTTAAATTGGTATCTTCAAGCAACAAGGTAAGTGTGCCTGGTGAGTGTGTAGTGTAACTCATGTTTAGGTTCTCTTACTGCAAAGGGGGAGAGTAAAGTGAGCCTCTAAATGAGAGGTAGTAGTACCACCCAAGAAGATACACACATGAACTAGAAAGGGTCTATCCAAAATCCAACAAAATAGTCCACAATGGATGTGAGAATCATTAAAATCGAAATTCAAGGAAAAACACGTACACCATCCAGCAGAATAGTCCAAACAGATGTGACAGATGTTATAACTAGTAAACAAGACATGTATGTCTAATGTATTGCGGAGTAGTCCACAAGAACGAGACAACAATGATAACTAATACAACACATTGTCAACAATGTAAGTACTAAAATAACCAAAGTAGGTCAACTATCTTAGTACAGGTTAAGCAAACATGCATTACAAATGTTTAAAGAGTACTCTTACAAACATCTACAAAACATGCATGAAAACATGTTGGCCTTAACAAACTTCTGAATTAAGAAAAAGTCCTAAGACACATCTGTACACCATACATCACAATTCCCAGTAGTGGGACATTGGAGCCACTCCTCGCTCCTTAAGGAACTGGCTGAAAAACTCTCTATGCTTTGTGAGATGAGGCAAGGTGAAAATCCTTGCTCATATAATGGGAGGGGTATATATAGCCAAGGGTGATGCTTGACTCTTGTGATTCTTGGAGTACCCTCATGACTGTTCAACTTCCTATGACTTTTCAATTGACATGACTCTTCAACTTCTTGTGTGTGTCCATTGGACTTTCACTTTACATTATATTCAATCACAACATTTATGGCCCATAGTAGTGATGTGGCCTCGAAAACACATGACACAAAAATGACACTACAACATGTATTGATTGGTTGTGGTGGCCTTATCAAGCTATTGCACTGCTAAGTGATGGATGTACTCTTGGGTGTGCTTTGTCTTCTCCTTTGCATGGCTTAATTTTGCGAGGTCTTCAATTGTCGTGTTCGTGCAAGATGGTTCCATGCATGTGTCCCTTTCTCTTACTACTTGATGTGGTTCTTTTGTTCATCTAGCTGCAAGTAAATCTTCTACAATATGTGCTCCTTCTTCATCCCATTCATCGTCTCGCCATGATCTATCCGTGTATCTGTTCCTACAATTCACTCATGATGGGACAACATCAAATCCAAAACCTCATATTCTAGCATGATGCATTGTTATTAGTGGTCGGGGCCAAGGACAAATGACAGGATGGTAAGAGAGCCCAACAACTGTGCACTATGCAGTTCCAGGTGACATGGAGCAGGACTGATCAATGGGACTAAGAAGAACTCAATGCAAGCTTGGGCAAGGAACTTTATGCCACTGTCTTCACTATCGAGGGAAAATGCATAGATGCCACTGGGAAGCAAGGTTATATAATTGAGGACATCAATGGAAGCTGCAAGGTGGGACCCAGAGGAACACCTCTATGCAGTTTCCAGAGGGAAGAGAAGGAAGGACAGCAGAGGGACCAGAGGACATTTTTGCACAGTTTTTTAGAGCGATGTTTCCTGGCTGAGGGAGGTCACTACAAGGACACCTCTGCATAGTTTCTAGGATCAATGTAGGATCAGGTCTCTATGAAATGTGGGGTTCCAACATGTAGGAAGGAGGGTCAATGACTGATCCTACAAAGTGCACAGCTAAGGTCGGGTTTTCAGGCAGTTTTACGTAGTTCTGGGAAGGAAGACAGGCTACTAACTTATGGGATTGTGTTGTGCAACTAACCTGGAGGACATCCTCAAGAATTGTGTATTTCTAGGTAGAAGAGTAGCACCACTAACAGTTGATGCTACGTAGTGCAGCTCAGTTGGGGTCTAGTGAAGTGGATTTGTTCACTCGGAGAGATTTTTAGGAAACTAGCTAAGTGTGAGAGGAAAGTTAACTTGTGAGGACCCGACATTGTGATCAAACAATTAGCATACTTCAACAACATGACAACACTAACCACTGGGACAACATAACAAAGCATGACCCTCTATGGGATTGTCTAGAGCTAAAAGTGACATGTGAGGCACTTAGGATAGACCTTTGGATGACCGTGATGACACTTGAGCGAAAGTGCTTTCAACTTTGTGTGTGAGCACGATGAATGTTCACATAAATAGGACAATTCAAACACATAAAGAAAAACATTTGAAATCACTAGAACAAGATCATAAGCATGACAAAGAAATCAACATGCTAAAAGACAACATTTGCTCCAACAAGCGAAAGGGAGAAAGACAATAGAGGACACACATGGAATGAATTTCAGTGCTTACAACCATGCATGTCATTGAAGACAGAACAATATGACAATGATAAGTGGTCCTTAAAGCTACACTAAGAGGTGTATTTTAAAATATGTGCTTTGTTTTCCATACCTACCCTCCAAAGGGTTATGAATTAGGTGGAGTCTTCATGTGGTCTCAATCTTCTATCATACCTTGGGTTCCTTGGTTGCTTATCTTCTTCCTCAGAGCCTTGAGATTCCTCTATCATATTATTCTGCTAGTGATCATTGAGATACACGTTTGTGTAGTTCCAGTGGGAAGTAACTGGTGCAGGATGGGCCTTGGGAGGACACATCTGTGCAGTTTCAAGATGCAAGGAAAAGTGAGCAGCGCAGGGACAAATTGTGTAGTTTTAAGATGCAAGACACTACTGCTAGATGAGGCCCTAGGAGGACACATCTACACAGTTCCAGGATGCAATGTATACTGAGCAGCTGAGGGACAAAAATGAACAGTTTTGAATGCTAAGGGAGGTTGGGTAGATTTCCCCTTGAAGCAAAACAAACTCCCCTTTGCATAACAAGCGATAATCTCCATCCCCAAAGATGACACATACTCAAGAAAGATAAAAGAGAGAAAGACTCTTAAGATCGAAAAAGGGAGCTTGATATTATCAACTTACTAATAAGTGACTAAGGAACGATTGATCACAGGATCCACAGTAGGCTCTGAAATTTGAGTACAGGCCAAAATTTTGGAGGGTGTTACAACTGCTACAACACTTGGCGACACACTGGTTGAATTCCAACTTCTTTGTCTTAGTTCATTCCGTGCAAGGCCTTGGTCAATAGGGATTATTGATTCATCATGCATATTACTTTGGCTTCCCTACTTACTGTTATAGACATTTTTGTGCCTTACAGCACTGAGCATGAAATGTCCATAACCTAAGGGATCCAAAGTCCCTAAACATGTTGTTCCTACCCCTAGAGGAACAAGGCTAACAAACCACAGCAATTCACAGAAGTTCTCCACCAAAAACTGCTCAAAAACAAGTCAATTCAGGGTCATGCCAATGGCTCCACTGACTGTCTGCGCTGAATGTCAATTGCAACACTGGCTACCTGCGCTGAATGTCAAAGCCAACACTGGCTACCTGCGCTGAGCGAGAGTGGATATGTGGCAAGCTCATTTATCAAGGTGTCAAAACCCAGGAAGCTTCCAAAATGACACTTACCTCAAGGAATTCAAATGGTGATGAGTAAGAGGTTCCAAATCTCCAAGTTGAAGAAAGAACCTCCAAGTGGAATCAAGAACTGACAGAGGGAGAGGACACAAGTCAGATCTCAAGCTGACTCATCCTCTCTCCAAAAATCTATATATAGATCTCTCCTCCATGAGATCTAGAGGCTGGAATTTGGTTATTGCAAAGAATTGCTGTTGGTTTGAGACTGGAATCATTGGGTGCTTAATGCTTTGAAGGGAGGTGAAGATAGGAATTCCATTTTGCTAGGAAGGAGATGTTGGATTGGAGCCCTCTGGGTTGTATCTCTTCCTGAACCTTGTTATTCATCAATAAAGCTATCTTGGTTCCTCCTATATACTGATGTATCTTTGATGTATGATTGCATTAGTATGTTTAGTTTACTTCTAATCCTGAACTAGTTATGATTATGAATCTATGTCTTTGTGTAGTGTTCTTCTCTTGTAATCTTGCAGAGACCTTTTGAAGCTGGGCGAGCGAGAAGACAAGTAGCTGTGAACTCCCAAAGAGAAGAGAAACTGGATCGAGGGACAAACGGAAGACACCGGTTAGTACATCCATCTCTCTTCATTCTTAATTCATAAAGGAAGAATACTAGAATAGCTGTCTCTGTTTGTTGCTAAGGCACTGTCACACCTTAGGTGGATAGGATCGTCCTGCATAGGCATTTTTCCCCACAACAAATTGGCGACTCCGCTGGGGAGATTTGTTTTAGTCATTTTATTTGTGTCTCTATCATTGTTTGTTTCATAGACTCAACAGCAACAATCGAACTGCTTCCGCTATTCTCAGATGCAAAGTAGACAGTTGTTGCTTTGATCCAATCACTAGATTTGTCTATGATATGAACAATGGACTCACAAATGATTTGATGATCCTTTGTGATAGATCTTAGTACCCCCTCAAAGCATCCCTTTGATTGTAGCTTGCTTTTGGTTTTGATTTGGCTTGAAACCGTTGATTAATTAGCAATCTGTGACCCAGAACCCAGTGAGAAACTCTCGTTTCTCATTCAGCGCGAACACTGTGAAGGAATTCTGCATTTTAACGCAGGTCCCGTGAAGGCTACCTATGCTGAATGTCAAAACCACAGTGTTGAGGTTGCTTTGAACCAGTTTGGCCTTGTGCAGCTGGGGTTCTCTGCTCTCTGTTTCCCTGTTTTGATCTCTGATTTTTGTAGCCTGTAACCAGCATAGGTACCAGTCTGATAACTCCTTTTCTCTACTTAAATTCCGCCTCCTTTTGTACAAAAAGACTGTGAGTGTTTTTATGTGTTTGTGGCATCATTTACAATTTTCCTTTGCATGAGTGAAATAATCATCCTGTAGCCCTTGATTCAGATCAGTTGATTGTGATCCTAGGAGAGAGTTCATTGGCTGTTTACAGTTGATTATACATTTGCTTTTGCTTATTGGTTTGAGTTTGTCTCTTTTAAGTGTCGAAACAAGTGTTCATTTCGAAAGTCGCAAAGTGTTGTAATCTCTTCTACCCTTTCTGATTTCGAAAAAGTAAACTTGTTTGTACTTATCATTTAAAAGCAATTCAAAGTTGTACAAAAAGCTTTCTTTGTAGGCATCAATACTAAGAAAGCGGAAAACAAACACCTGTATTGTGCATTTGCATTTTGATAGTTTGCATGCTTGATTTAGGAAAAGTGCATTAGAGTGTGTTGATTGCTCTTTGAGAAAAGATGGTGTCTTTCTTTTCCCTTAGTAGCTAGGATTTTCAAAGTTGAAAAGATATAAAGCTTGCTTATCATCTTAGACTGCATTTAGGAATTGTACCATACATCTCATGGTGATCCAGAAAGGCAAACTTCTAAAAAAGATCAACTTAAAATAAACTGAATGAACTTAACAATGTTTTGCAACATAATGCACAACATAGAGGTCTAGGCTAGAGACGTGTTCCGGCGTCGTTAAGCCTGGTGACTGTCGATCTCATGGAAGGTGGGTGATTCCTCCCGAGGGACGATAGCGCCAGTACGGATTGTGCTCCCACGTACTGTCACGTATATATTGGGAGACCCCTATAGAAATTTAACCTTTATCCTTAGGAAGCCGTGTCGGCCGCCCTACTAATCGCAATGCACTGAACACAGCATTCAGGAAGATCGACCACCCGTACCTTAAAAAGTATTCTGCGGTTTTGCGAAAAGTTTGGCACACCCTCTGCCTAGAACTCCAGAGCAGTTTCTTTTGGCCTTTTTCAGACTCTATAACAGAAAAAGTCCATCCGAGCATTTGTCACTTCGGGCTCGTTAAAACATCGAAGGAGACTAGAGTCATCTTTAGCTTTTTCTCGACTCTTTAAAAGTGAAAAAGCAAGTTGTGTCTAAAGCGTCGTTAACAATTTATTTTAAACGGAACAATCACCCTTTATTCCTGCGTTGGTCTTTAGGTTGAAAAGATGGAGCCCACCAACCAAGGAATTCCCCTTGGTGGAAATCCTAGTCCCTTCTCCTCTTGGGGAGATGTTGGTGTGCCCCACATGGCCACATTGTCGCTTCTAGGACTGACAATTGGCCTACCAGTCTGGCTCTTTTCAACCAATGTCGTTCAGAACACCACCATTCCTGAACAGTCGAGTCAACAGTTAGACCAGACCAGAGTTACCCACCAGCCTTCTACTTCATCTTCCTCTCCTCCTTCCTCTTCACTTGACGGAACTGGTAGAACAAAAAATCGAGTTCCTAAGGAGAAGAAGGAGAAGAAGAAGAAAGAGAAGAAGAAGAAGGAGCCAAAGGCGACTGGGGGCAAACAAGTGTCGTCTGACAGAAATCCACACACAGCACTAGCAATCCCTAAATCGCCATGCGTCATATGCAAGGGAGACCACTTCCATAGAGATTTTCCCTGTATCCCTCAGATACTAAGGGACTGGTCTCCCCATTTGCACAATTCGGTAGCGTCGACCTCTGATAGCCATGTTGACTGCTCACCGTCAACTAGCGGGAGTGAAGCCCCAGGACAGAGAGGGAAAGCTAAATTTCCCTGCAGACTGTGTGAAGGCGATCATGCCATCCACCGTTGTCCCTTCTTAGACGAGGCAAAAAGAGTTCTGGAAGATCGCCCGATTTTACGAGCGCAACTTCCTCCTGGATATCAAAGACTCCTGCCAAGTCCTTCGCCAGTTGAGAACCCGGCTGGCCCGCTCAGGTGGTCAGCCGAAGAACCTATCATTGAAGATGAACCGTCTGAATCCATACCTGACGAAAGTCAAAAGGTCGAGGTGGCAGTTGACCCGGTTTTGCCTTCAGAGGCTCTATCTTCGAATGATACTATCACAGAGGAGAATAAAGACGACACCATCCAAATTCTCTTCATCAACACTGACTCTGATGAACAAGGGGGCAATGCCCCCATTCCTTTATCTCAGGAAGGAAGTTCGTCAGAACGATATCCGGCCGTCTATTCGGTCCCACCACCAAGCAACCTAGTTGTCTCGTTCGACTGGAACCAACTAGGCAGACCCCGGTTGCCAGCAAGTATACCGTTCAGAATTATCGTCCAAATATATAGAATGGTAATGGCTGGCACTATCATTGATGAAGGGGTGTCTATGAGTATCCTTTCCTCTATTGCTTCGAAAGCGCTTGGTTCGCCAGCGCTTTTTCCTGAAATGAGAAATCTATCAGGCTTTGATAAAGGAACCAGTCGACCTTTAGGGATCCTCCCCAATGTACCCATAACATTGAAAGGGAAGACCGTTCAAATGAACGTGATGGTCGTTCAAGGACCCTTGGATTATAACCTACTCCTTGGACGAGACTATATATATTGCATGGAGGCCCTCGTCTCCTCACTCTTTAGAGTAATGTGTTTTCCGCATAAAGGAAGAGTGGTCAAGCTCGTGGACCAGCTTTCGTTTCCCGGATCACGCATCGCAAATAGTCATGAACCATCCCTAAATGGTCTATTCACGCAAGAAGTGTCTCAATCCGCGGTCCGTCCTCCTGATGAGCGCGAGTAATCCGAGAGGATATGACTGGAACCCAGGGGACATGCGTCCTGGTCTGCTTCGGCAGGGAAACTTTGGGTATAGAGTAGGTTTCTGCGGGAGAATATGACTAGTCCGTACCCCGTCGGTCTAGGAAGAGGGGTTGTTCTAGAATAAGATTCTTTTGTCAAAGTTATGTGAGTTGGCGGGCTACGTCGCTCACCTTTGTTTATCTCGGTAGACATCGCCGAAGAAGTGTTTTATTCGTAGCTGCGAACGAGACAATCTTTGGGTAACCTGAAAGAGGTAAGCCTCTCTCGTTAAAACAAATGTTTTGACAGAAAATAAGTAGAGGTAACCTTGAAATCGTACTTTATACCTGGGGGTATGCAAACCTTTTGGAGTGCAAGCAAGGGGCGACTATTTATTTGTTTAAATTTTTAGGACCTCTAACCCTTTAAACTCGTAGGATTAGTCGTTTCCGAACTTGCATAACGAAAGGTGCGGGGCATAGCTTTGTGAGATGAAGCTCCATAAAAAATAGAATCTCAATGAGACACTCTTATCACATGACTGGTATAATCGAGCAATTTTAACGCGGACTTCATGCTCGTTAAAAAATAAACATAAGCATCGAGTAGTTTTAGCATAAAGTTCATGCTCGTTAAAAAATAAACGCAAGATCCCAGCAGTTTTAACACGGACTTCATGCTCGTTAAAAAATAAACATAAGCACTACCCGGTAAATGACCACTGTGAATGTAACCTTATCAGCCATTAAAGCCTTGGTCGTGTTTGCACCGTCAGCTCCACTTTTCATTTGGCCGATCGTTCACCTCCATATGATTGTTTACCCATTTTGAGGAACACCTGCGAAGAGTGATTTCAACTAGCCATCCTTGTGACACTGCCGTGATTGGAAAATTCCAACCTGTACCTAGAATCAGCTGCTAACCCTGTTTATCACTCGTTCCTCAAAAGACGAGTCTTCTTTAAGCTCTTTTCAACTGACTCGTAAAATATGAAAAGATTGTCGATTCCTTGGCCTTCTAGCTCGTTAAAGGGACAGGAAGTGTTATCCCTCCTCTATATTTTAATCTTTTTTGGACCTGAGGGATTATTGCACAAAAAGATCGAGCGCTTGTTTTGTTCGGCTCATTAAAACTATCGAAAACTCATCCCTTCTGTATTGTTTTATACTTTTTCGGACTTAAGGGATTAGATGACGAAAAAGGAATTTTCGAGTTAACTTTATGTACCTTTTCAGACTCTCTAAAAATGAAAAGGACCGAGTTATCCTTGTCGTTAGACTTGTTAAAATCACTAAATAGCGACAAAATTGTCTTTAGACGAGAACGAGTTTCGCATCGCTAGGCTCGTTAAAACATAGCGATGGGCTTGCCCGAAGGGCAGGTTATAGAACAAGCATATGTTATCCTCCTCAAGCTTGACAAAAATAAAGAGGTACTAGTCAGCAATGATTGGGGAAAAATTGGCAAAAACTAAAGAAAACTTTGATGGTAGCAAGTCGCTCTTGAACATGACACTTTTCCTCCGTACCATAATCGGGTTGGGTTGTTTCATTCACCGGTCACATCACCATGGTCTCGCCATACCATCCATATTTGGGGTAATGCTACCGATCCATCGCATCAGTGTCGCCATATGTTCAAGAGAAGTCGTTCAGAAAGAGTCAACCGTGTCCCATCCACTGCCATACATTATCCTTCATCCATTCATGACCGCCACCCTGAATCATATGTCATAGATCGTTTTCACCTCCATTAAAATCATTAGCTCCGTTCCGTGTCACTGATGTTGGATTCATTAAGGCCCTCCTTTGACGGATCGCTTCTTGTCGACATCAGCTCATTATCCAAGAAGTTGATCTAGGAACAACCCCTTCAGTACTTTGAAGCTTGCATGCCTCAATGGAAAGTTTCTCGCTTCCGGCGATAGGTATACATCAATGACCTTCGACCGAAAGATTTTTCGTGGTGTTCGACGCCAAGTCCTTTATTCACACCACGTGAATTGTACTGCAGTACCTTGAGGGTCATTATCATTATCGGTGATTCCTCTCGCGCTTGTTAACGGTTTACCTCATTGACCGGTAATCAAGCGATGTCTTTCCATGTTCGACTTCAGAACAATTCTCACATGGATCGACTTGTACTGAGAGTGAAGATCGAACGAGTTTGAAGACCCCGGATCTAGTTTCATCCATCCAGGCTGCAATATATATTCAGGAAAGATAAAGACATTTGACATGTACATCATCGTAGCAGATGATCATCCTACTCAAAGGATGATAATTTCATCAAAATTATCAGTCTACCATCAGACGATTATCTGTTCTATGTACAGAAAATGAATTTATAAAGCTGAGCATGGGAATGCCCGCCTCAGCTAGATCATGAAAGCAGTATGAAAAATAATGTATTGTATTGTATCTTATTACAGGTCTCCTCCCAGCATTGGATGAACTTCGGACCCTCCTGGATAAAGCATTTCACCCGATAAATGACCTCATACTTTAGGGGGCAACTGTTATAGACATTTTTGTGCCTTACAGAACTGAGCATGAAATGTCCATAATCTAAGGGATCCAAAGTCCCTAAACATGTTGTTCCTACCCCTAGAGGAACAAGGCTAACAAACCACAGCAATTCACAGAAGTTCTCCACCAAAAACTGCTCAAAAACAAGTCAATCCAGGATCATGTCAATGGCTCCACTGACTGTCTGCGCTGAATGTCAATGGCAACACTGGCTACCTGTGCTGAATGTCAAAGCCAACACTGGCTACCTGCGCTGAGCGAGAGTGGACATGTGGCAAGCTCATTTCTCAAGGTGTCAAAACCCAGGAAGCTTCCAAAATGACACTTTCCTCAGGGAATTCGACTGGTGATGAGTAAGAGGTTCCAAATCTCCAAGTGGAAGCAAGAACCTCCAAGTGGAATCAAGAACTGACAGAGGGAGAGGACACTAGTCAGATCTCAAGCTGACTCATCCTCTCTCCAAACATCTATATATAGATATATCCTCCATGAGATCTAGACGCTGGAATTTGGTTATTGCAAAGAATTGTTGTTGGTTTGAGACTGGAATCATTGGGTGCTTAATGCTTTGAAGGGAGGTGAAGATAGGAATTCCATTTTGCTGGGAAGGAGATGCTGGATTGGAGCCCTCTGGGTTGTATCTCTTCTTGAACCTTTTTATTCATCAATAAAGCTATCTTGGTTCCTCCTATATACTGATGTATCTTTGATGTATGATTGCATTAGTATGTTTAGTTTACTTCTAATCCTGAACTAGTTATGATTATGAATCTATGTCTTTGTGTAGTGTTCTTCTCTTGTAATCTTGCAGAGACCTGTTGAAGCTGGGCGAGCGAGAAGACAAGTAGCTGTGAACTCCCAAAGAGAAGAGAAACCGGATCGAGGGACAAACGAAAGACACCGGTTAGTCCATCCATCTCTCTTCATTCTTAATTCATAAAGGAAGAATACTAGAATAGCTGTCTCTGTTTGTTGCTAAGGCACTGTCACACCTTAGGTGGATAGGATCGTCCTGCATAGGCATTTTCCCCACAACACTTACCCCATGGAAAGGCATGGTTCACCTTGTACCAATCCAGTTGAGCACAACATAAGACTCAGCGAGATCACAATGTTTCGAATTAGGATGGGTAGTTTACCTTGCGAGCTTAAGATTTTTAAATTATAGCTTTTCATCTATGGTGTTTCTTTGCTACCAGCAAACCTAGGCAGTACCCCGATGAAGTCACGCCAGAACACAAGCATTGCTCCACTACCAACGAGCCTGGGAAGTACCCAGGTGGAGTTTCTTGCTTCACCTCTCTGCGTAGGAAGCCTTTCTCTTCTTTCTCCTTTATTTATTTATTAAAAGAGAAATGTGCATCAACACTTATTTATTTGTGCGATAAAAGAGTGATCCAAACTTATTGAGAGCAAGAGGGGGTTTTTCCTTCAGAGAAGTATGTAAAGACCTCTGATTTAGGTTTGCTCGTTTATATTTTCCCCCTTCTCCATTTCTACTAGTTGGATAATCTTGAACACACCAAAGAAGAAAACTGAGTATAGGCATGACGTTTCCCAGACTGGACACAAGTTCTTGGTTAGACCAAAGCTCTCCTTATGGATAGATCATATTTTCCCTTAAGACTTCATCGGCCAAAAGTTACAACCAAAAACAAGGAAGATGAACACATGATTCGCCAAGGGATGCAGTGTCACAAGACTCTTTAAACGTAAACCACGTACACATTTAAAATCTAGGACACAAGTCTAGGAACAACACTTATTTGTGTATTGAAAACAAAAGGAAAACCAAACAAGGAAGGAAACAAAGAAAAAAGAAAGAAGACACAGAACCCGGAAACCAAAATCAAAGGGCAAGAGAACAAAATGACTAAAGTGAACATGATGTGAAGCTAGAATAAGAAAACTAGAAAGAACTACGATGTGTTTCTGGGAAAACTAGTATTCCTAAAGAATTCTAGCCCTCTAGGTCTCGTAGCTACCCTAGAAACAACAATTTAAAGCAATTCAATGGTTTCTTCTATGTGTAACAGATAAGAGAAAGATAATGGAACCAACTTGGAACTTCCGCTTAATCCCTTGTTTGATCTCTCTCCCCTTTGATAGAGCCTGCAACTCCTCCCCATACTTAGCATGCTTGGAGATTACCTGGACAAGTACAACAGCAAAGAACCGTCAAAGCATCATGATCTATTACAACATGAACATTACAGAATGAGATATATAATGAACAAATGATAGCATTCACAAATGATAACATTCACAATTGCACAATCATATGGAAGAAAACTTGAAGAGCTTTATTAATAGAAGGATGAATTACAACCCAATTGTCTGATCCAGCATTATCCTCCCAGCTTCAATCCTTATTCACCTCATGAAATAACAAGATCACTCCAACAATACAATGCTCTTACCTCAATTACAAACTATCAACACTTCCTTGCAATTCACAATATTCCAGCCTCTAGATCTCTTGGATGAGGGATCCATTTATAGATGTTTGCAAGGGTGTGAGTCATTCATGGGGTTTGATTAGTGTCACTCCACTTGTTACAATGGGTTCCACAAGGGAAGGGATTGGATTCTTCGATCCCTTATTCATCCTTGGGCGAATCCAGAGAGGCAAGTGGAAACAAAGAAGGTTACGGAAGATTCCATGAGAAAGCATCTAACAAATGTTCCAGACATTTGTCCATCCTCGCCCGTCGCACCACATAGAAGGCCTAAACAGTATGCGTCGCTCCCTATAGAAGGCCTAAGTAGTATGCATTAAACCATGGCAATGTACCACTCAGTATGCATCACACTTTTCCAGTGGAGCAGTCAGTATGGTTCAATTTAGGCAGTTTCTGGATGGTTTCTCAGGTGGAACTTTTGGGGAATGATGTATTTAGATGACTATGTTCGTTTAGGGTATGAAACAAATTTTAGGGGTTGATGAGCCCTAATACATCGACATATAAGTTTGGGGTTGATGTGCCCAAATATGTCTATAACAGTTGCCCCCTAAAGCATGGGGTCATAAATATTCATGTCGGGTGAAATGAGGATCCAAAGTTTCGAACTGGAAAGTGACCTACATAAGTTACAATACAATACATCATCATAATATAATTTTTCATGATCTAGCTGAGGGAGGCATTCCCATGCTTAGATTTATAAATTTCATTTCATGTACATAGATCAGATAATCGTCTACAGATACAGATTTGTGATTCTACAGATATAGAGTCGCAATCCATGGTTAGAATGACCATCTGTGTAGAGCCTTTGTACATTTGATGTTTTTATATCCCTGAATATATCGCAATCTAGATGGATGAAACTAGATCCAGGGTCTTCATACTCGTTCAATCTTTGATCGATGTACAAGTCAATCCATGTGAAGAGATGTTTCGAATTCGAACATGGAAAGACGTCGCCTAATTACCAGCCAATGGTGTGAGCTGTTAACAGACGTGAGAGGAATCATCTATAATGATAATGACCCTCAAGGCACTACAGTACAATTCACATGGTGTGAATACATGATCCGAAGTCGAGCACCATGCAAAATATTTCGGTCGAAGGCCATTGATGTCAACCTATCACCAGAAGTGAGAAACTTACCATTGATGTATGTAAGCTCCAAAGCACTGAAAGGGTTGTTTCTAAGTCAACTTCTTGGATAATGAGCTGATTGTTATAGACATTTTTGTGCCTTACAGCATTGAGAATGAAATGTCAATAATACAAAGGATCCAAAGTCCCTAAATGAGTTGTTCCTACCCCTAAAGGAACAAGGTCAACCAAAGACAGCTTCTCCCAGAAGTTCTCCACCAAAAACCACTCAGAAATGGTCAAATCAGGATCAATTCAATAGCTCCACTAGCTGTCTACGCTGAAATGCAATGTCTACACTAGCTACTTGCACAACAACGCAGGTAGAAGCACTACCAAGGTGCACTGAGTGGGAATTGACAAATGGCAAGTTCATTCAATGAGGTGTAAAGACCCTGGAAGCTTCCAGAATCTTCCTCAATGACACTTGCCTCAATGAATTCGACTAGTGATGAGTAAGAGGTTCTCAACCTCCAAGTGGAAGCAAGAACTGACAGAGAGAAGAAACAAGTCAAAACATGAGCTGACTCATCCTCTCTGCTCACATCTATATATGGATCTCTCACCCAGAGGTTCAGGAGGCGGAAATTTTGTACTTTGCAGAGAATTGCTATTGGTTTGAGATTGAGATTAGTACATTGGGTGATTTATGCTTTGTTGGAGGAGAGGAAGGGATTCTTTTGCTGGGAGGTAGATGCTGGATTAGGACTCACTTGGTTGTATCTCCTCTTGAACCTTTTTTATCATATCAATAAAGCTACTTGAGTTTCTCCTATATGCTTGTATTTCAATGATGTTTTGTTATATTTGCATATTTAGTTTATATCTGATCCTAAACTAGTTATGAATGTGAATCTATATTTTTCGTGTAGTCTTCTGCTCTTGTGATCTTGCAGGAACCGTGTGAAGCTGGACCAATGAAAGAGTAGGCAGCGAGTGTTGTTGGGAAAAGTATCCAATACGAAATGCCCCTATCCCACTCTAAGAGGTGAAAGTGCCTTAGCAACAAACAAGGAAAGCTATCTGAGTATTCTTCTTTATGAGATGCAAATAGAGAAATAAGGATCTAACTAACCGATGTCTTCCACTAGTTGGTCGATCCAATCACTCTCTCTCTTTCGTTCGCTTCCCGCTGCCTGCTCTTTCACTGGTCCAGCTTCACACGGTTCCTGCAAGATCACAAGAGCAGAAGACTACACGAAAGATATAGATTCACATTCATAACTAGTTTAGGATCAGATATAAACTAAATATGTGAATACAACAAAACATCATTGAAATACAAGCATATAGGAGAAACTCAAGTAGCTTTATTGATATGATAAACAAGGTTCAAGAGGAGATACAACCAAGTGAGTCCCAATCCAGCATCTACCTCCCAGCAAAAGAATCCCTTCCTCTCCTCCAACAAAGCATAAATCACCCAATGTACTAATCTCAATCTCAAACCAACAACAATTCTCTGCAAATACAAAATTACAGCCTCCTGAACCTCTGGGTGAGAGATCCATATATAGATGTGAGCAGAGAGGATGAGTCAGCTCATGTTTTGACTTGTGGCTTCTCTCTGTCAGTTCTTGCTTCCACTTGGAGGTTGAGAACCTCTTACTCATCACTAGTCGAATTCATTGAGGCAAGTGTCATTGAGGAAGATTCTGGAAGCTTCAAGGGTCTTTCCACCTCGTTGAATGAACTTGCCATTTGTCATTTCCCGCTCAGCGCACCCTGGTAGTGCTTCTACCTGCGTTGCAGTGCAACTGGCCAGTGTAACCTCTGCATTTCAGCGCAGACAGCTAGTGGAGCCTTTGAATTGATCCTGAATTGACTGTTTCTGAGTGGTTTTTGGTGGAGAACTTCTGGGAGAAGCTGTCTTTTGTTGACCTTGTTCCTTTAGGGGTAGGAACAACTCTTTTAGGGACTTTGGATCCCTTGGATTATGGACATTTCATGCTCAATGTTGTAAGGCACAAAAATTTCTATAACAGTTGCCCCCTAAAGTATGAGGCCATTTATCGGGTGAAATGCTTTATTAGGAGGATCCGAAGTTCTTCTAATGCTGGGAGGAGACCTGTAATAAGATACAATACAATACATTATTTTTCATACTGCTTTCATGATCTAGCTGAGGCGGGTATTCCCATGCTCAGCTTTATAAATTCATTTTTCTGTACATAGAACAGACAATCGTCTGATGGTAGACTGATGATCTTGATGAAATCATCATCCTTTTTGGTAGGATGATTATCTACTGCAATGATGTACATGTCAATGTCTTTATCTTTCCTGAATATATATCGCAGCCCGGATGGATGAAACTAGATCCGGGGTCTTCAATCTCGTTCGATCTTCACTCTAATTACAAGTCGATCCATGTGAGAAATGTTCCGAATTCGAACATGGAAAGACATTGCTTGATTACCAGTCAACGATGTAAACTGTTAACAAGCGCGAGAGGAATCACCGATAATGATAATGACCCTCATGGTACTTCAGTACAATTCACGTGGTGTGAATAAAGGACTTGGCATCGAACACCACGCAAAATCTTTCGGTCGAAGGTCATTGATGTATACCTGTCGCCGGAAGTGAGAAACTTGCCATTGAGGCATGCAAGCTTCAAAGTACTGAAGGGGGTGTTCCTAGATCAACTTCTTGGATAATGAACTGGTGTCGACAAGAAGCGATCTATCAAAGGAGGGCCTTAATGTATCCCACATCAGTGACACGGAAAGGAGCAAATGATTTTGATGGAGGTGAAAACGATCTGATGATATATGGTTCAGGGTGGCGGTCATGAAAGGATGAAGGACAATGTATGGTAGTCGATGGGACACGGTTGACTTCTCTGGATGACTTCTCTTGAACATATCGACGACACTTGTGTGATGGATTGGTAGCATTGACCCCAAAGGTGGATGGTATGGTGAGACCATGGTGATGTGACCGGTGAATGAACCAACCCAACCCGACTCAGTCACGGAGTGGAAGTGTCATGTTCAAGAGCGACTTGCTACCAATAAAAGTTCCTTGAGTTTCTTCCCAATTTTTCCCCAGTCATTTCTGACCAGTACCTCTTTATTTTTGTCAAGCTTGAGGAGGATAACATATGCTTGTTCTATAATTTGCCCTCTGGGCAAACCCATTGCTATGTTTTAACGAGCCTAGCGATAGTGAAACTCATTCTCGTCTAAAGACAAGTTTGTCGCTATTAATGCTTTTTAACGAGTCTAACGACAAAGATAACTCAGTCCTTTTCAATTTTAGAGAGTCTGAAAAGGTACGTAAAGATAACTCCAGAGTTCCTTTTTCGTCATCTAATCCCTTAAGTCCGAAAAAGTATAAAACAATACAGAAGGGATGAGTTTTCGATAGTTTTAACGAGCCGAACAAAACAAGCGCTCGATCTTTTTGTGCAATAATCCCTCAGGTCCAAAAAGATTAAAATTTAGAGGAGGGATAGCACTTCCGGTCGCTTTAACGAGCTGGAAGGCCAAAACTCGGCAATCTTTTCATATTTTACAAGTCAGATGAAAAGAGCTTAAAGAAGACTCGTCTTTTGAGGAACGAGTGATGAAACGGGTTAGCAGCTGATTCCAGGTAAGCTTTGGAATTTTCCAATCACGGCAGTGTCACAAGGATGGCTAAGTGAAATCACTCTTCGCAGCTGTTCCTCAAAATGGGTAAACAATCAAATGGAGGTGAATGATCGGCCAATGGAAAAGTGGAGGTGATGGTGCAAACACGACCAAGGCTTTAATGGCTGATAAATTTACATTCACAGTGGTTATTTACCAAGTAGTTCATTTTTTAACGAGCTTAAACGCGGATTGAAACACTTGCTCGATCTTATGTTTATTTTTTAACGAGCATGAACTATGTGCTAAAATTGCTCGATCTTATGTTTATTTTTTAACGAGCATGAACTATGTGCTAAAACTGCTCGATCTTATGTTTATCTTTTAACGAGCATGAACTATGTGCTAAAATTGCTCGATCTTATGTTTATTTTTTAACGAGCATGAACTATGTGCTAAAACTGCTCGATCTTATGTTTATTTTTTAACGAGCATGAAATATGTGCTAAAACTGCTCGATCTTATGTTTATTTTTTAACGAGGTCGACGCGAGATAAGAACCGTCCTCGGTGCCCATTGTATTTACAGTATTTGATAGAAAATCGAAAACTGAAGGATGATAAAGGTCATCTTGAGTATCTTCTCCACAATCCGGGAGAAGGGAACGATGGTGGGAATCATTCCATGGTGCCCCATCAATTACCATTGATTGGACAATTCCTTCGTCGGTTCCATGCACTCGCGACCAAGGATCTGAAGGGGTACCATATTCTCTAGACCTATCTATCCAAACACTTGTTGAGCGTTGATTTGGGGTTGCCCCCCAGGCCAAGAAAATTGATTGCTACAATATTTCTAAAATGACGATGATCCATGTTGACAAAATGTTCAGGAATCTTTGGAATCCATTAGATATAGAAGATTTCATATTGTAGGTTTCAACTCTAGCCACTTCCGCCAGATTACTCGGAGGCGGTAGGGCAAAAGTACCCATTAAGGCAGGGTCTTTTAGGAGATGTACTCCAATATTTTGAAGTGAATGATTGCTTCCATGCATCATTGGAATGCTTCCCGTAACTTGTGTACTGCCGGGGAGGAAAGTTTGTTGGTCGACGACTGTAATTCCTCCTTGAAAGGGAAATGCAATCTTCCTGAAGTAGGTTGACACAACTGCGGCCATGGCATAAATCCATGGTCTTCCTAGCAGGATGTTGTAATCAAGATTCCCATCGATGACTTCAACATCTTTTTCTACTTTTTTTCCCCCTAGTTCAACTTTCATGTTATTTAGGATAACATATGGGGTATATGTCCTTCCGTCGAATGCTTTTAATGTCGTCGAAGATCACGACAAGGTTGGAGATCCTAAAGCTTTCCAGCAACTCATCGACATAATACATGTAGATGCCCCCTCATCAATAATTGTTCGGTGAACAATTTTGTTGAGGGCTTTCACTTGAATAAGGAAAGCTAGTTGAGCTGGTAACTGAGGATCGTATCCTTTGTGGTCAAAGGATACAAGATTGGAATCCTTAGGATCAACCCCACCAATGGATGATAACAAAGCCTGCCTTTGGGATGGACAATTTTGTAGTACTTCAAGAGTCGACATAGCGGATGGCGATTGGGCCAAATCTTCCACTATGTTATAATGTTGTGCCGCTCTGGCGCGAGGATTAAATGTCGACTTGTGTACTACTCCCTTTGGCGGTTTTATTGTTAATTCAAGAATGATGGGTGGTACAACTTCTGTCGAAGTTGTTGTCGAACTACTTGGTTGATCTTTACCTTTGTCGTTCGACAGCTGCGGATTCCCGTAATCTTTGTTCCTTGTCGAAATCAAAGCATCATTTTGTTGCTTGGAAATCGATAACATTAGCACTTGCGACGAGGAAGCATTTCCACTATCAACCAGATTTGTGCCTGGATTTGGAAACGGATCAGTTAACACAGCTGAGGTTTTCGAACTTTTAAAGAATTTCTTAAGCTCAGCTCTGTATGGACAATCGGTTGTCCAATGATCCTCATCACATATAAAACATGGACTTTTTGGTTTCCTATTTCCAAGAGGGTTTGAAGAAGTTTTTTCAGGAGATGATTCATCCTGTTTCTTCTTCTTCCCTTTGCTTTGCTTCTTCTTGCTTCCTGGTTGTTTGGTTTCTTTGCCTTTATCTGCTGATACGACATTTACTTCCGAAGCAAGAATTTCGTCTTTTGCATTTTGATCTGAAATCTTACGGGCTTTCTTTGACGAAGCCTTTGTCGATTTCACGTTTGTCGTGCCAATCACACCATCGCCGGCATGAGAGTCATTATTTGATTTAGGAGGAGGAGGAATTGAGAATTCCGGTCTAGGGCCATCAGGTATTTTGTCGTAGAGAGTGCCAGACTGAGTATAGACCAAGTCTAGATATTGCGCACGAGTGATAATTTGCTCTTCCGTTACGACTCCCCCCTTCACCACATCTTCCGTTATGGTAGGAAGTAACGACTTGATAAACCATTCAGCTAATAGCTGATCGGGAACGTACGTTTTTACCATCCTACGACGACGTCGCCACTCATGTATATGATCAGATATGTGAGTGGCCGTTGTCTGTTTGAAGTTGGTTAAGATTTCGGTTCCCATTTCATACCTTATCGGTAATTGAAAATGGGTTAAGAAAGTCGTGGCTAAGGTGCTGAAATTGTCGAACGAAGCTCTAGATAATTCAATATACCATTTTTCCGCTGGACCTGTTAACGTCATCTGAAAAAGGCGAAGCCTTATCGAATCATCGTTTAGGGTGTTTGATGAACACCACAGATGAAATGTCATCACGTGATTCGATGGGTCTTCACCTGGATTTCCATTAAATTTAGGAATGTCCGATGGAAGTTTGTGAGGAATCGCTGGCCACCAAGGGGCATAAGCAATTGGATCGTTTGTTAACCGGTGTAAATCGGGTAACTCTAAAGTTGCCACGAATGGTAACTGTTGATTCATGTTAGGTGAAGCATACCCAGGGTACGATGGAATTTCCTGAGCAGTTGGCCTTTGCATACCAGCATAATGTAATTGATGCTGGTATGACTGATATGGTTGGTGGACTTGACCACTGTAAATTGGTTGGTTTTGACTGTTTGAATGTACGATTGTCCACTATTCGCAAAGATCTGCTGCTCAGAACCTTGGTACACTTGTTGGAATTGTGGTTGTTGGTATTGCACTAGCCACGGTTGTGAAGCCATGTTCTGTTGCGCTATACTAACCGACGGACCAAGATGTGGGGTAATTGTACCCGTTTGGACCTGTGTCGCCCCACCAGTTGGCGATTGTGGTTGAGTCACAGGGTCAAGGGGTTGTTGCATTACAACCTGAGAAATCTGAGGTTGACATACAACAGGCATCGATTAAACTTGTGACACTGTTATAATAGCTGGTGTTGTCGGGATATTCGACATAGGTACACTTTGTTGCATAGAATACACAACTCTTGGTTGTTGGGGTAGTATAGGTACCCAACCACTTGTCGTAACTCCAGTATAACCTGAATACTGATGAGAACTCCCGTATGGATATCCTCCCAGAGGGGGTAATGAAAGGGCATACTGCCCCCCATACGGTGGTAATCCGGAACTCAATGGGATTGTTTGCCCTTGGGGACTGGATGGCCCTAATTGACCTCCAAATGGATCAATTTGTCGAGTCTCAACATAAGAGTTGCCGGATATTATTCCGTAAGAACAAACAGGAACGGACCACACTGTCGAAATAGTCCCTAGATGGACTCCTTCTAGCGGTTGCGAGCTAGTCGGGACAGATGGTCCACCGGCAAACATTGTCGGAGTGACGGCAGGGAGTTCTGCTGTCGCTGTGTCATTTGACACAGTCCTAGATGTTGACAGTTGTTCAGACATTTTGAGTCTATCCAATAGATTTCCTAGCGATTCTACAGGAACTTCCACCGGTGACAGACTAACTTTTGATGTCGAAGGAAATAGAGTGACCCCGACTCCAAAATGTGTTGGAGTACTTGCTTGCGGATCTTCTACAATTTCCTCTATCGCAATCAAACCAGGTGGAAGGGGAAGACCGTCAGGTCCGTAAAATATTTCTGGTGTCGAAGAAGGGGTTGAATCGACAGCGACAGATGGTTGAGGAGCAAGACTCTCTGAACCGGTTGCAGATGGAACTGGTTCAATAACGCAAGTATTTGCTCTCAGACTAGGATCAGTATCACTGTCCCTCTGTGGCTGTTGAACTTCTTCTATAGAGGCAGGGTTTCCAGAAATGTTTGGAGTAACCGGAATCTCAGATGTTGTTGGAACACTTGTTCTAACTTTGATAGGAGATTTTGAACCAGTTAAACGAGTTCGCTTTGTCCGTACTGTTTTCGATTCCGAAGACAAAGATGGTTGACTCGTAAGCCTCTGTGAATGACGGGGTTTCAATTGACTTTCTTCCATGATTGCGGATTACTCGATCAAACAAAATACAAAAGGGGAAAATGTTTTTCCGAATTAAATGATTTTTTTATACGCTTTAGACACAACTTGCTTTTTCACTTTTAAAGATTCGAGAAAAAGCTAAAGATGACTCTAGTCTCCTTCGATGTTTTAACGAGCCCGAAGTGACAAATGCTCGGATGGACTTTTCCTGTTATAGAGTCTGAAAAAGGCCAAAAGGAACTGCTCTGGAGTTCTAGGCAGAGGGTGTGCCAAACTTTTCACAAAACCGCATAATACTTTTTAGGGTACGGGCGGTCGATCTGTCTGAATGCTGTGTTCAGTGCATTGCAATCAGTAGGGCAGCCGACACGACTTCCTATGGATAAAGGTTATATTCCTATAGGGGTCTCCCAAAATATACGCAATGGTACGTGGGAGCACAATCCGTACTAGTACTAATCGTCCCTCAGGAGGAATCACCCAACCATCAGTGAGGCGACCAGTGACCAGGTTTTATGACGCCGGAACACGTCTGTTACACTAAAAAACGTCACCATGACTATTTGCAGTTTGTATGGCTCCATCAACTGTCATACTATCCTCCTTGGTAAGTCTCATGCCTCTGCTTTCCATGTCAAACTCAAAGAAAGAGAGAAAAGTCATTTAAAGTAAAGTTATCTCTGGTACGCAGTTTCTCTCAGCCTTACCTGCGGGTACGCAATCCAAGTTCACAATACCTGCGTACTTTTAAGCTCTGTCTGTAAAGCAATGGGTGCGTACTCCTGTAAAGGTCAATAAGCGCAAGTTTCACTCCAAAAAAGTTACTTGTGGTTATTTCTAGATCATTCTAGAAGCTTGTTTGACGTGTATGGAGCGCCTCCAGATGGTTCATGTATCCCTATAGAAGAGGAACTTATCCCATCAAGAGGGGAGCTAACCCACCCAAAGAGGGGCTTATCCCATTGATGGTGGACCTGATTAAATTCCTCTACAGCACTATAAATACATGCATTGGACCAGAGGGAGGGGAGGTTCAAAGCTGAAAATTCCTAAGGGTAGATGCTGCTGAGATTAGGACTTCCTTGTAGAAGCTTGTGAGGAGAGATTGTCATCCTTTCTTGTTTCATTTGGAAGTGGGTGAGCTGATCAAAGTAAAGGAAAACTCTTGCTGGACCCTCGGAGGAACTTGCAGAACACCAAGGCTCAGGTTGTAATGGTTTCTTTTGTTTCCTATTAATACAAATAAGTCCATTCTTCTCAACAATTTGTTATTTATGGGTTGTTTCATATACTCCTTGGTCTGTATGTTAAATATGTTTTGTTTTATGAGATATTCAGGTGCTATTTAATTGTTTGATTGTTAGTGAATGCAGGTTTTGAAGAGAAGGAGGATCTCATCCGGATCGACGAGGCTGGACTACTACAACAGCGTTGGGTTACAGGTAGGATCTAAACACTTGATTTCTTATATGATAAATGCATATTTAGAGAAGGATTGCTCTTAATTATCTTGTTTGTCACTAGAAAGCCTTAAGCTTCTAGGGAGGTTGGTTGTGTCCGCACTATCGACTCTTTCTGCATGAAAAAATGGCGACTCCGCTGGGGAACCTCCATTGATGTGAATGTTTTTTCCTTTGTCTGAAACTTTGATCTGAGAAAAATCTTTTTCTTTCTGGTTTTTGGTTGTCTGACTATGTGTTTGGGTGGGCTAGCTTAAGGTTAAATTAGTTTTTAGTTTTTCTTAGTTTTGCTAGAAGTATGCAGCCTCTGAGTTCAGCACAGTGCGTACTTGTATGCACTACGACTGTGTGCACAGAGTGTACCCGCACCTGTGTAAACAGGTTGCCTGCGTACCCTGTCAAAATTGAGAAAATTTCAATTTTCTCCTTTTTGCCTCTTAGATTTTGCTTTTAATTTTTTTTTTCCACCCAGATCCACTGGTTACCTACCAGAGATCTTCATCTGAACTTGTTTCGCCAGTGTCAAGTGTTTTAGTGGAATTCATAGAGATTTTGCCTTAGGGTTTGATTTTTAACCGGTCCTGTAGTGACTTTGGCATTAGAGGTTGTCAAACTTTGGATCTCCCTGGTTTTGTTCAACCCTCGTAGGAGTCGGGCCTGCCGTAGAATTCACCCTTGTGAGAGACCTACCTTTGTGTCTTCTCTTTGCAAATCTCGAAAAAGTTTGTTGATTGAACTTTGAATTTTATTTTTGAGAAAAGAACAAAAGATTTTGATTTTTGTTTTTGACTGGTTTTTGGTTCTGCATTAACTAGTCCTTAGTTGCATTTTGACTAAGTAAAACACCCAGGAATCATCTTTAGTAGGCTTTTGCCTCATTAGGTTTGCTTGTTAGGTGAATTTCGTTTGATTTGCTTTTAAGTAGCTTTGATTTAATTGTCATAGATTTGTAAAAGTTTGTTTTTTGATTTTTAAATGCTTTGTTAAGTAGGAAAAAATACAAACATCTCCTTTGAAAGAGAAGTTTTCTTAGTGGCATTTGAGTCTTTGAATGAAAAGGGAATTTTCGCAACATAATTAGTGGTCATGAGTTGCATGTTTTGGAAAAGATAAAGAGATTGTTTCCTTGATTGTCTGTTAAGAAAGTTTCTTTTATCAATTTTGCATTTTCAACTCTCTTAGCTAGGGAATTCATTGAAAAGAAAAGTAGCATAAATCATCCTAAGTGCATCTTTGTAGTGGTTTGAGTCGAGTCTACACACCATCAGTTTCATCTCCGCTACCTTTTGTCTTAAAGAAAAGCCATAAAAATTAACGCTTAAAGTAAAAACAACTTAGTAACTTTTTATTTACTAGGGCTCTGAAACACCAATATAGATCAGGCTAGTGTCTTGGAGTAGGAGAGTAATTAACTCTCCAAGACAGCAAAACCAAACAAGTAGCTTATCTTGTGGTAGGATAAATCCAACTGTTGCATTTATACTCTGGGAAAGCTCCTCTTAAAGGAGAAGCACGAGCTCGTGTCCGAACCAGTGAGGGAATCAATCCTCCCTCATTGGGAACGACGCCAGACACGCACGTATTACAAACGGTAAACCTCGGATTAACCATTGTCGAGGAGCCAGGGGTCATTTGTTGGTAAACCTTGGATTATTGTCAAGGATCCGGCAAGGGGATTGAGCTTGATACTCTGCCCTTGTGTGCTGTCGGAGTGTAGACTATTCCCCCAGGTGTATTTGTTCCTGTTGGTAACCTTAGTGACCATTATCTTTAGGATTCTACCCGAGGTGACGATGGAGGGAAGATCCCACTGTACCTGGAGCAGACGTCGGCTAGACTCACTTGGATTTTCCGGGGGGTTCACTTCACTCGAGACGGTTAAAGTGGAGGAACTTGTGCCGGTCTATTCATTAAGCAGGTTGCTGGGGTAACTGTTCTACCCACCACTTCTGTACTGAATTCGGTGATGTTGGGCTTCATCACCAACTAGTGTTTTCAGTCCGTAAGGCTACTGTTTGTGCATGGTTTGACGCCCTAGATTCTTTAGGCGTGTGATTCAAATTTGTTTGGTTCTTTAGAGACTTTAGGTCGTTTGTTTTGAGATTTTTACTTTGTTTGCGTGTGCGGTAGTTAAAAGTTTTTAACTATGGTGGAATTACCGAGACAGTCCCATAGACTTTGGGGCCAGTCTCCTGAGATTGTTTCTGTGGCCGAATTGTTGAGGAAATCCCGTAGAATTCGGGGTGAACCTTCTCAAGACGTCCCGGGTCATTACGAAGGTTTGAAAGTCCTTGTAACTCCTCCTAGTGGAAGTAAAGTAGGTTCACCTGAAGAAGGAGAATCTTCGTTGGTAGTCCATCCAGATTACCAAAGTCTAGAAACAGGTTATAATCCTGAAGTTGTTACAGTTTCTGAGCTTGCTGGTAGTTTTTCATCTACTAGTGATATAGGCGAAGAACCTGAAATATCTGAACCTGTTATTCCAACCTCTAGTGTTCCTGATTCACCTAGGGTAGAAAGAGTCATAATCGAAAATCTTCCTTCTGGTTTGATAGCTATTGAAGAACTTTCTCCAGAAGAAGAAGTAGGCCCTATTCTTGAAAATCAACCTACTCTTGATCTAAGAGAGCGTGAATCTATCTTTTACAGTCCACCTAGAAGTACTACTTGGTACCTTTCGTTAACTAATTACTTAGACAACTCAGGCATAGGTTTTTCTCCACCTCGTACTCCTTATCCACCCGGAGGTATTTATACTCCTGTAAATATGTCTAGTCATTCGTCCGTGTTTACTCAACCCCCTGAATCTTTCTTGTATGGTGGTCCTTCTGTTCCTACTGGGTATCAATCACTTTCTGGTACCTTTGCAGGAGCATCTCCTCAACCCATTAGACATGGGTCATTAGCTGGAAACAATGGCAATAAACCATTGGGTGTAGGAGACATTTATATGATGTCAGGTTCAATTCCCGGTTCTCAAGCTCAAGGTGGTCAATTACCGCCTGGGGGGCAGCCTCAATTAGCGCCTGGGGGGCAACCTCAAGGTACATAACTTGCGTCTGGGGGGTAGCCTCAAGGACAGTATGTACCCATGGTACAGTACATTCCTCAAGGTCAACCCCAACCTCAATATGTACCCCAGGGTCAAACTCAGTACCAATATATGCCTCAAGGTCAACCCCAGTATCAGTACTTACCCCAAGGGTATCTACCCCAAGGTCAGTACTCGATTCAAGGTTATCAACCACCTCAAGGTCAATCTTACGTTCAAGGTATGGGAAATGTACCTATCAATTATCAATCCTACCCTCAATCTGGTTATGGATCTCAATATCCTCAACCTGTCATGGGTCAATACCCTGGAATAAATGTAGTGTGGGATCCATCGCAAGTTCAACAAGTGTTGCAGCCCAGCGTACAGTTGTCAACTCAAACTGGACAACCTGTGGTTTCTGGTCCACCCCAGCAACCAGTTCAGTCCAGTGTTCAAACTTCTGTACCTTCGATAGTTACTCAGTCGCCAATTGCACCTAGTACTCCATCTCAAACGACTGATGCAACTACCGCAACATCTGTTCCTTCCCCCACACCTACTTCCAGAGTATCGACAGCTCCGGTTTCTACTATCACTGCCACTACTCCGCAGACATCTTTACCATTGTCTGGGTCTACGATTCAAACTACGGTCCAGATGCCTGTGGGGCAGCTAGGTTTAAGTACGGTTGTTACTTCTCAACCACAATTTGTTTATCAACCGTATCAGGGACAGTACCAATACGGGCCTGCTGTCCAACAACCGGTTTACCAGTATCAACCGTATCCTGGGTACACTTATCAACAACCAAAACAACCCCAGTACGGTCTGGTCAATCCTGGTTTTCCGGGAGGATACAATATCCTGAATGCGATTCCTGTTCCAAGTTATCCTGGATATCCTCGTCCTGGGACTGGTCTTGTGACCCAGAGTTTTAGGGATCCTAACCGGCAATTGTCATTTATCGCAACTTTGGATTTACCAGACTTGACGCGCCTAACGAATGATCCAATAAATTATCTTCCGTTCTGGCCGCCAATGCCAAGTAAGTTGCCCAGTGACATACCCAAGTTCGAAGGTAAGTCTGGAGAGGATCCATCAAATCACGTGATGACTTACCACCTCTGGTGTGCTTCAAATTCTATCTCGGATGATTCGATCCGTTTACGTCTTTTTCAGCGTACGCTCATTGGTCTCGCGGCCAAGTGGTACATTGAGTTACCACGGGCTTCTTTTTATAACTTTAGTCAGTTAGCTACCTCGTTCTTAACACATTTTCAATTGCCGGTCAGATATGATAATGGCACCGAGTTATTAACTTCATTAAAACAGTCCACGTCCACTTATATTTCTGACCATATTCATGAATGGCGACGTCGAAGACGTTTAGGGAACGTTTTTATCCCGGACCAAATATTAGCTGAATGGTTTGTTAAATCATTATTACTGAAGACGTAGCTAAGGCTGGAGTAGTTACTGAAGAGCAAGTCATTGCTCAAGCGCAGTACCTTGACTTAGTTTATACTCAGTCAGGTACGTTACACGAAAGGATCCCAGATCTTCCAAAGTCGAATCAAATCGCTGCTGCTCCTTCGGGATCTCATGCTGCTGATGGCATGATTGGTACGGTGAATACTAAAAGCAAGAAGAAGTATTCAAATAATTCTTCGCCCATTATCACCTTACCCGACTCCCCGACAGGAGAATCTTCTCCTGAAATTTCCGCTGATATTCACGCTGTAGATTCATCTACGGCCAAATCTAAAAACGGTGGGAAAAAGAAAGGTAAGAAGAAGGATAAAGCAGACAAGGCTCCAAAGGAGAAAAAAGAAAAATCGGAAACCAATGACGAAAAGCGCAAACCTCGATATCCTTGTCTTATTTGTGAAGAGAGTCATTTTACAAGAGATTGCCCTCATCGGGCCGAGGTTGTGAAAATCGTCAAGGGTTCCCAAACTCCTGCTGTTTTGAAAGATCCATTTCCAAAGCAGGAGAGTAAGATGATAGGTTCTTCCTCGAGTGCCAGTGAAGAACCCATATTGATGATGTCTCATGTACGGATTGCGACTTGATCACACGATTATGGTAGTAAAAGTCCTTTTGATGGATCGAAAGAAGCAGAATCTTCTCAATCAAATCCATCAACCTCAGCTCCCGGTTCCGATCCACTACAGATCGAGAAACCTAACCCTGACTTAGTAATCAAACCGCCCGCCAAGGGTGTACTTCGAAGGTCTGCTTTCAATCCACATGCGAGAGCGGCCCAGAATTACAACATTGTTGAGGATTTAGTTGTTTCACCCTCGGCAATGTCGGCTTTAGAAGTGCTACAATCATGCCCAGCACAACGAAAATAACTTTTGTCGGCTATAGGAGCTGTTGACGTTCAGGACCCGAATCTGATAATCTTTGATCTAGAAAATAGTACACCACGTCTCCCTCATCAGATGGCTTTCCAGATTCCAGTGATAGTAAAAAACAGGCCTATTCATCGGACTGTAATTGATGAAGGAGCTTCCACGTGTATTATGTCGATTCAGTGTTGGAGATCACTTGGTTCTCCTTCGCTGAAGTAATCCCCGACAATACTTAAGGCCTTTGATGGTCGTGGGTTCCATCCGTTTGGCATTCTACAGTATTTGCCTATAGGGGTTGAAGGAAAAATCGTTAGTCTGGATGTGGAGGTGGTTGATGCCCCTCTAGACTACAACCTTCTCTTGGGTCGAAGTTGGTCTTACGCTATGACAGCGGTCGTTTCATCGGTCTTCAGAGTTATAAAGTTTCCACATAATGGCAAGATCGTGACAATAGACCAGATGGCTTTCTTTTCATCCGACCCAACCTCTTCAGAGAGCATCTAGCATGTTGGTAAAACGACTATCCCTTATAAGGATGTTGGCGTAGGATTAGTTAAAGATTCTGGTTTACTGGGAACTTTTCCTTTTCCTCCGATCAACGCAGACCCTTCATTCGCATTCATTCATATGATTACATCAGATACTATTATTTACGATGATCCATGGATTGTCCCATCTGAATCTGAGATAGACTCATTCGGTGATGCGATGCCTTTGAGTCCATATGAGATTGCTTATGAGGTCGTGCAATCTTTTACCGACCCTCGTTCAACCCAAATCGACCAAATCTATATGGTCGGTGAGGAATCACTTTTCACATCAACCTCAGAACGGATAGCGTTTCCCGAAGTCGTGTCATCTGACGAACAACTTCGCGAAATCCTAAGTGTAGACGATCTACCATGGGAAGATCTCCATCATAGATCTTCGTTTTTACCTGAGAGTGATGGCTTTGAAAATGATTTTTCATCAATCTTTACGGCTGAATATGTCAAGGACACTCAGAATCCCATGAAACATCCTGACTCAGAGTTGAATTTGGGAAACATTTCCCAAACTATTGCCATTGACATTTCAGTCAAAACTGGAATTGTTGAGAACATTCATATAGGTGCCTCATGTACAGATGACGAGATTCAAACATACAAGCACCTATTTCAAGAATTTCATGACGTGTTTGCCTGGTCCTATGAGGAAATGCCAGGAATTGATCCCTCCATTGTTGTTCATGAGATCAAGACTTACCCGGATGCTAAACCCGTTCGGCAACGTCTGTGTCAGATACACCCTAGGAAAGCGGCTGCAATTAAAGCAGAAGTTGAGAAGCTGTTGAAGGCAGGTTTCATTTATCTGATCCCGTTAACGGATTGGGTATCGAATATTGTTCCAGTTAACAAGAAGTAAGGAACAATAAGAATATGCATCGACTATAGGGATATTAATCGTGCTTGTCCAAAAGACAACTATCCCATGCCCTATATCGATTAAATAATTGATGATTGTGCCGGCAGTGAAATATTTTCCTTTATGGACGGTTTTTCCAGTTACAATCAAATCAATATTCTACCTACCGATCAACCAAAAACGGCTTTCATTTGTCCTTGGGGGACATTTGCTTATTGCAAATTACATTTTGGGCTTAAGAATGCCAGAGCCACTTTTCAAAGGGCAATGTCTTACGCGTTTCACGACATCAAACACATTGTGCAACCGTACTTCAATGATTTGCCTGCTCATTCCTTACATCGAACTCATCACCTTGTCCATTTACGAGCAATTTTCATGAGGTGTAGGCATTATCATATACGTTTGAACCCACATAAATGTGTCTTTTGTATAGAAGTGGGACGATTGCTAGGATTTGTAGTTTCAAAATCCGGCATTCGCGTCGATCCCTCGAAGGTCGAAGCTATCATCAAATTGCCTCCCCCTTCGAGTCTTCGCCAACTCCAAAGTTTGCAAGGGAAAGCAAATTTTCTACGCCGATTCATTCCTAACTACGCCGAGGTTACAAAAGGTTTCACCCGGTTGTTGAAACAGAATGCTCAATTCGCTTGGGATGAAATAGCTCAGCAATCTTTTGATGCACTTAAACACACGTTGACCCATGCACCGTTGTTGCATCCTCCCAACTACAACCAAGACTACTTTTTGTACCTCACTGCCTCTCATTCCACGATTGGGATGGTATTAGTCCAGGAAGAAGAATTCGCCACGGAACATGTGATATATTATCTTAGTAGGATGTTAAATCCCACTGAGCTAAAATATTCGCATGTGGAGAAATTGGCCCTGGCAGCCGTTCAGGCTGTCCAACGTTTTCATCATTACATTCTTCTCCGTAAAACTACAGTCATTTCGGATTGCAACCCTATGATCTACATTTTGACTAAACAATTGCTAGGGGGCAAGTACTCTAAATGGATCGTTATCCTGCAAGAGTTCGACTTAGAGTTTGAAAAATCTAAGTCTAAGAAATCTTTAGTCTTTGCAGAGTTGATGTGTGACTTCCCGCGTGATGACACGGAAACTGTGGCAGAGGAACCCATTGCGGATGAATCTTTGTTTCTCATAAGCACTTTAGATCCGTGGTACGGGGATATAATCATCTATCTCCAAACCCAATCCTTTCGGCCCGAAGCTTCTAAGACAGAACGTCTGAAAATTCGATTCCAGTCCCAGCAGTATAAAATTATTGGAGATACTCTTTATCGCCGTGGGGCGGACTTGGTTTTCCAACGTTGCTTAACTCACAAAGAGGCAGAAATGGTTTTGAATGACTGTCACTCTGGGGCGTGTGGCGGTCATATGTCTGGGTATGCCACATCTCAGAAAGTGTTGCGTGCTGGCTATTTCTGGCCGTCCATGTTTAAAGATTGTATCATTGCGGTCTAAAAATGCCACAACTGTCAAGTGTTTGATCGCAAGATGCGCGCACCACCAGCTCCTCTCCACCCTATAATTGCCGTAAATCCTTTTGCTAAATGGGGTATCGACTTTATTACATGTAACCCTCACTCGGCCGGGGGGCATGCGTATATCATCCTTGCGGTTGATTATTTTACTAAGTGGGCCGAGGCGATGCCTACATTCGAGGCACACGGCAAGACAGCTACGATTTTCGTATTGAATCACATTATTGCTAGGTTGGGTGTCCCAAAAGCGATAATCACTAACCATGGGCGCCATTTTCGAAACATTATGATGACAGAACTTACAGGCCAGCTTGGTTTGCGCCACGATAGCTCAACTCCTTATTATCCACAAGCCAACGGTCTGGTTGAGTCCATCAACAAATTTTTGGTCATCATGATCCGACGAATCATTGGCATTCATCGGTCGAATTGGCATTACATGTTATTTTCCGCGCTTTGGGCATATCGAACTTCGGTGAAAACATCAACAGGGTTCACTCCTTTCCAACTAGTTTATGGTTTGGAAGCCGTGCTGCCCATTGAATGCCAAATCCCATCACTTCAAATGGCTGTCGAATTACTTCCAGCTACTTCCGAAGAGGAGAAGTGTTTATTATACTTAGCTCAATTAGATGAGACTCGACGTGATGCTGCACTGGCAATCGAGACTCATGCAAAACGAATGAAAGCTCAGTATGATCGAAATGTGACCCCTCGAAATTTTTCGGAAGGAGACCTAGTTCTATTGTATGATCAAGCTAACGATAAATTGGGTGCTAGAAAATTCGTTCCTATGTGGCATGGACCCTACATTGTTAAGAGAAAGCTAGCAAAAGGGGCCTATGAGCTGGTTGACTTTGATGGGGACTCTTTGGGTAAACCCAAAAATGGACTTTACCTAAAGAGGTACTATGCTTAAATGGTGGGTGTGAAGATTTTTTTTTTTGTTAGGATAGTTAGGTTAATTTTCTCTTTCTAGCTAGTGTGTTTGTTAGAATAGACAGTGTGCTTAGTTTAGAAAGTGTGTTTTTCGTCGTTATTCTGCTTATCTTGGTTTTACCTTTGATGTTTGCAGATGTCGATGCCTCCCCAAACGTACATTGGATTTGCTGATGGTGCTTGTCGTAGTACACGGAATATCTCTTCCGCAACTTGGGTTATCTATTCGCCCTCTGACGAGTTAGTTTCTATGCATGGGGTGAGCCTCGGTCAAACAACAAACAACATTACAAAATACAGTGTAGTGATTGAGTTGTTATCTGAATCTATTTCATTTGGGATTCGGAGTTTGATAGTGAGGTTAGATTCTGAACTCTTTGTATTACAGCTTAATATAGTTTATGCCATTAGAAACCCAGTGTTATTAAGGTTATTTTTTAGAGTGCGTCTTTTGGAACGTGAATTTGATTACATTGAATATCAACATATTCCAAGGTCTTTTAATACATTAGCAGATGCAATTTCTTCTCGAATGTTAGACAGACATTTGCGATAATAATACATGTAAATTTAAAAACATTAACATTTAATCACACATGTTTAACAAGATAAGATGGTAATAATGATATATATAGATAGGAGTGTGTCAAAATATACATTGTCTTCGATCATAGGTTGAAAAACACCTTATGATTGGCAAAAATGATAAGTAAAAAAAACCAAAAATGTCATATGTGTCTACAAAAAGTGACTAGCCAATCACTGGTGGTGCTCTCTATACGAGACCACTGCCCACGCTACCCTACACAGGAACCTCCTGAAAGGTCCTGGAACTGCGACCACATAGCGCTGAAGTCGGATAGGAATATCGTCTATAGTCGTCTCTGGTATGTCCGTCGTGAGACGCTCTAGGTCCTGTTCCAGCTCGGCTAAGGTCTCTGCGGCCGCATCATGTGGGGTCGGTGCTAGTGCAACTGGTACTCTTCTCTCGAATGGCCGGAGATTGGCCGGACACTGTGGACCTACATCTGCATTTTGAAAATTGTCACTGTCAGTTTTGAGACGATATAAAAACAAATAAAAAGTAAATAATTTAAAAAACTTGTGGAAAATGAAATACCTCTATCGTTCCATTGTTCTCCCTGTGGAAGAACCATGTCCGGATCACCGCGAAAATCTACTCCGGCATAAGGAAAGTCCTGAATCGCAAAGACCTGGTTCTCCAACCAGTGAAAGTAACCCGCAGGAAATCGAACAACTCCCGCTCCCTCATCAGGATGCTGGCCATCACTGTAACCCATTGTATCAACTTGGGCTCCCGAGGTGGCCCAACTGCAACAGTGAGATGCTGAGGGATAAGCATCGGAACTCTCTTTAGGGCAAAGCTCACAACTAAAGGCCCATATCCAAAGGTCTTTAATTTCCCGTTCTTTGCCCTAGTTAGTTGGCCCTTCATGTTGGCCAACACAGCATCGCACCAGTTGAAAATGGTGCCTCGGTAGCAATCTATCACCATCCGCATTTGGGACCCGGTGGCAATGTGCAAGGCGGTTGCGCTGCAGAGTCTGGTAACTGTAAAGGCAATTACCACAAGTTTGGGCAGGGATATATATTTGATTTCTATCCCTTTCTCCTGGTTCTGATTGTTGCACCACTCTAGTCGGAGACTAGCAAGGGATTGGCCACCCGGCCTAGTCCCGAACAGAGATAGTTGCTCCCCCCTATTAGGCAAACCAATGAGAAATTATATGTCAGAGGGCTCTATCTCGAGCTGGTGCCCCCCGATGTAAAAGCATTGTTCCTGGACGTTCCACCTTTCAACCAACCACTCTAAGAATGGCACCTGGGCCCTCATGCCAGGTATGGCCCAGTACTTGTAAATACCGCATGATTTCAAAGCATCAATGGAGGGTTGATGATCTATTGCGGCCAAATCGACATCTTCGTGTTCTCTTTCGCGCCAATCAAGCATGGTGGGCAATCTACACACCAAAAAACATTGATTAGAAGTCATTAAATAAAATTTTGATGGTTAGTTTTTGAGTTTGGGGTTTGGAAAACCGCTTTGCTCGGAGTACGCACCCAGCGTTTAGAAAACAGAGCGTGGGTACGCAGCTGTTCTGAAGGTGGGCTACGTACTCCGACCTTTTTCCCATATACAAAAAAGTCGGGGTACGTAGGTCACCCATGGGGCACTTGCGTACCCCGAAGAGCGCATCCTAAAACCCCAAACCCTATAAAAAATCAAACTAAAACTTCAAATGAAATTCTAAATGGATGAAATTGAAGAGGAGGATGTTGTGAAATACCTAAAAGAGACGGCGCTCGATTTCGACGGTCGAATTCTCCGCAAAGTCCACGGGAAGTTTCTTGTCAAAAGCCCTTTTCTCTCCCTCAACAGTAAAATGGTAAAAATGACATGGTAAAAAGTCTTTTATAGGTTTTTTGGATAAATGAATGCTAGGTTTGTTTATTTTTCACCATAGAGAGATATTTTTCAATGTATTTTTGCCTATCTTAAACAGGTATGAGTAATGTGCTGTTTTTCTGTAGGACAAAAGGACTTTCAGAGAAAATTATCATTTTTCACGAACCAAAACATCAGAGTCATCTTTTAAGCCCTTTTCTGACTCCTAAAACATGAAAAGATTGCCGAGTGTTTCTTTTACACTCGTTAAAACGGAATTAAAAGACGGTCCCCTTATAGCCCTTTTCTGACCGTAAAAACAGGAAAAGGTTGTCGGGTTTTTGTTGTTTCAAACTCGATACTGGAAATAAAATGACGTGTCCTTGATCGCTTTTTACTTTTCAGGTCAGCGGCACTAATCATGAAAGTACTCCTTGGTCACAAGATCAAGCGGTTCTCTCAAGTATTATTTTATACTTTTTCGGGCTTGGGAGACACAAATTTACGAAAAAGTTCAACCCTGGAGTCTTCTTTAGTTTTTTCAGACTCTCTAAAATTGAAAAACGCCGAGTTTCTCCTATACTGGACTCATTAAAATTTCACAGTAAAGGACCTGTTCGATTACAAACAGGAACGAACCATTCCTTCTTAGGGTTCGAATCTAAACTAAGTTGGACTCATCCGAAGGATGAGCTTATAATCAAGCATATGTTATCCTCCTCAAGCTTGTAAAAAATAAAGAGGTACTTGCCAGAAATGGTGGGGGAAAAGAGAGAAGAATGAACCTATTTGTTATCCTTTGTCACAAAAGAACCTTATTACTACTCTTCAACACGACACTTTTCATTCACCTGGGTTGGGAAATCCCTTGTCTTAAAGTTGATTAAACCACTTTGAAAGTCTTCAACCGCTTCAGGGTATTAACTTTGGGTCAATCGTCGCCAAGCCATCCGTCGTGTCGTTCTATGTTCAAGAGGTCTCTGCAAATAAACCATTCATATGCAAAATATTTGTCATCCATTTTGACCATCCCTGAGTCAGTCCTTACAGCAGCATTTCTTCAACTTGAACTATGATTTCGTGTTGTGGGCTTGCCTGCAACGGGTCGCTTTCTATCGACATCAACACATTATCTAGAGAGATGACTTAGAAATCGTCAATACCTTGAAGTCTGCATGCATCAATGGCAGGTTTCTCGCCTTTGACGACAATTTACATCATTGACTTTCGATCGAAGGATTCCATGACGTGTTCGACATCGACTCATTCATTCACATCTCATGGACTGTACTGGGTACTTTGAGAACCATTGACATCACTGGTGGTCTCTCTCACACTTGTTAACGGTTTACATCATTGACTAGTAATCAAGTGGTTTCTACCATGTTCGACATCAACTCATTTATTCACATGGATAGTGTTACACAATAATTTGTCACTGTCTCCCTGTCAGTCTCCCTACTGTGCCATGAGCTCCATTTGATCATGCTCCTGCTCCCTAATCTGGCCAAATGAGCCACTTTGCCAAAGTTTATTTGATCAACGCGACTGTTATTAAAATAACCGCGCTGACTGGCGGCTGATAGTACAACTGATGCGCTGCAAGCGCGGAAGCACACGGGTTTTCTGCGCTGATCGAATTTCATGAGCCAGCGCAACACATATTTGTATTAAGTCGCGCTGACATAGCCTGTCCCGTTATCCAGATGCGCTGTCAGCGCTCCAGTCTAGTTATGCACCCGCGCTGATCCAGTTTGGGCGAATTTGTTCCAACAGCCAGCCTTCCAGATAACTCCAGACTTGGTTGTTGGCCTTGTGAGTACCGCCCTCCCTTCTATGGCATGTCTGTTCGTCATTTGAAACCACCTTCCTTGAAGATAAGCTCATCCTCCCACCATTCATGGAGACTCCTTCTCCTATTTAAACCTCTACCATTGCCATCAGCAGCTAGTTTGGATTGTGTGGAGTTTATAGTGCTCAGATTGCTGCTACTGTAGGTAGTTGGTGTGATAAGTGTGGAATTGCTAGATAGCTTAAGGGAGGTTGTGGAGTGTTGCTTGTGTGAGAGAGAGAGTTCTTGTCTTGGGAGATCTATCTCTAAGGGTGAATGCTTGAGATACTTGCTGGCTGGACCCTCTTGAGAAGGATATCGACGTCAGAACATTTGGTTGTACTCTTCTCTGTTATTGATTAATAATAGATGACTACCATTATGGTTCCATTCTCACTTGTCGCTGCAATGGTTAATGTGAATTACATCCTTTCTGACTGATGTATAATTGCTTTTATTAGATTTCACACCTGTGTTTGTCTTTCTCTTCGTGTGTGCAGGTGTCTATCCGCGGAGATCGTGGAGGATCGTGACCGGCCAGAGCGAAGGAGCGAGAGCAGCATCTCTTCATCAAACAATAGCGTTGGAATCCAAGTAGGTGTCCATTGCCTACCTTTTACTTGCAATTAGGAACTTGCATAGTAGCATTGACTGATTGTTGCTAGACCCGTTCTGGGCTAGTAGGGATCGCCTCTATCCGTAGAGGGGATTTACCTCTCCAACAGATAGAATCGTACCAATTTGGGAAGTAGAAATGAAGACCCTGGATCTAGTTTCCACCATCCAGGCTACGAGGAGTTTTGTATTCATTGTATAAGTAGACTAACTATAAACAGATGGCTGCGTCCATACTATGTCTACATGAGTCTATGATTATGATGTACTGCGAAATCGTTCCTGTATCAGAGCAGTAGTTAGATTGTTAGTTAAAGTTTTCAATCTGAGTATGGGAATGCCTACCTCAGCGATGATATCATCTTATATTTGTATTTTGTGTTGAATATTTGTAGGTTCTGACCAGGCTCTCCACAAGATAATCCTTGAAATGATAAAGTACTTCACCCTTCCTAGATGATTTGAAACCCTAAATCTACTTCAGGCTTCGCACTTTAGGGGGCAATCTGTTACACTAAAAAATGTCACCATGACTATTTGCAGTTTGTATGGCTCCATCAACTGTCATACTATCCTCCTTGGCAAGTCTCATGCCTCTGCTTTCCATGTCAAACTAAAAGAAAGAGAGAAAAGTCATTTAAAGTCAAGTTATCTCTGGTACGCAGTTTCTCTCAGCCTTACTTGCGGGTATGCAATCCAAGTTCACAATACCTGCGTACTTGTACGCTCTGTCTGTAAAGCAATGGGTGCGTACTCCTGTAAAGGTCAATAAGCACAAGTTTCACTCCAAAAAAGTTACTTTTGGTTATTTCTAGAGCATTCTAGAAGCTTTTTTGACGTGTATGGAGCGCCTCCAGATGGTTCATGTATCCCTATAGAAGAGGAACTTATCCCATCAAGAGGGGAGCTAACCCACCCAAAGAGGGGCTTATCCCATTGATGGTGGACCTGATTAACTTCCTCTACAGCACTATAAATACATGCATTGGACCAGAGGGAGGGGAGGTTCAAAGCTGAAAATTCCTAAGGGTAGATGCTACTGAGATTAGGACTTCCTTGTAGAAGCTTGTGAGGAGAGATTGTCATCCTTTCTTGTTTCATTTGGAAGTGGGTGAGCTGATCAAAGTAAAGGAAAACTCTTGCTGGACCCTGGGAGGAACTTGCACAACACCAAGGCTCAGGTTGTAATGGTTTCTTTTGTTTCCTATTAATACAACTAAGTCTATTCTTCTCAACAATTTGTTATTTATGGGTTGTTTCATATACTCCTTGGTCTATATGTTAAATATGTTTTGTTTTATGAGATATTCAGGTGCTATTTAATTGTTTTATTGTTAGTGAATGCAAGTTTCGAAGAGAAGGAAGAGCTCATCCGGATCGACGAGGCTAGACTACTAAAATAGCATTGGGTTACAGGTAGGATCTAAACACTTGATTTCTTGTATGATAAATGCATATTTAGAGAAGGATTGCTCTTAATTGTCTTGTTTGTCACTAGAAAGCCTTAAGCTTCTAGGGAGGTTGGTTGTGTCCGCACTATCGACTCTTTCCGCATGACAACGTCTCTAGCCTAGACCTCTATGTTGTGCGGTATGTTACAAAGCGTTGTTAAGTTCATTCAATTTATTTTAGGTTGATCTTTTTAGAAGTTTGCCTTTCTGAATCACCACGAGATGTATGATACAATTCCTAAATGCAATCTAAAGATGATAAGCAAGCTTTATATCTTTTCAACAATGAAAATCCTAGCTACAAGGGGAAAAGAAAGACACCATCTTTTCTCAAAGAGCATAGAGCACACAGTAATGCACTTTTTCCTAAATCAACATACAAACTGTCAAATGCAAATGCAAATATGCATGTATTTGTTTTCTCTTTCTTAATATTGATGCCTAAAAAGAAAGTTGTTATATAAATTTGAATTCGATTTCAAGTGAAAACACAAACAAGTTCCTTTTTCGAAATCAAAAAGACGATTACGACACTTTATGATTTACTTGTTTCGACACTTTGAAATGAATAAATTCAAACCAAAAGACAGAAATAAAAGCTAAATCAACTGTGAACAGCAAACAAACTCACTCCTAAGATCAAAACGACACTTACGACAGGTCTAGATCTAGGGGCGACAGTATGACTAGTTTACTTCTGTAATGGGAAACTGCAAATGATGTAACAAATACACAAAGAACAAATACAGTTTCTTTATATAACCGAGGCGGAATTGAGGCAAAGAAAAGGGGTTTCAGATAGGTACACTGACTGATAACAAGCTGCAAAAACAGAGATGAAAACTGAGCAAAAGGAAGCAGGGAACCACAGCTGCACAAGGCAAAGACTGATCAGCGCACCCTTAACACAGAGGTTTTTACATTCAACGCAAGTAGCCTTCATGGGACTTGCGTTGGAATGCGGAACCTCTTCACAGAGTCTGCGCTCAAACATAAACAAGAGTAGTTTCTGGGTTCTGGGTTACGATTTGCAAGTTTTTCTACAGTTTTTGGCCAGATAAAAGCTATCAATTAGGTACAATTAGGAGGATGATTTATAGGAGGACTAAGATCTATCACAAAGGGATGTTAGAGCACTTGTGGATCAGCTTCTTAGATCATAAACAGTCCCAGTGAGAGGGCTAGAGTATCTTATCTCTACTTTTCATTTGTAAATAGCAAATGCAGTTCGATTCGGCACTCTTGAGTCTACGAAATGAATAGCAATAGAAACACAAGTAAACTAACAAGATACTCTCCCCACCGGAGTCGCCAATTTGTTGTTGGGAAATGTATCCAATACGGAATGCCCCTATCCCACTCTAAGAGGTGATAGTGCCTTAGCAACAAACAAGGAAAGCTATCTGAGTATTCTTCTTTATGAGATTCAAATAGAGAAAGAAGGATCTAACTAACCGATGTCTTCCGCTAGTTGGTCGATCCAATCACTCTCTCTCTTTCGTTCGCTTCCCGCTGCCTTCTCTTTCACTGGTCCAGCTTCACACAGTTCCTGCAAGATCACAAGAGCAGAAGACTACACGAAAGATATAGATTCACATTCATAACTAGTTTAGGATCAGATATAAACTAAATATGCGAATACAACAAAACATCATTGAAATACAAGCATATAGGAGAAACTCAAGTAGCTTTATTGATATGATAAACAAGGTTGAAGAGGAGATACAACCAAGTGAGTCCCGATCCAGTATCTACCTCCCAGCAAAAGAATCCCTTCCTCTCCTCCAACAAAGCATAAATCACCCAATGTACTAATCTCAATCTCAAACCAACAACAATTCTCTGCAAATACAAAATTCCAGCCTCTTGAACCTCTAGGTGAGAGATCCATATATAGATGTGAGCAGAGAGGATGAGTCAGCTCATGTTTTGACTTGTGGCTTATCTCTGTCAGTTCTTGCTTCCACTTGGAGGTTGAGAACCTCTTACTCATCACTAGTCGAATTCATTGAGGCAAGTGTCATTGAGGAAGATTCTGGAAGCCTCCAGGGTCTTTCCACCTCGTTGAATGAACTTGCCATTTGTCATTTCCCGCTCAGCGCACCCTGGTAGTGCTTCTACCTGCGTTGCAGTGCAACTGGCCAGTGTAACTGTTGTGGGGAAAAGTATCCGACTCGGATGACCCTATCCCTACTCTAAGGGTGACAGTCCTTAGCAACAACTGAAAGTAAAGCTTTGATTATTTTCCTTTATGAAAGTACAGAGAAGGAAGAAAAGATTGACCAACCGGTGTCTTTCGCTTTTGTCGATCCTATCCTCTATCTTTGTCTCTTGTTCCCAGCTCCTTGCTCCCTTTGCCGGCCCAGCTACACAAAGATCCTGCACAAACAAGAGAAGGAAAACTACAAGAAACATGTACTCATAACTGATGCATGGATTAGAGTGAACCAGATATACAAGTAAATACAATACATCAATGCAATACAAGTATATAGGAGAACATTCAAAGCTTTATTGATAGAAGTAAAAGGGTTCTGAGAAGGTTACAACCATCAATGGCTCCAATCCAGCAGCACCTCCCCAGCAGCAAGAAATCTCCTCTTCACCTCTATAAAAGCAATCACCCAATAGCTCTAACTATAAACCAACAGCACTTCCTTGCTTTGCACAAAATTCCAGCCTCCTTAGACCTCATAGAAGAGCTCTATATATAGGATAGAAGAAGAGAGGATGAGTCAGCTTGAGACTGACATAAAGCTGCCTTGTGTCCTCTCCCTCTTCAGTTAATCTTCAGTTCTTGAGTCCACTTGGAGATCCTTGCTTACACATGGGGATCAAGTACCTCTTACTCATCACAGGGCGAATCTCTTGAACCAAGTGTCAGTTTGGAAGCTTCCTGGGCAATTGACACCTTGCAGAATGACTGTGCCACTTGGCCAATCTCGCCCAGCGCAGGTAGCCTTCATTAGATTTGACTTCCAGCGCAGGTACAAGGAGGAGCAGTTGCATTACAGCGCATATGCTCAGTGGAGCAGCTGACATGATCCAAAAATAGCCAGTTTCTGAGTGTTTTCAGGTGGAGAACTGATGGGAAGTGTTGTGGTTTGCTGACCTTGTTCTTCTAGGGGTAAGAACAACATGTTTAGGGACTGAGGATCCCTGTAATTATTGACATTTCACGCTCCATGCTGCGAGGCACAAAAATGTCTATAACAGTTGCCCCCTAAAGTATGAGGCCGTTTATCGGGTGAAATGCTTTATCTAGAGGGTCCGAAGTTCATTCCAGTGCTGAGGAGGCGCCCTGTAATACAATACAATACAATACATTATTTTTCATTCTGCTCTCATGATCTAGCTGAGGCGGGCATTCCCATGCTCAGCTTTATAAATACATTTTGGTACATATAACAGACGATCGTCTGATGGTAGACTGATAATTTTCGCTGAAATTATCATCCTTTGAATAGGATGATCATCTGCTGCAATGATGTACACGACAAATGCTTTTATATTTCCTGAATATATATCGCAGCCCGGATGGATGAAACTAGATCCGGGGTCTTCAAACTCGTTCGATCTTCACTCTAAGTACAAGTCGATCCATGTGAGAATTGCGCTGAAGTCGAACATGGAAAGACATCGCTTGATTACCGGCCAATAATGAAAACCGTTAACAAGCGCGAGAGGAATCACCGATAATGATAATGACCCTCAAGGTACTGCAGTACAATTCACGTGGCGTGAATAAAGGACTTGGTGTCGAACGCCACGCAAAATATTCTGGTCGAAGGTCATTGATGTATACCTGTCGCCGGAAGTGAGAAATTTGCCATTGAGGCATGCAAGCTTCAAAGTACTGATGGGGTTGTTCCTAGATCAACTTCTTGGATAATGAGCTGAAGTCGACAAGAAGCGATTTGTCAAAGGAGGGCCTTAATGAATCCCACATCAATGACACGGAACGGAGCTAATGATTTTAGTGGAGGTGAAAACAAACTGTGACATATGATTCAGGGTGGCGATCATGAATGGATGAAGGATAATGTATGGCAGTGGATGGGACACGGTTGACACTTTCAGAATGACCCCTCTTGAACATATAACGACACTGATGCGATGGATCGGTAGCATTACCCCAAATGTGGATGGTTTGGCGAGGACCATGGCGATGAGACCGGTGAATGAAACAACCCAACCCGATGTGGTACGGAGGAAAAGTGTCATGTTCAAGAGTGACTTGCTACCATTAAACTTTGATGTTCTCCCAATTTTTCCCCAGTCATTTCTGACCAGTACCTCTTTATTTTTGTCAAGCTTGAGGAGGATAACATATGCTTGTTCTATAACCTGCCCTTCGGGCAAGCCCATCGCTATGTTTTAACGAGCTTAGTGATAGGGAAACTCGTTCTCATCTAAAGACAAGTTTGTCGCTATTTAATCATTTTAACGAGTCTAACGACAAAGAAAACTCGGTCCTTTTCATTTTTAGAGAGTCTGAAAAGGTACAGAAAGTTAACTCCATAATTCCTTTTTCGTCATCTAATCCCTTAAGTCCGAAAAAGTATAAAACAATACAGAAGGGATGAGTTTTCGATTGCTTTAACGAGCCGATCAAGACAAGCGCTCGATCTTTTTGTACAATAATCCCTCAGGTCCAAAAAGATTAAAATCTAGAGGAGGGATAACTCTTCCGGTTGTTTAACGAGCTGGAAGGCCAAAACTCGGCAAACTTTTCATATTTTACGAGTCAGTGAAAAGAGCTCAAAGAAGACTCGTCTTTTGAGGAACGAGTGATAAACAGGGATAGCAGCAAATTCCAGGTACAGGTTGGAATTTTCCAATCACGGCAGTGTCACAAGGATGGCTAGGTGAAATCACTTTTTGCAGCTGTTTCTCAAAAAGAGGTAAACACACAAATGGAGGTGAATGATCGGCCAAATGAACAGTGGAGGTGACGGTGCACAAACACGACCAAGGCTTTTATGGCTGATGAATTTACGATCTCAAAAGGTTATTTACCAGTTCATTTTTTCTGAATGAGCTTGAACTCTGAAGGAAAGCCTGCTCATAAACTTATGTTTATTTTTTAACGAGCATGAACTATGCGCTAAAACTGCTCGGATCTTGCATTTATTTTTTAACGAGCATGAACTATGTGCTAAAACTGCTCGATATACCAGTCATAAGAACGCCTCCTGTGAGATAGCTATTTTTTAAGGAGCTTTACCTCACGAAGCTATGCTCCAATTTTGGCAAGTTTTTACCTTTGCCCCACAGGCTTTCTTCATGTAAGGTCGAAAACGGCTAATCCTATGAGTTTAAAGGGTTAGACCTACAGGTTTAAAGGGAGGACCTAAAAATTTAAAAAAATAAATAGTCGTCCCTTGCTTACATTCCAAAAGTTTGCATGCCCCCAGGCATAGGACAGAATTTCGAGGCTGCCCCTCCTCTCCCCTACTTCTGTTTTTCTTTGGGTGTTCACAGCTACTTGTCATCTTGCCAATCTAATGTTAACGATACTAGTCTTCTCGTTATTTTAAGGGGTCTTATGCGGTACTCAGGCTTCCCGTCGGCCCAACTTTTAACGAACAACTATTTGTGACAAGAGAAGAACACTACTCAAAGACAAAACATTGGTATTATTGAGGGAGGCTTGCTTCTTTCTTATTATCCGAAGAGGGTTCTATTCGCTGCCGCAAATCAATCTCTTTCTTCGGCGATGTCTATCATTTGGTTTACTCAAAGATGGTTACCCCTTGTCACAACAATATAGTCTCCTTCTCTGGAGGCTGCCCCTACTTATCCTTCAAAACATTTGTTTTAATGGGTGAGGCTTGCTTTTCCCCAAAGATGGTTACTACTTGTTACAATAAAGGGAATTCCTACTTGGGTAGTGCCCATCTATTTAGACAAAGGTGAATGACTCCTTTGCCAAACACATAACTTTAACAAAAGAATACTATTCCAGAACAACCCCTCTTCCATCCACGGATGGGGTACAGACTAGTCATATTCTTCTGCGGAAATTCTACCTTATACCCGGGGTTTCTTCTGCCCGAAGCAGACCAGGGTGCATGCCCCCTGGGTCCTAGTCTTTCTTTCCGAATCACTTGCACTCATCGGGAAGGAGGACTGGGGGTGGAGGCGAATCTTGAGTGAACAGACCATTTAGGAATGGTATTTGACTATTTGCGATGCGAGATCCCGGAAACGAAAGTTGGTCTACGAGCTTGACCACCCTTCCTTCGTGTGGAAAACACATTACTCTAAAGAGTGAGGAGACTATCGCTCCCATGCAATAAATATAGTCACGTCCAAGGAGTAGGTTATAATCCAAGGGTCCCTGGACGACCAACACATTCATATTGACGGTCTTCCCTTTCAATGTAACAGGTACATTGGGGAGGATTCCTAATGGTCGACTGGTTCCTTTATCAAAACCTGAGAGATTTCTTAACTCAGGTAAAAGCGCCGGGGAACCCAGTGCTTTCCAAGCAACAGAGGAAAGGATACTCACAGACGCCCCTTCATCAATGATAGTACCAGCCATAACCATTCTATAGATCTGGACAATGATTCTGAATGGTATACTGGCTGGTAACCGGGGTCTGCCTAGTTGATTCCAATCAAAGGATACAACCAGGTTGCTTGGTGGTGGGACCGAATATACGACCGGGTATCACCCTGATGATGTTCCTTCCTGCGATAAAGGAATGGGCGCATTGCCCTGATGCTCATCAGAGTCGGTGCTAATGAAAAGAACCTGGATGGTGTCATCCTTATTCTCTTCAGCGAGGGTGTCGCATGAAGATGACTCTTCGGCGACGGTGTCATTTGAAGATGGGTCTTCAATGACAGAGTCATTGGACGATGAAACCTCTGAAGGAAGAACTGGGTCAACTGCCGTTTCGACCTTTAGACTCTCGTCTGGTCTGGATTCAGTAGGTTCATTCTCAATGACCGACACTTCAGCTGACCACTTGGGCGGGTCAACTGGATTTTCAACTATCAAGGGATTAGGCGCGAGTTTTTGGTATCCAGGAGGAAGTCGTAACGGTGACACCGGACGATCTTCCAAAACTCTCTTGGCCTCATCTAAGAATGGACATTTGTGGATGGCATGCTTGCCTTCACACAATACACAGGGTGATCTTGATCTCCCTCTTCGTCCTTCACTCTCGCTAGTTGACGGACTGCAATCAACATGACTATCAGAGGTTGATGCTACCGGATTGTGCAACCTCGGGGACCAGTCCCTTAGTATCCGGGGAATACAAGGACAATCACGATGGAAGTGGGTCCCTTTGCAAATGACACATGGCGATTTAGGCCCGGTCGGTGCAGTGTGTGGGTTTTTGTCAGCTGTCTTTTGCTTGCCCCCAGCTGCCTTCGCCATAGGCTCCTTCTGCTTCTTTTCTTTCTTCTTCTTTTCCTTCTTCTCCTTGGGAGGTTGACTTTTGCCAGCTCTACCTTGCGAAGATGAAGGATCAGAGGAAGTATTGTAAGAAGTGGAAGACTGGTGGGTAGTTCTAGACTGTTCTGACTGTTGATTCGACTGCTCAGGATTAGTGGTGATCTGGACTACATTAGTTGAAAAGAGCCATACAGGTAGGCAAATTGTTAATCCTGGAAGTGACAATGTCGCCATATGAGGCGCACCAACATCTCCCCAAGAGGAGAAGGGATTTGGACTTCCGCCAAGGTTGCCTCCTTGGTTGGTGGGCTCCATACTTTTCAACTGAAAGATCAACGTGGGAATAACAGGTGATTATGTTCCGCTTAAAATAAATTTTATTAACGAAGCTTTTAGACAGAAACTTGCTTTTTCATGTTTTAAGAGTCGAGAAAAAGCTAAAGATGACTCTAGTCGCCTTCGATGTATTAACGAGCCCGAAGTGACAAATGCTCGGTTGGACTTTTTCAGTTATAGAGTTTGAAAAAGGCCAAAAGAAACTGCTCTGGAGATCTAGGCAGAGGGTGTGCCAAACCTTTCGCGAAACCACAGAATACGTTTTACGGTACGGGTGGTCGATCTTCGTGAATGCTGTGTTCACTGCATCGCGATCAGTAGGGCGGCCGACACGGCTTCCTAAGGATAAAGGATAAATGCCTATAGGGGTCTCCCAATATACGCGACGTTACGCGGGAGCACAAGTCCGTATTAGTGCCATCGACTCTCAGGAGGAATCACCCACCTTAGTAGAGATCGACAGTCACTATGTTTAACGACGCCGGAACACGTCTCTACCTAGACCTCTAGATGTTTGCGTTATGTTACAAAGCGTTGTTATGTAAATTTGGTTTATTTTAATGTTGATCTTGCTTAACAGTTTGCCTTTAAGGATCACCACGAGATGTATATATACAACTTCCTACATGCAATCTAAGATGAGAAGCAAAACTTTTCAATCTTTCAACTTTGAAAACCTTAATCTACTGAGGGAAAAGAAAGACACAACTTTTCGCACAGATCATAGAACACACACTAAAATGCAAATTTTCCTAAATCGTCAAGCACACAGTCAAATGCAAAATGCACAATGCAGATATTTCTTTTCGTTATCCTTAATGTTGATGTAAGACAGAAAGGAAAACTGTTGTATAACTTTTGAATCTAATTTCAAGCAGAAGTAAACAAGCTTGTCCAAAATCAAAAGACACCTTAAGATCGACTTGTTTAGACACTGGAAATGTATAGATTCAAACCATAAAATGAAAAACAAACAAACTCAAACAGCCATGAACAGTAATAAAACTAGCTCTTAAGATCACAAAGACACTTTTACAGTTCAGGATCTAAGAGGCCACAGCTATACTGGTTCGCTTTTCACAATGGGAAACTGTAACTGAAGCAAGAAATACTGAAAGAACAATCACAGTTTCATCACACAACTGAGGCGGAATAATGTCAAGGAAAGTTGGTTTACAGCAAGTACAATGACAAGCAATCAGCAGCAAAACAACAGTGAAAACAGGGCTAAGACACAGTGGGAAACCTCAGGAAGACATAGCCTAACTGGATCAGTGCAGGCTCTGGTCTGTCAAATTGACTCTCAGCGCAGTTCCCGAAGGGAGTACCTGCGCTGGAATGCAGACTGCCTGTGGACAGCCTGCACTGAGACACGAGAGTTGCGTTTACAAGGATTTCCGGGTCATAAAAAGCTCAAAAATGCACTGTTTTTGCTGAAATAAAAAGCTATAGGTCAAGTACAAGCTAAGGGATGATCAAGAGGATGAAAAGCTATCACAAAGAGTACAAGAGTCTTTTGTAGATCAGCTCTTCAAATCATGAATCTGCTCAGTAAATGAGCAAGAGTAGCAGCCCCTCTACTTCGCTTTTGATATAGTCAAAAGCTTTTCGATTCGGTACTCTTTGGTTCAGGAAATGAATAGCAAAGATACTACAAACACCAACAATATACTAGGCTACATCCCCAGCGGAGTCGCCAGTTTGTTGTGGGGAAAAGTATCCGACTCGGATGACCCTATCCCTACTCTAAGGGTGACAGTCCTTAGCAACAACTGAAAGTAAAGCTTTGATTATTTTCCTTTATGAAAGTACAGAGAAGGAAGAAAAGATTGACCAACCGGTGTCTTTCGCTTTTGTCGATCCTATCCTCTATCTTTGTATCTTGTTCCCAGCTCCTTGCTCCCTTTGCCGGCCCAGCTACACAAAGATCCTGCACAAACAAGAGAAGGAAAACTACAAGAAACATGCACTCATAACTGATGCATGGATTAGAGTGAACCAGATATACAAGTAAATACAATACATCAATGCAATACAAGTATATAGGAGAACATTCAAAGCTTTATTGATAGAAGTAAAAGGGTTCTGAGAAGGTTACAACCATCAATGGCTCCAATCCAGCAGCACCTCCCCAGCAGCAAGAAATCTCCTCTTCACCTCTATAAAAGCAATCACCCAATAGCTCTAACTATAAACCAACAGCACTTCCTTGCTTTGCACAAAATTCCAGCCTCCTTAGACCTCATAGAAGAGCTCTATATATAGGATAGAAGAAGAGAGGATGAGTCAGCTTGAGACTGACATAAAGCTGCCTTGTGTCCTCTCCCTCTTCAGTTAATCTTCAGTTCTTGAGTCCACTTGAAGATCCTTGCTTACACATGGGGATCAAGTACCTCTTACTCATCACAGGGCGAATCTCTTGAGCCAAGTGTCAGTTTGGAAGCTTCCTGGGCAATTGACACCTTGCAGAATGACTGTGCCACTTGGCCAATCTCGCCCAGCGCAGGTAGCCTTCATTAGATTTGACTTCCAGCGCAGGTACAAGGAGGAGCAGTTGCATTACAGCGTAGATGCTCAGTGGAGCAGCTGACATGATCCAAAAATAGCCCGTTTCTGAGTGTTTTCAGGTGGAGAACTGATGGGAAGTGCTGTGGTTTGCTGACCTTGTTCTTCTAGGGGTAAGAACAACATGTTTAGGGACTGAGGATCCCTGTAATTATTGACATTTCATGCTCCATGATGCGAGGCACAAAAATGTCTATAACAGTAACCTCTGCATTTCAGCGCAGACAGCTAGTGGAGCCTCCGAATTGATCTTGAATTGACTGTTTCTGAGTGGTTTTTGGTGGAGAACTTCTGGGAGAAGCTGTCTTTTGTTGACCTTGTTCCCTTAGGGGTAGGAACAACTCTTTTAGGGACTTTGGATCCCTTGGATTATGGACATTTCATGTTCAATGTTGTAAGGCACAAAAATGTCTATAACAGCGGGAATTGAATGAAAGAGAGAGGGATTGGATCGACAAACTAGCGGAAGACACCGGTTAGTTACATCCTTCTTTCTCTATTTGCATCTCATAAAGAAGAATACTCAGATAGCTTTCCTTGTTTGTTGCTAAGGCACTATCACCTCTTAGAGTGGGATAGGGGCATTCCGAATTGGATAATTTTCCCAAAAAAAAATTGGCGACTCCGCTAGGGAGAGTATCCTGTTAGTTTACTTGTGTTTCTATTGTTATTCATTTCATAAACTCAAGAGTGTCGAATCGAACTGCATTTGCTATTTACAAATGCAAAGTAGAGATCAGCTACTCTAGCCCTCTCACTGGGCCTGTTTATGATCTGAGAAGCTGATCCACAAGTGCTCTAACAGCCCTTTGTGATAGATCTTAGTCCTCCTATAAATCATCCTCCTTATTGTACCTAATTGATAGCATTTATCCGGCCAAAAACCGTAGAAAAAACTGCAAACCGTAACCCTGAACCCAGAAACAACTCTCGTTTCTGCTTCAGCGCAGACTCTGTGAAGAGGTTCTGCATTTCAACGCAGGTCCTGTGAAGGCTACCTGCACTGAATGTCAAAACCTCTATGTTAGGAGTGTGTTGATCAGTCTTTGCCATGTGCAGCTGTGGTTCCCTGCTTCCTTTTGCTCAATTTTCATCTCTGTTTTTGCAGCCTGTTATCAGTCAGGGTACCTATCTGAAACCCCTTTTCTTTGCCTCAATTCTGCCTCAGTTATATAAAGAAACTGTATTTGTTCTTTGTGTATTTGTTACATCATTTGCAGTTTCCCATTACATAAGTAAACTAGTCATACTGTCGCCCCTAGATCTAGACCTGTCGTAAGTGTCGTTTTGATCCTAGGAGTGAGTTTGTTTGTTGTTCACAGTTGATTTAGCTTTTACTTTTGTCTTTTGGTTTGAATTTATGCATTTCAAAGTGTCAAAACAAGTAAATCATAAAGTGTCGTAATCGTCTTTTTGATTTCGAAAAAGGAACTTGTTTGTGTTTTCACTTGAAATCGAATTCAAATTTATATAACAGCTTTCTTTTTAGGCATCAATATTAAGAAAGCGAAAACAAATACATGCATATGCGCATTTGCATTTTGACAGTTTGTATGTTGATTTAGGGAAAAGTGCATTACTGTGTGCTCTATGCTCTTTGAGAAAAGATGGTTTCTTTCTTTTCCCCTTGTAGCTAGGATTTTCATTGTTGAAAAGATATAAAGCTTGCTTATCATCTTTAGACTGCATTTAGGAATTGTATCATACATCTCATGGTGATCCAAAAAAGGCAAACTTCTAAAAAAGATCAACCTAAAATAAATTGAATGAACTTAACAACGCTTTACAACATAACGCACAACATAGAGGTCTAGGCTAGAGACATGTTCCGGCGTCGTAAAACCTGGTCACTGGTTGCCTCACTGATGGTTGGGTGATTCCTCCTGAGGGACGATTAGTACCAGTACGGATTGTGCTCCCACGTACCGTTGCGTATATATTGGGAGACCCCTATAGGAATATAACCTTTATCCATAGGAAGTCGTGTCGGCCGCCCTACTGATCGCAATGCACTGAACACAGCATTCAGGAAGATTGACCACTCGTACCCTAAAAAGTATTCTGCGGTTTTATGAAAAGTTTGGCACACCCTCTACCTAGAACTCCAGAGCAGTTCCTTTTGGCCTTTTTCAGACTCTATAACAGAAAAAGTCCATCCAAGTATTTGTCACTTCGGTCTCGTTAAAACATCGAAGGAGACTAGAGTCATCTTTAGCTTTTTCTCGACTCTTTAAAATTGAAAAAGAAAGTTGTGTCTAAGCGTCGTTAAAAATTTATTTTAAACGGAACAATCACCCCTTTTTCCTGCGTTGATCTTTAGGTTGAGAAAATGGAGCCCACCAACCAAGGAATTCCCCTTGGTGGAAATCCTAGTCCCTTCTCCTCTTGGGGAGATGTTGGTGTGCCCCATATGGCCACATTGTCGCTTCCAGGACTGACAATTGGTCTACCGGTCTGGCTTTTCTCAACCAATGTCGTTCAGAACACCATTATTCCTGAACAGTCAAATCAACAATTAGACGAGTCTAGAATTTCCCACCAACCTTCTACTTCTAATTCTTCCTCTCTTCCTTCCTCTTCGCGTAACGGAACTGGTAAGACTAAAAACCAAGTTCCTAAGGAGAAGAAGGAAAAGACGAAGAAAGGGAAAAAGAAGAAGGAGCCAAAGGCAAATAAGGGAAAACAAGTGTCGTCTGATGAAAACCCACACACAGCACTGACCAGGCCTAGATCGCCATGTGTAATCTACAAGGGAGACCACTTTCACCGAGATTGTCCCTGCATCCCTCGGATACTAAGGGACTGGTCTCCCCGTTTGCACAATCCGGTGTCGTCAACCTCTCATAGCCATGTTGAAAGTACACCGTCAACTAGCGAAAGTGAAGTTCTAGGACAGAAAGGGAGGGCTAGACCTCCCTGTAGACTATGTGAAGGCAACCATGCCCTCCATCGTTTTCCCTTCTTAGACGAGGCTAAAAGATTCTTGGAAGATCGTCCGGTTTCACCGTTACGACTTCCTCCCGGATATCAAAAACTCTTGCCAAGTCCTTCGTTAGTTGAGAATCCAGTTGGCCCGCTCAAGTGGTCAGCTGAAGCGTCTATCATTGAGGATAAACCGACTGAATCCATACCAGACGAAAGTAAAAAGGTCGAGGCGGCAGTTGACCCGGTATTGCCTTCAGAGGATTTATCTTCGAATGATACAGTCACTGAAGAGGATAAGGATGACACCATCCAGATTCTTTTCATCAACACAGACTCCGACGAACATGGGGGCAATGCACCTATTCCTTTATCGCAGGAAGGAAGTTCGTCGGAGCGATATCCGGTCGTCTATTTGGTCCCACCACCAAGCAACCTAGTTGTATCCTTCGACTGGAAACAACTGGGCAGACCCCGGTTGCTAGCAAGCATACCATTCAGAATTATCGTTCAAATATATAGAATGGTAATGGCTGGCACCATCATTGATGAGGGGGCATCTTTGAGTATCCTTTCCTCTATTGCTTGTAAAGCACTTGGTTCGCCAGCGCTTTTGCCTGAAATGAGAAATCTTACAGGCTTCGATAAAGGAACCAGTCGACCTTTAGGGATCCTCCCCAATGTGCCCATAACATTGAAAGGGAAGATCGTTCAAATGAACGTGATGGTCATTCAAGGACCCTTGGATTATAACCTACTCCTTGGACGAGACTATATATATTGCATGGGAGCCATCATCTCCTCACTCTTTAGAGTAATGTGTTTTCTGCACGAAGGAAGAGTGGTCAAGCTTGTGGACCAACTTTCATTTCCCGGATCACGCATCGCAAATAGTCATGTACCATCCCTAAATGGTCTCTTCACACAAGAAATGTCTCAACCCACGGTCCGTCCTCCCGATGAGCGCGAGTGATTCGGAGAGATATGACTGGAACCCAGGGGGCATGCGTCCTGGTCTGCTTCGGTAGGAAAACTTTGGGTATAGGGTAGGTTTCCGCGGGAGAATATGACTAGTCCGTACCCCGTCCGTGATTGGAAGAGGGGTTGTTCTAGAATAAGATTCTTTTGTCAAAGTTATTTGTTTGACAGAACAGAGTCATTCACCTTTGTTCATCTCGATGGACGTCGCCAAAGAAGTGTTTTGTTTGCTCTGTGAATAGGACAATCTTTGGGTAACCTGAAAGAGGTAGGCCTCTCTCGATAAAACAAATTTTTTGGCGGAAGTGAAGTAGGGGTAACCTTGAAATCATATTTTATACCTGGGGGCATGCAAACCTTTTGGAGTGCAAGCAAAGAGTGGTTATTTATCCATTTTTTGGGATTAGTCATTTCCTAACTTGCATAAAGAAAGGATGTGGGGCAAAAATCTAAAAGTTGTCGTTTTTATATGAGACATTCTTATCATATGACTGGATAATCGAGCAGTTTTATCGTATAGTTCATGCTCGTTAAAAAATAAACATAAAATCGAGCAGTTTTAGCACATAGTTCATGCTCGTTAAAAAATAAACATAAGATCGAGCAAGTGTTTCAATCCGCGTTTAAGCTCGTTAAAAAATGAACTACCCGGTAAATAACCACTGCGAGTATAGATTCATCAGCCATTAAAGCCTTGGTCGTGTTTGCACCATCACCTCCACTTTTCCATTGGCCGATCATTCACCTCCATTTGATTGTTTACCCGTTTTGAGGAACAGCTGCGAAGAGTGATTTCACTTAGCCATCCTTGTGACACTGCCGTGATTGGAAAATTCCAAAGCTTACCTGGAATCAGCTGCTAACCCGTTTCATCACTCGTTCCTCAAAAGACGAGTCTTCTTTAAGCTCTTTTCATCTGACTCGTAAAATATGAAAAGATTTCCGAGTTTTGGCCTTCCATCTCGTTAAACCGATCAGAAGTGTTATCCCTCCTATAGATTTAATCTTTTTGGACCTGAGGGATTATTGCACAAAAAGATCGAGCGCTTGTTTTGTTCGGCTCGTTAAAACTATCGAAAACTCATCCCTTCTGTATTGTTTTATACTTTTTTCGACTTAAGGGATTAGGTGACGAAAAAGGAACTTTGGAGTTACCTTTACTTACCTTTTTAGACTCTCTAAAATTGAAAAGGACCGAGTTATCTTTGTCGTTAGACTCGTTAAAAAGCATTAATAGCGACAAACTTGTCTTTAGACGAGAACGAGTTTCACTATCGCTAGGCTCGTTAAAACATAGCGATGGGTTTGCCCGAAGGGCAATTTATAGAACAAGCATATGTTATCCTCCTCAAGCTTAACAAAAATAAAGAGGTACTGGTCAGAAATGGCTGGGGAAAAATTGGGAAGAAACTCAAGGAACTTTTATTGGTAGCAAGTCGCTCTTGAAACATGACACTTCCACTCCGTGCCTGAGTCGGGTTGGGTTGTTTCATTCACTGGTCACATCACCATGGTCTCACCATACCATCCATCTTTGGGGTAAATGCTACCAATCCATCACACAAGTGTCGCCGATATGTTCAAGAGAAGTCATCCAGAGAAGTCAACTGTGTCCATCCACTACCATACATTATCCTTCATCCTTTCATGACCACCACCCTGAACCATATATGATCAGATCGTTTTCACCTCCATCAAAATCATTTGCTCCGTTCCGTGTCACTGATGTGGGATACATTAAGGCCCTCCTTTGACGGATCACTTCTTGTCGACATCAGCTCATTATCCAAGAAGTTGATCTAGGAACACACCCTTCAGTACTTTGAAACTTGCATGCCTCAATGGCAAGTTTCTCACTTCCGGCGACAGGTATGCATCAATGACCTTCGACCAAAAGATTTTGTGTGGTGTTCAATGCCAAGTCCTTTATTCACACCACGTGAATTGTACTGCAGTACCTTGAGGGTCATTATCATTATCGGTGATTCCTCTCGCGCTTGTTAACAGTTTACATCATTGACTGGTAATCAAGCGATGTCTTTCCATGTTCGACTTCAGAACATTTCTCACATGGATCGACTTGTACTTAGAGTGAAGATTGGATGAGATTGAAGACCCCAGATCTAGTTTCATCCATCCGGGCTGCGATATATATTCAGGAAAGATAAAGACATTGACATGTACATCATTGCAGCAGATAATCATCCTACCAAAAAGGATGATGATTTCATCAAAATCATCAGTCTACCATCAGAAGATTGTCTGTTCTATGTACAGAAAAATGAATTTATAAAGCTGAGCATGGGAATGCTCGCCTCAGCTAGATCATGAAAGCATTATGAAAAATAATGTATTGTATTGTATCTTATTACAGGTCTCCTCCCAGCATTAGAAGAACTTCGGATCCTCCTAATAAAGCATTTCACCCGATAAACGGCCTCATACTTTAGGGGGCAACTGTTATAGACATTTTTGTGCCTTACAGCATTGAGCATGAAATGTCAATAATCCAAGGGATCCAAAGTCCCTAAATGAGTTGTTCCTACCCCGAAAGGAACAAGGTCAACCAAAGACAGCTTCTCCCAGAAGTTCTCCACCAAAAACTAGTCAGAAATGGTCAAATCAGGATCAATTCAATAGCTCCACTAGCTGTCTGCGCTGAAATGCAATGTCTACACTGGCTACTTGCACTGCAACGTAGGTAGAACCACTACTAGGGTGCGCTGAGCGGGAATTGACAAATGGCAAGTTCATTCAACGAGGTGTAAAGACCCTGGAAGCTTCTAGAATCTTCCTCAATGACACTTGCCTCAATGAATTCGACTAGTGATGAGTAAGAGGATCTCAACCTCCAAGTGGAAGCAAGAACTGACAGAGAGAAGCCACAAGTCAAAACATGAGCTGACTCATCCTCTCTGATCACATCTATATATGGATCTCTCACCCAGAGGTTCAGGAGGTAGGAATTTTGTACTTTGCAGAGAATTGTTGTTGGTTTGAGATTGAGATTAGTACATTGGGTGATTTATGCTTTGTTGGAGGAGAGGAAGGGATTCTTTTGCTGGGAGGTAGATGCTGGATCGGGACTCACTTGGTTGTGTCTCCTCTTGAACCTTGTTTATCATATCAATAAAGCTACTTGAGTTTCTCCTATATGCTTGTATTTCAATGATGTTTTGTTATATCTGAATATTTAGTTTATATCTGATCCTAAACTAGTTATGAATGTGAATCTATATTTTTCGTGTAGTCTTCTGCTCTTGTGATCTTGCAAGAACCGTGTGAAGCTGGACCAGTGAAAGAGCAGGCAGCGGGAAGCGAACGAAAGAGAGAGGGATTGGATCGACAAACTAGCGGAAGACACCGGTTAGTTACATCCTTCTTTCTCTATTTGCATCTCATAAAGAAGAATACTCAGATAGCTTTCCTTGTTTGTTGCTAAGGCACTATCACCTCTTAGAGTGGGATAGGGGCATTCCGAATTGGATACTTTTCCCAACAACACTGATGTCAACCAGAAGCAACTCATTGTACGAGGACCTTGATGTATCCCACATCTACGACACAAAATGAAGCAAATGATTTCTGGAGGTGAAAAACGAACTGACGACACAAGGTTTAGGAATGGCAATCATGAAAAAATCAAGGTTGGAGGTATTGCAGTGGATGAGACATTAACTGGATGGTGTTTTCTCAACTGAATGACTTCCCCTGAACATGTCGGTGACACTGAGATAAATTGGTAGCATTAACCCCAAAAAATGGATGGTATGAAAGACCAATGGTGAGATGACTAGTGAACGAAATAACCCAAACCAGATTAATAATGGAGATGGAGTGAAAGTGTCATGTTCAAGAGCGGCTAGCTACCATAAATTCTTCAAGTTTTTTCCCTTTTTTTCCCAGTCATTGCTAACTGGTACCTCTTTAATTTTGTCAAGCTTGAGGAGGATAACATATGCTTGTTCTATAATTCGCCCTTCAGGAAAACCTATCGCTATTTAATGTTTTAACGAGTCTAGAGACAGTGAAACTTGGCCTCGTCTAGATGGACAAGTTTGTCGCTATTGTTTTAACAAGTTTAACGACAAGGATAACTTGGTCTTTTTCATGTTTAGAGAGTTTGAAAAGGGACGAAAAGAAAACTCCATAAGTTATTTTTCGTAAAGTAATCCCTTAAGTTCAAAAAAGGATAAAATAATACAGGAGGGATGAAATTTCCAATACTTTAATGAGTTGGAAAAGACAAGCACTTGACAATATTTTCATATTTAACGAGTCTGAAAAGGGTTTAAAGAGGACTCTATTTTGAGGAACGAGTGGTGTCAAGGGTAGCAACTGGTTCTGGTGATGTTGTAACTTCTCGAAACATGTCGATTTATGTGAAGAGGCTAGCTAATAAGACCACTCATTGCAAATGTCCCTCAAAAAGTGTAACACAACCAATTGAAATCGTATGATCGGCCAAAGAGATGGTGGTGATGAGATGAAAAAAACCAAGGCTCAAAAGGCTGATAAAATGGCAATCACAAGGGTTCGAAATTGAAAATGGGTTCATTTTGGACAAGCTTGAACCATGGGGAACTATGCTTGGATTTGGTTTCATATTTACACAAGCTTGAAACGAACAAACTATGCTTGGATTCAGTTCCATTTTTACACAAGCTTGAAACAAAAAAAAACTATGCTTGGATTGGTTTGCATGCCCCCAGCATGATGAAAGGGAGAGTCTCCTATAACCAGATGGAAATCATTATGGTTAAGTAGGATGGTTTTCCAACACCTCTTGGGCTTCGTTCAGATACACAAAGGTGAATGGTGTGATAGACCAATCACATAACCTACAGGGAAAATTATCTTTACTACTAGGTGCATGCCCCCCAAGCTTCATTACATTCACTTAAGTAGATTACTTATGGCTCTCAGGTGGGTGGAATGAAGGTTCAAGTGAAAAATTAGACTTGGAACTTGGGAGCGGGGATGATACCATTGATGTAAATGAACCATTTAGGGACAATGATTCACTTGGAGCTATGTTTGGACCAGGAAATGAAAGCTGGTCAATGGTGACAATTTTTCCTTCATGTGGGAAACACATCACTTGGAAGAGTGTTGAAACAATAGCTTCCATGTTATAAACATAGTCACGCCAAAGAAGTAAATTTTAGTTTAAAGGTCTTGGGACTACCATGACATTCAGATGAATTTTCTTTCCTCTCAAAGTGATAGGTAACTTACGAAGGATCCCTAATGGTCGACTAGTTCCTCTGTTAAAGCCTAACAGATTCTGTGTGACAAGGACAAGCGGTGGCAAACCAAGTGCTTTCCAAAAAGTTGAGGAAAGGATACTCACTAATGCACCTTCATCTATAATAGTGCTAGACACAATCATTTTACAAACTTGTACTATGATTTGGAAAGGCACATAAGAAGGAGGGCAGGATCCTGCCAGTCGATTCCAATCAAAGGAAGTGACTAGACTACTTGAAGGGGGTACCGAAGAAATGGGAGAATTAACCCCTTGAGTTATGAGAACTGGAGGGTTTTCCTCCTGCGTTGATGGAACAGACATATTGTCCCCAAGGTCGTTAGAATCCAAAGTAACAAAAGGAACTTGAACGGTATCATTTTCACTCTCTTCGGGAAAGGTACGATAGCCGAAGGTGAAATTGGGTCAACTATTACCTCGACCTGTTGATTTTGGTCGGGTACAGACTTAATGGATTCACTTTCAGAGAGAGTGGTTTCGACCGATGGTTGATTTAAGTCAATCGGTTCTTCAACTAGTGAAGGACTTAGGGAGAGTTTCCTGTAACCAGATGGAAGTCACTGCGGTGAAGCAGGATGGTAATCCAACACTTTTTTGGGTTCATCCAAAAAGGAACAAAGGTGAAGGGAATGAATACCTTCACACAACCTACATGGAATCCTGACCTTTCCCTTCTATCCATGAACTTTACTATCACTAGTTGATGGTGTGTTACCAACATGATTTCCAGAGGTTGATGACACGGGATGGTGTGAATGGGAAGACCATTCTTTCGAGATCCAAGGAAAGTAAGGACAATTTCGATGAAAATGTTCTTCTGCACAAATTATGCATGGATATTTGGGTTTGTGAAGCTTAATGGATGGATTTTCATTATATGTTACATTCAAAGCAATGGTTGCTCGGCTACCCCCTTGCTGAATTGGCTTCTTTTTCTTCTCTTTCCTTTTCTTCTTCTTCTTAGCCACCTGGTTACTAGTAAATATACTTTCACCAAGCAAAGAGGAGGAATGGGAGGAAGAAACAAATGAGGAAGAAGCGACAGGTCAACTTCAGGATCAACTGGAGTTTGATTTTGTCCAGTTGAGGGTGTACTCGATGGTGGATAAATCATGACATTTTGAACCACGGAGGTTGAAAACAACCATACTAGTAGGCCAACGGTAAATCTTGGAAGGGATAATGTAGCCATATAAGGAGCACCAATATTTCCAAAAGAAGGAAAAGTGCTAGAATTCCCATTACAAGGGATTCCTTGATCAGTGGACTCCGAATTTGTCACCATAGTCTCAACCTAAGATCAACTAAGGGATAGGGATGTTATTCGCAGTCAATTAATTTTAATGACACCTTGGACACAACTTTGTTTTTTCAGTTTTTAAGAGTCGAGAAAAAGCTAAAAATGAATCTAGTCTCCTTCGATTTTTAATGAGCCTGAAAGGACAAGTGCTTAGATGGACCTTTTCTTTTAAAAAGTTGAAAAGGAATGAAAGTGATTACTCTGGAAAATTTAGATAGGGGAATTACCAAACCAATCGCAAAACTGTAATATACACCTTGGTGATAAATTAAAAAGAAATTACCAAGGACTTTTGTACGGCAGTCAATCTTCCCGAATGTTGTGTTCAGTGCATTGTGATTGATAAGGTAGTAGACTCAATTTCCTATGGATAAGGGATTTAAGCCTATTGTGGTCTCCCAATATATACACGACAGTACGAGGAGCACAAGTCTATGCTAGCATTTGTCGTATCAAGGAGGAGGAATCACCCAACCTTCAATGAAAACGATAGCCACTAGGTTCATTGAAATTCATTTTAAATCTGATCTTGTTTAGATTTTTCCTTTCAATGGTTCACCGTGTGACGATGATCTGAAATTCCTAATATGCAATATACAATGATAAACAATCTTTGTTTATTTGACCAATGAAAATCCTAGCTACTAGGGAAAGAAGATGACAGTTATAAGAAAAGAGCAAAGAGCACACACTAGTGCATTCCCTAAATCATGTTTTCACACACAAACCAAAAAATTCTAAATGCAAATGCATGTATTTTTTTTCGTTTTCCTTAAAATGAAAAATGCCAAAAAGGAAAACTAAATGCAACAAAGATCTGAAATATTTCACTCAAAATGACATTTTCAATAATTTTTCTTCAAAAGAGAAAGGAAGACTGTAAACAACACTTTCAATTTCGAATAAAAATTCTTTCGAAACTTCTAATATAAACAAATCAAACCAAATATATGAAGAGAAGTTTGATCGATTATCAAGGGAAGGAAGAATTTACGACAATTCTCTTTTCAACAAAAAACGACAATTACAACACTTTTTGTACCAAAGCGACAAATCAATTTGAACAACTTTTCGACAAAGGATTGTAAATGAAGAACAAATACACAAAAAACATTCACTAATCCTAATGTAATTGAGGCTGATCTAAGTGATGTAAGTAAGTTTCAGTAAGGAGGCACTATTCATTTGCAGCAAAACAACCAAACAAAACTGAAAACAAGGTCAAAAACCCTCAATTTCTAGATGGAAAAAGAGATCAGTCAATCATTGCACCTGGGCTTCACAGAAACTGAGATGCATCACACTTACTACACTCGGGAAGTGCAATGCATACTGAGTCACAGTGGAAGACAATGCGATGGTCCAGGGAGCGCAACTGAAATGGGTTTTGGCTCAAATGTGGAGTTGTTTTCAATGAGTTAAGGTGGATTTTGATGAACAATGATGAGAAAAGTATAATGGAGTGTCTTGAGATGTTACTGAGCTACAAAAATGGCATATAGATGTGCTTTCAACTCAAATGTTCAATTCATAAACTAAACCAGAGATTGACTGAAGCAGTATTCATCTACTATGCAATTACAGAGCAAGAGCAGTTTGACGGCTACCTGGCCGACTTCAGACTCTGTCTATAGTTTATCAAATAGAACATAAAACAAACAATAACAACAAACAAACATATGTTCATTCCCCAGCGAGTCACCAATTTGTTTCTAGGAAAACTAGTATTCCTAAAGAATGCTAGCCCTTTAGGTTTGGCAGCTACCCTAGAAACAACATTTTAAAGCAATTCAATGGTTTCTTCTATGTGTAATAGATAAGAGAAAGATAATGGAACCAACTTGGAACTTCCGCTTAATCCCTTGCTTTATCTCTCCCCCTTTTGACAGAGCCTAAAACTCCTCCCCATACTTAACACACTTGGAGAGTACCTGCACAAGTACAACAACAAAGAACCGTCAAATTATCGTGATCTATTACAACATAAACATTATAGAATCAGATATATAATTCACAAATGATAACATTCACAATTGCACAATCATATGGAACAAAACTTGAAGATCTTTATTAATAGAAGGGAGAATTACAACCTAGTTGTCTAATCCAGCATCATCCTCCCAGCTTCAATCCTTCTTCACCTCATGAAATAGCAAGATCACTCCAACAATACAATGCTTTTTCCTCAATTACAAACTATCAGCACTTCCTTGCAATTCACAATATTCCAGCCTCTAGATCTCTTGGATCAGGGATCCATTTATAGGTTTTTGCAAGGGTGTGAGTCATCCATTTGGTTTGATTGGTGTCATTCCACTTGTTACAATGGGTTCCACAAGAGAATGGATTGGATTTTCTCTGATCCCTTATTCATCCTTGGGCGAATTCAGAGAGGCAAGTGGCATAGGAGAAAGTTCTAGAAGATTCCATGAGCTATCAAGTGACAAATTTCCTGGATATTTGTCCATCCTCACCCATCGCACCCTATAGAAGGCCTAAACAGTATGCATCACACTCTGGTAGTGTACCACTCAGTATGCATCGCACATTGCCAGTGGAGCTTGTCAATATGGTTCAATTTAGGCAGTTTCTGGGTGTTTTCTCAGGTGGAACTTTTGGGGAATGATGTATTTAGATGAATATGTCGCTTTAGGGTATGAAACAACTCTTTTAGGGGTTGATGAGCCCTATACATCGACATATAAGTTTGGGGTTGATGTGCCCAAATATGTATATAACACCAGGAAGGTCTGCAAGATGAGTGAAAGGAAAGGAAAACTAAGATGCAACTAATCCTACTCCTATCCTAATAGCTAGATGGTCGGGGTTATGTGTAATGAAATTTCCAGTGAATCTACCATAGTTGTTCCCGACCTGCATCCACAAAGATATGATCGATACAAACAAATAAACAGTTATGTGCAACAGAAAATAAAAAGACTTTAAAAAATTTCACATGGGAAGGAAGGTCTTGCCTGCAGGCAGAAAGGTGTCACAACCACTACTTTTACCCAATGCACATTCTTACCTCTTTGATGGATACCTATTTTCATCAACCTTAGAAGCTTCTTTTGGGTGCTTCCTTTTCTACACCAAACTTCTTAGTAAGCGTGAGGAAGGATTGCAACTTGCTACTTGCAACAGAGCTTTCCAAGTAAGATTTTTCCAGCCATTCAATGATTGGATTGTAAAATTCATAGTCTTGAAAGAATCGTGATCTTTGAAAAGATAAATTTTTGAATGGAGACATGGGATCACATTAAGAATATTTTAAACAAAAATAGATCTGATCATTCTTGGCGGTCATGCCGATATGGTGCGAACTTGCCATATCCATCAACAAAGTTTGGAGTGCCTCACCTTCTTTATATAATTCTAAAGAGGAAGATGTTAAATGGTGAAGTTCAGAGAACATGAAGCCATTTTCATTAGATGTGTTGATGGGAAAATGATAATTCGAATTACAGTCACCCAAGATAGAGAAATGATAATATGAGCTAATTGAGACGTCATATTCCCAATTTTCAATGAACAAAGAAAAATCCATATGAACAATCTTGTGAACACTCTGAAAAAATAAGACCAAGTTCATTTTGAGCTAGATATGACAGAACACCTACCTACAACTGGTGACCAATTGCATAGGCATCATAGTCATCATAAGAATTTAAAAAGGATGCTATCACCATGAATGAATGAAACCAATTGAGGTCTCTGGAGTAATGAGTGGAAAGATTAGCAGTAAAAGATTCGCAAGAAGATGGAGAAGTTGACTATGAAGGGGAAAATTTGATAAGTATGATTGCAGGAAAAGATAGTCTTTGAGATGACCAAATTCGTGAGAGACGACATTCCCAACCCGAGTTTGATGTGAGATATTTGCATGAAAATGGATGCATTGTAACACAGGTTTCAACATTAATCATATTTCTCAAATGAAAAGGCTCTTTTGATGGTATGTCCAAAGATAAATGAATTGGTGAGATCACATGAGCAAGTTGATTTGACGTGTTGTATTCATGCAACATAAGAGATGATGAGGGGTTGGGACAGTCTAGTGCGATTAGACGATTTTTAATATTTTCATGGAGAGCTTCATTGTCTTGTGTCAATCAAGTACATAACTCATCAGATGGAGAAAAATGAGGATCATTGAGTATCTCTTCTGCATGTAGATGTTTTGCGAATGGTAAGACATAAGGGAAATTGAGGTGAAGAGGATGTTTTGATACAGATGTCTTCTTTGACCAGAGTGCAATTTAGATCTGAATTAGAATCTTCATGAGAAACTAGAAGGCCACATGATATACTTGGGAGTTCATCACGACATATGGACATGGATTTATCATCAATGGAATGACTACCACCCAAGGTTAGGGATTGATTGAACTAGATTTTCCACTGATATTAGAATATTGAGAATCGTTCAAGAATGGAAAGTCATTGTTTTGATGCGGAAAATTTTGAAACTTAGAGGAAGAATTGATAGTGTCCTCACCTTCCTTCTCCTCTACCTATGTAATGTGATTGTCTTGCACCTATCACAATTTGAGCCATCAGCTTGAGAATCAAGAGAATGTGAAAAATTGGCTTGTGAAGTAGATTGATCAAGTGAGCCATGTTACAACGAGTCATGATGTGTAGAAGATAGAGGAAAACAGAAATATGAATCAATCTTGAGATTAGAGTTGTGAACAGTGACATCCTCTTGCAGAATGGAGGAGTGAGTCTTCATTGTAGGTCTCCTGAGCCATTATGGAATTTCCTCCATTGAAGTGGGAGACAAATGTGAAGATGGGATGGGGACTTGATTCACATATTTCTTAACTTCATGATCACTGCAAGGGAGCACCCACATTGGGATCGGAAAAGGAGGACAAGGAACAAATGAGGTGGTGGGATCCTCCTCTCCAATCTGAGGTGCCTCATGATAGGAAACAGTTGGGAGGAAGGGAAATCCATAGGTTCAGGCTCACTGTATAAGGAGACGTGAACTAAGCATTGAAACTCTTCTCTCAAGAAATGCGAGTTCAATTTTTTTAGGAATTTTGCAATAGAGGTGAAGGAACCGATCAATGAAATCCTCAAATGATTCATCAGGCTTCATTCTTAAACAATAGATTCTTTCAAAAACATCTTGGTGGTCATACTTATCACAGGCTTTACACAACATATTGGTAAGCTAAGCGAGAAAATGTATAGAAACAATAGGTAATGTATGACACCATTGTTTAACACAACCTTCGAATGTGAAGGTGAGTAATCTAGCCAAGACATATTTGGAACCTACTTTGTTATGAAAACATAGATGGACAACTTGAAACTGAGGATCACGAAAAAGTTGATTTGCCCTCACCATCGAACTTAAGTTCGGACAGGTCATGAATGACTTCTGCAAGGATTGTACAATTAATCTCTTTAGAAAAACATCCCAAGATTATGATTTTGGGAAGAGCCATTTTAAAATACCAGATTCAAACCAAACTCTATGGGCGTAGCTTGTTTTCTGGCCCTCCTTCTAGCGCCATTCTGTTGACGATGTTGGAAATTCGTCAACCAAGGGGATCTCCCCAATATGAAGTCCCAACTAGACCTCACACCATTTGGTGTAGGAGTCCCATCTAGTATGATAACCCAGTTTCCATTAACATAGAGATCTACCTTGGGTCTCGCTGTCAGCACATGAGAGTGTTATGTTGGTATCTTCAAATAGCAAGGTAAGTGTGCCTGGTGAGTCTGTAATGTAACTCATGTCTAGGTTCTCTTACTGCAAAGGGGGAGAGTAAAGTGAGCCTCTAAATGACAAGTAGTAGTACCACCCAGGAAGAGACACACGTGAAGCAGAAAGGGTCTGTCCAGCATCCAACATAATAGTCCACATTGGATGTTCTAGTCATTAAAACCGAAGTTCAAGGGAAACCACATACACCATCCAACAGAGTATTCCACACGGATGTGATGGTCGTTATAACTAGTAAACAAGACTAGTATGTCTAATGTCTTGCAGAGTAGTCCATAATGACGAGACAACAATGATAACCAATACAATAAATTCTCAACAATGTAAGTAATAGAACAACCAAAATAGTTCAACTATCATAGTATAGGTTAATAAAACATGCATTACAAATGTTTAAAGAATAATATTACAAACATCGACAAAACATGCATGAAAATGTGTTGGCCCTAATAGGATTTTGAATTAAACAAAAGTCCCAAGACACATTTGTACACCATAAATCACTAGTCCTAGTAGTGGGACATTGGAACCCCTGCTTGCTTCTCAAAGAACTAACTAAAAAACTCTCTATGCTTTGTGGGAGGAACCAAGGTGAAAAATCCTTGCTCATACAATGGGAGGGTTATATATAGCCAAGGGTGATGCTTGACCCTTGTGACTCTTAGACTACCATCATGACCACTCAACTTCCTATGAATTTTCAGCTGGCATAACTCCTCAACTTTTTGTGTGTGTCCATTGGAATTTCACTTTACATTACATTAAATTACAACAAATACGACCCATAGTGGTGATGTGGCCTCAATAACTCATGAAGAAACTTGACATGACACTGCTGACATGTACCGGTTGGTTGTAGTGGCCATGTCAAGTTGTTGCACTGCTAAGTGATGGATGTAATCATGGGTATGCTTTGTCTTCTCCTGTACATGACTTGGTTTTGTGGGGTCTTCAATGGTTTTGGTCTTGCAAGATGGTTCCATGCATGTGTCCCTTTCACTTGTTGTTTAATGTGTTTCTTTCGTTCGTCCAACTACAAGTAAATATTCTATGTGCACTCCTTCTTCATCCCATTCTTCATCTCGTTGTGATCTATCAACATACCTGTTCCTGCAATTCACTCATGACGGGACGACATCAAATCCAAAACCCCCTAGTCCAACATGATGCATTTTTTCCATGGTCTGGACCTGCAATAAATGATAGGCTCAGAAGAGGGCCCAACAACTATGCAATGTGCAGTTCTAGGTGATATGGAGGGGGACTAATCAATCAAACTACACAGATCACAACTCAGTCTTGGGCAAGGAACCCTGGGGCACAGTCTTCACTGTCAAAGAAAACTGCATAGAGGCCATTAGGAGGTAGGATTGCATAGTTTAAGACACTAGTGGCAGGTGTAAGGTGGGACCCTGAGGAACACCTCTATGCAATTTCTAGAAGGAAGACAAGGAAGGAGATAAGAGGGACCAAAAGACAGTTCTATGCAATTTGTGAGAGTAGTGAGTCCCTGCTGAGGGAGTTCACTTGAGAGGACACCTCTCAGAATTTTCTAGGAGCAATGTAGGCTCAAGTATTTATGTAACATGAGGCTCCAACAAGTAGGAAGGAGGCTTGATGTTTGATCTTGCAAAGTGCGTAGTTAAGGTCACTCTTTGAGGCATTTTCTATGTAGTTCTGGGAAGGAAGACAGACTGCTCACTTTTGGGATTGTGCAATGTAACTAACCTGAAGGACAACCTCAAGCATTGTGTAGTTCCGGGTAGCAGAGAATCGCCACTGGGGGTTGAGACTATGCAGTGTGTAGAGCTGTAACAAGGGTCTCTTTCACCTATTAATAAGTCAATCCGGGAACGCCTTTTTATTGCAAAGAGTAGCTCAATCCGAGGCTATTCGTCAGAGTAATGCTTCATAGTACAGTGTCTAGGAAATACAAGGGTAAAGGGATGCTAAACTTACGACTAAATTGCTTAAAAGAATAAGATCACACAAAGAAACTTATCAGTCGAGGGTGCGGAAGCGATAACCCATCCCTCTAGAAACTGATGAAAAGGAAATTAGAGCATGGACCATAGGTCTAGGAGCTAGGCAGCGACTTTCTGAGGCTCTCTACAGCCTTAGACCTTATCTCACACCAAAATAGTAAATGCAAGTAAATGGAACGGCAGAAAGTAAAATGGAACAGCAAACAGGAAATGGAACAGCAAATCTGAAATGGAACAACAATAAATGGAACAACAATCCAATAAACTAAATCTCGTGAGTCAGGCTAAGCTTTCTCTATTGAATTAAACTCTCATTCTGCAATCAAATAGCAATCCTTTCTCGAAAACAACTTTAATGAATTATACTTCATGGAGCAGTATTCACAAATGAATTATGGAACAACAATCATATATACACAACATGCATACTATAGCAATCTGACTTAAAGAGAATGTGACTATGCTTCCAAATAGAATAATATCACTTTAAAATTCCAACAATTGAGATTTCAAATGAATCTACTAAAGCAATATTCAATATGAAGGCTTTGCAATGGAAATGCTTGGCATGCAATCAACTTTGAAAAGATTCACTCATACAATTCAGAATTACTTCTTGAAAGAAACCATTAATGAATTAATTGTAACAGAGCATGGAATAGCATATGAAAAACGCGTCAGATTACCAAACTGTAAAGATAAACAAACCACACGGAAACCAAATTATAATGATACAAAAGCAAGTGTCCTTTGGAGCCGGACCCTTAGCTTCCAAAGGAACACCGCCATAGATTACTTCAGACGCAGAGATGAAATAAATACCAGGTCTTTTGTATTAACACATCAACAATTGTACAGCAAAACAAGTCTTAATAGGAGTCGATGATCAAAGTCGAATCTGAGATTCACAGTTACATATATCAAAAGAGGTCCCTTGCTTAACACTGCTGTCCCTTTTTATATGAGTAACGACGGAGGTATCTAGGTAGCAAAAATAAGCAAAACAGCGATCCCTCAGGATCAAAGATCCTGAGGGATTCACCAATCCGTTAACCCTTTACTTTTCTTCCCATGTTCCGCCGAGCTGATGATCCTTCTTTCTTTCCAGGGTCGTCTTGCTTCGATTTGTTCAATCTTGTTCGCATCCGGTTCCCTCCTAAAGGGACAACAGTTATTGCTTCTTTGTCTTTTTCTTTCGAATGGCAGTCCTTCGTTTCCACCCTTTTCTGCATGGAAAAATAACGATTATCAGCAATTAAGCTTTCCATACTAATTCTTACACGTTCTATTAAAACTCTTTATTTCTTTAAGCTCATTATGCAGAAAGGGTTACAATTGCTACTGAAAAGTCACTAAATTGTTCATCAAAAGCATACCTTTCCAGTGCTCCACACACCCCCCTGCTTACCCTGTTTCATGCCCTCATGAAAACATTATAGTTGACATGCAAGGCGGTAAGAGAATAGGCTGGAGAGGGAACCTTGTGTGGAGGCCTACAGCCGTGATGAGTAACTAGATCATCAAAGAACTAATTTGTTTGACCTTCAAGCATTTCATACAAGGCCTGATATCCAGGTGCAGGGTGCCAAATAATTGTACTACGAAATCGATACCCTAACCAGGATGGCCCTACTTGCAAAATACACTCGCCATAAAGGTTCAATCGGCTGGCAGCTAGCTCAAAATTTTCATATTTGAATGGTTCCCTGAGCTGAATGTTTGGGTTCGAAGTCTGGTATCGAAATTTTGCAGCATCAATGGCAAGGTCTTTAATAGTAAAAAAATATTCCAAATTTTGTCGGATTAAGTCCTCGTGCATGGGTCCTAATGTCTCCATAACACCCGGGGATCTCATAAGGTTCCTATGTGCTCTCCATAACAGTACTAGGTCTCTAGGCTCGGCTCTTACCCACAAGTCTAGGCTATTTTCCTGTCTCTGAAAAGTGTTATAATCCCTGAGCCATTTTAGCTGATTAACCCCGAAGGAAACGAAGGCTTGCAATTGGATGTCCCCAACAAAAGGACCAGGATTCAAATCAGTTTCCTGGTCTAGCATGAGGTTATGCAAGTAAAATTCACATAATAACCTTTGAACCTTAACTCCGTAATGCTTGCAACAATCTATGAAATCATTAACAGTATTGATTTGTATAGGGGCACCTGCCCTGACAACTTTTATCTTTAATCGTAAATATCGTTCAAGCAAAAATAAAGCATAGTTTTTAGCAGGGGCCCTACAGGCCAGAACGTCATTATACAAAGAACACACAGTGTCCATCTACCTAACAACAATATCTAATCGATGAGTTACCTTTGCAACCTTTTCTTGCTCCTTTTTCCAGCCTTCGAAGGCCTGGCTCTCGGATTGGTTAATATCCCGAAGTTGCTGCTGCAATTCTTCATATTTCTCCCAGGGGACTGTTTGTTCCTTCAACTGTTCAGCTTCTTGCTGAGCTTGCTTCATCATCTTGTGCAAGGTTCTTGTTTTTGGATCCTTTTTCCATAGGGCCGTAGAGGCCGGGAGTTTTACCTGAACCTTTTTGTTATGCTGTTTGGAGTTCCGAACCCGGATCACCCCTGAGGGCGGTGCCTCTGTTTGGATCTCCTTATTCTCCTTTTCTTTCTTAACACGAATGAAGGGTTGTTGTGGTTCCTCTGTTAATGGAACATCATCCTGTCCCTCTGCCCCAAATGGAACGGCAGTCTGTTCTTCATTATCAATTGGAACAGCAGTCTGTTCCTCAGTGACAATTGGAACAGCAGTTTGTTCCTCAGCGTCATTTGGAACAACAGTCTGTTCTTCTGTGACAATTGGAATAGCAGTTTGTTCCTCAGTGTTATTTGGAACAGCAGCAGGTATTTTAATCGGGTTTCGACCAACGGTGTGACTGTAAGTCCCTCTTCTTCTTGTTCTGTGGGATTCTGCTGCAGTGGTCCTCTTTCTTTTCCTTGTGGTCCTTTGTATCCTCAGACTGGCTTTCAACATCCGAATTTTCTGTCGGAGCCGGGCTATAGTGTTCAGCAGCCTCTGCTGTTTAGTCTTTAATTTCTTGATTTCCCTTGCTTCAGCAGAAGGTTTGCTGCTATCCCTTAAATTTGCTCCTACTCTTTCTAGAGTTTCTTCTTGTGCCTTGGGAACAGATTGTTCCCGGTTGGTGTCCCTTATTTCTTCCTCATGAACGGGCGGGTTTTCTTCTGCTTCCTTTTCTGCATGTGAACCCTCAGGTATGTCTTCCTCTGGAGGTTCATCGGGAGGACCTGCTGGGCTGGAGGGTTGGCCATATTCCCCCAAACTGGCCAGGATTGCGGCCAATTCTTCTTCGCCCACAGGGTCTCGCAGTGGGCTGCTTTCTGGCTGTGCTACGTCCTCCTCCCGATTGTCTTGTTCAGTGACTGCCTTGGAGTGTTCAGCTTCTGTTTGTGTTTCGGAGTGCACTTCTCTCTCGTCACCTCCTCCTTCGACTTGCTCCGCTTCGCCCCCAGATTGTCCAACATTTTCTTCGGAAGATATTCCTTCTGGTTCTGGAGGTTCATCTATATTCTCAATTGGTTGGCTGGTGCTTTCTCGAATCTTTTCTAGCCTCCCTCGTATTCGAGCTAGCCAGATTGATTTTCTTGCTTTCTCTGGTTGTTCATGTGTACAAGCAACAAGTTTTTCTGCTATCACTTCTCTGCGTTTTTCTGGTCGCTCCGGTGTCCCTAAAGAATGCTTTCATTTTGGAGCAACACGTTGTCCTCCTGCCACTTCTCTGTGTTTCTCTAATCGTTCTGGTGTGCTGGAGGAAGTTTTAGGTTTTGGGGGTGGTGCAGCCAATCTCCCCTCAATCAATGCAACGAGCGCCTCCCAGCTGCTCTGTTGTTGAGTGATACTATGGCTCACTATCAATCGAATCAATCCATGGTGGCTAACAACTTCTTCTACATGCTGTACCATTTTCAGGCTTCAGGCCGCATTATGCAGTAGTGAATTTAAAAGTGCAGGCATATTTACAGAACATTTTTCTTTCAAAACAGCTAAGAGTTTAAGATGGCGTGGTCTTACCACGTCCTTCCTTCCTTCGCACGTAATGTAGCTATGTACTATCCTTGCTAGTTCGGTCCAGGGTTCTCCTAACGTTGCTGGCAGAACTCCCTTCCCCTTCTATGTCAAGCTTTGGCCTTCATCCTGGAAAATCTCCATAATCTTCTGCAGTCTTTCCTTCCTCAGCGTCCATACAGGTCCGGTGGCTGGTAGGCCTGAGACTTCTGCAATTACATCGTCCGTGACCGCTATCCGCCTTCCTCCTATTGTGGAGTAGTCCTCCTGCAAGTTTTGCAGAAATTCCAACGCCACTGTCTCGTTTGATTCTTGTAGGCGACTGAAGTAATTCAGCCATCCAGCCTTTTCCAGGATCTCCCTGGCGGCAGCAGAGACTGTCAATTCCCGAGGTTCGCTTCGGACTGCCTTTCCTCCCATGATTCTACTAAGGATTTTCAATGGAACAGCAACTACCTGTGCTGTTTTGGGATGCAGAGAAGGTGATCTTCGCGGAGAAAAAAACAGAGTATGCAACAAAAATGGATTGTGGATGGCAACTTTGCGTAAAATAGCATTATCATACCATTAAACCATGCCGTATTTTCGTACACTATCTACCCCGAATGTTGTGCTGACACGTAACTCGTGGAGTAATGAGATTACCTTCCCCCCCGCGATGTGATAGGCTACCCCAGCCATCAAATAGAGGAGCAGCAGCCATTGTGTAACCAGTCATAAAGGAACAGCATATAGAATTACGCCATGTTTTAGATGGACAATGAAATACCAAAATCGAGGTGAAAAGGTGGATCGCGTTTTACATAAGAGCCTGCGTAATATGATGTGAGGCCGGGGGATGGGACGTCTGTCAATCGTACGAAGTCCCCAGAGGTCATTGTCAGTTCCCTTGCCATGATTGGTAGTAATGGGTGTTCGTGCGATATGTTCATCGGGAAATAAAATATGAATTATTCATAGGATAGAAGAGACAAAGAGATTTTAATATCATCCCCATTGGTGTAACCATTATGACTCTGATACCATTAACAGAGCTCTGCTGCCGACAGGTGTTCATAACCTTGGCAGAGTTGTTTATTTCACCCCCAGAACCATGATCCTGTATGTGTATAAAAAGTATTTTGTCAAAATGCAGGCCATTATGCTGGCTTGGTAACCAGATAGCCATAATGCCATTCACAAGGAAGGTGCGAACCGTGGGCAGGCCGACTCGTGATGAGACCCCCTGTTCCAAGTTCTGTTTATTTAGTATACTTTCTGGACCATATCCCTGGTGTGGTGGCCATGTTGGGAATGCCACTTCGCTTCCAACCTGATGATCATGGTAGGCTGGCTCTTGATGAGACCCCCTATCCTGCATTTGACAATTAATAATCCATATTCATCATCATTTTTTCTTTGCAAAGCACTTTTTCTTATTTATTTACACATAAGGGTGGTTCAGCACTCCTTAAGAGTGGGAATGGTGGAAGAAGTCTTATCATCCCAACAGGAAGATATAAATCCTCTGTTCTTATTCCTGTGTAATAATCAGAAATTTTTTTTAAGGAGATCGCCATGATAAAGATAACCAATCAGGACAATGGGAATAAGTCAATGACAATGGAGATGAGAAATAAGTATGTCCCTCCTCTTGTCCCCTTATCAATACTAGGCTCTATAAAGATAGAGATTTTATGATCTGTTGACTTCGGCATGTTGTAATTGATGTTCATTGCATAAGTGTATAGCTGTATCTTAAAGACTGGGGAGATCATGGCGAAGAGCATCCTCGATATGAATCATCACTGAGAACAAAGATATGGCTATAGTGTTCCTTTTGAAAGAGAAGGTTCCATACCAACAAATAGTTGGGATGCCATTCTTTGAGAAGAAACATCCTAAGATCATGAGTGCTTGTCTGCAAAAATTCTCAATTGTTGTTCCTTTTGAAAAGGAACAGCAAAATCTCGCAAATGTTGTTCCTTTTGAAAAGGAACAGCAAAAACTCACAACTGTTGTTCCTTTTGAAAAGGAATAGAAAAAACTCGCAACTGCTGTTCCTTTTGAAAAGGAACAGCAAAAACTCAGACATGCTATTCGTTTTTGAAAAAGGAACGTTAAAGACACGACAACAAGCAACTGTTGTTCCTTTTGAAAAAGGAATAGTCAATAACTCTCAACTGCCGTTCCTTTTGAAAAGGAACAGCAAAGCCCCAAAAATGTTGTTCCTTTTGAAAAGGAACAGCAAAACTCACACCTGCTGTTCCTTTTGAAAAGGGAACAGCAAAAACACAAAAACACACAACTGCTGTTCCTTTTTGGAAAAGGAACAGCAAAAAAACACTAAATCAAGCGACTGATGTTCCTTTTGGAAAAGGAACAGCAAAAACACGAAAATAAGCAACTGTTGTTCCTTTTGGAAAAGGAACAGCAAAACACTAAAACAAGCAAGTGCTGTTCCTTTTCGAAAAGGAACAGCAAAAACACGAAAACAAGCAGTTGTTGTTCCTTTTTGGAAAAGGAACAGCAAAACACGAAAATAAGAAAGTGTTGTTCCTTTTGGAAAAGGAACAGCAAAAACACGAAAACAAGCAGTTGTTGTTCCTTTTTGGAAAAGGAACAGCAAAACACTAAAACAAGCAAGCGTTGTTCCTTTTGGAAAAGGAACAGCAAAAACACGAAAACAAGCAGTTGTTGTTCCTTTTTGGAAAAGGAACAGCAAAAACACACTGACTGTAAAAAGCAATCTTAAGAAAGAAAGGTCAAAGAAATATTAAGAAAACGTATATACAAGAGCTTATGTACAGGTCAAAAAAATACGTTCCTTACTAAATTATTGGTGAGGAAGATCTTACTTCCTCTCCTAAAATCTCCATGTTAGTGACTTGACGTAGCTGCTCACAGAAGGATTCCCGAGTGAGTGGCTTGCGATAGAGACGAACTCGGTGGCCGTTTACCTTGAATGCATATCCAGAACCATCGATTGTGATGAGACTAAGGGTCACATTATCATGTACTTTCTGGATTTCGTATGGCCCCAACCAACGAGTCTGCAGTTTCCCCGGGAAATCCTGAAACCGAGAGTCATATAAAAAAGCCCAGTCTCCTTCATGAAAGACTTTATTCTTGATAAGTGCATCATGCCATTTAGCTCGCTGTTGCTGAATAAGTGCTGTGTTTTGTAATGCAGAGAGCCTTATTTCGTCCAATTCATTAATCTGTTGTAATCAACTGATTTGTGCCTCACTTAAATCTAGGCCAACTTCTTGTGCAGTTCGTAGCGTTTGGATTTCAAATTCTATGGGAAAAATAGGTTGTTTCCCAAACACTAATTGATAGGGTGAATAAACAGTGGTGCTTCTCCAGGTGGTTCTATAGGCCCAGAGTGCTTCAGGTAGTCAGGCGGCCCAATCACGCCTATGTGAAGCAATGGTTTTTGTTAAAATTGATTCTATTACCTTATTGCTACTTTCTACTTGCCCATTCGCCTGTGGGTGATATGGGGTAGTAATTTTGTGATGGACGTGATAATTGTTAAGTGTTGCAGCTAATTTGTTTCCGACAAATTGTGGTCCTCCATCTGTGATTATTTCTCTCAGAAGGCCATATCGTACAAACAAATGGAACAGGAACTGTACTACCAAATCTTTTGTGGCTCTAGGCAAGGCTTCGGCCTCAACCCATTTGGTAATATATTCTGTGGCTACCAAAATATATGTTCTCTGGTTTGATGATCAGTTGATGGGTCCAAGGAAGTCAAGAGCCCATCGTTCAGATGGTTCAATGACTAATTGTGGCCTCAGAGGCATTTCGTCGGCTTGACCAGGTCGTCCTGCTCGCTAGCAGCTGTCACAAGCTTGAACAAATTTCTTCGAATCCTTAAAAATTGTAGGCCAGTAGTATCCCGTCTGCAATACTTTATGTGTTGTTCATTTCTCGGAAAAGTGTCCCCCACATTGTCCATTATGACAAGACTTTAAGATGTCGAAGATTTGATCTTCTCGAATACACCTTCTGATTTGCATGTCTGCCCCTGTGTGGAACAAATAACCGCCAATCCACGAAAACCAAGTACTCTTCTGAACAATCTGCTTGCGTTCATTAGGGGTTAAGTGTTTTGGTAGCTTACCTACTACAAGGTAGTTGGAAACATCGGCATACCAAGGTGTTCGAACAGCAACAGCAAACAGGTTCTCATCCGGAAATTGATCTTCCACTACTGCTGCCTCAATTGATTTTGGTATTCGTTAGAGAAAATCAGCTACAGGGTTTTCCTTGCCGGGTCTATATTTGATTGTGATATCGAACTCCTGCAATAAGATCAACCATCTCGTTATTCTAGCATTTGTTACAGGCTTATTCGCTAAATATTTGATAGCAGAATGATCTATATATAAAACAACGGGATAGCCTGTAATATAATGTCTAAATTTGTTGACAGCATGTATTACAACGAGAAATTCTTTTTCGGTGACAGTGTAATTTAATTCAGCAGGGGATAGGTTTTTAGTAATATAATAAATAGCATATGGTTTTTTATCCTCCTCCTGTCTAAGGACTGCACCGATTGCTGTGTCTGAGGCATCAGATGAAATCTGGAATGGTAAGTTCCAGTTTGGTCCTCGAAGGACTGGAGCTGTTGATAAAAGCTTCTTTAAATCCTAGAAAGCGCGGTCGCATTTTTCTATCCACATGAAATCAACATTACCAGTTAATGCATATAAAGGTGCAGCAATGTGTGAATAATGTTCTATAAATCGTCTATAATACCCAGAAAATCCAAGAAAGTTGCGTACCTCTGTCTGAGTAGTGGGGGTGGGGATAAGCAACAGAATTTGAATTTTGGCCGGATCTACCTGAATTCTAGCTGTTGAGACGAAATGTCCTAGAATGAGACCTTCAGTCATCATCATATAACATTTTTCGTGGCTTAAACAAAGCCTAGTATCAATGCAACGCTGTAGGACTTTTTCTAAAGTGTCCAGAGCTGGATCAAAATCATCTCCGTATGGTGTAAAATCATCCATGTATACTTCAAGCCCATCATTTATTAAATCTGAAAAGATGCTAAGAATGGCCCTTTGGAATGTGGCAGGAGCATTACATAGGCCAAAGGGTAGAACTCTATAGGCGAACGTTCCCCAAGGACAAGTAAAGGTAGTTTTATCCTGGTCTTCAGGGGCGATCTGAATCTGATTGTATCCATTGAAACCATCTAGGAAAGAAAAGAATTTCTTTCCTGCTAACGTGTCCAATACTTGGTCTATGAATGGGAGGGAAAAATGGTCTTTTTTTGTGGCTTTGTTTAACTCTCTATAATCCACACAAATCCTCCGTTTCCCATTCTTCTTAGGTACAACCACAAGTGGAGAGACCCACTTACTATCAGAAATAGGATAGATAAAATTAACATCTAAAAGCTTCTGAAGTTCTGCTTTTACAACATCTTTTAGGTGAGGGTTGAGTCTTCTTTGCAGTTGACGGATAGGTCTTGCATCTTTTTCTATATAAATATGGTGGGTGGACAATTGGGGGTCAATCCCTTTCATATCGGGGTAATCCCACGCAAATGCTTCTTGATGCTTTCGTAACAGGTGGATGAGATTTATTTCTTGGTCTGGTGTAAGGTTAGCATTGATGTTTAGTGTTTTTCCTAGTTCAATTTCCACTACTTTAGTATTGGCAACAGAAGTCACAGGTATCGTTTGGTCATGTGTATCTTTCAAGGGGTCTTCTTCTAGTTCGTTCTCGAATGCAGCTTCTATCATAAAACACTGTGCATGAGGTCTAGATTCAGTTTGACTAAAAAAGTTATTGATGGCATCATCTTTTGTTTGGTCTTTAAAGTCTAGGGCCTTCTGTATAGTCAATGGTGATCTGATATTGTCAGTAAGGTATGATACAGGGTGCTGGTTAGTTTTTATCATTGTGAGACTTGGCTGTGCTGGAGGGTATAGAACTAGATTTTTAATATATGGTCCTCTGGTTATGGTCATATTCCCCTGCCGGCAACCAATGTAGGCATCGGCGGTAGCAAGCCAAGGTCTACCTAAAATTAGCAGGTGTCCATCCAGTCGGGTTTTTGGATTAATTACCAGGAAATCAGTTGGGTATTCCCAAGAATCTATAGAGACCATAACATTGTATAGAGTTCCTTCCGGTCGAACTACAGATTGATCAACCAATTCTAACAAAGTAGAAGTGGGTTCTACTGATGTAATACCGAGCTTTTGGCAAGTAGAAGTTGTTAGAATATTGATTGCGGCTCCTAAATCAACTAAAGCATTAGTCAGGGTCTGACCATAGATTTGGACAGTTACGATTGGATTTCCTGGATCGTCATATTTAATGGGTGCTCCTGTTAAAAGGTCGGATAAAGTACCGACTACTTGGACTCTTGGGTTAGTGGTTACATTCCTCCTTGGTTTTTTTATGCACAATTCTTTTATAGTTTTTGCATATATAGGGATGTCTTGAATGGCTTGGAGGAAAGGAATTCGTATGTACAGGTTTTGTAGCTCTCCCAGAATGTCAAACTCTGAATGTTGTACAGGTCATGGTATGACTAATCGTTCTGGGAAGGGAGGAGAGGGTGTATTTTCTTGATGATGAGTCTGTTCCTTATTTGCACCCTCTTGTTGTAATGGTTGTTCTATTGGTAAATGATCTTCAATGTGAACTGTTTTATCTCCCTCTGTTTCTATTATACGTCCAGATCTTAACTGAAGATCATTTCACTCCCTTAGTTCAGGTCCAATTTCTGCTGATTCAATAATTTGAAGGGATTGGACCGACCTATTATTAGGATTAGGATTGGGTTGGGCTGGGAGTTGCGGTCTCAGATTAGACTGGGGATTTTGTTGCAAAGTTGGCAGAGTCGGTTGAGGGAGCGGAATAGTTCCTGTTGGCTGATATGTCGATCTTGGCCAATTTGTCTGCCGGGGTGAACTTTGTGAAGTAGGGGGGTCCATTGTGGAGGGTATGAGCCATTCTGCCAATATGGTGGGGCGTAAGGAAAATTCGGCCAACCAAATTGGCTTGGCGGATTCATCCATGGATTTGGAGAAGGAAATGGTTGCGATGTCCAGTTTGCGAATGGGGGTTGAGATTGATTTTGCCACATACTATATTGCTGAGCATTATACTGTGGAGGCTGAAAAGAAGAAGTTGGGTCTGAAAACATACCTGATTGCCTTTGTTGCCATTGGCGATGCTGGTTAACGAAGTATGCTGATTCTAGCTCTTCTTCTGCTTCCTTATATACTGCTTTTAATCCAGGAAGTGAGGGGCAACTTTCAGTAAGATGATCTTTTGTACAGATGGCACATGTTTGAACTGCATCCAGCAGACATTCCTTGTGGCTATGTTTTCTTCTACATCGGGGGCAGAAGATCGCCAAATTCTGTTCTGCCTCTATCTGCTTCTGTTTAGCCTGCACAATATCAAGTTGTGTAGTTAATGTCCCTAGGATATCAGTTTTAAAATTTTCTAATAAATTCCCAAGTTCTACACGTGTTACTCCTTCTGTTGATATTTTGTTATCTCTGACAAACCGATCATATTCTATTGGTTTTATCCTCGTGCTGCCTCTCGAGCTCCTGATACATAAATCAATGATGTCAGCAAAATTTTCTTGATAGATATCCCCTTTTCCCATGATATTTAATGTTTCAATCCATTGTTCCTTCATGCCTCTAATCAATGTTGTTTTTAGCACATTATCAGGCAGAGGTAGTGATGCATATGGAGATCTCTGCAAATTATATTGAAAACGTTCTACATATTCTTCTAGTGTTTCGTTTGGTCTAGCTATCATTTGAAATATTTCATCTTTCAGTTCTCTAGACCTACAATAATCTTGATATTTCTTTAGGAAGGATTCTTTTATTTGCTCCCAGTTATTTATAACCCCACCACCTAAACCCATAAACCATCTTAAAGCTTCTCCTTTCAAAGTGGAGGGGAACAACATTAATTTCTGGGGGTCAGTGGTGTAATCATATCCCCTGCATAATACATCAAATTCAAATAAGAATGCATCAGGATCCTCTGATGTAAGTCCATGAAATGTAGGAATGTGTTGAAGGGGAATTGCTTTCATAGGAGCATTTGCTGCGGAATCCACTATAGGATATTGTAATGTAGAAGTTTGAGTATTTGGCTGATTCTGTGCCATGGGATCGAATATGTGCCAGTAACCTTCCGGGATCTCTAAGAGGGTGTTCTTAGGCGGAGAAGGAACGACTTTAACAGGGATTGTTTTAGTAGCACTTCCTTTGTCTGGAACAACAAGAATCCCTGTTACTTGAGGGGATTGAATCCCTTCAACAATGGTTTTTATAGCACTTCCTTTATCTCGACTTTTTAATGGATGGATTATCCTAAGAGGAGATCCTGGCTCCTCAACTTCTCCTGTTTCCCCTTCTCCTTCACAAAGATTTCTTAGATTCCCTTCCTGCAGTCGTTCTGGAATAGAATTTTCAATTTCTTGAAAGTCCTGTTCATCAGTCTGACTATGCACCTCAGCGAAGGCTACAGATGTTAATCCTGCGGCCTGAAGGGAGCTAGTAGGTTGTTTAGAATTGGTTTTCCTAAACCCTACTGATGGCTGAGATTCAGTTTTCTTATAGATTTCGTCTATGAAGGTTGTTCGGCCAAGGGTCACCGGCCCTTTGGCTTTTTCGGGTTTGAACGGAGGTTTGATAATTTTTTCTGGTTTTTTCTGCTTACTCATGCACTCTATAAACTACCAAATTCTATTCAACCCACAATTCTGCCAGGAAAGCGGACGGTGGAGCAGGACTTTTACATGCTCTGTAAGCAGGTTCTTACCTTCCGTTTTTAAAATCCAACTCTCCCCTAGCAGATTCGTACACTACTCTGTAAAAGACAAATGGCTGTACTCTTTCCCCGGAAACGACGCCAAAATGTAGAGCTGTAACAAGGGTCTCTTTCACCTCTAGTTATGCCACATTAATAAGTCAATCCGGGAACGCTTTGTTATTGCAAAGAGTAGCTCAATCCGACGCTATTCGTCAGAGTAATGCTTCATAGTATAGTGTCTAGGAAATACAAGGGTAAATGGATGCTAAACTTACGACTAAATTGCTTAAAAGAATAAGATCACACAAAGCAACTTATCAGTCGAGGGTGCGGAAGCGATAACCCATCCCTCTAGAAACTGATGAAAAGGAAATTAGAGCATGGACCATAGGTCTGGGAGCTAGGCAGCGACTTGCTGAGGCTCTCTACAGCCTTAGACCTTCTCTCACACCAAAACAGTAAATGCAAGTAAATGGAACGGCAGAAAGTAAAATGGAACAACAAACAGGAAATGGAAAAACAAATCTGAAATGGAACAGCAATAAATGGAACAACAATCCAATAAACTAAATCTCGCAAGTCAGACTAAGCTTGCTCTATTGAATTACACTCTCATTCTGCAATCAAATAGCAATCCTTTCTCGAAAACAACTTTAATGAATTATACTTCATGGAGCAGTATTCACAAATGAATTATGGAACAACAATCATATATACACAACATGCGTACTATATCAACCTGACTTAAAGAGAATGTGACTATGCTTCCAAATAGAATAATATCACTTTAGGATTCCAACAATTGAGATTTCAAATGAATCTACTACAGCAATATTCAATATGAAGGCTCTGCAACGGAAATGGTTGGCATGCAATCAACTTTGAAAAGATTCACTCATACAATTCAGAATTACTTCTTGAAAGAAACCATTAATGAATTAATTGTAACAGAGCATGGAATAGCATATGAAAAACGCGTCAGATTACCAAACTGTAAAGATAAACAAACCACACAGAAACCAAATTATAATGATACAAAAGCAAGTGTCCTTCGGAGCCGGGACCTTAGCTTCCAACAGTACACCGCCTTAGATTACTTCAGACGCAGAGATGAAATAAATACCAGGTCTTTTGTATTAACACATCAACAATTGTACAGCAAAACAAGTCTTAATAGGAGTCGATGATCAAAGTCGAATCTAAGATTCACAGTTACATATATCAAAAGAGGTCCCTTGCTTAACACTGCTGTCCCTTTTTATATGAGTAACGACGGAGGTATCTAGGTAGCAAAAATAAGCAAAACAGCGATCCCTCAGGATCAAAGATCCTGAGGGATTCGCCAATCCGTTAACCCTTTACTTTTCTTCCCATGTTCCGCCGAGCTGATGATCCTTCTTTATTTCCAGGGTCATCTTGCTTCGATTTGTTCAATCTTGTTCGCATCCGGTTCCCTCCTAAAGGGACAGCAGTTATTGCTTCTTTGTCTTTTTCTTTCGAATGGCAGTCCTTCGTTTCCACCCTTTTCTGCATGGAAAAATAACGATTATCAACAATTAAGCTTTCCATACTAATTCTTACACGTTCTATTAAAACTCTTTATTTCTTTAAGCTCATTATGCAGAAAGGGTTACAATTGCTACTGAAAAGTCACTAAATTGTTCATCAAAAACATACCTTTCCGGTGCTCCACACAGTGTAGCTTTGTCGGGGTCTAGTGAAGTGGAGTTGTTCAGTCGAAGAGATTTTCAGGAAAATGGCTAAGTGTGAGAAGCAATTGAACTTTTCATAACTTGACATTGTGATCACACTCTTAGCATACTTCGACAACATGACAACACTGACCACTGGGAAAACATAGCAAAGCATGAACCTTTGTGGGTTTTTCTAGAGCTGAAAGCAACATGGGCGACACTTCAGATAGACCTTTGGAAGACCGTGATGACACTTGCACGACAGTGCTTACAACTTTGTGTGTGAGTGCGAAAGATGTTCACATAGCTAGGAAAACTAAAACATATAGAGATAAACATTCAAAGTCACAAGAACAAGGTCACAAGCATGAAAAGGAAATCAACATGCCAAAATATGGTAGTTGGTCCAATAAGCGAAAGGGAGAAAGACACATAGAGTAAACTCATGGAATGACTTTCTGTGCTTGCAACGATGCATTTCACTAAACAAATAACGATATGGCAATGATAAGTAGTCCGTCAAGCTACAATAAGAGGTGTATTTCAAAAGATGTGCTTTATTTTCCATACCTACCCTCCGAAGGGTTAAGCATCAGATGGAGTCTTCATGCAGTCTCGAGATTCTATCATACCTTAGGCTCCTTGGTCTTCTTATATTCTTCCTCAAGTCCTTGAGAGTCCTCTAGCATGTCATATTTCTTGTGATCACTGACAGACACATCTACGCACTTTTAGTGCGTAGTGACTATTGCGGGTTGAGGCCTTGGGAGGACACATCTGTGTTGTTTCAGGATGAAAGGTAGATTGAGAAACTGAAGGACAAAATTTTGTAGTTTTCATATGCAAGACAGTACTTTGGGATGAGGCCCTAAGAGGACACATCTACGTAATTTAAGGATGCAAGCAAGACTAAGCAGCTTAAGTAAACAATTGTGTAGTTTTGAATGCTAAGGGAGGATGGGCAGATTTCCCCTTGAAGAAAATCAAACATCATTTTTAATAACAAGCGATAATCCCCATACCCAAAGATGACACATATTGTAGAAATATAAAAGTGTGAATGACTCTTAAGATCGAAAAGGGGAGATTTAGATTATCAGCTTACCAATAAGTGACTAAGGAATGATTGATCACAGAATCCACAGTAGGCTCCAAAATTTGAGTACATGACAAAATTTTGGAGGGTGTTTCAGCCTCTACAACAAGAGGAAACTATTGTTAGTCACAAGATATTGTATCTAAAGGGGAATACCATCCCCATAGGGTTGGTCCCATTGGAAATGATTTTCAACTCAAATGATGTGGCTACTAATACAACTGAACAAGACCTTGAGGAGGAGGTGGAAGATTGTAATATTGGCATGGAAAGACCCTAGAGTCATCAAGCTAGCTAAAGGATTTCCTAAAAAATACAAAAAAAGATACCTTTTCCTTTTCAAAGAGTACGTGAATGTGTTTTCTTGGTCGTATGAGAATTTAAATACTTTTGACACATTTTTCATACAACACAAAATTCCTTTAAAAACTAGAGTGAAGCCATATAAGCAGAATCTCAATCAAATTAATCCTTTGTTTCTCCCATTAATTGAAAAAGAGGTGAAGAAACTATTATAGGCTAAGATAATTATGTCCCTGAGGTACTCAAACTAGGTAGAAAATTTATTCCCATTCAGGAAGAAAAATGGAGAAATAAGGCTATGTGTGGATTTCAGAATTCTCACTAAGGCCTCGTTGAAAGATAACTATCTTTTGCCTAAAATGGATTATCTTCTGTAGAAAGTGGTAGGGTCTGCCCGAATGTCCATGATGGATGGTTTCTATGGATACAACTAAGTTGATGTACACCTTGAGGATCAGAAGAAAACATATTTTACTACACCATGGGGAATGTTTATGTATGTCAAAATGCCTTTCGACCTCATAAACGATAGAGATACTTTCTAGAGTGCGATGGATATAGAATTTGTTGGAGAGCATGATAAATTCGTAGTAATATACCTGGAAATATTTTCTCTGAGTCATATGAAGAACACCTTAAGCATTTGCAGCTCGCATTTGCAAAATGTAGAAGGTATGGTATGTCCTTAAACCCTAAGAAATCACAATTTTCTTTAAGTGAGGGGAAGCTTTTGGGCCACATTGTAGCAAAGGAAGGAGTGAAGATTGATATGAAAAGGGTGGAGGCTATTAATAATATTCATTTACTAAGGAATAGAAAAGAAATCTAGGTTTTCTTGGCCAAAATATATGCTATGAGGATATTCATACCAAACTATGCTAGAAATGTCAACAAAATCAGAGAAACATTGAAGAAGGATCAAGAAGTAAAGTGGCCCATAGAATCAAGGGAGTAATTCTCTAGAATTAAAAATATTTTGTAGAAGCCCCAGTCTTAGCCAGGCCAAATTATCATAGGTCATTCCTCCTTTTCTCTTTTGCCTCTCCTAATATGGCAGCAGTTTTTTTGTTGCAAAAAAATAGTGAAGGGTAGGAACAACAAATTGTGTTTCTCAGTCAGCTGTTATGAGAGGCAGAGTTGAAGTACAATATCTTAGATAATTAGGCCTATGCCTTGGTAAAATCTCTAAAATTTTTCAAAACTTATGTCCTACAGTCGAACATAATAGCATATGTTCCAACAACTGTTGTGAAAGACATTCTCATGCGAGAGACAATGAAGATAAGAGGGGAGAGTGGATTGCCAAGATTCAAGAATATGGAATGGATATAAACCTACTAAGTTGATCAAGGGGCATGGATTAGCTAAAATATTGTCTGAGGCTCACTGCCAAGCCCTGGGTATAAATTTGCTGACAGATAAGGAAGGAGGAAGTGAAAGAGAAGAGGAGAAGAATAATATTAAGACCTCAACACAGAGAATTCAAATGAAGTACCTTGTCTCACAATGGTAGAAGTATCTTTTACATTATTTAATTTTTATGAATTCCCGATGAATTTTGACAAAGATAAATATAGGGCCTTGAGGCTACAAGCTCAGAATTTTGTTATCTCAAATGGCCAGTTGTATTAGAAGGACCTAGTGGGAATTTTACTATTATGCCTGGTAGAAGAGGAGATTCACAAGGTGATTGATGAATTCCATAGCTATCTTTATGGAGGAAATTATATTTGGAGATCCACAACCCATAAAATCCTCACAATTGGTTTCTATTGGCCCAAACTATTCAGTTAGGTGCATACATATGTTCAACCCTGTGAGAAATGTCATATTTTTGGAGAGAAGAACAAGTTTTCACCCCTCCATTTGATCCTCATTTTTGTAAAGATTCACTTCAGGAAATGGGGCCTGGACTTCATAGGAGAAATACATCCATCATCTGGCAGTCAACAGATGTGGATGTTTACAGCCACTAATTATTTCACAAAACGGGTGGAGGGCATCCCAACTAGAAATGCAATCAATGCAGTGGTAATTAATTTTATGGAGGATAATATCCTTGCCATATTTGGTTGCTCACGGAATATCATCACTGACAATGCTCAGGTGTTTAATTCAACGAAATTTCTTAGTTTCTGCCAAAAGTACATCACCACCATGGGGAACTCCACCACCTACTACCCGTAGGGGAATGGACTAGCCATGATCCAGACTTATGTAGGAACGAAACAAAATAAAGATATACACATAAACACAAAGATGTAGCAAAAATAAAAATTCATTTCATTAATATCAAAGAACTGAAATATGCTTACATATAGAAGTGGAAATAAACTAGCTCGGGCGATGGTATCTTATCTCAGAGAAGAGATGTGGTAGTTATATGCTTCTAAAATGTGTTAAAATGAGGCTCAAAGGCATGATATTTATTATTCAGAAATAATGGAAATCCATGAACATCCAAACACCTAACCCTAGGAGATGAAGGGCCAAAGTTGTGGGCCCTGTCTGGGTAAATTGGTACACCAAATTCTTGGGGTCATAACTTTGGCATACGATCTCCGTTTGGATATCATAATACCTTGTTTCGAAGCTCTAAAAGAGGAGGGTGAAAAAAAATTGTTAGATTGATTTGGCATTTCTGTACTCTCTATTTTCCCTAAAAATGTATTTTAGTTCCTCAAAATGACTTTGGAAGTTTAGGACCCGAAAAACTACCAAAATTAGTAATTTGTGCTACAATTAAGGAAACTGAAAAGAAACAATGGTGGGAGTCCAAGTGGAATAGGCAGGTGGCCACCAATATCCACTTGGATCAGTCCTCCTCCCTTAGGAATCAATTGTCCCCATTGCGTTGAGAACCTCCATGAGATGGGGAAACTACTATTGAACTTGGTCACCCATGAGCCACTTTCCTTGGTGCAGGAGTTGGCTAGCTTTTACAACCCAATAGATTTGGATCTTCTACTGGATCTGGTCAATTGTGGCTTGTTCCATGCAATATGGGTTTAACTCTATTGGTGTGAGTTGTTTTGCAATGTCTCATGTATCGAGTAAGGTTGGAAAATATGGTCGAAGGAAATCGACATTGATCCTTGGGTGTAGGCCAAGTAATGGTGGAATGTTGAGCTCGAAATCATTGTCCCATACAACCTTAGTGATGGTGTAAGGTCCATATCAAAGTGGTTGAAGCCTGCTTTGGGGCCTAGTGAGGCGCTTCTTCTGCAAATGTAACCAAACATTATCGCCCACCTAGAACTTGTGTGGCACCTGATGTTGATCATGACATTGCTTATACTTAGCATTATCTCTATCCAATATGTCATGGACCTACTGGCCAATGTATTGAATGCACTCAATGAAGTTATTATCCCTGTTAGCTTCAGGTTGGACATGAGCTGAATCTTCCTGAGTAGCTGCAAATGGTATGGCCACATCAATGGGACATAATGGATAGAATCCCAATCCCACCTGAAAGGGGTTGTGGCCAAATGGGCTACAGAGAGCTTTGTTGTAGCTACACTAGACATAGAGGATGCTTTCATCCCATGTGCATGCATGCTTCGAGTTGTATATACATAGAATGTGTATGATGATCCTATTGACGACCTCTATTTGGCCATCATTTTGGGGGTGGAATGTCGTGGACTTAGTGAGATTTATATCCAACATTGGCTAGAAACTTAACAAAAATGTAATCAGGAACTTGTTGTCCCGATTTGAGATAATGGAATGTGGGATCCCAAAAATATAACCACACTTGTTCAAAGAAGAGCTTAGTAGTGGTTTCTGCTGTGATACTCTTCTTACAAGTTGCCAAAATGGCCATCTTAGAGAATCTGTCAACGACCATGAAAACAAAGTTATTTCCATGCTTAATAGAATGAAGGCCTGGCATGTAATCCATGGAGATGGATTCTCCAAGTCAACTAGGAGGCAGAGGTGTGTATAGGCCTTTCTTCTTGATGGTCGGTTTGGCAATGGAACAGGAAGTGTGGGATCTAATGTACTTCCCAACATCTTGTTGAAGGTTCGTCCAATAAAAATACTTCTAGAGCATGACCACTATTTTCACTACCCTGACATGTCCAGCGACCTGGGTATAGTGTGCCTCCCAAATCATCTTGGGATATGTTTAGGGCATAAGTCCCCTAGGGCTTTGGGTCAGAACCCTAGTAGAGCAGGAGTAATCTACAACAAGAAACAAGAATTCAACTCAAGCAACATGCTTAAACAAACTAACTATGCGAGGATGAACATACCCGAATGTCCTTCGTTTGGGTAGTTCCAACCAGGGTTCAAACCCTCTATAACTCCTAATGATCTTCGAATCTACACATCAACTAATTCAAATACACATAGCAGCATATAGATAAGGCATTTTATTGAAATAAAATTTATATCATATAAGTAAATGGTTAGTTATGCACCAAAATAGTCATTCTCATATAAACCATAATAATAACATCTGATACATAAACAAAGTCGATATTAGGAACAAGACAATGTTTCTTTTTATTGTAGAAAACTATAATAAACATGGAAAGAGTTCACCTGAGTCTTCCTCTTCTGGCTCCAAGTGGAACCATCCTCTAGGTCCGTCCAGTCCCAGTCTTCAACAACCTCCTTCCATAACCAATACCATGATATCTCAAGCAAGTAGGAGAATATAACACTTAAGGAAACAAGGGTTTCTTGAACCTGGGGAAGTGCTTGAAGCACAGGGATACTTTGTACTTGATCCAGGGATAATCTCAGTATAATAATTCTATCCTTTCTCTCCTCCTTAAGGCCTTCCCATTGAAGTCTTTTTATACTTCTCCAAAAAAAAAAATTTAGTTGGGAAACAGTTGGGAACAGTTGGGCCATGGGCACTAGGAGGTAATCAATAGGTAAAACCCATGAACTCCACCCATAGTTAAAGAGATTTAATTTTTTTAAGTGCTTCAACACATATACGCGGGTTGGGTATTGACTAACCCACGTGTACACACTTTTAACACACGAAAAAGTAGCGTACAGGGAGTACAACATTGTTTTTAAAATATCTGGAACAAGTCTGGAAGGAGGGGTTGCCCTAGGCCATAAACCAAGCATCACAAATACCAAGGGTGATATTTGGAGCTATAACAACATCCATGCTTGAAGGAAAAAAAATGTGTCCCAAGTGGCATAATAGTGCATCTTAGAGGTGAAAATTTTGAACTTTCTTGCCTTCCAGTAGCATTTGATATGTGTTTTCAAATTCTGGATCGCTCTTGTAAAGATGCAGCCACCCTGCAGTCGTGTACCCACAAGAGTTGAGCATGGTGGTCAGTGCCATGAATGTTGGTCATCTGAGGGATTCTGTAACATTATTGGTGTTACCCTTTGTGCACTTAATTTTCAAATGGAATCGTTGCAGGTATGTGGACCATTTATGAGGGTGATCATTCTACAACTTCCCTTTTGTCTATATGAACTGCAGGAGTTGGTGGTCTGTGTGGATGATTGTTTCCTTCCCTAGAATGTGAGGATTCCATTGTCGGTAAGCTTACACAATGAAATACATATATTTTTCGTAGGTGTGATACTTTCGGACTGTGTCTGAAAGGGTCTCACTGTGATATGCCACTGGATGCCCCTACTGAGTAAGAACTGCACCAATAACATAGTCAGAGGCATTTGTCTCGATCTAAAATGGTTGTTGTAGGTCGAGTATTGTGAGCATTGTTGTAGAGTAGAGGAAATGCTTCAACCTGGAAAACACCTTCTATTGGGATTTGAACTAAAATATATTTTATTTATCTCCTCCCTTAGTGAATTGACTCAAAGGCCAAGTGATACGAGAGAACCCCAACACGAGCCTACAGTAGAAGTTAAAAGGACACAGAAAGTTGTGGAGCTATCTTAGAGTGGTTGGGGATGGAAAATATTGAATGACTTGTATATTTTCTAGATCTACATGCACACCTCTCCCATTGATGATGTACCCCAGATATTGAACCTAGGTCATACCAAAAGTGTCTTTCTCCAAATTGGCACACAACTTGTGTTGCAGGAGGACTTGTCGAATATCGTGAAGGTGTTCTTTCCAATTGTGGTTGAATATCAAAATGTCATCCAAATACACCAACATGAATGAGTTGATGAAGGGTCACAATATTTCATCCATCAACCTTATGAAGGTTGCAGGGGCATTCGTCAACCCGAAAGGCATGACCATCCATTTGAAAAGTCCCTCCTTGGATTTGAAGGAAATCTTCCACACATTGGAGGGTTCGGTCGGTAACTAGTCATAACTAGACTTCAAATCAATATTTTTGAAATATTTTTCCCACTTGAGATGGTCCATAAGGTCATTAATCCATGGTATTGGATAACTATTCTCAATAGTGATCTTGTTCAATGCCCGATAGTCAATACAGAGTTTCCATGCCTCGTCCTTCGTTTGTACCAATATGATCGGGCTCCCACATGGTGATGAACTTGGCCTGATGTTCCCTTTCTACAACATCTCTTGAATATTCCTCTTGGTTTCATCATTCTCCATAATAGAGTATCGATAGATCAGTCCACTGGGTAGTAGCACGCCCAGGTTCAAACCGATGGAGTGCTTGACTTGACAATGTAAAGGTACCCATGTGGGCGAGGTGAAGATTTCCTTGTACTCCTATAAAACCTTATCCATTTGGTTCTGTCATGTGGAGGACCCCTATCTTGAGGTCGTGGCCACGATCTTCTTCTCGGCCTGACAGCGAATCATAAGGAAAACAAATTTCCTGGTCTGGGAAATGATATTACTGCATTTCTTCACAGTGATCAAGGAAACGGGAGTAGGTGGTGCTACCTCCGGTATATTATAAAACTTATTGACCAAAATAATAATAATAATAGTGTGAGGCCTAGACTCATATACAACATGTTGCTCCCAAAAGTATGTTTGGGCTAATAAAACATCACAAATTTCAAAAGGATAAACATCACAAAATACCTCATATGTGAAGGGCTTGATGTTGTAGGGGAGGCATCACTATTGGCAGACATAGAGATCTCTCCCTTGGTGAAGCCAGTCGATGGTGTATAGCTGCAAGTGTGGTGTGATCGGGAGGGCCAACCATTTCATGATATCTACTGAAATGAGATTCTTTTGGCTCCCGATGGTGACAATGAACAGCAACAGAGAACCCTTCACCCACATTTATGAGTAGAAGAGTCGCTCCACATCCTCTGGATCTTCGGGCTCATCCTTCTGGATATTAGTGATGGAAATGGTGGCACTAGGCTCCACATCAATAATTTTCTTTCTTTCTTCAAACCTCTTGTCAATTTCTCACTTAGAGTCGGAACATGCATCTGATTCGGAAGCCTTTAACTCAGCCACTAGTACTGCTTGGCTCGACACTCACTTTTGTTGTGAGTGGGGCTCTTATGTACTCACACCATTTCCCTATGTCCTTCTTTGTCTTCGTGGTGTTGTTATTTTCTTGTGGATTTGGTGGGTTTTCCTGGGTCACCCTGCCTTGGCTTTATCCTTTTTTTCTATGGTTTGAGGGCGCATTTCCCTTGCTTCATATTCGCGAATCAAAAGCTTTGATTTGTTTGTTTAATTTTTTTTCTAGATCTTAACAATGTATCGATAGGAAGCGATAAGCGAGGAGAATTCTAGGAACTCCATCTCATCCTGGATGTACTTTTGTAGATAGTTGTGTTACTTGAGTACCAAATTCTACTTAGAATCCTTGATACCTAGCCTTTTACAAAGGGTATGGAAAACATTTGTGAACTTTGGCACATCTTGGTCCCTTCCTTTCTGTAATGTGCTCCACTTTATGTATTTATCTTCATTCCCAACAAGGTAATATTGTTCCTTGACAGCATCTTGGAAAGAATTACAAGCAAGTGCGACTAAAAACAGTGAGGATTCCCTCTCATCCTTTTGTTCACAGTAGGTTTTCCACCAGTCCTTGGCATGTGGGGTGACTTTAAGGAGTGAAAAAGTAATATTTTCCCTATTGGAAAAGTAATGAACTAAAAAATATCCTCCCAACATATTTAACCATCAATCTACAGCATCTGCATCTATCTATCCTTCAAACATGGGAATGTCAAAGTTAAATTTTTCCTTAAAAGGAGTGGCACCTCGAGTGATCTGTTGTACAAACTTGAAGGTGATTGGAAAATATGTGAGTAAAATTTTATTTCTTTTAGGAAATGGATCACTTTGCAAAAGCACATAAAAGTAAGGTTTTCAAATTCATTTAACAACATAAAAACATAGACAAATATACTATATACAAGAAAAAACACAAGACAACAAAATGATAAAGGAGTTCACCCCTCTTGGGTTGCATCTCCTGGTCCAGCTTCCAATGTTGGGCCTTTTTCATTAAGTGATCATTTTTTTTTGCATGTATTTGCAATGCATAGAATGTAAAAATAATATCTCCAGTGGCTCTAGAACAGTCAAAAACCCCAAGTTGGGCTTTGTTTGGGCTCAATTGGCCAAAAAATGAAGAAGTTGTGCTCTAGAGAAGTTTTTCTACTAACTGCTTTGCAAAATGCACTCTCCTACTAACTATTCTACGAATTCCACCTTTTCCAGAACCTTCAAGCAACATTTTTGCCCAACGTTGGAAAGAATTGTGTCATTTCAAGTGTAATTTGTTAATTACTTTAATTTCCCAATGACCCCTTTAGACAGAAAAATAGGGCCACATGGGGCTATGTGCTCGGGGGCTGGGGCTAATCACCTGCCTCCATCGGCATAGCCCCCAAAACTTTGGGTCACGGTTTCGCCAGTCCATACAACCTAGGGCTAGCACCTTATCCTCCACACCCAACCTAAACACCTTTTCTCTACCTCGTCGGTCCTATCATCTCCACGGAACTTAGGGCTGGTCCCCAAATCCACGCACCTATCGCTTTGGATCCCTATTCTTGAGCCCATGGTCCTGTGTAACCCCACATGCCCTAGGGTTGGGCTTAGCCTTAGCGCAAATATTTATCACCTTCCATTGAAGTCATGTGGTCAGCATATGACTTCAGGGTTGGCCCCCTCACCTTAGCACCTATCGCTAAGATCCGCCCTGATCCCTCTACCTTCGGTTACATAGTATGCAGTTAGACCTTGGGCTAGGGCTAAGCCCTGAGCCCTTGGTTTCTCCACCAACACTCTTGCAGATTGTGTAGTGACTAGGGGCTAGGGGCTTAGCTGTCGCCCCTTCTCCCAACACTTAACTGCCAAAAACATACATAACATTTTTTTGGCCATAGCTATTAAGTAACAACCTCCAATCTATTGGTAAGGTTTTGTGCTGCAAGGATTGAGGTCCTAAGTTCAAATCCAGTCGGGCCTTTGGCTGACACATACTAAAAGTTTAGTTGACCTTGGGGTGCCACGTGACAACCCATGATGGGCCATGTGGCGACCCATCATTGGTCCAAATAAAATATGCCACAACTAATCAAATGCACCCATAATTCAACCAATCACATGAGGCCACTTGGAATCCTGTCTATTATGAAACCAACTCATTGGCCCATGGTATAGTCAACTTGTTGATTCATCGTATGGATTTCCCAGTCAGCAATCATACACCCAACCTGCAAAAATTTTACCTGTTTGGGAAAATGATCAGAACGTGATATCGGGAGCATACAATATTGGTTTTGAGTGATTCAAGTTGCATTGGATTTAGGCCAAAAAGCTCTACGCTTTGCAACCAGTTTCGAGCACTTTTTAACACTTTGAATTTTGAGCACTTTATTGATCCCCTGGATCACTCCTCCCAACTAGAAGCTTTTGGACCTCCAAAAGGCTATTTTCAGTGAAAAAACAGTTGAGGGTATAGTTCTCTCACCCTTCTAATCTCAATCCATTTGGATTTTCTTGAATTTATACCTTTGAGCCCTATACGAAGATACTTCACGTTCCCTCTTCTTGAAGTTCTTATTTTTCATTCAAGGATGGCACCTTGCTGCAATTATTCAAGATATTCAAGAGAGAAAATTTATATTAAATGAATCTGAACATTCTCTCCTTGATCCTCAATCAAAGGAGGCTCATCCAATTTCAATTTATTCTCACATGGAAGCTTTTCTTTGCTGATGCAAAGCCTTACTTCATCTCCAACCTAAAAATTGTGGTCAACATGATTCTTATCATGTCCAACATTGTATTTAGCTTGACTCCACCAAATAAGCTCGTCATCGCCATGAACCATCCTTCTTCAAATCCAAAACATTAGGAGATCCGCAGGAGGCGTATTAGAACTAATGTTCCCTTTTTCAAGCATCTCTTTCATCTACTTCTTGATCCCTGCATTCTTTAACACTCGCATCTTGTTCATACCAATGTTCAAAAGTGATGCATCCTATTGCGATTGAAATTCATGTTGTTTTCCTCTTTTAGAAGGAAAACATCTCAGACTCCTAAAACATATTATCACATGTGTTAACAACTTCAACTAAATCAAGCTTGAGTTTCACACCACATCCTTGGAAAGATTCATATTCCTCAACTTCTTTATGTTTAATTATTAACAATCCAAAATTATAACTAACATTTACAAACCTCGTCATTTGTCCAACATTCACAAGAGACAAATTCAACTTCTTGCGATGTTATCTAACAATATACTCAATCCCATTTTTAAACAAATTATTCTTTCTCTTATGGCGATGAAATATGGCTTTCCTATCATATAAGTATGGGCTTCCCAAAACAATCCTGCATATGTCAAGTGGTACTACATCAAGTTCTAGCTCGACAATAAAATTTGCAGTGATTGCAAATTTGAGTATGCATTTTCATGTCACTTGCAATTTGGCATTGTCAAATACCTAAGCCAAAGGATAAGGTTTAGGATCAAGAATGGTTTCCAAATTTAGTTTCTTGACAATGTCTTCTAAAATAAGGTTTTCTTGTGATCTACTATCAAACAAAGTATCTACTTTGTTATGTTTTTTGATGACCCTAATATTGAAAAGCTCTATTCTTTCTCTTTCATTTTGAGTCTTTATGGGCTTTCTAGAAGAAATAGTACTTGCAATAGAATCCCTACATTTGAATCCCATGTCTATGATTTTTTTTTCATCTCTGGAATCAGATCCTAGATCTTGTTGATTTGTTGCAGCAGTCTTTTCTTACTCCTTGTTGTTAAATGTTTTGGGTCTCATCTCAGGATGAAGTTTCCAGAAATGGTCTTCATCATGGCCTTCTTTTGAAAAATGTTTACATGTGAGTTTTTTTCCCTCTTTCTTGATTGAAGCATTCTTTTTATCCTTTCCTTTGAACTTCCCTTTTCCTTTGTCTCCAAACTTAAATGGGTTCTCACTAGTTTCTTCAGAAACATTCTTCCCTGTTGCTTCTAAATTATTTTCCTATACACAAACTTCATCTAGTTTTGTAGGGTTAAACATGAGAATTGTGTGTCTCAAATAACTATGTAAACCTCCAATTTATTTTAGTAGAGTGCCTTGAGAAGATAAATCTATACCCAAAATCAAATCTCTTTTCCTAAATTTTTGAGTTGCACATTTTGATCCTTAGCTTGTCTAAAGTTTTTCCAATCCATTATAAATTTTTTCTTGTATGATAATGGATAAAATTGTCTTCTTATTGCAACAACAAAATCATTCCAAGAGGATAAAAACATACCACTTTTCTTCACGTCCTCTTGAGTTTTGGCCTCCCACCAAATGAGTGTTGCACTTTTCAACCTTGGAGAAGCAAGCTGAATTTTGGTTTCATCATCCTTGATTCTTTGTATCCTACAATACACTTCAATCTGACAAACCAAATTATCTAAATTCTCAGCATTTACTTCTCCATCATACATAGGAGATTAAAGTTTTATGTCAAGATTTAACAAAGTAATTTTACCATGTCCCTTTGGAGAATTTGGAGGTGTTTGTGAAGGGGTAGAAGTAGAAGACAATGAGGATGAGGATGAGGATGAGGATGAGGATGGAGGTGAAGGTGGTGTCTTGCCACCATCCCCTTCATTCCCTTTTGGAGTTTTTATCCATTTCCTTTTGGTTGTTTTGATCTATCCCCTTGCAACCTTTAGTTCCTCTCCTCATAAATAACTTTTACTATTTCAAAAATTTCAAAGAAAGCTTTTCTGAAAGTTCTCTCATCATCAAACATCCCTTCATGACCTTCTTCATGTGCCATGATCAATGAAGCTTCAGATATGCATGTTCTCCTTGAAACAACTTGAGACCTTGGCTCCACAAGTTCTCCTTATGCTCTTTTGAGCTTCAACCTTGTAAGCATCAAAAAACACTTGCAAATAAAATCAAACCTCCAAAACAACCTAGCTCTGATACCAAACTAATGTGTTATACAAACTTGAAGGTGATTGAAAAATATGCAATAAACTTTTTTATGTCTTTTAGGAAATGGGTCACTTTGCAAAAGAACATAAAATTAAGATTTTAGAAATCAGCTAACATAATAAAAACAGAGACAAATATACCATATACAGAAAAACAAGACAACAAAATTATAGAGGAGTTCATCCCTCCTTGGCTACATCTCATGGTCTAGCTTCCAATGTTGGGCCTCTTTCATTAAGTGCTCAGATCTGTGTTTACATGAATTTACAATGCTCATAATGTAAAAATAATGTCTCCAATGGCTTCAGAATAGTCAAAAAGCCCAAGTTGGGCTCTTGTTGGGCTCAATTTGTCCAAAAACTAAAGAGTTATGCTCTAGAGAAGTTCTTATACTCACTGCTCTACAAACTACACTCTCCTGCTAACTATTCTACGAATTTCTCCTTTTTTGAAACTTCCAAGCCACATTTTTCGCCATCACTGGCGACATTTGTATCATTTTGGGTGCAATTTGTAGATTACTTCAATTTTCCAATGATGCCTTCAAGTGAAAAAAATAGGGCCACATGGTACCATGCGCTCAGGGGTTGGGGATAACCACACACCCCCATAGGAATAGCCCCCAAAAATTGATGCCATGGTTCTGTTGGTCCATAAAATGCAGGGCTAGCACCTTAACCTTCACACCCAACCTTAACGCCTTTCCTCCACCTCATCAGTCCTATCAGTGCCATGGAAGCTAGGGCTAGTCCCGAAATCCACGCATTGTTGCTTTGGATCCTTCTACTTGAACCCACGGTCTTGTGTGACCCCACATGCTTGGGGCCATGCTTAACCTTAGCACGAACCTTTAGCACCTTCTGTTGCAATCATGTGGTCGACATATGACTCTGGGGCTAGCCGCCTCACCTTAGCACCTGCTATCAAGCTCCTCCTTGATCCCTTTGCCTCTGGTTACATGGTATGCAGTTAGACCCTGGGCTAGGCTAAGTCCCGAGCCTTTGGTCGCTCCGCCCATGGTCTTGTGGGTTGTGTAGTGACCAGGGGCTAGCGTCTTAGCCCCTCCCCCTACCCCCAACACTTAACTGCCGAAAACATAAATAACATTCTACTGCCATAACTATTAAGAAACACCTTACGGTCTATTGGTTAGGTGTTGCAATACAAAGCTTGAGGTCTTGCATTCAAATCTAGTCAGGACTTTTCCCAACCCATAACAAAATTTTATTTGACCCCCGGAGTGCCACATGGTTGACCATCACTAGGCCCCGTCGCGACTCATCATTGGTCCAAATAAAATATGCCACAACCAATCAAATGCACCCATAATTCAACCAATCACGTTAGGCTACTTGGAAGCTTGCCATTGGCCCAAGGTACCATCAACTTTTCTAGTCAACCTATTGAGTCATCATACCAACTTCCCATTCAACAGTCCTTCACCCAACCTACAAAAATTTTACATATTTGGGAAAATTATCATAATGCAATATCAGGCGCATACGATATCGGTTTCAAGCGATTCAAGCTGCATTGGATTTAGGTCAGCAAGCTCTATGCTTTGGCACTGGTTTCGAGCACTTTTGAACACTTTTAATTTTGAGAACTTTATTGATCCCCTAGATCATCCAGAGTGGCTGTTGGATGAAGATGCATTACATATGGGTAACCACCGAAGGATCTAGGAAAATTTATCCATCATCACGTTCCTTTGTCACTTGAGGGCTTCCTTGAGCAATATTTTGTAAAGATATCTTGCCCCCTCATTTTTCTTTTCTTCTGCCATGGGAAGTCGTTGGGGTTTTCAAGGCCGGTCTTGCAAAGGTTCGACTAGTTTGAGCCCTAACTCCTTATACCCTGACCTAGTTGGGGACACGCATAGAAAATTAGAGAAAGAGTAGACCACTCTAATACCATCGATTGAGACTTATGCATGAATGAAACAAAATATAGATATACACATAAACATATAGATGTAGCAGAAATAAAACTTCATTTCATTAATATCAAAGAATTGAAATATGCTTACATACATAAATGGAAATAAACTAGCTCAGGCGATGGTAGGTTATCTCTGAGAAGAGATGTGCTGGCTACATGCCTCTAAACTATGTTACAATGAGGCTCAAAGGCCTATTTATTATTAAGAAACAATGGAAAACCCTAAACGTCCAAAAACCTAACCCTAGGAGATGAAGCGCCAAAACTATGGGCCTCTTTTGGGTAAATTGGTACATCAACTTCTCGGGGTTGTAACTTTGGCATACGATCTTTTTTTGGCTATCATAATATCTCATTTTGAAGATCTTAAAGAGGAGGCTAGATAAAAATTGGGAAACTAGTTTGACACTTTTTCGGTCTCTCCGTTTTCCCTAAAAACATCTTTTAGTCCCTCAAAACAGCTATGGAAGTTTAGGACCCGAAAAACTACCAAAAATAGTAAGTTGTGCTACAATTAAGGAAACTGAAAAGAAACTACAGTGGGGGTCCAAGTGGAATAGGAGGGTGGCCACCAATATCTGCTTGGATGAAGCCGAATCTTCAAATAAAACTCTAGTGATGATTTTGAAAAATACCATATCAGAAAATTAGAAAATTTGGGATTCACAACTGAAATTTTCTCTATGGGCCAACAAAGTTACTATCAAGATGTCAACTAGGAAGTCTCTTTTTGAGTTGGTATATGGAAAGGCTATAATTTTCCCTGACCAACTAGCTATGCTAGTGGCTAAAATTCTACATTATGTTGAGGAGGAGCCAAATTCCCTGACCAGGAGAATAAATCAGCTGGTAGAACTTCAAGAAACTAGGGGGAGGTAACTCTGAATCTGATTAAATATAAGGAAAATATGAAGGCTATTTTTGACAAAAGGGTAAGGGACAGATCCTTACATCTAGGAGATTTAGTGCTAAGATGGGATGTTAAGAGAGGATAAAGGAAAGCATGGGAAGTTTGATCCCTTGTGGTTTGGACCTTTCAAGATATCTGAAGCAAAAGGAAATAGCACCTTCTTATCGGAAAACTTGGATGGTGAGGTGCTTGAATGGCCTCTGAGTGGGAAGTTTCTAAAACTCTGCTTTCAACATTAAGAAGGTCCATTTTCACCCGCTGTATATATCGGTGAGCCATTGTACATACTAATAATGCTTTAAGTTCTTATTTCTTTTGTCTCTTCTTTTTATTTACTTGAATAAAATGATTCCATGCCCAATGGATAAAAGGCACTAATCTGTAGGTTCTTAATGCATTACTTGCAACACCTTGTCCCTAATTGGAGCCATTGCTGTCACCTATTATACCCTCTCATAATTATGCCAAATGGTCTAATTTTTTATCCCTAGTACAAAAGTAGAATATGGGTGCAATCTTGGTTACCCAAAGGAAGAGTCAAAGTCCGAAAACCAAAGGGAATGTCAAAAAGGGAGTGAGCCATTGTACATACCAGTAATTCTTTAAGTTCTTATTGCCTTTTTCTATTCTTTTTATGTACTTAAATAAAATGACTCCATGCCCAATGTATAAAATGCACTAATCTGTAGGTTCTCAATGCATTTCTTGAAATACATTGTCCCAAACTAGATTCAATGTTGTCACATGTTATACCCTCTCATAATTATGCCAAATGGTCCTATTTTTCATCCCTAGTATAGAAGAAGATGGGTGCAATCCTAGTTAGCTAAAGGGAGATTTGAAGTCTGAAAACCAAATGGAATGTCAAAAAGGGAGGGTCAAAGTCTGAAATCTAAAGGAAGAAGGGAAGTCCAAAAGTCAAAGGGAAGGCCAACCATCAGGGCCCAATATCGGAACCTTGGAGTAGAAGGCTTATCGAGATATCGTAGGTTGGAACTACGGAACCTCGACGTTCTATTCAAATACAAACCTGAAATGGAATATTGGAGCAGGTAGTGGGAAGGAAGGTGTTGTAGCTAAATCTAGGATCATGTGGCACAAGTGCTGCATGGGAGATACAAATCCTCTTATAGACAACCTCTGCGTTGATTATAGACCAGTGCCTAGGACATCTTTATTAGAGGATTGCATGGAATATTATGAGTGGGGTTTCTTGTGCACTCCAATTGTCATGTAAAAAGGTAATAAGATTGGCTTGATTCAATAAGCCTGCACCGAGCTAGCTTCAAGCCAACACATGGATCCAAATGTTGGGGGTATATTGGGGCAATCTCAGAGAGAAATTTCCTCTTCTTATGGTGGACGACACACAACAATGAGAAAGCTTAAAAATAAAGTTGTAGAATTGGTGGAGAGGAGGAAAGGAAGGAGGGAAGTAGATGCATAGGGTTGTAACAAATGGAATCCTAAGAAGAAATGTTCCAACAGAAATATGGAATTCGATGTATAGGGATATAAACAACACAGAATCCTAAGAAAATATTTTCCAATAGAAATATGGAAGAGGGAGGAGGTGGAGTGATAGAAATAGCGGATTACTTATTGAGATTTCATGCCTATAACATGGGTACCTCTATCACCAAAGAGTGTGAGAAAGGTTGTGCTCATGCAGATACTATAGGCTAATGTACTAACACAATTAAATATGTAGTTACTATAGGTATTGTAGGCTATTGAACAACTAAAGTAAATCTCTAATACACACGAGCACTTTTCTCTATTTACTACCCAGGGTAAGTCAATGAACCAAGGAGAAACCAACAATCTCATTAAACTATTTCAGAGAGGAACATGTTGAACGTATTATTCTTGCAATCAACAAGAAAATGCCATTTATATTAAAGAATCCAAATAACCAGTCCACACATTCGACACGATATCAATGAAGCCCCCATAAAAACAAATTGAACCAAAATGGCTTCTAGAATTTCAGGCACTGTGAGTGAGAAATTTCGGAACCAACCAACCCCTGTTAAAGCATTGCTTCCCCCTTTTTATAAGAAAAGGGGGATTTGAAATTACAATTTAGAAAATATCTAAGCCAGAGCTCTAGGTGTCTGCCATACTAGCTATCTTGGCCTATGTAAGGTGCTATTTCCCAAAACAATTACAATTGGGATTCGATCCCTTCCTGGAAATAAATAAGAATTTCAAAACTAAAAAGAAAACTAGAGGGTGATGGAGGAAGTGTCCCTTCTACTGTTTCTGTGGATGGCCTCTGGTCAAGCCATGTGTTTGTCATGTGCATCCCTTTGCTACTTGACCAGTTTCTGTCATTTCTGCCTTGACTGCACGAATGACCAGTTCTGTGGAATGGGGAATGGGTCGCTGCAAGTGTCCATATTGACGATGCTTTGTTGTGTAGGGGCGTAAGGCTCCATGTCATGTCATTAAGTTTTCATGAGCCTCCCATACTGGTTTAATGTTGCCCATACTCTATTTAATATCACAGTTGTCAACCCATCTACCTCTAAAAGCTCTATGTCATGATCTATGGCTTTTACGATAGTGAGACTTTTCCTTTTTAAAACCTTATGGAACAACAAGCATAGGTGCACCTTAAACCCCTTTTGGTTTGGCCCTCATTTTTTATTTTCTTTTCATATGACAGGGGGCCATAACTAGGGGCTTAGCCCTCAGCCGCTAAGGCCTTCAGGCTCCCATCCTAGGGGCCTTTCTCCTTTGTTACTTGGAACCCCAGATCTCGATGCTTGATAGAACTTTACCTTTAGCCTTTTCCCCTTGACACTTGCAATCACCAATCTATGGGATAGAGTGTTGAATGAGCGTGAGGCTTTTGAAGGGGATGCACCTGACATCCCTATAACTCAAATGTATAAACTATCGTGTTCAGGGAATTCTTGCATATCACAATCATAGATTGGGAATGAACTTTGATGGAAGAATGAACTTTGTTGTGTGCGATTGCCAGTTGTCGATCTGCGGGGGGTTACATCATCAGTGCCACGTGTCACCCAGAAATTCCCCTACAGGACCCTTGAAAATGTTGAATTTGAATGCTAAGTGTCCTTCGTACTGGCACATCACTTCCATACTGCCAAGTAACTGATGATGTCAGTTTCCATGTCATACATACGGGCCAATTGGATTGCACCACATGGCCCATTGGAGGAGAGAGAAAATGGCCTACCCAGTGTTGGTTTTGCATGTGTTTCCTTTCTTAAATGATTTAATCTTTTCCTCAATGATTTAGCCATTGTATCGCCAATCGGCGATATCACAAGGTCCTTAAAGTTAGAACCTCACCGCTATGTTGATCGCTGATATGCGGGATTCATTGTGATACTGCAGTATTACGAGACTGCGGGACTGCAGGACTACGCGATCACAGTACTATGGATCATGGGACTATGGGACTGCAGGACTGCAAGATCACAATGATATCACAAGGTCCTTAAAGTTAGAACCTCACTGCTACGTTGATCGCCGATATGTGGGATTCACTGTGATACCACAGTATTACAAGACTGTGGGACTGTAGGACTACGCGATCATGGTACTGCATATCATGGGACTATGGGACTACAAGACTGCAGGATCACAGGACTACGGGGTTGCTGATATGTGGATGCAAGATGTGGGACATGCAGGATGCAGGATTGCGGAGTCACCAATATGTGATTTTCCTACCACCGATTTGTGGGATTTACTGTGCCTGAGGCCCTGCAATGTGCTCTTCTCTTTCATTTCAAGGCAATAGAACCCCCATGTTCAAACTGCTCTAAATTCTGATCTAGAAGTCCATTTTTGGACCTCTATATATCATTGGAGATATTATCACGAGAACTATGCAGTTGAGAGGGTCCTATTCGACTTTGAGAGCTTCAGTGGCCTGCGAGATGGCTTCAAACTTCACTACTTTTTTGCACTCTGGGAAACTGATAACTTTATAAATAAGTGAGTGACAACATTGGCTCCTATTGGGGACAATGCCTTGCTAGCATGGTGCTAAGAACCTGCAGACCAATATCCTTCACCATTGGGCATGGAGTCAAAAATATATGAACTTTGTAACCAGTAAAATCTCCATGGGACTTTCCTCATCAATCTAAAAAATTCTAACAAGCTGAAGAGAAAATGCTGAGCTAGTGAGATTATTTATGTACATTTCTACTTATGCATGAGAGCTTAATTCACCTTAGTGAGTTCAACCCTCCAATGGAGCCAGACCAACATTAGAGTATTGGGCCTTATACCTTCATGCTAATGAAATTTAAAAATTAAAATGGGCATGCCCCATAAAAATTCTGCAATTGAAAAGCTTGATGCATGCTCTAGACACCACCTCTGCTGCTGATCAAAGAATATGCCCATGTACTCAGCTACAGGGTCATGGAATGAACAAGGAAAGTTTGCATCTACCTCCTTTTCATGAGCAGTCCGTTGACCAATATCCTCTTCACGAGGGCAGCCATAAAATGCCTTTCAGCTCCTCATCCTTAGATTTTTTTAGAAAATCTTGCTACTGATCATTTGTTACCCATTTTTCAACAGGCCAATCCTCTTGGAAATCTGCAGTAGAATATTTAGTTTCTCAACTACAAGAGTCAGAGATGGGAGGGCCTCCTGAGACTTCTAGGGAGGGACCTTTTTGCAATAAGTAATCACAGACACTACTTGGTCCTTTGACTTGGGGCTCTTCTTGAAATTTTTGATGTTGGGAGCCTTCTCCCCACTTGCTAGTAAATGACCCCTTTTTGACCCCAAATTCCATCTCTTCCTCCTCTGAATAATATGAATCATGCTTTTGAGGAGGTTCTTAGTCTTGTTCTCTAAGCGAAAGCTAAGCATTGCGAACTGGAGGCTCTTCTATGACTTCCTGGTGGGCTTCCTCTTCTTACACAACTTCCCTTGACTGGAATCATTGTGGCTCTACATCACTTGACTCTTCAACAAAGTCGTATTCATCATAGGAAGGGGAAACATCACATTCAGCCGAATCAAACCCTGGAGGCTTTGTTGGCAGCTCAATGATATTTCTTTCTTCACTTTCTTGCTCATTGGGTGATGCTTCTTGATGTTATACAACAAAATTACCCCTTCATCAGCTTAGAGGGGAAAGACAAGATACCTGAAGCAAAGACCAAGATCACATGCCTTGTTTCCACACTAACACTAGCTATACAATGACAACCTACTTTATAAAGCTTCTCTGTAAGCCTAAGGGAGCGTTAGTGACCCTACTAACTCTAGTTGTTAGTCTGGGAATAGTGTTAGTGGATCCTAATGAGCATCTAGAGGTCAAAGGAGAGAATTGACTCATAAATATCTCTATATTCCTCCTAAATCTACTCAGAAAAGCAAGGAAACATCTCAAGTTCAACCTATTTGTGGGATTTATAAATCCTAATGACGGAGGGAAATAGGAAAGAGCTGAAAAGCATGGCAACATCATTACTTTTACCTTAAGAGACTCATGGAGGAACTTGGCAACCCTAATTCAATTGCTACATAGGCAAAGCTAGGGCTATGGTGATAGAGGTCAGATCATTTGAAACGATATCTTACTTAACTGTTGAGCATAGTCTCAAATCTAAGCATAAGAAGTTGGTAAGAAGGGAGAGAGAGAGAGAGAAGCTGGAGGGGTAAGGGAAGGCTAATGCAACAGATGGTTGTAATCACTCCTCCAACATTAATATAGAACCACAGTTGTACTGACTACTCTATGGTGTTGGTACTATCATTCATTTGTTTGTTTGTCTAATACCTTTTAGCATGAGTAGCTTATTTATCTATAACTAGATGTCTTTTATGTATTCATGTATTAGTTATCAAGGTTGTATGTTGTGATTATTCTTGTCTCTTCTATGTACAGGACTTGATCTGGAGCCGGCTCATGGGACTTCCACCTCGCTGCATTGTGCTCTCCACCAAATCTACACAGAGGCTTGAGGTAATCCATCTATTTTTCTTTGATAGTTAGTTGATGTTTATGGACATGCATGTAACTTTGTGGCAGTTGCAGATAATCTTACAGTTTGCCAAGGGTCTCAAGAAGACCATTGAGGATATATCCATTCTCCATACACCATGCATTTTATCCTATAACAGAATTGGCGACTTCGTTGGGGACTATACATCTAGTTCCCAGTTCACCCAGACAGTTCTTAGTTTCCTCCTCCTTCTAAGACCTCCCTATACTTTTGCATTCCCTTTTTGACCCACCAAAACCTTGCTACATTCTGGCTTCATATATTTAGCCTTGAATCTAATCCTAAAATCCCTGTTTTGAGCTCTTTTCCCACACTAACGCAAGTTATCAAAATAAACAGTGCTTTATAAAGCTCTATGTCTATACAAACAAAGCGTTAGTGGACCCAGTAACTCTCTATGGCCACTGCTACAGAGCGTTAGTCCCCCAAATCTTGACATACAACTGTTTTTGTAAACTCAAAGGGATGGGAATTCTACTCATGGACTGAAAGGGATCTGCAGTTGCATTTTGTTTGCAATATCGGTGCCCTAAGAGATTTTTTTTTTTTAGGAAATAATTCTGTTTCACAAACATATCGTCACCATGATTATTTGCAGTCAGTATGGGTCTATCATCACTTGTACTGTCCTCCTAAGTAAGTCTCAGACCTCAGCTCTTCAAGTCAAGCTTTGGAAATGAGAGAAAGACATTAAAAATCAATATAACTCTAGTTCCGCACTTTCTCTCACTGTCACCTGTGGTCCCGCACCTTTTGTGTACAAAAACTGCGGACCTGCCCACTCTGTCCCTAACGGTGTAGGTGCGGACCCCTGTGAAAGTCAAAAGGCGCAAGTTTTATCTTTAAAAACTCACTTTGGGTTAATTCTAGAGGATTCTAGAAGGAATTTTGACGTGGATTGTTCGCTCTGAGGTGGTTCATGCATCCCAAAAGAGAAGGAGCTAATCCCTTGATGAGAGGAGCTATCCCTTTGAAGGAGGGCTTTATCCCTTTGAAGGAGGACCTAGTAACCTCCCTCCATTGCACTATAAATACAAGCATTGGGCTGGTTGCTGGAGAGGTTAGAAGCTGAACATTTTTGAGGGTAAATGCTGGTCAAATCAAGACTTCCTAGTTAAGCCTAAGAGGAGAGATCACATACCTTTTTGGTTTCATTGGGGAGTGAGTGAAACTTGTCAAAGTAGAGGAGACTTCTTGCTGGACCCTGGGAGGAGCTTGTACAACGTCAAGGCAAAGGTTGTAAATTTCTTCTTCTTTTGAATTAATACAATCAAACTCATTTTTCTCAACAAGTATATCATGTTATTTGTTTCATGGACTCCTTGACTTTCATGTTAAATATGTTTTATGCAATTGGCTTTTCAGGTGCTATTTAATTTGTTTGCCTTGTTTGTGTTTGCAGATTCGTGACAAAGGAGCTCATTTGGATCAAAGGAGCGAGGGCATCCACAAGCTTGCGTTGGACCTAAGGTAGGCCCTAAAAACACTTGTTTTCCATTGTTTATAAAAGCATATTTAGAGAAAGATAGTGTCTGGTTGGTTTGCTTGTCATTAGGTCTTCTTTAGATTCTAGGAAGGTCTATCTTGTCCGCAAGATCGACTTATTCCGTGTGACAAATTCTTTTTTCTTTCTTAAAATTTTTTTATCAAAGAAAAATCAACAATTTTTTATTCATTCTTCTACTTAGTTAGTTACAATCTACTTTATTTTGGTTTCAAATAGTTGTTAGAAAGCATTGAAAATATTTTTGTTGGTTATGCATGTGTTATAATGACTAGGATGCATGGAACAAATATGAATATGTGAAAGACTCTCACCTGTAGAATACAACTTGTTTCATTGAATTGAATATTTTTTTTAAGCATTGTCTTTTGCGTGATTTTTGAATCAGAGTCCCATCACATTTCATATGTCAACTCCGCTACCGAAGACACTAAAAAAGTACACATAAAATTTACCTAAAATCAATCAATAACTCTTTATTGAGCAAACAAATAGTAGTTCAGGCTAGGATCTTGGGATAGGCAGTGTGAGTAAACTGCCCAACATTAGAAACCAAAATTGGTGTCATTAAAAGAGAGAAAATTCCTTTTGCACGCATACTACCGGGACCACTCCAGTCAAAGTGGAGCTAAATGCAAGACAAAATTGGACTTTATGTGAAGGTAGCCCACCCTCGCTTGCAACTCCTTTAGGTATTTTGTGTATTGGGGATCCCTTCGGGAATTTTGGAGTTGAGTCGGGGACTCGATTATGTTGCCCACACAGCGTACTGTCTGCGACTATGTACCCCCTGGTAGTGCTTATGATTGGAGGTATCATTAGTGGCCAAACTTTTAGGGACTTACACAAGTTGACTGGGGCAGGTTTCCCTAATACATAACACAGATGGACCTACTCTGTCTTCAGTTTTGGGGAGGGTGCTCGTCATCATGAGAGTACTTGGCCCCTCAATTTGAGGTTCAGGTGAAGCTCTAGAGTAACTGTAATTGTACATTTGGCCAACCCTCTTTGTTATTCATTGTGATATTGGGTTTCATCTCCAATGATCAGTGCTTATCTGACAGGTTCATTTCCCTCTGTTTGCTGATTGATCAACTTAGTGTATTTTTTATATTTTTTAGGTACCGAGTGTTATCATTGAGACTTTAACAAATATCACAATAAAATTTATTGATAAAAGTTAACAGTCACCGTGGATACATCCGGCCCTCGTCGTCAATCTAGATGATTGTTAGAACTTCCTCCACTCATTGTGGAAGATCTACCAAGCTCCAGTGAACCAGATTCCCCATCTTCAGGAAATCAATCTCCTAGATCTCACACAGAATCTGTTTGGAAAACTGACGATTCAAGTTTGCAAGAGGATTTCTTTATTGTAGGATTTCTTACTTCCTTTAACCGACTACTCACAAATCTGTTGGACCCACTCTTGGTTCTCGTGGCACCTGTACTCCCTGTTTCTTTAGTTGGAGCATTTCCATCCATCCTATCGATGACTAATGGGTCATGGAACTTTGTGGACACTTTTGGTCCCCCACCACTTCCCCAATCGACAATCACCACCACACCATTGATGGCAAACCCTGCCATCCCATTTGTCCCAGTTACAAACCCTCACATGACACCATCCACAAGTGGAACCCAGCCTATGCCGGGTTGCACCCCTTTAGTGTCAAACTCTATACCTTCGATAAGATCTACATACAACACTCCTTATAATTCTCAATATAGCATGGTTAGAAGGGGTCCCCTCAACCAACAATATGGTTGGCATCCATTGTACAGTTCAAACCCCAAAATTTAAGTATCCGAGGGCACTCCCAATATGCATATACTGCACGGGAACGTAACAGTTCCCCCTCCATTTTTAGGCTTGCATGGTCAGTCACTAATTGACATGAGCACTCCTTATGTCAATCAAGGACATATGGTTAGTTTTGTGGCAGGCAGGAATCCTCAAGGAGGTCCCAACCAAGCCATGGGGACACCCTACTCATAAATTCAAATAAGTCAAGGGGGCATTGCTTATCCTGGGGGCAATTTTATAACCCAACATCACATTCCCCGTGGGAATCCACACTACAACACCATACATGAAGGCAACTACTATACCACGCAGCCTATGTATAATATTGGGACTCAAATGATGGGAGGACCACAAGGATCCTCAAGTCATATGTCATCACCTTGGTTCAAGTTGGGGGCACCACACACTCTGCCTTTCTTGGCAACATTGGATATCCCCAACTTGTACAAACTTACAAATGACCCCATCTATCATAACTTACATTGGCGACCAATCTCGCATAAAATACCAACAGGCATCCCCAAGTTTGAAGGCAAACAAGGGGAGGATCCAGGCACCCTTATCACCACTTATCATCTTTGGTGTGTTTCCAACTCCATGGTGGACGATAGTGTCTAGTTACGTCCTTTTCCCCCACCCTCACTAGCAATGCAGCCAAGTGGTACACTGAGTTACCACGCACGTCAGTAAATACCTTCGATGCTCTAGAGATGGAATTCTTAAAGAACTTCCAGCTACCCATCCACTATGAGACTGGGACAGAGCTCCTCACTTCATTACGTCAAGATACCGCCACCCACATCTCTGATCATATACATGAATGGAGACGTAGGCGGAGGTTAGTCAAAGCTCCCCTCCTAGACTATCTCTTAACGGACTGGTTCTGCAAGTCCCTACTCCCTCAAATCGCTAAGGATGTTGCCTTAGGTGGTGCGATCACAGAAGACCAATCCATACATCATGCCCAACACTTAGATCTGATATATTCACAACCTGGCACTCTTTACGATATAATCCCCAATGCCCCCCACAACTCCAATGTTTCTGCTACTCAGCACCCCAGAGCGCACGTCGATGGGATTATCGGCGCAACCTCTGGGACTACTGTAAAACAACTCAGTAGTCACATTGTCCAGATGTTAGTGGACCCCTCTACCAAATTGACTACTCTTCCTACCACCGCGATAAACTCTGTGCAGTCTATGTAAAAACATGGTGGTAAGAACAAGAAGAATAAGAAAAATACCGCTCCTTTTGAAGAGCAGTCAACAAAGTAGCAAAACCCAAAGCAGAAGGTCGTTGTGCCTCTTGACGATGGAAAGGATAAACCCGCCAGATTCCCCTGAAAAATCTATGTTGAAGACCACATGACCTATCACTGCCCACGTATTCAAGAATGTACAGACTTCATTGCTAAAAAGGATACTGGTAGGACCCCCACCATCATTAATAACCCTTTCCCCACTTAGCAATAGCAACACCTCATTGAAAACCAACCCCGACCCCTACAAGGGGGCAATGGTGGTTCACAAAATCCTTCAGTTGGTGAAGAATATTCTACCATTTACACTTTTGAAACAGTAGATCTACAAATAAGAGAAAAATCCTATGGAGCTCTTGTCGCTCATGCAGAGGAACCTTCCTCAAGTCAAAACCCACCGCCGCCCAATGACTTGCATATCCAAAGGTCGGTTGCTAACCTTGTAATTCGCCCCCCTAAAGGGGCATTTCGATGCACAATCCACAATATATCTGCCAATGCTGCCAAAACTACAACATTGTAGAAGATTTGGCACAAGCGCTATCGGCTATGTCAGCGCTCGAAGTATTACAAATGTGTCCAGCACAAAGGAAAGCTTTGCTTTCGATTATTGGTGGTATCGACCCATAGGATTCCATGCTTGCAATTTTCGAAATGGAAAAGTGTAAACCTCCCCTTTCCCACCATCTTTCATTTCAAGTGAAATTTTTTTCTAAAGATAAAGGTATACACAGAACTATCATCGATGAAGGTGCTTCTACCTACATCATGTCACTTCATGTTGGCTCGCTTTGGGTTCTCCAACACTATCCCCATCGTCGAATTCCATTAAAGCTTTTGACGACCACACTTTCATCGAAAAAGGTTACCTCGTTGACTACCCGATTACTCTAAGTGGGAAAATGGTAACAGTGGATATCGAATTTGTGGATCATAAACTCGACTATAATCTGCTTGTGGGCCGCACTTGGACTTATTCCATGAATTCCATTGTGTTTTCGGTCTTCTGTATCATCCTATTTCCCTTAGATGGAAAGATAGTCACAATAGACCAGATGTCGTTTTACACCCCAGATTACTCCCCATTACCTAGCAGCTTTGTACCCTTAGTGGGTGGTGTACGTGACTCTTACATCAGTATCGATACCAGTCTACTGAAAGGGATTTTCCCTGATGGGTTGTTTCCCTCTTCTGCCACCCGTGGTTTCACAGACAATCTCTATGGTTTCATCCATTCCTCATGAACCGACCGATCCTTGGATCCTCCCGGCCCCTTCAGACATTGACACTTATGGAGAACAAATGCCACTATCACTAGTTGAATTGGCCTACCACGTCATTCAATCTGCATCCAAATCTTCGGTCACTTTGGTTATGGCCAATGGTCCCGCTGCCCCTCCCATAACTTCTCCTCCTTTCGATCCACTCAACCAAGTCCTACCTATGGACGAAGCTATCAGAGAAATCATGAGTTTAGAAGAGCGACCTTGGGAGGACTCGCACCATCATGTTTTGATATCTGATTCGGACATGATGCCTCTTCAAATCCTATCATCTAACACATCTAAAATCATTTCCTCACCTTATACGACTATCGAAACTTTGGACTCGGAGGGAAACATGGACCATCTTTCAAAGACATTGCTCATCGATATTTCAGTCAAGACAGGCATCGTGGAAAAAAAATAGATTGGAGCCAATCGCAATCCTGAGGAAATTGTGAGCTTCACCTTCCCTTTTAAGGATTTCCACAATGTTCTCCCTTGGTCTTATGAGGAAATGCATGGCATAGACCCTTCTGTTGTCAAGCATGAGATCAAGAAGGATCGAGCATTTTTTTATGATATTTCTTTTGTTCGTTAATCCAAAAAGACCTTGAGTCTCCTTCTTCAGGCTCATTAAACTACCATGAAGAAGATTGAGCATTCTTTTTATGGTATTTTTCTTGCTCTTTAATCTGAAAAACCTCGAGTCTCCTTCTTTGGGCACATTAAACTACTACAAAGAAGATATGAGCATTTTCTTTTTTGGGACTTTTTCTTGCTCTTGAATTGAAAAATCCCCGAGTTTGTCATCATTGGGCTCGTTAAACACATATGACAATGGTCCAAGAAACTCTTTCTCGCTCTTTCTCTAGCTCATTAAACTAAAAAGGATGATTAGAGCATTCCTTTTAGGTGCTTTTTCCTCACTAATAAAACTAAAAAAATCTCGAGTTTTTTTCTTTAGGCTATAAGATGACCCAAGCATTCTTTTAGGTACTTTTCTCCCTCATTAAACTGAAAAATTACGAGTTTTTGTCACCGGGCTCATTAAAAATCTATGCCAACAACTAGAGCACTTATTTTTTTGGGACCATTTCTCGCTCTTAAAATCGAAAAATCCCCGAGTTTTCCCCTTCTTCGGGCTCATTAAATCTACGAAGAAGGAATGAGAATTTCTTTTACCTCGTTTTCCTTGCTCAATAAACTAAAAAAGATACCATTAGTTTTCTTCATTTGTCTCATTAAAATTTGATGAAGTTATTGAGTTTGTCGTTGCGTGACTCATTAAATATTCACGATGAAAAATGAGTTTAGTCTGTCTCCTCATACTCGTAACAAAATGAGGTCAACCTCTATTGAACATAGATTTCTCTTTATCTGGATTCAATAGATTAACTCACAAAAAGTAACCGATCCGAGTATACTATTAAACTTTTGTCGCACCCGATTAACAACTATGATAAAGGGACCACCCTGGAGTCATTCTTTACAATCTTTTCAGACTCTCTAAATATGAAAAGACCGTCGAGTTGTCTTGTCTGGACTCATTAAATTAAACAGACAATTAATAGATTCGCTCTTTTTACGATCCTTTTCAGACTCTCAAAACATGGAAAGATCGACAATTTTGCCTATTTAGACTCATTAAGCTAATCAGATAGGGCATAGAGTCGCTCTTTTCGTGATCCTTTTGAGACTCTTAAAACATGAAAAGATCGACGAGTTTACCCGTCTGGACTCACTAAACTAATTAGATGGGGAAAGTAGACAACACAACTGCATTCAATATTAGAAAGTGTGGTTTGGCAGCAGTCGCTCCCTTAAACATGGCACTCCCTCAGATAAAACTTCCTTGTGACGACCTCTCAATATGAATCCTACCATCCTATGAGTTTAGCCTAAATACCCCGATGTTATTACATCTTTGTATCCTAACCCTCTTTGGTGGTCATGAGTCTAGTGTTGCATGGTTAAAATTGTTTTCGTGCCTTCTATTATTCAAGTGTTAACCTTTTGTTTCCTCCACCAACCCATCAAGCATATCTTTTCATCATGCCCTCTATTGTTTAGACCCAATGCTCAAAGCTTCCTCAAAAAACAAATCACTCTTGTTACATTTCATTTTGATTGATGTAGGACACATTATTGCGTACCTTTGGACAGTTATCTTCCTATCTAATTCAACACTCTATCTAGGAAGACAACTCAAAAACATAGTCAGTGCCTTGGTACTTGCAGACATTAGTAGCAGGCCACCTTGTGTTCGATCAGGGGTTCTCATTATTGGATCCTGGTTAAGCGATTCTATGGGTGTTCGACAACAAAAAAATCTTTCACACTTGTTAGATTGTATTATGCATCTTGGAAACCATCACCATTATTGGTGGCCTTCCTCTCATCTGTTAATGGTCTCCATTATTGACTGGTAATCAGATGATTTCATGCATGTTCGACATCAACGCATATATTCACATGTATTGATCTACATTGTTCGATGAAGCAGAAATCAAGATCTTGGGTAGAGGCTTGCATCACTCAGCCTTCCTTCCTCTCCCAAGTTGCATATATTATTTTTTTAAGACAGCTCATCAGAATGATCCTATTATGACATCGGATCCACATTGTGCTTATCGGCGGCCAACGTCATCATATCTCTTTTATGAGAAAATCACTCTAACATAGCTACTGAGCATGGGAATGTCTAACTTAGGACATGATTTTAGTTGTTTTATATATATGTGTTGTATCAGATTTCCTGTACCACCCGAAGTGATCTAAAAATTGAATGTACTTGAACAAAGTGTGCAAGGTATCCATTTCCAATAATTTTAAATGTGCAAACAACTCCAAGGTGTCACACCGAATCAGTCAAGGGTGCGGACACAACTGACCTTCCTAGAAGTCCAAGACATTCTAATGACAAACAAAACAAACTGGAGCTATCCTTCTCTAAACATACATTATGATATGAGAAATCAAGTGTTTCGTTCTTATGTTTGTCCAAATGCTGTTGTAGAAGTCCAAGCTTTGTTGATCTGGATGAGCTCCTCCTTTTCTCCAAAACCTGCAATCACCAACAGTCAAAAAATTAAATAGCACCTGATTATAACATAAAACAAAGCATATTCAACATATAGACCAAGGAGTACATGAAATAACCCATAAACAACAAGTTATTGAGAAGAATGGACCAATTTGCATTAAAGGTAATCAAAAGGAACCATTACAACCTGAGCCTTGGTGTTGTGCAAGCTCCTTCCAGGGTCCACAAGAGTCTTCCTCTACTTTGACAAAGCTCACCTACTTCCAAATAGAACAAGTAAAGATGGCAATCTCTCCTCACAAGCTTCTAAATGGGAGTCCTAATTCCTGCAGCATTTACCCTTAGAAATTTATAGCTTTCAACCTCTTCTCCTTCTGGCCCAATGCCTGTATTTATAGTGCTCAAGAGGAAGTTAATCAGGTCCACCATCAATGGGATAGTCCCCTCTTTGGATGGGATCACTCCCTTATTGATGGGATAAGTTCCTCTTTGGTAGGAGTGCATGAACCATCTGGAGGCACTCAATACACATCAAACAACCTTCTAGAATGCTCTAGAAATGACCACAAGTAAGTTTTTGAAGATAAAACTTGCGCATTTTAACCTTTTCAGAGGGACGCACCTGCCCCTTTAGATACAGAGTGTCCTTGGACGCAGACCTTATGAACAATAGGTGCGTACCCGCAGGCAAGGTTTGAGAGAACCTGCGTACCCAGAGATAAACATATTTATAAAGACTTTCTCTCTTTCTTGGAGTTTGACATGAATAGCAGAGGCATAAGACTTGCTCAAGAGGGTAGTATGACTGTTGATAGAGCCATACCAACTGTAAATAGCCATGGTGACATTTTTTAGTGTAACAGATTGCCCCCTAAAGTGCGAAGCCTGGAATAGATTAGGGTTTTGTATTATCTAGGAAGGGTGAAGCGCTTTATCATTTCGAGGATTATCTCGTGGAGAACCTGGTCAGAACCTGCAATTTTCAACACAAAATACATGTATAAGATTATATCATCACTGAGGTAGGCATTCCCATACTCAGATTAAAATTTTAACTAACAGACTAACTACTCTAATACACAAATGATTTTGCAGTACATCATAATCATAGACTTTTGTAGACACAGTATGGGCGCAGCCATCTGTTTATGGTTAGTCTACTTAGATAATGAATACAAAATTCCTCGCAGCCTGGATGGTAAAGATTTGATCCAGGGTCTTCATTCCTACTTCTCGAATTGGTACCATTCTAGCCATGCGAATAAATGAGTCGATGTCGAACATGGTAGAAACCACTTGATTACCAGTCGATGATGTGAACTGTTAACAAGCGTGAGAGAGACCACCAGTAATGTCAATGGTTCTCAAAGTACCCAGTACAATCCATGAGATGTGAATGAATGAGTTGATGTCGAACATTTCACGGAATCCTTTGATCGAAATTCAATGATGTAAACTGACGTCAAAGGCGAGAAACCTGCCATTGATGCATGCAGACTTCAAGGTACTGACGATTTCTAAGTCATCTCTCTAGATAATGTGCTGATGTCGATAGAAAGTGACCCGTTGCGGGCAAGCCCACAACACGAAATCATTGTTCAAGTTGAAGAAATGTTGCTGTAAGGACTGACTCAGGGATGGTCAAATGGATGATAAGTATTTTGCAGATGAAAGTTTTGTTTGCAGACCTCTTGGACACATAACGACACGACAGATGGTTTGGTGCTAAATAACTCAAAGTTAATCCCTGGAACCCGGTTGAAGACTTTCAAAAGTGGTTTGATCAACTGTGAGGTAAAGGATTTCCCAACCCAGGTGAATGAAAAGTGTCGTGTCCAAGAGTGGTAATAAAGTTTCTTCTGAGACAAAAGGTAACAAATAGGCTCATTCTTCTCTCTTTTCCCCCACCATTTCTGGCAAGTACCTCTTTATTTTTTAACAAGCTTGAGGAGGATAACATATGCTTGATTATAAGCTCATCCTTCGGATGAGTCCAACCCAGTTTTGATTCGAACCCTAGGAAGGAGTGGTTCGTTCCTGTTTGTAATTGAACAGGTCCTTTACTGTGAAATGTTTAACGAGCCCAGTATAGGAGAAACTCGGCGTTTTTCAATTTTAGAGAGTCTGAAAAACTTAAGAAAACTCCAAGTTGAACTTTTTCGTAAATTTGTGTCCCTCAAGCCCGAAAAAGTATAAAATAATACCTGGGGGAACCGCTTGATCTTGCGACCAAGGAGTACTTTCATAATTAGTGTCACTGACCTGAAAAGTAAAAAGCGATCAAGGACACGTCGTTTTATTTCCGTATCGAGTTTGAAATGACAAAAACACGACAATCTTTTCCTGATTTTACGGTCAGAAAAGAGCTATAAGGGGACCGTCTTTTAATTCCGTTTTAACGAGTGTAAAAGAAACGCTCGGCAATCTTTTCATGTTTTTAGGAGTCAGAAAAGGGCTTAAAAGATGACTCTGATATTTTGTTTGTGAAAAAATGACAGTTTTCCCTCTAAGTCCCTTTGTCCCTCACAAAAGCGACACATTACTCATACCTGTTTAAGATAGGCAAAAATTCATCGAAAAACATCTTTCCATGGTGAAAAATGAACAAATTCATCCAAAAAACCTATAAAAAGACTTTTTACCATGTCATTTTTACCGTTTGACTGTTGAGGTTGAAAAAGGAGCTTTTGACAAGAAACTTCCCATGGTCGCTGCGGAAAATCCGACCGTTAGAATCGAACGCCGTCTCTTCCAGGTATTTCACAACATCCTCCTTGTCAATTTCATCCGTTTAGAATTTTATTTTAGGTTTCATTTTTTATTTTTGGGGGGTTTTGGGTTTTGGAAACCGCTCTGCGGGGGACGCAGGTTTCCTAAAGGCTGGCCTGCGTCCCGGCGCACTGTGCGCCAAACGAGGGGTGTGTCCTCCGCAAAACGTGGATTTTGAAACCCCAAGCTCCCAAATTAACCATTGAAATTACCCAAAATTTATTTTAATGCCTGTTTGTTCATGTGTAGGGAACTTATCATGCTGGATTGGAGAGAAAGAGAGCATGAGGAGGTTGATGAAGCTGCAATCAATCATCAACCTTCCCTCGATGCCCTAAGAGGATGTGGATTATACAAATACTGGGCCATACCCGGCATGAGAGATCAGGTAAGATTCTTGGAGTGGCTGGTCGAGAGATGGAATGTTCAAGAGCAATGCTTTTATATCGGCGGGCAACAACTCGAGATAGAGCCTGCTGATATTTACTTTCTCACTGGCTTGCCGAACAGAGGTGAGCAACTCAATTTGGCTGGGACTAGGTCGGGTGGCCAATCCCTTGATAGTCTCCGAGCAGATTGGTGCCTACCTGATCGAGACCATAAGAAAGGCATAGAGATCAAATATGTTTCTCGGCGTGAACTCATGGTCTTAGCTTTCACTGTGACCAGGATTTGTGGCTCAGCCACTTTACATATTGCTACTGGGTCTCAATTTCGGATGGCAATTGACTGTCTCCAAGGCACCATCTTCAACTGGTGTGATGCGTTGTCGGCTAACTTGAAAGCCCAACTGACCAGGGCAAAGACCGGGAGACTAAAGACCTTTGGATATGGGCCTATAGTCGTGAGCTTTGCCCTAGAGAGGATTCCAATGTTGATCCCTCAGCATCTCACTGTTGATATTTCGGGTCCTCAGGAGCCAAAGCTGGTACGATGGGTTGCGGTGATGGCCCGGCATCCGGACGAGGGTGCGGCAGTTGTTCGATTCACTGACAGTTATTTTCACTGGTTAGAGGACCAGGTGTTTGCGATTCAGGACTTTCCGTATGCCGGAATAGATTTTCGAGGTGATCCGGACATGGTTCTTCCACAGGGAGAACAATGGGATGACAAAGGTACTTTATTTTTCACGAGTTTTCAAATTATGTATTTTTTTTTTTTTTTATATATATCGTCTCAAAACTGACAGTAAAATTTTCAAAATGCAGATGTTGGTCCACAGCGTCCAGCCAACCTCCGGCCTTTCGAGAGGAGACATCCAGTTGCACCGGTACCGGCCCCACAGGACGCGGCGGCTGCAGAGGTACTAGCTGAGTTGGAGCATGATCTACAGCGTCTGACAGCGGATATACCTGAGACAACTATGGATGATATTCCTATCAGACTTCAGCGCTACGTAGTCGCGGTCCCTGGACCGTTGAGGAGATTTTTGCGCAAGGTAGCCCGTGCAGTGGTGTCGTATAGGGAGCACCACCAGTGATTGGCTAGTCACTTTGTAGACACATGTGACATTTTTGACTTTTTGTACTCTATCATTTTTGCCGATCATAAGGTGTTTTTCAACCTATGATCGAAGACGATGTATATTTTTTGACACACTTCTATCTATATATATATCACTATTACCGGCTCATCTTGTTTAACATGTATGATGAAATGTTTTTTAAATTTACTTGCATGATTATCGTAAATGTCTGTCCAACACTCGAAAAGCAATTGCATCTGCTAATGTATTTAAGGACCTTGGAATATGCTGATATTCGATGTAATCAAATTCACGTTCCAAGAGACGCACTCTCAAAAACAACCTTAATAACACAGGATTTCTAATGGCATAAACTCTATTAAGCTGTAATACAACAAGTTCAGAATCTAACCTCACTATCAAACGTCGAATTCCAAATGAAATAGATTCGGATAATAATTCAACCACTGCACTGTATTCTGCAATGTTATTCGTTGTTTGACCGAGGCTTACCCCATGCATAGAAACTAACTCGTCAGAGGGTGAATAGATAACCCAAGCTGCGGAAGAGATATTCCGTGTACTACGACAAGCACCATCAGCAAATCCAATATATGTTTGGAGGGGCGTCGACATCTACAATATCAAGAGCAAAACCAAGATAAGCCAGAATAACGACGAAAAACACACTCACTAAGCTAAGCACACTGACTAACTAACAATCATACTAGCTAGAAAGAAAACCTAAATAACTAAAAATTCTCCATACCCACCATTTAAGCATAATACCTCTTTAGGTAAAGTCCATTTCTGGGTTTACTCAAAGAGTCCCCATCAAAATCTACTAGCTCATAAGCCCCTTTTGCTAGCTTTCGCTTTACAATATAGGGTCCATGCCACATAGGAACGAATTTTCCAGCACCTAGCTTATCATTAGCTTGATCGTATAAGAGCACTAGGTCTCCCTCCGAAAAACTTCGAGGGGTCACATTTCTATCATACTGAGCTTTCATTCGCTTCGCGTGAGACTCGATTGCCAATGCAACGTCACGTCGAGTCTCATCTAATTTAGCTAAGTACAATAAACGCTTCTCCTCTTTGGAAGTAGCTGGAAGTAATTCGACAGCCATTTGAAGTGATGGGATTTCACATTCAATGGGTAACACTGCTTCCAAGCCATAAACTAGCTGGAAAGGAGTGAACCCTGTTGAGGTTTTTACTAAGGTTCGGTATGCCCATAGCGCCGAAAATAACATGTTGTGCCAATTCGACCGATGAATACCAATGGTTCGTCGGATCATGATAACCAAAAATTTGTTGATAGACTCAACCAAACCGTTGGCTTGCGGATAATAAGGAGTAGAGCTGTCATGGCGCAAACCAAGCTGGCTTGTAAGTTCAGTCATCATGGTGTTTCGAAAATGGCTCCCATGGTCAGTAATAATTGCTTGTGGGACACCAAACCTAGTTATTATATGATTGAATATGAAAACTGCAGCTGTTTTGCCGCTTGCGTCGAATGGAGGCATCGCCTCGGCCCATTTAGTGAAATAATCAACCGCAAGGATGATATACGCATGCCCCCCGGCCGAGTGAGGGTTACAAGTAATAAAGTCGATACCCCATTTGGCGAATGGACCTACGGCAATTATAGGGTGGAGAGGAGCAGGTGGTGCGCACATCTTTCGATCAAACACTTGGCAGTTGTGGCACTTCCGGACTGCAATGATACAATCTTTAAACATAGATGGCCAGAAGTAACCAGCGCGCAACACCTTCTGAGCTGTGGCATACCCAGACATATGACCGCCACATGCTCCAGAGTGACAATCATTCAAAACTCTCTCAGCCTCTTTGTGAGTTAGACAACGTCGAAAAACTAAGTCTGCCCCCCGGCGATAAAGTGTATCTCCAATAATTTTGTATTGCTGGGATTGAAACCTAATTTTTCGACGTTCCGCTTTTGAAGCTTCAGGCCGAAAGGTTTGGGTTTGGAGATAGATGATTATATCCCCGAACCATGGATCTAAAGTACTGATAAGAAACAAAGATTCGTCCGCAATGGACTCTTCTGCCACAGTCTCTGTGTCAGTACGCGGGAAATCACACATCAATTCCGCAAAAACTAAGGATTTCTTAGACTTGGACTTCTCGAACTCCAAGTCGAACTCTTGCAGGATAACAATCCATTTAGAGTACTTGCCCCCTAGCAATTGTTTTGTCAAAATGTAAATCATAGGGTTGCAATCTGAATAACTGTAGTTTTACGGAGAAGAATGTAGTGACGAAAACGCTGAACAGCTTGAACGGCTGCCAGGGCCAATTTCTCCATATGCGAATATTTTAGCTCAGTGGGATTTAAGGTCCGACTGAGATAATATATCACATGTTCCGCTCCGAATTCATCTTCTTGAACTAACACCATTCCAATGGTGGAATGTGAAGCTGCGAGGTATAAGAAGTAGTCCTGGTTGTAGTTGGGAGGATGCAACAACGGTGCATGGGTCAACGCGTGTTTAAGTGCATCAAAAGATTGTTGGGCAATCTCGTCCCAAAAGAATTGAACGTTCTGTTTCAACAACCGTGTAAAACCTTTAGTGACCTCGGCGTAGTTTGGGATGAATCGACGTAAAAAGTTTGCTTTCCCCTACAAACTTTGGAGTTGGCGCAAACTCGAAGGAGGAGGCAATTTGATGATCACCTCGACTTTCGAGGTATCGACGCGAATGCCGGCTTTTGAAACAACAAATCCCAGCAATCGACCTGTTTCTATACAGAAAACACATTTGTGGGGATTCAACCGAATTCGATAATGCCTACACCTCATAAAGATTGCTCGTAGGTGGTCAAGGTGATCGGCTCGTCGTAAAGAATGAGCAGGCAAATCATCGAGATACGGTTGCACAATGTGCTTGATGTCGTGAAATGCGTAAGACATCGCCCGTTGAAAAGTGGCCCCGGCATTCTTAAACCCAAAAGATAATTTGCAATAAGCAAATGTTCCCCATGGACAAATGAATGTCGTTTTTGGTTGGTCGGAAGGTAGAATATTGAGTTGATTATAACCCGAAAAACCATCCATGAAGGAAAACATTTCACTCCCGGCACAATCATCAATAATTTGATCGATATAAGGCATAGGATAGTTGTCTTTTGGACAAGCTCGATTGATATCCCTATAATCGATACAGATTCTTATTGTTCCTTGTTTCTTATTGACCGGAACAATATTCGATACCCAATCCGTTAACGGGATCGGATAAATGAAACCTGCTTTCAATAGCTTTTCGACTTCTGCTTTAATTGCAGCCGCTTTTCGAGGGTGAATCTGACGCAACCGTTGCTGGATGGGTTTAGCATCCGGGTAGGTTTTGTTTTCATGAACAACAATGGCAGGATCGATTCCCGGCATTTCCTCGTAAGGCCAGGCAAACACATCGCGGAATTCTTGGAATAGGGCCTTGTAAGTTTGGATTTCTTCTTCTGTACATGCGGCACCTATATGAATGTTCTCCTCAATTCCAGGCTTCACTGAAATATCAATGGGAATAGTACGAGAAATATTCCCTAAATTCAACTCTGAATCAGAATGTTTCATTGGATCCTGAGCCTCTTTGACATATTCGGTGGTAAAAATAGATGAAAAATCATTTTCAAATGCATCATCCTTAGGTAAAAACGAAGATCTGTGATGGAGATCTTCCCATGGTAGATCGTCTACACTTAGGATTTTGCGAACTTGTTCGTCAGATGACACGACTTCGGGAAACGCTATCTGTTCTAAGGTTGAGGTGAAAAGTGATTCTTCACTGACCACATTCATTTGGTCGACCTCGGTTGAATGAAAATCGGTAAAAGACATAAGATCTTCATAAGCAATTTCATATGGACTCAAGGGCATAGCATTACCGAATGAGTCTATCTCAGAGTCAGATGGGACATACCAAGGATCATCATAAACAATGTTTTCTGATGTAATCATATGAATTGTTGCAAACGAAGGTTCTACGTTGAGTGGAGGGAGAGGAAAAGTTCCTAGTAAACCAGAATCCTTAACTAAACCTACACCAATGTCCCTATAAGGGATTGTCGTTTTACCGACATGCTGGATACTCTCTGAAGAGGCGGGGTCGGATGAAAAGTATGTCAGCTGATCAATAGTCACAATCTTACCGTTATGTGGAAACTTAATTACTCTGAAGACCGATGAAACGACCGCTGTCATAGCATATGACCAACTTCGACCCAAAAGAAGGTTGTAGTCTAGAGGGGCATCAACCACTTCCACATCCAGACTAACGGTTTTACCTTCTACCCCTATAGGCAATTCCTGTAGAATACCAAACGGACGGAACCCACGGCCATCAAAGGCCTTAAGGATGGTGGGGGATTGGTCCAACGAAGGAGAACCAAGGGATCTCCAACATTGAATTGACATAATACACGTAGAAGCTCCCTCATCAATCACAGTTCGATGAATAGGCATGTTTTTCACTATCACTGGAATTTGGAAAGCCATTTGATGGGGGAGTCGTGGTCTACTATTTTCTAGATCGAAGATCATTAGATTCGGATCCTGAACATCAACAGCTCCTATAGCCGACAAAAGCAATTTTCGTTGTGCTGGGCATGATTGCAGCACTTCTAACGCCGACATTGTTGAGGGTGAAACAGCTAAGTCCTCAACAATGTTGTAATTCTGGGCCGCTCTCGCATGTGGATTGAAAGCAGACCTTTGAAGTACACCCTTGGCGGGCGGTTTAATTACTAAGTCTTGGTTAGGTTTCTCGATCTGTAGTGGATCGGAACCAGGAGCTGAGGTTGATGGGTTAGAGTGAGAAGATTCTGCTTCCTTACCATCAACAGGATTCTTACTACCATAATCTTGCGATCGAGTCGCAATCCTCACATGAGACATCATCAAAATGGGTTCTTCACTGGCATTCGAGGAAGAACCTATCATCTTATTCTCCTACTCCGGAAATGGATTTTTTAACACAGCAGGAGTGGGAGAACCTTTGACTATTTTCACTACCTCGGCCCGATGAGGGCAATCTCTCGTAAAATGATCCTCTTCACAAATAAGACAAGGATATCGAGGTTTGCGCTTTTCGTCATTGGTTTCCGCCTTTTCAGTTTTCTCCTTCGGAGCCTTGTCTGCTTTAGCCTTCTTCTTTCCTTTCTTCTTTCCACCGTTTTTTGATTTGGCCGTGGATGACTCTACAGCGTGAATATCGGCGGTAAGTTTAGGAGAAGACTCTCCTGTCGGGGAATCGGGAAAAGTGATAATAGGAGTAGTTGAAGCCTTGGAAGACTTCTTCTTGCTCTTTGTATTCACGATACCAATCATACCATCAGCGGCATGAGATCCCGAAGGAGCAGCAGCGATTTGGTTCGACTTTGGAAGATCCGGAATCTTCTCGTGTAATGTACCCGACTGCGTGTAAACTAAGTCAAGGTATTGTGCCTGAGAAATGACTTGCTCCTCAGTAACTACTCCGGCCTTAGCTACATCTTCAGTAATCCTTGGTAATAATGATTTAACAAACCATTCAGCTAAGATTTGGTCCGGGATAAAAACTTTCACTAGCCTTCTTCGACGTCTCCACTCATGAATGTGATCTGAAATATACGTGGAGGTTGATTGTTTTAGTGAAGTTAATAATTCCGTACCGTTATCGTATCTGACCGGTAACTGAAAGTGAGTTAAGAACGAGGTAGCTAACTGGCTAAAATTGTAAAAAGAGGCCTGTGGTAACTCAATGTACCACTTGGCCGCGAGACCAATGAGTGTACGCTGGAAAAGACGTAAGCGGATCGAATCATCCGAGATGGAATTTGAAGCACACCAGAGGTGGTAAGTCATCACGTGATTGGACGGATCCTCTCCAGACTTACCTTCGAACTTGGGTATATCGTTGGGCAACTTATTTGGCATTGGCGGCCAGAACGGAAGATATTGAATTGGATCGTTCGTTAGACGCGTCAAGTCTGGTAAATCCAAAGTTGCGATAAACGGTAACTGCCAGTTAGGATCTCTAAAACTCTGGGTCACAATACCGACCCCAGGAGGAGGATATCCAGGATAACTAGGACAGGAGTCGCATTTGGGATATTATATCCTCCTGGAAAATCAGGATTAACCGGACCGTACTGGGGTTGCTGAGGTTGTTGATAAGTGTACCCAGGATACGGTTGATACTGGTAAACCGGTTGTTGGACAGCTTGCCCAGGTTGATACTATCCCTGTTACGGAGGTTGAACAAATTGAGGGTAAGTAGTAACAACCGTACTTATACCAGGTTGGCCTACAGGCATCTAGACTGTGGTTTGAATCGTAGATCCAGACAACGGTACAAATGTCTGAGGAGTGGTTACAGAGACAGTAGAAACCGGAGCCGTCGATACTCCAGAAGTAAGTATGGTAGATGTGGCGGTAGTTGCAGCAGCCGTTTGAGATGGAGTACTAGGTGCAATTGGCGGCTGAGTAACTACCGAAGTTACAGAGGTCTGAACACTTGACTGGACAGGTTGCGGTTACTGGGGTGGACCAGAAACTACAGGTTGTCCCGCTTGAGGTACCAACTGTATACTTGGCTGCAACATCTGTTGACCCTGTGACGGGTCCCACACTAACATGCCAGGGTATTGACCCATAACAGGTTGAGGGTACTGAGATCCATAGCCGGATTGAGGATAGGATTGATAACTGTAAGGTGCAGTTCCCATACCTTGACCATATGATTGACCTTGAGGTGGTTGATAACCTTGACCTGAGTATTGACCTTGAGGTTGGTAACCCTGAGGTAAATACGGGTACTGGGTTTGACCTTGACCTTGAGGTTGGTAGCCTTGAGGTTGATACCATTGGGATTGATACCCTTGGGGTTGCCATCCTTGAGGTTGATATTGATACTGAGGTTGACCTTGGGGTACATATTGAGGCTGGGGTTGACCTTGAGGTATGTACTGACCTTGAGGTTGCCCTCCAGACACGAATGAAGTACCTTGAGGTTGCCCCCCAGGAATTAACGAAGGCTGCCCCCCAGGCGGTAATTGGCCACCTTGAGGTTGGGTAACGGGAACTGAACCTGACATCATGTAAATGTCTCCTACACCCAATGGTACATTACCACTATTTCCAACTAATAACCCATGATCAATGGGTTGACGACATGCTCCTGCAAAGGTACCAGAAAGAGATTGATACCCAGTAGGAACAGAAGGACCGCCATGTAAAAAAGATTCAGGACTTTGTGTAAACACAGATGACTGACCAGACATATTTACAGGAGTATGAATACCTCCAGGTGGAAAAGGAGTACGAGGTGTGGAAAAACCTAGCCCAAAGTTGTCTAAATAATTGGTTAACGAAAGGTACCAAGTAGTACTTCTAGGAGGACTGTAAAAGATAGATTCACGTTCCCTTAGATCAAGGGTAATTTGATATTCAGGATCAGAGACGCCTATTTCTTCCTCTGGAACAAGTTCCTCAATAGCAATCAAACCAACAGGAAGATTTTCGGTGATAATTCTTTCTATTCTCGGTGAATCAGGAACACTAGGAGTCGGAGTAACAGGTTCGGATATTTATGGTTCTTTGCCTGTATCACTAGCAGACGAAAAACTACCAAAAAGCTCAGAAACTGTAACAGCTTTGGGATTATAACCTGTCTCTAAACTTTGGTAATCTGGATGGACTACCAAGGAAGATTCTCCTTCTTCAGGTGAACCTACTCTACTGCCACTAGGAGGAGTTACAAGGACCTTTAAACCTTCTAAATGACTGGACTCGTCTTGAGGAGGTTCACCCCTAAGTTTACGGGATCTTCTCAACAATTCGGCCACAGAAACAACTTCAGGAGACTGGCCCCGAATTCTACGGGACTGTCTCGGTAATTCCGCCACAGCTAAAAACTTTTAACTACTACACACGAAAACAAAATAAAATTTCAAATCAAACCACCTAAAGTCTCTAAAGAACCAAACAAATTTGAATCACACGCCTAAAGAATCTAGGGCGTCAAGCCAAACACAAACAGTATTCTTCCGGACCAAAAGCGCTAATTGGTGATGAAGCCCAACCTCGCTGGATTCAGTACAGAAATGGCGGGTGGAACAGTTATGCCGACAACCTGCTTAATGAATAGACTGGACCAAGTTCCTCCACTTTAACCGTCTCGAGTGAAGTGAACCCCCCAGAAAATCCAAGTGAGTATAGCCGACGTCTGCTCCAGGTACAGTGGGACCTTCCCTCCACCGTCACCTTGGGTAGAATCCTAAAGATTATGGTCACTAAGGTTACCAATGGCCACAAGTAAACCTGGGGGAACAGTCTAAACTCCGACAGCACGCAAGGGCAGAGTAGCAAGCTCAATCCCCTTACCGGCTCCTTGACAGTAATCCAAGGTTTACCGATAAGTGACCCTGGCTCCTCGACAATGGTTAATCCGAGGTTTACCGTTTGTAATACGTACTGTCTGGCGTCGTTCCCAACGAGGGGGGAATGATCCCCTCACTGGTTCGGACACGAGCTCGTGCTTCTCCTTTAAGAGGAGCTTTCCCAGAGTGTAAACGTAACAATTGGATTTGATTCTATCACAAGATCGACTACTTGTTTGGTTTTACTGTCTTGGAGAGTTAATTACTCACCTACTCCAAGACACTAGCCTGATCTAAATTGATGCTTCAGAGCCCTAGTAAATAAAAGTTACTATTTCAATTTTACTTTAAGCGTTACTTTTACGGTTGTTCTTTAAAGTCACAAGGTAATGGAAGTGAAACCAATGGTGTGTAGACTCGACTCCAACCACTACAAAGATGCACCTAAGATGATTTATGCTACTTTGCTTTTTCAATGAAATTCTTTAACTAAGAGAGTTGAGAGAATGCAATTTTTAGAGAAAACAACTTCCTTAGAAAAGACAATCAAAGAAACAATTCTCTTTTTCTTTTCAAGCACACAAACATAACCACTCTTTACTTGCACGAAAAACTCTTTTTCTTTCAAAACTTTCAAAGCTACTTGAAACAAAACTTTTCAAAGGAGATGTTTTTGTATTTTCTCTTTTTAATAAAGCATGTAAACCTACCTTTAACAAAAAACAATCTCAAAAGCTACAAAACTATGAAAACTTGACTCACAAGCAAATCAAAAGAGAGATTACTCTAAGCAAACCTAACAAGGCAAAAGCTCACAAAGATGATTCTAGGTTGTTTTACTTGATCAAAATCAAATCAAGGACCAGCTAATGCAGAATCAAAAGACTAGTCAAAACAGAACTCAAATCTTTTTGTTCTTTTCGTAAAATGGAATTCAAGACTTAAACAACAAGCACTTCGAAATTGGCCCAAAAGACAACTTGATGGTAAGTTTCTCCGACAGGTAGACTTTATGACAGGTCTGACTTCTTAGAATGTTGACAAAACCAGAGAGATCTAAGGCTTGACAACTCCTACCGCTAAAGTCACTACAAGACCTACTCAAAAATCAAACCCTAGGGCTTACACTTCGATGAAATCCACTAAAACACTCAATGCTATTGAAACCAGTTCAGGTGAAGATTCTGGGCATGCGACTAATGAATCTGGGCAGAAAAAACTAAGAAAAAACAAAATCTAAGAGCAAAAAGGGCAAAAAATGGAATTTTCTCAAATTTTGGCAGGGGACGCAGGCAACCCGTTAGCACAGGTGCGGACCCGCTCTGTGCACACAGCAAAAGTGCATCCAAGGACGCACTGTGCAGCACTCAGAGGGTGCGTCCTACTGAAAAACTCAAGAAAACCCAAAATAAAACTAATCCTAAGCTAACCCACCCAGAGACAAGGTCACAGAGCCAAAACCAGAAAAATAAACCAATTTTCTCAAAGCAAAGTTCACACAAAAGAAAAACTCTTTTCATCCATCGAATCTATCCCCAGCGGAGTCGCCAATTTGTCACACGGAATCAGTCAAGGGTGCGGACACAACTGACCTTCCTAGAAGTCTAAGACATTCTAATGACAAACAAAACAAACTGGAGCTATCCTTCTCTAAACATACATTATGATATGAGAAATCAAGTGTTTCGTTCTTACCTTTGTCCAAACGCTGTTGTAGAAGTCCAAGCTTTGTTGATCTGGATGAGCTCCTCCTTTTCTCCAAAACCTGCAATCACCAACAGTCAAACAATTAAATAGCACCTGATTATAACATAAAACAAAGCATATTCAACATATAGACCAAGGAGTACATGAAATAACCCATAAACAACAAGTTATTGAGAAGAATGGACCAATTTGCATTAAAGGTAATCAAAAGGAACCATTACAACCTGAGCCTTGGTGTTGTGCAAGCTCCTTCCAGGGTCCACAAGAGTCTTCCTCTACTTTGACAAAGCTCACCCACTTCCAAATAGAACAAGTAAAGATGGCAATCTCTCCTCACAAGCTTCTAAATGGGAGTCCTAATTCCTACAGCATTTACCCTTAGAAATCTATAGCTTTCAACCTCTTCTCCTTCTGGCCCAATGCCTGTATTTATAGTGCTCAAGAGGAAGTTAATCAGGTCCACCATCAATGGGATAGTCCCCTCTTTGGATGGGATCACTCCCTTATTGATGGGATAAGTTCCTCTTTGGTAGGAGTGCATGAACCATCTGGAGGCGCTCAATACACATCAAACAACCTTCTAGAATGCTCTAGAAATGACCACAAGTAAGTTTTTGAAGATAAAACTTGCGCATTTTAACCTTTTAAGAGGGGCGCACCTGCCCCTTTAGATACAGAGCGTCCTTGGACGCAGACCTTATGAACAATAGGTGCGTACCCGCAGGCAAGGTTTGAGAGAACCTGCGTACCCAGAGATAAACATATTTATAAATACTTTCTCTCTTTCTTGGAGTTTGACATGAATAGCAGAGGCATAAGACTTGCTCAAGAGGGTAGTATGACTGTTGATAGAGCCATACCAACTGTAAATAGCCATGGTGACATTTTTTAGTGTAACACAAGGTTAACTCTGAAAATGTGGGAACTTATTTCTAATAAAGAGATAGACTGTAGGGGCATTTCCCAGATATGTCACCTCTAAAGAGAGGATGAGATCTAGAGTCCACCTAGCCCTCTACAGGCTTTGCCTAAAGAAATAATAGAAGTAAACACTCAGATGTAATTAAAATATTCATGCTTGAAGCTTTATTTCTTTTGGAATAAAACAAATAAGTTTGAGCAGCTGTTTAGGTGTTTATGTGTGAAGGAAAGTTATTTAAATTTTCTATTTAGCACATTATATCAGATTTGTTTAGCATGAAACCTTGAACCAATAATGACACAAAGATGATGAAGCAGTTCACCCCTCTAGGGCTACATACACTGGACCAAGCCTCCCAAAATGGGCTTGTCCTCTTGTATTAAGAATGATGCAAAGGCTAATACAAGTAAATAAGTGCCTCTAAAGGCAAATCTAACCGTAAAAGCATAATCAAAAGATAGGAAATAGCTAAGAATGGTCTTCCCCAAGCACTAAATAGTGAAATTGTACCTTAAACAGTACTTTCTCCAAATGGCCCTTGTGGCCCTTTAAACTTCTATGAAGAAATTCGAGGTGAATATGACCTCCAATGGTTCAAAAACCTCTACCAATGGAATCAAAAGGTTGAAGACAATAGAATTAGGCTTTTGAATCACCAAAAATAGATGAATACAACCCCCAAACAGCGCAAGCACTGAAATGGCCCTAGTGGCCCTGAAAGCTTCCCTGAAGAAATTGGAGGTAAAGAATGACTCAATAGGAAAAAAGAGCTATAGAAATGGACTCAGAGCACAAAATATAGTAAAAAATAACCTTCACTTCACATTCAATGGCTGTACACATCCCAATGCAGTTCCCAAACTGATATGGCCCTAGTGGCTCTTGGAACTTCCCCGAAGCAAAATCACCTGCAAACGACCTCTGTTGGCTATGAAAACTATGCCAATGGATTCAGAAGGTCGAATACAATAGAATTAGGCTTTTTAATCACTGAAAATATATGAATACAGCCCCCAAACAGCTCAAGCACTGAAATGGCCCTAGTGGCTCTGAAAGTTTCCCTGAAGAAATTTGAGGTGAAGAATGCCTCAAAAGGAAAAACGAGATGTAGAAATGGACTTAGAGCACAGAATAAAATAAAAAATGAACTTCGTTTCACATTCAATGGCTACAAACATCCCAATGCAGCTCCCAAACTGATATGGCCCTATTGGCTCCCAGAACTTCCCTGAAGAAAAATTACCTGCAAACGACCTCTGTTGGCCATGACACCTATGCCAATGGATTTATAATGTCCAAGAGACCCAAAATCAAAAAACAATTCTCCTCAAAAGGTTTCTCCTAGCCAAAGTTATGGCTAACTGAAGATTTGTCTAGTTTAGCCTAAGAAAACTCCACTAAATGTGGAGGAACTCTAGTTAGCTCGGACAAATATGGGAAATCCGTCATTTTTGGCACCCTCTGCCAACTAAACTGTTAGACAGCCCTTAACAACCGGTGGAATTTCCGTATGTGACTAGGCAGGTGGGCGATTATGGTTATGGTCAGAGTTGGTGGTTACGTAACTATCGACTTAAAGACCGCATGTGACATGTCAGTAGTTAATGTTTAACCATTTGAAATTGGGGTGTGGTTCTCGTGCCATGGTTCTATTGTAAGGGGGTTGGCCCTTAGGGATTGACCCCCTTTACCACTACCCACAACCTTTACAAACCTTAAATATTACCCGCATCGTATGATTGTTAAGAACCACCACTCAGCCTAGGCGATCAAGCCTGTGGCCTGGCAACTAGGCGACTTGCAATCAAACCTTGCCGACACCATAATTTTTTTACATACAGAAATCTACAGCCTTGGGGCCATGCGGCGGCCTCTGGGCCTGCCACATTGTTATCGGGAAAACTAGTGTCTATGCAGAGCTGCTAGTCCCACTAAGGCTGGTAGCTACCTTAGAAACAAACAAACTAAAACCACTTTCGTTTTCCTTTATGAGAAATAGATGAGAGAAGAATAAAGGAGACCAACCTCGGTCTTGCACTTGGTTCCTTGTTTGATTCCTCTCCCTTCTAATAGTCCTTTGCTACTTGCTTTCTTGTATACCCAGCTTCAAAGAGCACCTGTAGAATCAAAGCAGCATAACACTATACGATAACATAGACCTATTATCATAAGCAATATAGGATCAGATATATATTAACCACACAAATCCATATAACATCAATCGCACAAGAATGTGGAGGAAAACTTGAATAACTTTATTGATAATCAAGAAAGAGCAAAGAGGATTACAACCAATTGTTCTGACCCAACATCATCCTCTCAGGAAGTAAGCCCTTCTTCACCTCATGAAAAGCTTAGATCACCTAACACTATGATATTGCACCAAGAAACCAGCAGCACTTCCTTACAAGATACAAAATTCCAACCTCTGGATCTCTGGGATGAGGGATCCATATATAGATGTTTGAAAGGGGGGTGAGTCAACTTTTGAGATTTGACTAGTGTCCTCTCTCTGATAGTTCTTGAATCCACTTGGAGATTGATGATCTCTTACTCATTCCTGGGCGAATGCAGAGAGGCAAGTGTCACAGGAGAAGTTTCTAGAAGATTCTTTGCTTCTCCACCTTGCAGATTGACCCTGCCATTTGTCCACTCTCGCCCATCGCACCCCATAGAAGGAATTTTCAACATGCATCGCACCTACTGTGTGTATTCAGGTGGGATGCAACGCACTTTGACCATGGAGCAGGTGAAATGGTCCAGTTTTGACCAGTTTTGAGTAGTTTTTCATGGAGAGCTTCTGGGAGAAGATGTAATCAGTTGACCTTGTTCTTTTAGGGGTCGGAACAACGCTTTTAGGGACTTAAGAGCCCTTGGTTTATTGACATTTATGATTAGGGTTGCAGTGCCCAAAAATGTCTATAACAGTTGCCCCCTAAAGCATGAGGTCGTTAATTTGTCGATGTCGGGTGAAATGCTTTATCATGAGGATCTGAAGTTCTTTCAAGCTGGAAGGAGACCTGTAATAAGATACAATACAATACATTATCTTCATAATATTTTCATGATCTAGCTGAGGTAGGGATTCCCATGCTCAGCTTTATAAATTCATTTTTCATGTACATGAGATAGACAATCGTCTGAGTGTAGACTGATGATTCTGGTAGAGCCATCATCCCTTAGATTGGATGATTATCTATGCAGAAATGATGTACATTTGATGTCTTTATTTTCCTGAATATATATCGCAACCCGGATGGATGAAACTAGATCCGGGGTCTTCAATCTCGTTTGATCTTCACTCAAAGTACAAGTCGATCCATGTGAGAGATGTTCTGGAGTCGAACATGGAAAGACATCGCCTGATTACCAGCCAATGATGTAAGCTGTTAACAGGCGCGAGAGGAATCACCGACAATGATGATGACCCTCAAGGTACTACAGTACAATTCACGTGGTGTGAATAAAGGACTTGGCATCGAACACCATGCAAAATCTTTCGGTCGAAGGTCATTGATGTAAACCTATCGCCGGAAGTGAGAAACTTGCCATTGATGCATGCAAGCTTCAAAGTACTGAAAGGGTTGTTCCTAGATCGACTTCTTGGATAATGAGTTGATGTCAACAAGAAGCGATCTGTCATAGGAGGGCCTTAGTGAATCCCACATCAATGACATGGAACGGAACAAATGATTTTAATAGAGGTGAAAATGATCTGGTGATATAAGGTTCAGGGTGGCAGTCATGAAAGAATGGAGCGTGAATGTATTGCAGTGGGTGAGACACAGGTGAATTCTCTGAGCGACTTCTCTCGAACATATCGGTGACACTGACATGATGGATTGGTAGCATTAACCCCAAATGTGGATGGTGTGATGGAACCATGGTGATGTGACCAGTGAATGGAACAACCCAACCCGACTCGGATGCGGAGTGAAAGTGTCATGTTCAAGAGCAACTTGCTACCAACAAAGTTTCTTCAAGTTTTCTTCCCAATTTTTCCCTAGTCATTGTTGACTAGTACCTCTTTATTTTTGTCAAGCTTGAGGAGGATAACATATGCTTGTTCTATAATTTTCCCTTCGGGCAAACCCATCGCTATGTTTTAACGAGCCTAGCGATAGTGAAACTCGTTCTTGTCTGTTATGGACAAGTTTGTCGCTATTAGGTTTTAATGAGTTTAACGACAAAGATAACTCGATCCTTTTCAATTTTAGAGAGTCTGAAAAGGGATGTAAAGGAAACTCAAAAAATCCTTTTTCGTCATCTAATCCCTTAAGTCCAAAAAAGTATAAAACAATACAAAAGGGATGAATTTTCGGTAATTTTAACAAGCCGAACAAAACAAGCGCGCGATCTTTTTGTGTAATAATCCCTCAGTTCCAAAAAGATTAAAATCTAAAGCAGGGATAGTACTTCCAGTCACTTTAACGAGCTGGAGAGGCCAATGGCTCGACAATCTTTTCATATTTTACGAGTTAGTTGAAAAGAGCTTAAATGAGACTCATCTTTGAGGAACGAGTGATAAATTCAGGTAGCAGCTGATTCCAGGTAAGGTTTGGAATTTTCCAATCATGGTAGTGTCACGAGGATGGCTAACAGGATCACTCTTTGCAGCAGTTCCTCAAAAGGGGTAAACAATCAAGTGGAGGTGAATGATCGGCCAAAACATAGTGGAGGTGATGATGAGAACACGACCAAGGCTTCAAAGGCAGAAGTAATACATTCACGATGGTTATTTACCGGAAATTGGTTCATTTTTTATTTTAAAATGAGCTTAAACTCTGGAGGAACATTTGCTCATTGCTTATGTTTATTTTTTAACGAGCTTGAAGTCCACGTTAAAACTGCTCGATCCAGTCATATAATAAGAATGTCTCATCTAAAAACGGCATTTTTCAAAGCTTTGCCCCACATCCTTTCTTTATGCAAGTTAGGAAACGACCAATCCTATGAGTTTAAAGGGTTAGAGGACCTACAAATTTAAAAAATAAATGGTCTCTCTTCGCTTGCATGCCCCCAAGTATAGTGAAATAGAGTTTCGAGGTTACCCCTCAATTTGCAGACAAAACATGTGTTTTACCGGGAAAGGCCTACATTTTCAGGTTACCAAAGGTTGTTCTATCTGTACCACAAACAAAACACTTCTTCGGCGATGTCTACCAAAATAGACAAAGGTGAGTGGCGCAGACGCCTTCACTCACATAACTTTGACGAGGGAATCTTATTCTAGCCTAATCCCATTTTCCTAAACGGACGGGTGTGTCAGACTAGTCATATATCCTTCGCGGAAACCTACCCTATACCTAAAGCTTCCCTGCTGAAGCATACCAGGGTGCCTTTGAGACCATAGAGAGCCTTTTTCAATCGGCATACAAGATTTGGATCATTTCCAAGAATGAACCCATCTGGCTATTCAATGTACACTTCTTCTTCCAAGTCTCCATTCAGAAAGGTTGATTTTACGTCCATTTGAAATACTTTGAAGTTCTGAAAACTTGAGAGAGCAAGGAACATTCGGATGGCCTCAAGTCTTGCAACAGGAGCAAAAGTTTCTTCAAAGTCTATTCCTTCTTGCTGTGCATACCCTTTACAAACAAGTCTGGCTTTGTTTCTAATTACTTCTCCATTTTCATTCAATTTATTTTTGAAGACCCATTTTGTTCCGATAACATTCTTATCCTTTGGTCTAGGAACCAGCTCCCAAGTGTTGTTCTTTTCGATTTGCTCAAGTTCTTCATCCATTGCTTTCACCCAACATTCATCTTTGCATGCCTCTTTCACATTTTGTGGTTCAGTAGAGGAGAGTAATGCCAAATAGCTTGAAGCTTCTGCAACTGTTCTTCTAGTTTGTATACCTGCTTCTTTCTGTCCCATGATCTGAGATTCTGGATGGTTCTTCTGAACATATCTGGATGGAGTCTTTTCTTCTATTCTTGTTCGTTCTTCTGCGTCTTCATGAGGTTCTTCTTGAGATTCTTCTTGAGGTTCTTCTTCTTCATCATTCTGTCTTTGAGGGTAGCTTTCATCTTCTTCGATGTCTTCACGATGTATTTGCCTAGGAATGTATCCCTTCTCATCAACCACTACATCAATGCTGTCAACAATTCTGCCAAGTCTTTTATTGTAGCATTTGTATGCTTTGCTATGTGGAGAATAGCCAAGAAGAATGCCTTCATCTGCTCTAGGATCAAGTTTGCCAAGCTGCTCCTCAGTATTCTTGATATAGCATTTGCTCCCAAAGATTTTGAAATGTTTTACCGAAGGAGTTTTACCACTCCAGAGCTCATGAGGAGTTTGAGTGCTGTTCACCTGAACATTTGTCTTGTTGAGAATAATAACCGCAGCATGTGCAGCTTCACCCCAGAAAGTTGCGGGAGTTCCTGATTCATCAAGCATAGCACGAGCCATTTGTTGGATTGTTCTGTTCATTCCTTCAACAACTCCATTTTGCTGAGGAGTTCTAGCTGTAGAGAATTCTCTCCTTATCCCATGTTCATCACAGAAATCGAAAAATTCATTTGAAGTAAATTCCCCACCTTTGTCGGATCTGAGGCACTTAATTTTGTGACCTGATTCATTTTCAACCAAGGCTTTGAAGGATTTGAATTTTTCGAATGCTTCATCTTTGTGCTTCATAAGTCCTAACCAAACAAACCTGGAGAAATCGTCAATAAATAATATCAAGTATTCCTCTCCTCTAGGTGTTCTTTTCCTGAATGGTCCACATACATCTGTATGTACTAGCTCAAGAGGCATGCTAGCTGATCCTTCTTTCTCTGGAAAGTTAGTCCTGGTTTGTTTTCCAAACTGACATGATCTGCATATGGTGTTGTCAGGAATTTTGATATCTGGAAGATCGCGAACTGCCTGATATTTGCATGCTTTCCTTATTTGTGAGAAGCTTAGATGTCCCAACCTTCGATGCCATAACCAGTGCTCTTCATCCTTGCTTAGATAGCATTGTTGTTGTCCTTCTTCAAATATGTATAGATTATTTGGAGTTCTTTTCCCTTTGAGAACTGTTTTACCTGTATCAAGATCACGAACAAGACATCCATTTGATCTGAATATAACCTCGGTTCTTTGATCACACATCTGGCTGACACTTAGTAGATTATGCTTCAATCCATCAACAAACAAAACATTTCCAGCCTTAACATCTTCTTTTAAAGGAGCAATACCTTTTCCTTTTATAGTTGCAGGAGTATCATTTCCAAAAGAGACTTTCTTTCCCTTTTCTAAAATAGAATAAGACTCAAGTTTTTCTTTATCACCTGTCATATGCTTCGAACATCCACTGTCAATGTACCATAGATTTTCCTGTCCTTCTGCATAAAATGCTATCCCACATCTTTCTGTTTGAGGTTCCTTTATTCTCCATGTTTTGGTTCCTGAGGCTTGTTCCTTTTTCCGTTCTTGTTCCTTTCTTTCCTGAAACCTGCTTCTGCATTCAAAGTCTTCATGACCAAAATTATTGCAAATAGAACATTCAACTTCATTTTCAAGAGCCGAAAAGCTGTTATAGGTCTTTTTTGTAATCCCTGTCATACTTCTTTGTTTTTGAGCTTCCCTAGTCATGATTGTTTTATACGCAACACATTGAGCTGCTTTGTGACCAAAGTTATGACAAGAAAAGCATTGTCCATTGAAGAAGCTTCTGCGGTTATTGAATCTACCAGCCAACTGATTGTAATTTCTATTTTCATCTATTTTTGAACCAAACTGGGAAGATTTTACCTGTGGCTGGTTGTGGCTTTTGTTCACCCTTAAGCTGGATTGCCCCTGATAGTTTCTGTTTGAAGTTTGTCCCTGCTTTACCTGATGATCTTCATTGTGCTTTTGCTCATTTCTTCTTGCTGCATCAAGATAACTTTTTGAAGTGGATGCTTGAGAAGTTTCTCCATTATAGCCCAGACCTGTCTTATTTAGTGGAGACCGCTGCACACTGATAATCTCATCCAAAGTTTCAGATCCTTTGACAAACTTGAGATTAATAGCTTTTGTTTTCTCAATTTCTTTTCTAAGACCAACAATTTCACCTTCTAATTTTTCAAGATGTTTTTCCTTTTCATCAATTTGAAATTGTAGAGTATCAATGATCATGTTCTTTTCTTCTATACATCTCTTGAGTCTAGTAATTTCATCATAAAGGTTATCCACATCTACAGCATCCTCATAATCATCATCTTCAAATGCCATTAACAACCTATATTTATTACCTTGTTCATCTTCATCACTGTTTGATAAGCCATCACTATCTTCATGGGTGTAGTAGCTTTTCTTATTTGTACTTTGTTTCTTGTTCCATCTAGCTGGTTCCTTTCCTTTATCCTTATAAGGACATTTTGCAGCATAATGACCTACTCTTCCACAAGCAAAGCATTTGAAAGGTAGCTTACCTCTGAACCTTCCAGAACCTCTTTGAAGATTTCTGACAAAATTTGATTCTTCTTCCTCTTCTTCTGGAACATGGCTTGCTTCATAGTGATCTTCTTTGCCTGATGCCTTAAAAGCAGCCTCCCTTCTGTCTGATGGACCTCCCTTTCTCATTTCATAAGCAGTTAGAATTCCATGTAGCTGAGACATAGTGAGAACACGAAGATTTTCTTTTTCTTCTATTGCAGATACTTTAGATTCAAACTTGGGGGATAATGATCTTAGAATCTTTTGAACTACTATAGACTCTTTTATTTCTTCACCCAAATTTTTCATACAATTAACAATCTCATCTACCCGAAGAAAATAATTAGCCACACTTTCATCATTATACATCTTGAGAGTCTCATATTGAATCCTGAGAGTTTGAAGTTTAGCTTGTTTTACCTGTTCATCTCCTTCATAGCTCGTGATCATTTTGTCCCATATTTCTTTTGCTGATTTGAAGTGCATTACCTTCATGAATTCTGTTTGGGATATACTTCCTAATAGAGTACTGACTGCTTTTGCATTTGTTTCATACTTCTTTTTCTCAGCTGGATTTGTAGGAGTAGCTGAAGGAAAAGCATAGCCTGTTTCTACAATGTCCCAAACTTCTGTACCAAGAGATTGAAGATATGCAGTAACTCTTACCTTCCAATAATTGAAGTTTGTCCCATCAAAAACCGGTGGCCTGATTGATGCTTCTCTCTCGTAGTTGCTCATGATGAACGATCTACCTTCAAGCGATCAAGCTTTTCTGAAGGACCTGCTCTGATACCAATTGTTGGAAATAATACTGAGAGGGGGGGTGAATCAGTATTATCTAGCAATTTAACAAATCTTCCTTATTTGATCTTTTGAATTATTCTTGCATATCAGTACCATAAAATAATGAGCATGAACAAAGAAAATAGACAGTCACACCAAAGAACACAAGATGTAAGGTGGAAACCCAATGTGGGAGAAAACCACCTGCTGCAATATGTCTCTATCTTCTTTCAATTTAGAAATTCTTTTACAATGATTTTGTACTGGTGCAGTCCTTTACCAGTACGCAGGCTGCAACCTGCAGAGAGCTACAACTCTCTCTCGTTTTCCAGTCTCTCCTGGAAGGGAGCTACAACCCCCTACTTCTTTTCATACAAGGACCACTTTTCATAAATTTTCAAACTGGATCCATAAGCATTAATTGATCATCAAGTGTAAGAGAATCACCCAATCAACTGTAGTAACCAGATCAACAATAATAGGACCAAAACCCAGAACACTACAATGATAAACAAGGATTTTAAGAGAAGGAAGCACCTTGCTCAACTGCCAGCCTGAGTCCGGACTCACCCTGTTCAACTGCTAGCCTGAGTCCCTGGACTCACCCTGCTCAACTGCTGACCTGAGTCCCTGGACGCACCCTGCTCAACTGCTAGCCTGCGTCCCGGACGCACCCTGGTCAACTGCTAACCTGCGTCCCTCGCACTGAGTCTATTGAACTGCCTGCGTCCCGGCGCACCTGAACCCTTCCTGCACCTGCGTCCGGCGCACCTGAAATGCTTCGCTCCTGCGTCCCGGACGCACCTGAAACCTTACTGCACCTGCGTCCTTCTGGGCAAAGATGATTTCAAGACTTTAGAAGTAACCCAGACAATCAGATCTACAGATCCGAGCAAGAGCCGAAGAGATCTCGGTCCATCAGATTTGCCTTGTTTAGATCTAGACCAGATCTTACCCTCATAAGATGTTCAACCAAAAACATGATTAATCCAAATGAAATCCTTTGCTTTATATAGGCAAGCTCCTCCCCAAAACATGGAACAATACCACGAGCCGACACCATAGAAACACAAAACCGTCGGCTAGAAACCACACAAGAAACCCCCACGTGCTTTTCTCTGTCTTGAAATGTGTGCACTGGGTGGACGCACCCCCTGAACGGCTGGCCTGCGTCCCTGGACACGGGTTCTGCATGGTATACCTGCGGGGACGCACTTTCTAAACAGATTGCCTGCGTCCTTCTTAAAAATAGAGAGCTGATCATCAAGAATAGTGATCTATCACCTGAATGGGTTGCCATCAAGGACAACACCTGAATCATAATGCCAACACTAAGACCAACATAGGAAAGGTGAAAATTATTCCATTTAAAATAAATTTTAGATGCTTTGACACAACTTGTTTTTTCAATTTTTAAGAGTCGAGAAAAAACAAAAGATGACTCTAGTCGCCTTCGATTTTTAATGAGCCTGAAGTGACAAGTGCTCATATGGACCTTTTCCATTAAGGAGTTTGAAAAGGAACGAAAGGGACTGCTCTGGAAATCTAGACAGAGGGATTACCAAACCAATCGCAAAACTGCAGAATACTTTTTATGGTACGACAGTCAATCTTCCCGAATGCTGTGTTCAGTGCATTGTGATCGATAGGGCGGCAGGCACGGCTTCCTATGGATAAAGGATAAAACCTATTGTGGTCTCCCAAAATATACTCGACGGTACGTGGGAGCACAAGTCTGTACTAGCACTTATCATCTCAAAGTGGAGGAATCACCCAACCGACAGTGAAAACAACAGTTACCAGGCTTTATGACGTCGAAATACATCTCTAGCCTAGACTTCTAGATGTTGTGCGTTAGGTTCCAAAGCGTTTTTAGATTCATTAAATTTATTTTATAGTTGATCTTGCTTAAGAAATTTGTCTTTCAGGTTCACCGCATGATGTAGATGTACAATTCCTAAAATGCAATCTAAGATGATAAACAGTCGTTTAATCTTCTTTTTGCAAATGAAAATCCTAGCTACTAAGGAAAGAGAGATGGCATTCTTTCAACAAAGAGAAAAGAGCACACACTATATGCACTGTCCTAAATCAAACCAACAAACATTCTAAATGCAAATGCACATGCATGTATTTGTTTTCAGCCTTCTTAATGTGTAAATGATAAAAAGAAAGCTAAGTGCAAATCTAAATTGTTTTTCAAAGCGACAATTACTAACAAGTTTCTTTTCAAGACAAAATGAGGACAATGACAACACTTTGCTATTTGGAATTGAAAACTTGCTTTCGACACTTGAAAAACTACTAATTCAAATCAAATACAAGAGTAACAGTGTAATCGACCATCAAGAGCAATCAGATTCTCTTCTATGACTGGAAACGACACTTGCGACACTTTTAAATCAAGAAACGACAGTACAATTACGCTACTTCTTTGTAAAGGAGAACTGAAAATGACTCAAAAATACATAAAAACTTTTACAGTTCTTTGCACAATGGAGGCGGAATAATGGCAAGGAAGGGGCATTTCAACAAAGGTGTACTAACTATAGGCAGCAAAACTCCTGAATAGAGCTGAAAAGAATGAACACAGAAACCAAAATTTACGAACAAGGCCTTGTCTGATTAGCGCACCTGTAACACAATGAAACCAGGGACGAGACTTTGATTGGGTTCCGGGTCACAGTTTGCAGTTCAGTTCATGGATTTAGGCCGAGCAAGTGGTAATCAGTAAATCAACCACAGGGGTAGATCTAAAGAGGTTACTAGAGCCACCACGAGGGCAATTAGAGAGCTTGTAAATCAATTGTTTAATTCATAAACAAAACTCGGAGATAGACTCAAGCAACATTGATCTACTTTGCACTTGCATAGAAAATGCAGTTCGAAGGATAGCTAGCTTGACTTCAGGCTCCGTCTGTAAGTTTATAAAGTAAACAAATGTAGATAAACAAACAATCTATTCGCTCCCCAGCGGAGTCGCCATTTTGTTATCGGGAAAACTAGTGTCTATGCAGAGCTGCTAGTCCCACTAAGGCTGGTAGCTACCTTAGAAACAAACAAACTAAAACCACTTTCGTTTTCCTTTATGAGAAAGAGATGAGAGAAGAATAAAGGAGACCAACCTCAGTCTTTCGCTTGGTTCCTTGTTTGATTCCTCTCCCTTATGATAGTCCTTTGCTACTTGCTTTCTTGTATACCCAGCTTCAAAGAGCACCTGTAGAATCAAAGCAGCATAACACTATACGAGAACATAGATCTATTATCATAAGAAATATAGGATCAGATATATATTAACCACACAAATCATATAACATCAATCACACAAGAATGTGGAGGAAAACTTGAATAGCTTTATTGATAATCAAGAAATAGCAAAGAGGATTACAACCAATTGTTCTGACCCAACATCATCCTCTCAGCAAGCAAGCCCTTCTTCACCTCATGAAAAGCTTAGATCACCCAACACTATGATATTGCACCAAGAAACCAGCAGCACTTCCTTACAAGATACAAAATTCCAGCCTCTAGATCTCTGGGATAAGGGATCCATATATAGATGTTTGCAAGGGGGGTGAGTCAGCTTTTGAGATTTGACTAGTGTCCTCTCTCTGATAGTTCTTGAATCCACTTGGAGATTGATGATCTCTTACTCATTCTTGGGCGAATTCAGAGAGGCAAGTGTCACAGGAGAAGTTTCTAGAAGATTCTTTTCTTCTCCACCTTGCAGATTGACCCTGCCATTTGTCCACTCTCGCCCATCGCACCCCATAGAAGCGATTTTCAACATGCATCGCACCTACTGTGTGTATTCAAGTGGGATTCAATGCACTTTGACCATGGAGCAGGTGAAATGGTCCAGTTTTGACCAGTTCTGAGTAGTTTTTCATGGAGAACTTCTGGGAGAAGATGTAATCAGTTGACCTTGTTCTTTTAGGGGTCGGAACAACACTTTTAGGGACTTAAGAGCCCTTGGTTTATTGAAATTTATGATTGGGGTTGCAGTGCCCAAAAATTTCTATAACACATGTGGTGGCCCCCGGGCCTGCCACGTGGCGGCCTCCGATTGGCCCAAACCAGAAAAGTCAAACCTCTACTAGATCAACAAATGACACTTGGCATGAAATGATTGCCCCAATTGGAATATTATGAGGAATATTCTAGGGAATATTTTGAGGAATATTCTAGGAATATTACAAGGAATATTCTTTTCTAAATAATTTTCAAAATGAAGGTCAAAGGCAGTCAAGTCAATTTTTTTTGCACAAAATTGTAAACTTCAAACCTTCATAACTTCCTCATGCTAAGTCGGATTTGAGTGTCGTTCACAGTGTTGGGATCGTATAGCCGAGGCCTATCCGATCGCTCAAGTTCCAAGTGAATTTGAGCACTTTAAATTTTTGAGTTTTTTTTCCTAGCTCAGACTTGAGCTCCTAATCACACCTCCCAAATGAGAGGCTTTTGGACCCCAAAACTTACTGAAAACTCTAAACTGAATTGTATAGCAAATGAGAGAACAAAAACATCCTCTTCCATTTAGCCAAATGAACATAGAGATAACCAAAATCTCCTACCTTTCCAATTGTCATCATGGAAAATTTTCGCTAAATAAGCCAAGTACTTGTCGAATCCTGACCAAGTTTTCTTGCCAGACAAATCTAAAAATTGCAGAAACTAGCAATGACACTTGCTGATGTATGAGCTGAAATCTTCTATTGAACACGTGGGCTTACGAACTGTCACTGTGCCCATTAATGGCACCTCCTTTTCTAGAAGGAAAACTGAAGGTGACATCATGTAAATGGTCAAACAACAAAAGGAACTTCAAACAGAGTTCTCAAATCTTTCAACAATGACAAGATGTTGACCAAATGCCTTCAACTCTTGGAGAGGGTTAACACCAGCTATCCAAAAATGAGCTCAAGAAAACTCATGCACACAATAAAACAGTCAAGTTTGATTGCACAAATGCTCAAAATATAAACTAAACCAGAGATTGACTGAAGTAACATTTATCTACTACACAATTGTATAACAAAAGTGGTTTGAAGGCTTCCTGGCTTGCTTCAAACTCTGTCTATAGTTTATATAACTTTTCTTAGAGCATATAAATAGTAAAAACCTGCTCTGATACCATTTGATCTGAAAATGGAATGTACTTGAATAAAGGATGCAAGGTATCCATTTCCAATAATTTTAAATGTGCAAACAACTCTAAGGTTAACTCTGAAAATGTGATAAATTCTTATTTCTAATAGAGAGATAGACTGTAGGGGCATTTCCTGGATATGTCACCTCTAAAGAGAGGATGAGATCCAGAGGCTACCTGGCCCTCTATAGGATCTGCCTAAATAAATAATAGAAGTAAACACTCAGCTGTCATTAAAATACTCATGCTTGAAACTTGATGTCTTGTGGAATAAAACAAATAAGCTTGAGCAATTGTTTAGGTGTTTATGTGTGAAGGCAAGTTATTTAAATTTGTTGTTTAGAACATTATATCAGATTTGTTTAGCATGAAAGCTTCAGCCAATAATGACACAAAGATGATGAAGCAGTTCACCCCTCCTAGGCTACATCTGCTGAACCAAGCCTCCCAAAATGGGCTTGTCCTCTTGTATTAAGAAAGCTACAAAGGCTAATACAAGTAAATAAGTTCCTCTAAAGACAAAACTAACTATAAAAACAAAATCAAGAGATATGAAATAGCTAAGAATGCTCTTCCCCAAGCACTAAACAGTGAAATTGTACCTTAAATAGTGCTTTCTCCAAATGGCCCTAGTGGCCCTTTAAACTTCTATGAAGAAATTAGAGGTGAATATGACCTCCAATGGTTTTGAAACCTCTTCCAATGGACTCAAAAGGTCGAAGACAACAGAAGTAGGCTTTTCAATCACCAAAAACAGATGAATACAGCCCCCAAACAGCTCAAGCACTGAAATGGCCCTTGTGGCCCTGAAAGCTTCCCTGAAGAAATTCGAGGTGAAGAATACCTCAACAGGAAAAATGAGTTGTAGAAATGGACTCAGAGCACAAAATACAGTCAAAAATGACCTTCATTTCACATTCAATGGTTGCACACATCCCAATGCAGCTCCCAAACTGATATGGCCGTAGTGGCTCCTAGAACTTCCCCGAAGCAAAATCACCTGAAAATGACCTCTATTGTTGTGAAACCTATGCCAATGGATTCAAAAGGTTGAAGACAGTAGAATTAGGCTTTTGAATTACCAAAGACAGATGAATAAATCCCCCAAAGAGCTCAAGCACTGAAATGGCCCTAGTGGTCCTAAAAGCTTCCCTGAAGAAATTCGAGGTGAAGAATACCTCAACAGGAAAAAAAAGCTGTAGAAATGGACTCAAAGCATAGAATACAGTCAAAAATTACCTTCATTTCACATTCAATGGCTACACACATCCCAATGCAGCTCCCAAACTGATATGGCCTTGGTAGCTCCTGGAACTTCCCCAAAGCAAAATCACCTGAAAAACACCTCTGTTGCTGTGAAACCAAGAGACCCAAAATCAAAAAAAAAAAAATCGCCTCAAAAGGTTTCTCCTAGCCAAAGTTGTGGCTAACTGAAGATTTGTCCAGTTTAGCCTAAGAAAACTCCACTAAATGTGGAGGAACTCCAGTTAGCTCCAACAAATATGGAAAATCCACCGTTTTTGGCAACCTCCACCAACTAAATTGTCAAATAGCCCTTAACCGCCGGTGGAAGCGCATGTGACCAGGCAGGTGGGCGGTTATGGTTATGGTCGGAGCTGGTGGTTACGTAACTGTCGGCTTAAAGACCGCATGTGAACACATGTCGACGGTTAATGTTTAACCATTTGCGATTGGGGTGTGGTTTCCATGCCATGGTTCTATTGTAAGGGGGCTGGCCCCTTTTACAGCAGCCCAAAACCTTTACAAACCTTAAATATTACCCGCAATCTTATGATTGTTAAGAACCACCACTCAGCCCAGGCGGTCAGGCTTATGGACTAGTAGCTAGGAGACTCGCAATGGAACCTCGCCGACACCCTAAATTTTTCACATACAAAAATCTACAGCCTTGGGGCCATGTGGCAGTCTCCGGGCTTGCCACGTGGCAGCCTCCGATTGGCCCGAACCATAAAAGTTAAACCTCTACCAATTCAACGAATGACACTTGGCATGAAATGATTGCCTCAATTGGAATATTTCAAGGAATATTCTAGGGAATATTGTGAGGAATATTCTAGGAATATTCCAAGGAATATTCTTTTTTAAATAATTTTCAAAATGAAGGTCAAAGGCAGTCAACTCAGTTTTTCTTGCAGAAAATTGTAAACTTCAAACCATCATAACTTCCTCATGCGAACTCGGATTTGAGTGTCGTTCACGGCGTTGGGATCATATCATCGAGGCCTATCTGGTCGCTCAGGTTCCAAGTAAATTTGAGTACTTTAAATTTTTGAGTTTTTTTTTCCTAGCTCAGACTTGAGCTCTTGATCACGAAGCTCCGGTCCTCTCTCTCTTTTTGTCGAAGAAGGAAAATTACGGTTAAGTAAATTATTTTAGCCATCGTCATAGCCTTTGATCTCACACTTTAGGGGGCATCTGTTATATAGAAAAATGACCCCCTGATCAGCTCAGAGGGGAAATACATGATAGTTGAAGCAAAGACCAAGATCACATGCCTTATTTCCACACTAACGTTGGCTATAAACTGACAACCTACTTTATAAAGCTTCTCTGTAAGCCTAAGGGAGTGTTAGTGACCCTAATAACTCTAGTTGTTTGTTCGGGAACAACGTTACTGGATCCTAATAAGCATCTAGAGGTCAAAGGAGAGAATTGACTCATAGATATATGTATATTCCCTCTTAAATCTACTTAGAAAAGCAAGGAAACATCTCAAGTTCGACCTATTTTTGGGACTTCTAAATCGTAATGACAGAGGCAAATGGGAAAGAGCTGAAAAGCATGGAAGCACCATAGCTTTTACCTTAAGAGACTCATGGAGGAACTTGGCAACCCTAACTCAATTGCTATATAAGCAAATCTAGGGTTATGGTGATAGAGGTCAGATCATTTGAAAGGATAGCTTACTTGATTGTTGAGCACAGTCTCAAATCTAAGCATAACAAGTTGGTAAGAAGGGAGAGAGAGAGAGAGAGAAGTTGGAGGGGTAAGGGAAGGTTAATGCAACAGATGGTTGTAATCACTCTTCCAACATTAATATAGAACTGCAATTGTACTGTCTACGCTGTGGTGTTGGTACTATCATTCATTCATTTGTTTGTCCAATACCTTTTAGCATGATTAGCTTAGTTATGTGTAACTAGATGTCTTTTATTTATTCATGTATTAGTTTTCAAGATTGTATGTTGTGATTATGCTTGTCTCTTCTATGTGCAGGATTTGACCTGGAGCTAGCTCAGGGGACTTCCATCTAGCTGCATTGTGCTCTCGAGAAAATCTACACAGAGGCTTGAGGTAATCCATATATTTTGCTTTGATAGTTAGTTAATGTTTATGGACATGCATGTAACTTTGTGATGGCTGTAGATAATCTTACAATCTGCCAAGGGTCCCGGGAAGAACCTTGAGGGTATATCCATTCTCCATACACCGTGCATTTTATCCTATAACACTTGATGCAAAAGGATGTTTTCTTGGAGTGGATCTCCAGAAACATCTTCAGTAAGGTCTTCGACCTCAAGAATGTCTTCATCATTAGATCGTGTGACGCAATCTTCAAATAGATCATTCGGTGGGTAAAATATTTTGAAATATTGATATAATGTTCTATGAAAACATTTCAAGGAAGATATGTTTCCACGAGGAATCGTTTTAAACCAACCTCTAGCATCCTCATTTTTGTGGGGAAAAATGCCTATGCAGGACGATCCTATCCACCTAAGGTGTGACAGTACCTTAGCAACAAACAGATACAGCTACTTTGGTTTCTTCCTTTATGAAATGTGAAAGAGGGGAGATTGGTAGACTTACCATTGTCTTCCGGTTGTCCCTCGATCTAGTTCCTCTTCTCTTTGGGTGTCCACATCTACTTTCCTCCTCGCTTGCTCAAGAGAACAGCTACTTGATTCCCACGAGATCACAAGAGAACAGCTACCTGTGACAAGAGAACAGCTACTTGCGACAAGAGAAGAACACAACACAAAGGCAAATATACATATTCATAAATGATTCAGGATTAGAAGTAAATCAAATATACTAATGCAAATCATACAAAATACACCAGCATATAGGAAAGAACCAAGATAGCTTTATTGATTGATAACAAGGTTCAGGAAGAGATACAACCCATAGGGCTCCAATCCAGCATCTCCTTCCCAGCAGAATGGAATTCCTTCTTCAGCTCCCTTCAAAGCATTAAGCACCCAATGATTCAACCACAAACCAACAACAATTCTTTGCAATCACAAAATTCCAGCCTTTTAGATCTCATGGAGGAGAGATCTATATATAGATGTTTTGGAGAGAGGATGAGTCAGCTTGAGATCTGACTAGTGTCCTCTCCCTCTCTCAGTTCTTGAGCCCACTTGGAGGTTCTTGCTTCCACTTGGAGATTTGGAACCTCTTACTCATCACCAGTCGAATTCCCTGATACAAGTGTCATTTTGGAAGCTTCCTGAGCATTGCCACATTGAGAAATGAGCCTGCCACTTGTCCAGTTACACTTAGCGTAGGTAGCCTTTGTTGCAGTTGACATTCAACGCAGGTAGACAGTGGAGCAGTTGAGATTCAGCGCAGATGCTCAGTGGAGCAGTTGACATGATCCAAAATTGGCTTGTTTTTGAGTGTTTTCAGGTGGAGAACTTTTGTGAATTGCTGTGGTTTGTTGGCCTTGTTCCTCTAGGGGTAGGAACAACATGTTTAGGGACTTTGGATCCCTTAGATTATTGACATTTCATGCTCAGTGATGCAAGGCACAAAAATGTCTATAACAGTTGCCCCCTAAAGTATGAGGCCGTTTATCGGGTGAAATGCTTTATCCAGGAGAGTCTGAAGTTCATCCATTTGCTGGGAGGAGACCTGTAATAAGATACAATACAATACATTATGATTCATACTGCTTTCATGATCTAGCTGAGGCGGGCATTCCCATGCTCAGCTTTATAAATTCATTTTTGTACATAGAACAGACAATCGTCTGATGGTAGACTGATAATTTTGGTGAAATTATCATCCTTTGAGTAGGATGATCATTTGTTGGAATGATGTACATGTCAAATGTCTTTATTTTTCCTGAATATATATCGCAGCCCGGATGGATGAAACTAGATCCGGGGTCTTCAAAACTCATTCGATCTTCACTCTAAGTACAAGTCGATCCATGTGAGAATTGCGCTGAAGTCGAACATGGAAAGACATCACTTGATTACCGGTCAATGATGTAAACCGTTAAAAAGAGCGAGAGGAATCACCGATAATGATAATGACCCTCAAGGTACTGCAGTACAATTCACGTGGTGTGAATAAAGGACTTGGCGTCGAACACCACGCAAAATTTTCTGGTCGAAGGTCATTGATGTATACCTGTCACCGGAAGTGAGAAACTTGCCATTGAGGCATGCAAGCTTCAAAGTACTGAAGGGGTTGTTCCTAGATCAACTTTTTGGATAATGAGATGATGTCGACAAGAAGCGATCTGTCAAAGGAGGGCCTTAATGAATCCCACATCAGTGACACGGAACGGAGCTAATGATTTTAATGGAGGTGAAAACGATCTATGACATATGATTCAGGGTGGCGGTCATGAATGGATGAAGGATAATGTATGGCAGTGGATGGGACCCGGTTGACTCTTTCTGAACAACTTCTCTTGAACATATGGCGACACTGATGCGATGGATCGGTAGCATTACCCCAAGTATGGATGGTATGGCGAGACCATGGTGATGTGACCGGTGAATGAAACAACCCAACCCGATTGTGGTACGGAGGAAAAGTGTCATGTTCAAGAGCGACCTGCTACCATCAAACTTTTCTTGATTTTTCCCAATTTTTCCCCAGTCATTGCTGACCAGTACCTCTTTATTTTTGTCAAGCTTGAGGCGGATAACATATTCTTGTTCTATAACCTGCCCTTCGGGCAAGCCCATCGCTATGTTTTAACGAGCCTAGCGATAATGAAACTCGGCCCTTTTCATTTTTAGAGAGTCTGAAAAGGTACATAAAGTTAACTCCAAAATTCCTTTTTCGTCATCTAATCCCTCAAGTCCGAAAAAGTATAAAACAATACAGAAGGGATGAGTTTTCGATAGTTTTAACGAGTCGAACAAACAAGCGCTTGATCTTTTTGTGCAATAATCCCTCAGGTCCAAAAAGATTAAAATCTAGATGAGGGATAGCTCTTCCGGTCGTTTAACGAGCTGGAAGGCCAAAACTCGGCAATCTTTTCATGTTTTACGAGTCAGTTGAAAAGAGCTTAAAGAAGACTCATCTTTTGAGGAACGAGTGATGAACAGGGTTAGCAGCTCATTCCAAGTACAGGTTGGAATTTTCCAATCACGGCAGTGTCACAAGGATGGCTAGGTGAAATCACTCTTCGCAGTTGTTCCTCAAAATGGTTAAACAATCAAATGGAGGTAAACAATCGTCCAAATGAACGATGGAGGTGATGGTGCACAAAACACGACCAGGGCTTTTATGGTTGATCAGGTTACATACTCAATGGTTATTTACCGGGATGGGTTCATTTTTTAATGAGCTTGAATGCGCCAAAACACTGCTCAAACTTATGTTTATTTTTTAACGAGCATGAACTATGTGCTAAAACTGCTTGGATCTCTCTTTTCTATTTTTTAACGAGCATAAATTCTGCGTTAAAACTGCTCGATTATACCAGTCATATGATAAGAGTGTCTCATTGGAGATCGCTATTTTTTATTGGAGCTTCATCTCACCACGCTTTGCTCCACATCCTTTCTTTATGCAAGCTTGGAAACGACTAATCCTACGAGTTTAAAGGGTTAGAGGTCCTAAAAATTTAAAAAATAAATAGTCGCCCCTTGCAAGCACTCCAAAAGGTTTGCATGCCCCCAGGCATAAGACAGAATTTCAAGGTTACCTCTACTTCTTTTCCGCCAAAACTTTCGTTTTACCGAGAGAGGCTTACCTCTTTCAGGTTACCCAAAGATTGTCTCGTTAGCAGATTAAACAAAACACTTCCTCGGCAATGTCTATCGAAATAGACAAAGGTGAGTGAAAAGCAGATTATTTTACTCACATAACTTTGACAAAAGAATCTTATTCCAGAACAACCCCTCTTCCTCTACGGACGGGGTACGGACTAGTCATATTCTCCCGTGGAAACCTACCTTATAACCAAAGTTTCCCTGCCGAAGCAGGCCAGGACGCATGCCCCTTGGGTTCCAGTCATATCCTCCCGGATTACTCGCACTCATCAGGAGGACGGACCGTGAGTTGAGACACTTCTTTCATGAACAGACCATTTAGGGATGGTATATGACTATTTGCGATGTGTGATCCGGGAAACGAAAGTTGGTCCACGAGCTTGACCATTCTTCCTTCATGCGGAAAACACATTACTCTAAAGAGTGAGGAGATGATGGCTCCCATGCAATATATATAGTCTCGTCCAAGGAGTAGGTTATAATCCAAGGGTCCTTGAACGACCATCACGTTCATTTGAATGGTCTTCCCTTTCAATGTTATTGGCACATTGGGGAGGATCCCTAAAGGGCGACTGGTTCCCTTATCAAAGCCTGATAGATTTCTCATTTCAGGCAAAAGCGTTGGCGAACCAAGCACTTTCCAAGCAATAGAGGAAAGGATACTCACAGATGCCCCTTTATCAATAACTGTACCAGCCATTACCATTCTGTATAATTGGACAATAATTCTGAATGGTATGCTAGCTGGCAAGCGGGGTCTGCCTAGTTGGTTCCAGTCAAAGGACACAACCAGGTTTCTTGGTGGTGGGACCGAGTAAACGGCCGAATAGCGCTCTGATGAACTTTCTTCCTATGATAAAGGAATGGTGGCATTGCCTCCTTGATCATTAGAGTCAATGCTGATGAAGAGAATTTGGACGGTGTCGTCTTTATTCTCCTCTGTGATGGTGTCATTCAAAGATAGAGCCTCTGAAGGCAAAACCGGGTCAACTGCCATTTCAACCTTTTGACTTTCATTAGGTATGGATTCAGATGGTTCATCTTCAATGACAGGTGCTTCGGCTGACCCTGTGGGCGGGTCGGCCGGATTCTCAACTAGCAAGGGACTTGGCAGGAGTTTTTGATATCCAGGAGGAAGACACGCTCGTAAAATCGGGCGATCTTCCAGAACTCTTTTTGCCTCGTCTAATAAGGGCCAACGGTGGATGGCGTGATCGCCTTCACACAGTCTGCAGGGAAATTTATCTTTCCCGCTCTGTCCTGGGGCTTCACTCCCACTAGTTGACGGTGAGCAGTCGACATGGCTATCATAGGTCGATGCTACCGAATTGTGCAAACGGGGGGACCAGTCTCTTAGTATCCGGGGGATACAGGGACAATCTCTATGGAAGTGGTCTCCCTTGCATATGACGCATGGCGATTTAGGCCTTACAAGTGCTGTGTGTGGATTTTTGTTAGATGACGCTTGTTTGCCCCCAGTCACCTTAGGCTCCTTCTGCTTCTTTTCTTTCTTCTTCTTAATAATCCTTCTTCTCCTTAGGAACCCGGTTCTTTGATCGACCAGTTCCGTCAAGCGAAGAGGAAGGAGGAGAGGAAGATGAAGTAGAAGGCTGGGAGGCAACTCTTGTCCGATCTAACTGTTGACTCGACTGTTCAGGAATGGTGGTATTCTGAACGACATTGGTTGAAAAGAGCCAGACTGGTAGGCCAATTGTCAATCCTGGAAGCGACAATGTGGCCATGTGGGGCGCACCAACATCTCCCCAAGAGGAGAAGGGACTAGGATTTCCACCAAGGGGAACTCCTTGGTTTGTGTGCTCCATCTTTTCAACCTAAAGATCAACGCAAGAATAATGGGTGATTGTTCCGTTTAAAATAAATTGTTAACGACGCTTTAGATACAACTTGCTTTTTCAGTTTTAAAGAGTCGAGAAAAAGCTAAAGATGACTCTAGTCTCCTTCGATGTTTTAACGAGCCCGAAGTGACAAATGCTCGGATGGACGTTTTCTGTTATAGAGTCTAAAAAAGGCCAAAAGAAACTGCTTTGGAGATCTGGGCAGAGGGTGTGCCAAACTTTTCGCAAAACCGCAGAATACTTTTTACGGTACGGGCGGTCGATCTTCGTGAATGCTGTGTTCACTGCATTGCGATTAGTAGGGCGGACGACACGGTTTCCTAAGGATAAAGGATATATGCCTATAGGGGTCTCCCAATATATACGCGACGGTACGTGGGAGCACAATCCGTACTAGCACTATCGTCCCTCAGGAGGAATCACCCACCTTCTACGAGATCGACAGTCACTAGGCTTAACGACGCCGGAACACGTCTCTAGCCTAGACCTCTATGTTGTGCGTTATGTTGCAAAGCATTGTTAGGTTCATTCAATTTATTTTAAGTTGATCTTTTTAAAAGTTTGTCTTTCAGGATCACCACGAGATGTATGGTACAAATTCCTAAATGCAGTCTAAGATGATAAGCAAGCTTTATAATCTTTCAACTTTGAAAATCCTAGCTACTAAGGGAAAAGAGAGCGACTATCTTTTCTCAAAGAGAAATCAGCACACTCTAATGCACTCTTTCCTAAATCAATCATGAAAACTTATCAAAAATGCAAATGCATAATGCAGGTGTTTGTTTTCCACTTTCTCAGTATAAATGCCTAGAAAGAAATCTTTTTGTACAACTTTGAATTTGCTTTTAAATGACTGAAATAAACAAGCTTACTTTTTCCAAAATTAGCAAGGGTAGAAGAGATTACAATCACTTTGCGATTTTCGAAACGAATACTTGTTTCGACACTTAAAGTGACAAACTCAAACCAATCAGCAAAAGCAAAGGTATAATCAAACTGCAAACAGCCAATGAACTCTCTCCTAAGATCACAAACAATCAGATCTGAATCAAAGGCTACAGGATGATTATTTCGCTCATGCAAAGGAAAACTGTAAATGACGCCACAAACACATAAAAACACTTACAGTCTTTTTGTACAAAAGGAGGCAGAATTCAAGCAAAGAAAAGGGGTTATCAGACTGGTACCTATGCTGGTAAAAGGCTGCAAAAACAGAGATCAAAACAGGCAAAAGACACCAAAGAACCCCAGCTGCACAAGGCCACACTGGTTCAGCACAAGTCTAACACTGTCAGTTTGACATTCAGCGGAGGTAGCCTTCACGGGACCTGCGTTGAAATGTAGACTGCCTTCACAGTGTCTGCGCTGAAAGAGAAACTCTCATTTCTCTTGGTTTCCGGGTCACAAAATGCTCAAAAATCAACTGTTTCAGGCCAAATCAGAATCAAAAGCAAGGTATAAATAGAGGGATGCTTTGAGAGGGTACTAAAGACTATCACAAAGGATCATCAAGTCATTTGTGAGTCCATTGTTCAGATCATAGACAAAAACCCAGTGAAGGATCAAAGCAGCAACAGTCTACTTTGCGAAGCAGTTCGATTGTTGCCGTTGAGTCTATGAAGTAAACAATGATGTAAACACAAACAAAATGACTAAAACAAATCTTCCCAGTGGAGTCGCCAATTTGTTGTGGGGAAAAATGCCTATGCAGGACAATCCTATCCACCTAAGGTGTGACAGTACCTTAGCAACAAACAGATACAGCTACTTCGGTTTCTTCCTTTATGAAATGTGAAAGAGGGGAGATTGGTAGACTTACCATTGTCTTCCGGTTACCCCTCGATCTAGATCCTCTTCTCTTTGGGTGTCCACAGCTACTTTCCTCCTCGCTTGCTCAAGAGAACAGCTACTTGATTCCCACGAGATCACAAGAGAACAGCTACCTGTGACAAGAGAACAGCTACTTGCGACAAGAGAAGAACACAACACAAAGGCAAATATACATATTCATAAATGATTCAGGATTAGAAGTAAATCAAATATACTAATGCAAATCATACAAAATACACCAGCATATAGGAAAGAACCAAGATAGCTTTATTGATTGATAACAAGGTTCAGGAAGAGATACAACCCATAGGGCTCCAATCCAGCATCTCCTTCCCAGCAGAATGGAATTCCTTCTTCAGCTCCCTTCAAAGCATTAAGCACCCAATGATTCAACCACAAACCAACAACAATTCTTTGCAATCACAAAATTCCAGCCTTTTAGATCTCATGGAGGAGAGATCTATATATAGATGTTTTGAAGAGAGGATGAGTCAGCTTGAGATCTGACTAGTGTCCTCTCCCTCTCTCAGTTCTTGAGTCCACTTGGAGGTTCTTGCTTCCACTTGGAGATTTGGAACCTCTTACTCATCACCAGTCGAATTCCCTGATACAAGTGTCATTTTGGAAGCTTCATGAGCATTGACACATTGAGAAATGAGGCTGCCACTTGTCCAGTTACGCTCAGCACAAGTAGCCTTTGTTGCAGTTGACATTCAACGCAGGTAGACAGTGGAGCAGTTGAGATTCAGCGCAGATGCTCAGTGGAGCAGTTGACATGATCTAGAATTGGCTTGTTTTTGAGTGTTTTCAGGTGGAGAACTTTTGTAAACTGCTGTGGTTTGTTGGCCTTGTTCCTCTAGGGGTAGGAACAAGATGTTTAGGGACTTTGGATCCCTTAGATTATTGACATTTCATGCTCAGTGATGCAAGGCACAAAAATGTCTATAACACTCATCTAAAGACAATTTGAACAACTTCATTTGTACATATTCAAGAAGAATACCTTGTTGCTCCATGCATTCATGAAAGTCTTTGAGGTGGTGGTCAGGTCTTCTCTTTGTATTCCTACTGAATCTAGGCAAATAGGTATTCCACTCATGAAACGCAGGGACATGATTGGGATAACCAGCAATAGAAGAAAAATCCAAAGGGGCAAATTGGTTGGCCAGAAGTACAGGAAGGGCCATCTTGAAAACCTCCCTATATGAGTGATTTCAGTTTCATAAGTAGGGAAATTTTTCAGCTGTTGTAGCATCAGATTGAGTATGGGGTTGCTTGAAAGCCAGGATGATCAAACAGAGATATGGATAGTGGATTCACCAGGATTTTTACCATAAAATTGACAGTTGAGTCTCCAAGGTGAGAGATCTTCAACCCGCACTTCGCTTGCTCACCTAATAAAGAAAATGTAAAATTTTGTCATACCCAAGGAGAAATATTCTAATCTCTCTCGGGTAACGGCACTAGAAAGATGTTGTAGCTATATCTAGCACCCTGTGGCACAAGTGTTGCAGGGGAGATAGGAAACCTCCTAGAGACAGTCTCTTGGTTTATTGGAGACCAATGCCTAGGACATCTTAAGTAGAGGAGTGCATAGAAGATTATGAGTGGGGTTTCTTTTGCACTCCAATTGTCATATAAAAACATAATAGGATGGGCTTGGTTCAATAAGCCTTCACTAAGGTAGCTTCAATCCAACACATGGATCCAAATTATGGTGATATTATTGGGGACACACACCAATTAGAGAACTTAAAACTGAAGTTGTAGAATTGGTGGAGAGGAGGAAAGGAAGGAGGGAAGTAGATACATAGGGTTGTAACAAACAAAATCCTAAGCAGCAATGTTCCAATAGAAATATGGAATTAGACCTATAGGGTTGTAAACAACATAGAATCCTAAGCAAAGATTTTCCAATAGAAATATGAAAGAGGGAGGAGGTGGATTGATAGAAACAGTGAAGTACTTATTGAGATTTCATGCTTATAACATGGGTACCTCTATCACCAAACAATGTGAGAAAGGTTGTGCTCATACAGGTAGCGCAGGCTAATCTAATAACACAAGTAAATCTGTAGTACTACATGTACTGTAGGCTATTAAATAACGCAAGTAAATTTGTAATACACCCAGGAACATTTCTCTATTTACCAGCCAAGGTAAATCCATGAACCAAGGAGAAACCAACAATCACATTACATTATTTTAGAGAAGGAAGAAACAGAAATAAAAATGAGATTACCGAGAGGAACACGCTGCACATTAATCATGCCTAGAACCAATAGGGAAATGCCATTTATCTTAAAGAGTCCAAATAACTAGTCCATACATTCAGCACGATATTAGTAAAGCCCCCATAAAAAAAAATTGAACCAAAATGGCTTCTCAGAACTCAGGCCCTGCAGGTGAGAAATTCTAGAACCATCCAACCCTTGCTAAAGCTTCCCCCTTTTTATAAGAAGAGAGGGAGCCAGAATTACAGTTTACAAAATATCAAAGCCAGAGCTCCAACTGTCTCAGCCTATGTAAGGCACTATTGCCCAAAATTATTACAATTGGGATTCGATCCCTTCTTGGAAATAAATGGGAATTGCAAAACTAAAAAGAAAACTGGAGGGCGATGGAGGAAGTGTCCCTTATGTTGTTCCTATGAATGGGCTTTGGTCAAGCTACATTTCCATCAAGTGCGTCCCTCTGATGCTCAGCCAATTTCTGTCATTTCTTCCTTTACTGCGTGAATGACCAATTCTATGGAATGGGGAGTGGTCCGTTGCAAGTGCTTGTCTCGGCAGTGCTTTGTTGTGTAGAGGAGTGAGGTTACATGCCAAGTCATAAAGTTTTTGTGAGCCTCCCATACTGGTTTAATGTTGCCCATACTCTATTTAATATCATAGCTTCCAACCCATCCGCCTTTAAAACCTTTGTGTCATGCTCTGTGGCTTTTACAGTAGCGGGAATTTTCCTTTTAAAAACCTTATGGAATAGTGAGCGTAGATGCACCTTAAACCCCTTTTGGTTTGGCCCCCATTTTTTTTCTTATCATATGATGGGGGCTATAACTAGGGGCTTATACCTTGGGCGCTAAGGCCTTCAGGCTCCAGTCTTGGGGGCCTTTTTCCTTTGTTACTTAGAATCCTGCATCCCAGCACTTAATAGCACTTTACCATTTTCCTTTTCCCCTTGACACTTGCAATCGCTGATCTATGGGATAGAGTGTTGAATGAGCGTGAGGATTTTTAAGGGGATGGACTTGACATCCCTATAACTCTAGTGTATAAAGTATTGCATCTGGGTAGTTCCCGCATACCACAATCATGGGTTGGAAAGGAAATTCGATGGAAGAATGAAACTTGCTCTGTGCGATCGTCGATTGCGAATCTATGGAGGGGTGACGTCATCAATGTGACATGTCACCCTATTAGTGGTGACACGTGTCACCAAGAAATGCCCCTACAAGACCCCTGAAAATGCCAAATTTGAATGCCATGTGTCCTCCATACTTGTACATCACTTTCGTATTGTCACATCACTGATGATGTCAGCTTCCATGTCATACATACTGGCCAATGGGATTGCACAATGTGGCCCCTTGGAGGAGAGAGAAAATGGCCCACTTGGCTTTGGTTTTGCATGCATTTCCTTCGTTAATTGATTTATCCCTTTCCCCGATAATTTAACATTGTATCGCAAATCAAAAATATCACAAGGTCCTTAAAGTTAGAACCTTGTCGCCACCCCGCTCGCTGATATGCGGGATTCATTGTGATACCACAGTAATGTAGAACTGCAGGACTGTGGGATTGCAGTACTATGAGACTGCGGGATCGCGATACTACGAAACTACAGGATTGCAGGACTATGGGATTGCAGGATTACTGATATGTGGGATGCGAGATTGCAGATTCGCCGATATGTGATTTTCCTACCACTGATTTGTGGGATTTACTGTGGTCGGGGCCCTCCAATGTGCTCTGCTCTTTCATTTAAAGGAAATAGAAGCCTCATCTTCAAACTGCTCTAACTTCTTATATAGAAGTCCATTTTTTGAATTCTATATATCATCGGAAATCTTAGCACGAGAACTATGCAGTGGATAGGGTCTGATTCAAACTTGAGAGCTCCAATGGATTGGGAGATGGCTTCAAACTTCATTGCTTTTTTTCATTCTTCGAAACTAATAACTTTATAACACATTGAGTGACAACAGAAGGTATATTGAGACTCGATATAAGAACCTCGAAGTGATCTAAGTTAGGAGCCTAGAGCTTTTGGAGCCTCGGAGATTCATAACTCTTTAACAATTAAAATTCTTTAGAAGCAATGAGGTAGGGAGGAAAGTAGATTTACAAAGGAAATCACATTCGAAACCAAAGACCAGGGAACTTTCTCTCTCTCCTCAATACAAGACACATGGCAGCAAGTGATGGGTCCTTAGGAGCTAATGAGGCATGGCATCAACATGACGTGGTTGTACGAAAGACACATGGTAGTCAGTTTCAACGTTTTTAGGTTGCCTAGTGGGTAAAATATATGTTACACATGTCACTGTTAAATAAGCACCATGTGGAGATGATGACCTCAACATGATGTCATCTCGAAGGTCGGCATTTTGGAGGGAAGATATTTTGTAACTCCTAATTAAATTTTTTTGTGGGAAGGTTTCGATTCGATGAGAGGGGCTCCAATGTGGATGGGAACTTGGTTGTAAGAACCCAAAAGTACCAAGGACAAAGCACAATTACAAAGGGAAATAGGCTCCAAATAGGAGCCCAAAGGCTTTAGCACCCAAGCTCCAAGCCACTAGTTACTATAAGAAGGCTAAGGGAAAGGGGGCTAAGAGCTTTGAAATGTTACAATTTCATTACGTTTATTTTAAATAGAGTTATGATGGGTGAAGGCTCTAATACTACAGCCCCTAAGAGCTATACCAGTGGTCACGGGCATGGTTCTATGGTGTATAAGCAATAAGGATCTAAGCACAGAAGGGATAAAGGCATCAAAATTTGTATTTTCATATTGTAATTTTAAATAAAGCTATGATGTGTTTGTCACACGGAATCAGTCAAGGGTGCGGACACAACTGACCTTCCTAGAAGTCTAAGACATTCTAATGACAAACAAAACAAACTGGAGCTATCCTTCTCTAAACATACATTATGATATGAGAAATCAAGTGTTTCGTTCTTACCTTTGTCCAAACGCTGTTGTAGAAGTCCAAGCTTTATTGATCTGGATGAGCTCCTCCTTTTCTCCAAAACCTGCAATCACCAACAGTCAAACAATTAAATAGCACCTGATTATAACATAAAACAAAGCATATTCAACATATAGACCAAGGAGTACATGAAATAACCCATAAACAACAAGTTATTGAGAAGAATGGACCAATTTGCATTAAAGGTAATCAAAAGGAACCATTACAACCTGAGCCTTGGTGTTGTGCAAACTCCTTCCAGGGTCCACAAGAGTCTTCCTCTACTTTGACAAAGCTCACCCACTTCCAAATAGAACAAGTAAAGATGGCAATCTCTCCTCACAAGCTTCTAAATGGGAGTCCTAATTCCTGCAGCATTTACCCTTAGAAATCTATAGCTTTCAACCTCTTCTCCTTCTGGCCCAATGCCTATATTTATAGTGCTCAAGAGGAAGTTAATCAGGTCCACCATCAATGGGATAGTCCCCTCTTTGGATGGGATCACTCCCTTATTGATGGGATAAGTTCCTCTTTGGTAGGAGTCCATGAACCATTTGGAGGTGCTCAATACACATCAAACAACCTTCTAGAATGCTCTAGAAATGACCACAAGTAAGTTTTTGAAGATAAAACTTGCGCATTTTAACCTTTTCAGAGGGACGCACCTGCCCCTTTAGATACAGAGCGTCCTTGGACACAGACCTTATGAACAATAGGTGCGTACCCGCAGGCAAGGTTTGAGAGAACCTGCGTACCCAGAGATAAACATATTTATAAAGACTTTCTCTCTTTCTTGGAGTTTGACATGAATAGCAGAGGCATAAGACTTGCTCAAGAGGGTAGTATGACTGTTGATAGAGCCATACCAACTGTAAATAGCCATGGTGACATTTTTTAGTGTAACAGATTGCCCCCTAAAGTGCGAAGCCTGGAATAGATTAGGGTTTTGTATTATCTAGGAAGGGTGAAGCGCTTTATCATTTCGAGGATTATCTCGTGGAGAACCTGGTCAGAACCTGCAATTTTCAACACAAAATACATGTATAAGATTATATCATCACTGAGGTAGGCATTCCCATACTCAGATTAAAATTTTAACTAACAGACTAACTACTCTGATACAGAAATGATTTTGCAGTACATCATAATCATAGACTTTTGTAGACACAGTATGGGCGCAGCCATCTGTTTATGGTTAGTCTACTTAGATAATGAATGCAAATTCATCGCCCTGCATGGATGGTAAGATTTGATCCAGATCTCTTCATTCCTACTTCTCGAATTGGTACCATTCTAGCCATGCGAATAAATGAGTCGATGTCCAAGAGTGGTAATAAAGTTTCTTCTGAGACAAAAGGTAACAAATAGGCTCATTCTTCTCTCTTTTCCCCCACCATTTCTGGCAAGTACCTCTTTATTTTTTAACAAGCTTGAGGAGGATAACATATGCTTGATTATAAGCTCATCCTTCGGATGAGTCCAACCCAGTTTTGATTCGAACCCTAGGAAGGAGTGGTTCGTTCCTATTTGTAATTGAACAGGTCCTTTACTGTGAAATGTTTAACGAGCCCAGTATAGGAGAAACTCGGCATTTTTCAATTTTACAGAGTCTGAAAAACTTAAGAAAACTCCAAGTTGAACTTTTTCGTAAATTTGTGTCCCTCAAGCCCGAAAAAGTATAAAATAATACCTGGGGGAACCGCTTGATCTTGCGACCAAGGAGTACTTTCATAATTAGTGTCACTGACCTGAAAAGTAAAAAGCGATCAAGGACACGTCGTTTTATTTCCGTATCGAGTTTGAAACGACAAAAACACGGCAATCTTTTCCTGATTTTACAGTCAGAAAAGAGCTATAAGGGGACCGTCTTTTAATTTCATTTTAACGAGTGTAAAAGAAACGCTCGGCAATCTTTTCATGTTTTTAGGAGTCAGAAAAGGGCTTAAAAGATGACTCTCATATTTTGTTTGTGAAAAAATGACAGTTTTCCCTCTAAGTCCCTTTGTCCTGCACAAAAGCGACACATTACTCATACCTGTTTAAGATAGGCAAAAATTCATCGAAAAACATCTTTCCATGGTGAAAAATGAACAAATTCATCCAAAAAACCTATAAAAAGACTTTTTACCATGTCATTTTTACCGTTTGACTGTTGACGTTGAAAAAGGAGCTTTTGACAAGAAACTTCCCGTGGTCGCTGCGGAAAATCCGACCGTTAGAATCGAACGTCGTCTCTTCCAGGTATTTCACAACATCCTCCTTGTCAATTTCATCCGTTTAGAATTTTATTTTAGGTTTCATTTTTTATTTTTGGGGGGTTTTGGGTTTTGGAAACCACTCTGCGGGGGACGCAGGTTTCCTAAAGCCTGGCCTGCGTCCCGGCGCACTGTGTGCCAAACGCGCGGTGCGTCCTCCGCAAAACGCGGATTTTGAAACCCCAAGCTCCCAAATTAACCATTGAAATTACCCAAAATTTATTTTAATGCCTGTTTTTTCATGTGTAGGGCACTTATCATGCTGGATTGGAGAGAAAGAGAGCATGAGGAGGTTGATGAAGCTGCAATCAATCATCAACCTTCCCTCGATGCCCTAAGAGGATGTGGATTATACAAATACTGGGCCATACCCGGCATGAGAGCTCAGGTAAGATTCTTGGAGTGGCTGGTCGAGAGATGGAATGTTCAAGAGAAATGCTTTTATATCGGCGGGCAACAACTCGAGATAGAGCCTGCTGATATTTACTTTCTCACTGGCTTGCCGAACAAAGGTGAGCAACTCAATCTGGCTGGGACTAGGCCGGGTGGCCAATCCCTTGATAGTCTCTGAGCAGATTGGTGCCTACCTGATCGAGACCATAAGAAAGGCATAGAGATCAAATATGTTTCTCGGCGTGAACTCATGGTCTTAGCTTTCACTGTGACCAGGATTTGTGGCTCAGCCACTTTACATATTGCTACTGGGTCTCAATTTCGGATGGCAATTGACTGTCTCCAAGGCACCATCTTCAACTGGTGTGATGCGTTGTCGGCTAACTTGAAAGCCCAACTGACCAGGGCAAAGACCGGGAGACTAAAGACCTTTGGATATGGGCCTATAGTCGTGAGCTTTGCCCTAGAGAGGATTCCAATGCTGATCCCTCAGCATCTCACTGTTGATATTTCGGGTCCTCAGGAGCCAAAGCTGGTACGATGGGTTGCGGTGATGGCCCGGCATCCGGACGAGGGTGCGGCAGTTGTTCGATTCACTGACAGTTATTTTCACTGGTTAGAGGACCAGGTGTTTGCGATTCAGGACTTTCCGTATGCCGGAATAGATTTTCGAGGTGATCCGGACATGGTTCTTCCACAGGGAGAACAATGGGATGACAGAGGTACTTTATTTTTCACGAGTTTTCAAATTATGTATTTTTTTTTGTTTTTTATATATATCGTCTCAAAACTGACAGTAAAATTTTCAAAATGCAGATGTTGGTCAACAGCGTCCAGCCAACCTCCAGCCTTTCGAGAGGAGACATCCAGTTGCACCCGTACAAGGAAAATTTTAAGGATGGAAAATTTTCTTGAAGTTTCAAACATTGGCGAATCTCACTAATCCCTAATATGCAAACTATAAAATGTTTATTTATATATTTGTAAAATTATTCAAATTTATAATGATTATATATGTAGCCTCTATATAATGTTGGCGATTTTTAAGGTAAAATAATTTTATATTCTAAAATCTGGGCGAATTGTCTTTTATAAAAATTGGAAATTGGCGAATCATTTTGTGGAAAAATCATGGAAAATTAGCCCACTGGGCGAAGATTAGCCCCTAAAATTTTCCATGCACCCGTACCGGCCCCACAGGACGCGGCGGCTGCAGAGGTACTAGCTGAGTTGGAGCATGATCTACAGCGTCTGATGGCGGATATACCTGAGACTACTATGGATGATATTCCTATCAGACTTCAGCGCTACGTAGTCACGGTCCCTGGACCGTTGAGGAGATTTTTGCGCAAGGTAGCCCGTGCAGTGGTGTCGTATAGGGAGCACCACCAGTGATTGGCTAGTCACTTTGTAGACACATGTGACATTTTTGACTTTTTGTACTCTATCATTTTTGCCGATCATAAGGTGTTTTTCAACCTATGATTGAAGACGATGTATATTTTTTGACACACTGCTATCTATATATATATCACTATTACCGGCTCATCTTGTTTAACATGTATGATGAAATGTTTTTTAAATTTACTTGCATGATTATCGTAAATGTCTGTCCAACACTCGAGAAGCAATTGCATCTGCTAATGTATTTAAGGACCTTGGAATATGTTGATATTCGATGTAATCAAATTCACGTTCCAAGAGACGCACTCTCAAAAACAATCTTAATAACATAGGATTTCTAATGGCATAAACTCTATTAAGTTGTAATACAACAAGTTCAGAATCTAACCTCACTATCAAACGTCGAATTCCAAATGAAATAGATTCGGATAATAATTCAACCACTGCACTGTATTCTGCAATGTTATTCGTTGTTTGACTGAGGCTTACCCCATGCATAGAAACTAACTCGTCAGAGGGTGAATAGATAACCCAAGTTGCGGAAGAGATATTCCGTGTACTACGACAAGCACCATCAGCAAATCCAATATATGTTTGGAGGGGCGTCGACATCTACAATATCAAGAGCAAAACCAAGATAAGCCAGAATAACGACGAAAAACACACTCACTAAGCTAAGCACACTGACTAACTAACAATCATACTAGCTAGAAAGAAAACCTAACCTAACTAAAAATTCTCCATACCCACCATTTAAGCATAATACCTCTTTAGGTAAAGTCCATTTTTGGGTTTACCCAAAGAGTCCCCATCAAAATCTACTAGCTCATAAGCCCCTTTTGCTAGCTTTCGCTTTACAATATAGGGTCCATGCCACATAGGAACGAATTTTCCAGCACCTAGCTTATCGTTAGCTTGATCGTATAAGAGCACTAGGTCTCCCTCCGAAAAACTTCGAGGGGTCACATTTCTATCATAGTGAGCTTTCATTCGCTTCGCGTGAGTCTCGATTGCCAATGCAGCGTCACATCGAGTCTCATCTAATTTAGCTAAGTACAATAAACGCTTCTCCTCTTCGGAAGTAGCTGGAAGTAATTCGACAGCCATTTGAAGTGATGGGATTTCACATTCAATGGGTAACACTGCTTCCAAGCCATAAACTAGCTGGAAAGGAGTGAACCCTGTTGAGGTTTTTACTGAGGTTCGGTATGCCCATAGCGCCGAAAATAACATGTTGTGCCAATGCGACCGATGAATACCAATGGTTCGTCGGATCATGATAACCAGAACTTTGTTGATAGACTCAACCAAACCGTTGGCTTGCGGATAATAAGGAGTAGAGCTGTCATGGCGCAAACCAAGCTGGCTTGTAAGTTCAGTCATCATGGTGTTTCGAAAATGGCTCCCATGGTCAGTAATAATTGCTTGTGGGACACCAAACCTAGTTATTATATGATTGAATATGAAAACTGCAGTTGTTTTCCCGCTTGCGTCGAATGTAGGCATCGCCTCGGCCCATTTAGTGAAATAATCAACCGCAAGGATGATATACGCATGCCCCCCGGCCGAGTGAGGGTTACAAGTAATAAATTCGATACCCCATTTGGCGAATGGACCTACGGCAATTATAGGGTGGAGAGGAGCAGGTGGTGCGCGCATCTTTCGATCAAACACTTGGCAGTTGTGGCACTTCCGGACTGCAATGATACAATCTTTAAACATAGATGGCCAGAAGTAACCAGCGCGCAACACCTTCTGAGTTGTGGCATACCCAGACATATGACCGCCACATGCTCCAGAGTGACAATCATTCAAAACTCTCTCAGCCTCTTTGTGAGTTAGACAACGTCGAAAAACTAAGTCTGCCCCCCGGCGATAAAGTGTATCTCCAATAATTTTGTATTGCTGGGATTGAAACCTAATTTTTCGACGTTCTGCTTTTGAATCTTCAGGCCGAAAGGTTTGGGTTTGGAGATAGATGATTATATCCCCGAACCATGGATCTAAAGTACTGATAAGAAACAAAGATTCGTCCGCAATGGACTCTTCTGCCACAGTCTCTGTGTCAGTACGTGGGAAATCACACATCAATTCCGCAAAAACTAAGGATTTCTTAGACTTGGACTTCTCGAACTCCAAGTCGAACTCTTGCAGGATAACAATCCATTTAGAGTACTTGCCCCCTAGCAATTTTTTTGTCAAAATGTAAATCATAGGGTTGCAATCCGAAATAACTGTAGTTTTACGGAGAAGAATGTAGTGACGAAAACGCTGAACAGCTTGAACGGCTGCCAGGGCCAATTTCTCCACATGCGAATATTTTAGCTCAGTGGGATTTAAGGTCTGACTGAGATAATATATCATATGTTCCGCTCCGAATTCATCTTCTTCAACTAACACCATTCCAATGGTGGAATGTGAAGCTGCGAGGTATAAGAAGTAGTCCTGGTTGTAGTTGGGAGGATGCAACAACGGTGCATGGGTCAACGCGTGTTTAAGTGCATCAAAAGATTGTTGGGCAATCTCGTCCCAAAAGAATTGAACGTTCTGTTTCAACAACCGTGTAAAACCTTTAGTGACCTCGGCGTAGTTTGGGATGAATCGACGTAAAAAGTTTGCTTTTCCCTGCAAACTTTGGAGTTGGCGCAAACTCGAAGGAGGAGGCAATTTGATGATCGCCTCGACTTTCGAGGGATCGACGCGAATGCCGGCTTTTGAAACAACAAATCCCAGCAATCGACCTGTTTCTATACAAAAAACACATTTGTGGGGATTCAACCGAATTCGATAATGCCTACACCTCATAAAGATTGCTCGTAGGTGGTCAAGGTGATCGGCTCGTCGTAAAGAATGAGCAGGCAAATCATCGAGATACGGTTGCACAATGTGCTTGATGTCGTGAAATGCGTAAGACATCGCCCGTTGAAAAGTGGCCCCGGCATTCTTAAGCCCAAAAGGTAATTTGCAATAAGCAAATGTTCCCCATGGACAAATGAATGTCGTTTTTGGTTGGTCGGCAGGTAGAATATTGATTTGATTATAACCCGAAAAACCATCCATGAAGGAAAACATTTCACTCCCGGCACAATCATCAATAATTTGATCGATATAAGGCGTAGGATAGTTGTCTTTTGGACAAGCTCGATTGATATCCCTATAATCGATACAGATTCTTATTGTTCCTTGTTTCTTATTGACCGGAACAATATTCGATACCCAATCCGTTAACGGGATCGGATAAATGAAACCTGCTTTCAACAGCTTTTCGACTTCTGCTTTAATTGACACCGCTTTTCGAGGGTGAATCTGACGCAACCGTTGCCGGATGGGTTTAGCATCCAGGTAGGTTTTGATTTCATGAACAACAATGGCAGGATCGATTCCCGGCATTTCCTCGTAAGACCAGGCAAACACATCGCGGAATTCTTGGAATAGGGCCTTGTAAGTTTGGATTTCTTCTTCTGTACATGCGGCACCTATATGAATGTTCTCCTCAATTCCAGGCTTCACTGAAATATCAATGGGAATAGTACGAGAAATATTCCCTAAGTTCAACTCTGAATCAGAATGTTTCGTTGGATCCTGAGCGTCTTTGACATATTCAGCGGTAAAAATAGATGAAAAATCATTTTCAAATGCATCATCCTTAGGTAAAAACGAAGATCTGTGATGGAGATCTTCCCATGGTAGATCGTCTACACTTAGGATTTCGCGAAGTTGTTCGTCAGATGACACGACTTCGGGAAACGCTATCCGTTCTAAGGTTGAGGTGAAAAGTGATTCTTCACTGACCACATTCATTTGGTCGACCTCGGTTGAATGAAAATCGGTAAAAGACATAAGAGCTTCATAAGCAATTTCATATGGACTCAAGGGCATAGCATTACCGAAGGAGTCTATCTCAGAGTCAGATGGGACATACCAAGGATCATCATAAACAATGTTTTCTGATGTAATCATATGAATTGTTGCAAACGAAGGTTCTACGCTGAGTGGAGGGAGAGGAAAAGTTCCCAGTAAACCGGAATCCTTAACTAAACCTACACCAACGTCCCTATAAGGGATTGTCGTTTTACCGACATGCTGGATACTCTCTGAAGAGGCTAGGTCGGATGAAAAGTATGTCAGCTGATCAATAGTCACGATCTTACCGTTATGTGGAAACTTAATTACTCTGAAGACCGATGAAACGACCGCTGTCATAGCATATGACCAACTTCGACCCAAAAGAAGGTTGTAGTCTAGAGGGGCATCAACCACTTCCACATCCAGACTAACGGTTTTACCTTCTACCCCTATAGGCAATTCCTGTAGAATACCAAATGGACGGAACCCACAGCCATCAAAGGCCTTAAGGATGGTGGGGGATTGGTTCAACGAAGGAGAACCAAGGGATCTCCAACATTGAATTGACATAATACACGTAGAAGCTCCCTCATCAATCACAGTTCGATGAATAGGCATGTTTTTGACTATCACTGGAATTTGGAAAGCCATTTGATGGGGGAGTCGTGGTGTACTATTTTCTAGATCGAAGATCATTAGATTCGGATCCTGAACATCAACAGCTCCTATAGCCGACAAAAGCAATTTTCGTTGTCCTGGGCATGATTGCAGCACTTCTAATGCCGACATTGCTGAGGGTGAAACAGCTAAGTCCTCAACAATGTTGTAATTCTGGGCCGCTCTCGCATGTGGATTGAAAGCAGACCTTCGAAGTACACCCTTGGCGGGCGGTTTAATTACTAAGTCTGGGTTAGGTTTCTCGATCTGTAGTGGATCGGAACCAGGAGCTGAGGTTGATGGGTTAGAGTGAGAAGATTCTTCTTCCTTACCATCAACAGGATTCTTACTACCATAATCTTGCGATCGAGTCGCAATCCTCACATGAGACATCATCAAAATGGGTTCTTCACTGGCATTCAAGGAAGAACCTATCATCTTACTCTCCTGCTCCGGAAATGGATTTTTTAACACAGCAGGAGTGGGAGAACCTTTGACTATTTTCACTACCTCGGCCCGATGAGGGCAATCTCTCGTAAAATGATCCTCTTCACAAATAAGACAAGGATATCGAGGTTTTCGCTTTTCGTCATTGGTCTCCGTCTTTTCAGTTTTCTCCTTCGGAGCCTTGTCTGCTTTAGCCTTCTTCTTTCCTTTCTTCTTTCCACCGTTTTTTGATTTGGCCGTGGATGACTCTACAGCGTGAATATCGGCGGTAAGTTCAGGAGAAGACTCTCCTGTCGGGGAATCGGGCAAAGTGATAATAGGAGTAGTTGAAGCCTTGGAAGACTTCTTCTTGCTCTTTGTATTCACGATACCAATCATACCATCAGCGGCATGAGATCCTGAAGGAGCAGCAGCGATTTGGTTCGACTTTGGAAGATCCGGAATCTTCTCATGTAATGTACCCGACTGCGTGTAAACTAAGTCAAGGTATTGTGCCTGAGCAATGACTTGCTCCTCAGTAACTACTCCGGCCTTAGCTACATCTTCAGTAATCCTTGGTAATAATGATTTAACAAACCATTCAGCTAAGATTTGGTCCGGGATAAAAACTTTCACTAGCCTTCTTCGACGTCTCCACTCATGAATGTGATCTGAAATATACGTGGAGGTTGATTGTTTTAGTGAAGTTAATAATTCCCTACCGTTATCGTATCTGACCGGTAACTGAAAGTGAGTTAAGAACGAGGTAGCTAACTGGCTAAAATTGTAAAAAGAGGCCCGTGGTAACTCAATGTACCACTTGGCCGTGAGACCAATGAGTGTACGCTGGAAAAGACGTAAGCGGATCGAATCATCCGAGATGGAATTTGAAGCACACCAGAGGTGGTAAGTCATCACGTGATTGGACGGATCCTCTCCAAACTTACCTTCGAACTTGGGTATATCGCTGGGCAACTTATTTGGCATTGGCGGCCAGAACGGAAGATATTGAATTGGATCGTTCGTTAGACGCGTCAAGTCTGGTAAATCCAAAGTTGCGATAAACGGTAACTGCCGGTTAGGATCTCTAAAACTCTGGGTCACAATACCGGCCCCAGGAGGAGGATATCCAGGATAACTAGGAACAGGAGTCGCATTTGGGATATTATATCCTTCTGGAAAACCAGGAATAACCGGACCGTACTGGGGTTGCTGAGGTTGTTGATAAGTGTACCCAGGATACGGTTGATACTGGTAAACCGGTTGTTGGACAGCTTGCCCAGGCTGATACTGTCCCTGGTACGGAGGTTGAACAAATTGAGGTTGAGTAGTAACAACCGTACTTATACCAGGTTGGCCTACAGGCATCTGGTTTGAATCGTAGATCTAGACAACGGTACAGATGTCTGAGGAGTGGTTACAGAGACAGTAGAAACCGGAGCCGTCGATACTCCAGAAGTAAGTATGGTAGATGTGGCGGTAGTTGTAGCAGCCATTTGAGATGGAGTACTAGGTGCAATTGGCGGCTGAGTAACTACCGAAGTTACAGAGGTCTGAACACTTGACTGGACAAGTTGCGGTTGCTGGGGTGGACCAGAAACTACAGGTTGTCCCGCTTGAGGTACCGACTGTATACTTGGCTGCAACATCTGTTGACCCTGTGACGGGTCCCACACTAACATGCCAGGGTATTGACCCATAACAGGTTGAGGGTACTGAGATCCATAGCCGGATTGAGGATAGGATTGATAACTGTAAGGTGAAGTTCCCATACCTTGACCATATGATTGACCTTGAGGTGGTTGATAACCTTGACCTGAGTATTGACCTTGAGGTTGATAACCCTGAGGTAAATACGGGTACTGGGGTTGACCTTGACCTTGAGGTTGGTAGCCTTGAGGTTGATACCCTTGGGATTGATACCCTTGGGGTTGCCATCCTTGACGTTGCCATCCTTGAGGTTGATATTGATACTGAGGTTGACCTTGGGGTACATATTGAGGCTGGGGTTGACCTTGAGGTATGTATTGCCCCATAGGAGCGTACTGACCTTGAGGTTGCCCCCCAAACACGAATGAAGTACCTTGAGGTTGCCCCCCAGGAATTAACGGAGGCTGCCCCCCAGGCGGTAATTCGCCACCTTGAGGTTGGGTAACGGGAACTGAACCTGACATCATGTAAATGTCTCCTACACCTAATGGTACATTACCACTGTTTCCAACTAATAACCCATGATCAAAGGGTTGAGGAGATGCTCCTGCAAAGGTACCAGAAAGAGATTGATACCAAGTAGGAACAGAAGGACCGCCATGTAAAAAAGATTCAGGACTTTGTGTAAACACAGATGACTGACCAGACATATTTACAGGAGTATGAATACCTCCAGGTGGAAAAGGAGTACGAGGTGTGGAAAAACCTAGCCCAAAGTTGTCTAAATAATTGGTTAACGAAAGGTACCAAGTAGTACTTCTAGGAGGACTGTAAAAGATAGATTCACGTTCCCTTAGATCAAGGGTAATTTGATCTTCAGGATCAGAGACGCCTATTTCTTCCTCTGGAACAAGTTCCTCAATAGCAATCAAACCAACAGGAAGATTTTCGGTGATAATTCTTTCTATTCTCGGTGAATCAGGAACACTAGGAGTCGGAGTAACAGGTTCGGATATTTCTGGTTCTTCGCCTGTATCACTAGCAGACGAAAAACTACCAACAAGCTCAGAAACTGTAACAGCTTCGGGATTATAACCTGCCTCTAAACTTTGGTAATCTGGATGGACTACCAAGGAATATTCTCCTTCTTCAGGTGAACCTACTCTACTGCCACTAGGAGGAGTTACAAGGACCTTTAAACCTTCTAAATGACTGGACTCGTCTTGAGGAGGTTCACCCATAAGTTTACGGGATCTTCTCAACAATTTGGCCACAGAAACAACTTCAGGAGACTGGCCCCGAATTCTACGGGACTGTCTCAGTAATTCCGCCAAAGCTAAAAACTTTTAACTACTACACACGAAAACAAAATAAAATTTCAAATCAAACCACCTAAAGTCTCTAAAGAACCAAACAAATTTGAATCACACGCCTAAAGAATCTAGGGCGTCAAGCCAAACACAAACAGTATTCTTCCGGACCAAAAGCGCTAGTTGGTGATGAAGCCCAACCTCGCTGGATTCAGTACAGAAATGGCAGGTGGAACAGTTATGCCGACAACCTGCTTAATGAATAGACTGGACCAAGTTCCTCCACTTTAACCGTCTCGAGTGAAGTGAACCCCCCAGAAAATCCAAGTGAGTATAGCCGACGTCTACTCCAGGTACAGTGGGACCTTCCCTCCACCATCACCTTGGGTAGAATCCTAAAGATTATGGTCACTAAGGTTACCAACGGCCACAAGTACAACTGGGGGAACAGTCTAAACTCCGACAGCACGCAAGGGCAGAGTAGCAAGCTCAATCCCCTTACCGGCTCCTTGACAGTAATCCAAGGTTTACCGATAAGTGACCCCTGGCTCCTCGACAATGGTTAATCCGAGGTTTACCGTTTGTAATACGTACTATCTGGCGTCGTTCCCAACGAGGGGGGAATGATCCCCTCACTGGTTCGGACACGAGCTCGTGCTTCTCCTTTAAGAGGAGCTTTCCCAGAGTGTAAAAGTAACAATTGGATTTGATTCTATCACAAGATCGACTACTTGTTTGGTTTTACTGTCTTGGAGAGTTAATTACTCACCTACTCCAAGACACTAGCCTGATCTAAATTGATGCTTCAGAGCCCTAGTAAATAAAAGTTAATATTTCAATTTTACTTTAAGCGTTACTTTTACGGTTGTTCTTTAAAGTCACAAGGTAATGGAAGTGAAACCAATGGTGTGTAGACTCGACTCCAACCACTACAAAGATGCACCTAAGATGATTTATGCTACTTTGCTTTTTCAATGAAATTCTTTAACTAAGAGAGTTGAGAGAATGCAATTTTTAGAGAAAACAACTTCCTTAGAAAAGACAATCAAAGAAACAATTCTCTTTTTCTTTTCAAGCACACAAACATAACCACTCTTTACTTGCACGAAAAACTCTTTTTCTTTCAAAACTTTCAAAGCTACTTGAAACAAAACTTTTCAAAGGAGATGTTTTTGTATTTTCTCTTTTTAATAAAGCATGTAAACCTACCTTTAACAAAAAACAATCTCAAAAGCTACAAAACTATGAAAACTTGACTCACAAGCAAATCAAAAGAGAGATTATTCTACGCAAACCTAACAAGGCAAAAGCTCACAAAGATGATTCTAGGTTGTTTTACTTGATCAAAATCAAATCAAGGACCAGCTAATGCAGAATCAAAAGACTAGTCAAAACAAAACTCAAATCTTTTTGTTCTTTTCTTAAAATGGAATTCAAGACTTAAACAACAAGCACTTCGAAATTGGCCCAAAAGACAACTTCATGGTAAGTTGCTCCGACAGGTAGACTTTACGACAGGTCTGACTTCTTAGAATGTTGACAAAACCAGAGAGATCTAAGGCTTGACAACTCCTACCGCTAAAGTCACTACAAGACCTACTCAAAAATCAAACCCTAGGGCTTACACTTCGATGAAATCCACTAAAACACTCAATGCTATTGAAACCAGTTCAGGTGAAGATTCTGGGCAAGGGACTAATGAATCTGGGCAGAAAAAACTAAGAAAAAACAAAATCTAAGAGCAAAAAGGGCAAAAAATGGAATTTTCTCAAATTTTGGCAGGGGACGCAGGCAACCCGTTAGCACAGGTGCGGACCCGCTCTGTGCACACAGAAAAAGTGCGTCCAGGGACGCACTGTGCAGCACTCAGAGGGTGCGTCCTACTGAAAAACTCAAGAAAACCCAAAATAAAACTAATCCTAAGCTAACCCACCCAGAGACAAGGTCACAGAGCCAAAACCAGAAAAATAAACCAATTTTCTCAAAGCAAAGTTCACACAAAAGAAAAACTCTTCTCATCAATGGAATCTTTCCCCAACGGAGTCGCCAATTTGTCACGCAGAATCAGTCAAGGGTGCGGACACAACTGACCTTCCTAGAAGTCTAAGACATTCTAATGACAAACAAAACAAACTGGAGCTATCCTTCTCTAAACATACATTATGATATGAGAAATCAAGTGTTTCGTTCTTACCTTTGTCCAAACGCTGTTGTAGAAGTCCAAGCTTTGTTGATCTGGATGAGATCCTCCTTTTCTCCAAAACCTGCAATCACCAACAGTCAAACAATTAAATAGCACCTGATTATAACATAAAACAAAGCATATTCAACATATAGACCAAGGAGTACATGAAATAACTCATAAACAACAAGTTATTGAGAATAATGGACTAATTTGCATTAAAGGTAATCAAAAGGAACCATTACAACCTGAGCCTTGGTGTTGTGCAAGCTCCTTCCAGGGTCCACAAGATTCTTCCTCTACTTTGACAAAGCTCACCCACTTCCAAATAGAACAAGTAAAGATGGCAATCTCTCCTCACAAGCTTCTAAATGGGAGTCCTAATTCCTGCAGCATTTACCCTTAGAAATCTATAGCTTTCAACCTCTTCTCCTTCTGGCCCAATGCCTGTATTTATAGTGCTCAAGAGGAAGTTAATCAGGTCCACCATCAATGGGATAGTCCCCTCTTTGGATGGGATCACTCCCTTATTGATGGGATAAGTTCCTCTTTGGTAGGAGTGCATGAACCATCTGGAGGCGCTCAATACACATCAAACAACCTTCTAGAATGCTCTAGAAATGACCACAAGTAAGTTTTTGAAGATAAAACTTGCGCATTTTAACCTTTTCAGAGGGACGCACCTGCCCCTTTAGATACAGAGCGTCCTTGGACGCAGACCTTATGAACAATAGGTGCGTACCCGCAGGCAAGGTTTGAGAGAACCTGCGTACCCAGAGATAAACATATTTATAAAGACTTTGTCTCTTTCTTGGAGTTTGACATGAATAGCAGAGGCATAAGACTTGCTCAAGAGGGTAGTATGACTGTTGATAGAGCCATACCAACTGTAAATAGCCATGGTGACATTTTTTAGTGTATCAGTGTTTTGGCTCCAACGTTTCACTATGGAAATGTTAAGAGATGTATTAATCCCTGATAGTATAGCACCTAGGTAATAAAGGGTGGATGGGTCAGCATCTATGTCACAAGGCACCTTCAATGCCACAACATCTAATCACAACCAACTCCAAAAGGGAAAATTAAACACTTAGAGAAAGAAAGCGACAATGGAATCAACAGTCGAGATATTTTACTATGTCAGTTATGACACCCTATGTTTTTCATGTTTTATTAATTTTTCATTTTCAATAAAAGAATCAACCCTGTCATGTAATCATTAGGACAGTCAGGCTAGTTGCACACTTAGAAAATTGTGCATTCCAAGATATTTTGTAAGTTGTTCTCATTTTGGTTCTCCCTATAAAGAGGGAGGAAAAACTCATTACACAGGTTCCAAAATTATGTTCTCAGTGGTTCTAAATTCTATCTTTTCAATGATTTTGAATTCTATTTTCAGAGAGAAGTGCTAAAGTCTTGGTTCAATTTCTTGTTCCTGAGGTGGTAATTTTTCTACAAATTTCACCAGTTTGAGCCTATGATATGGACTCCATTTTTTAAGATTAATGAAGAAGGTCTAGTGATTCCAAGCGTAGGAATGTGTAATATGTGTTCTTCCTCTATATGTCGTTTCATGTGTGTTTCTCTTTATCAAAAATTGTGTAAGTTTTAGTTGTTGGATTCACTCATAAATCATAGATTTACTTATTTTATGTTGTGGCAAACAGTACCTATGAGATTTCATATTTACTATATTATATTGTAGCAGAAAGTACCAGCGATATATTGAGTTGGAGACTGTAAAATTCCCTCCATAATTCTTCACTTCATTTCCTTATTCTTTCACGATTATACAAGTATTTACCACTTAGGATTTTGGGTCTGTCCCTCCCTCTATACTAAGTTCCTTCCTTATTTTTCTCCTTCACATATTTAATGCAACAATAAATTAAGTTACATTTATTGTGTGTATACCATGAGGTTTGAACATTTACTCTTGGGATGATCTTTATTTTTTATATGAATGCTTGAGTCTCCCTCCATGAAAGGTAATTGAACCAGATTTAAAATCATTTTACATTTATCTCTTGAACATAAATGAATTATCTTCAAGAGACACTAAGATGTCCTAGGAACTGACCTCTCCTCAACCCAGGGGTTGTCTCTATGAGCTACAACAATTTCCGCAGATATTACTAATGGATATCCTTGCTATTAGCTAGCAGGAAATAGGCTTCCTTAAGAGTGAACATCACTTTGGTTTGACATCTCCACTAGCATTTTTCATGGTCCTAAGTAATGTTAATTTTTTGTATTTGCAACTCATGAACAATAATGGGTTAGGAAATCAAGGTTGGATGTGTTATCCAATCATTTATCACCTTGCATCCTTTCGAAAGCATAGAATTAGGTGATGGTTTCCAAAAATATTCTACTATAGTTCAATGTTTCTCTAAAGTAAGTGTCTCCATCCCTTGACATTCCCCATAATCCCCCAACCATGGAATTTTTTTTAAAGCATCTTTCTAGAAGAGGCTAGCACGTTCATTCCTAATATCCCAAAAGGAAGGATTTTAGATAATACTCTGGTTTTCCCATGCCATGTTCCAAATAGAGGAACCTAAGGGATACTCTATAGCTCTTAAATTTTCCACTAAGAAAAGATTTGGAAATATTTCCTATCCCAAATTTATTTCCAAAGTTCATTACCTCCTTGAACCCATATCCACCATAGTTTAGCTCACATTACCTTGTTCAATATCTCTGAGTCTCTCATAATCAAACCATCCTCTAGCTTGGGGATGCAAAGATTATCCCAAGTGACCAATGACCATTTTTTTTTCTTTCTTCACTCATCCCTAGAGAAATTTATATAGATAGTAGTGATGGATTTAAAGATGACTTTGGGAGTTGCTAAAGTTGATGGTTAGTAGAATGGAGGAGCTTGAAGGACAAACTTAAGGAGGACTAGCCTGCCTGCCAAGTTAAGAGAGTAGAACACCCAACTTTCCAGCTTGTTGGAGATATTTTGAAGTATTCCCTACCAATAGTATGATCTGAAAGAGTTTTCTACTACTTGGTCTCCCAAGAACTTAGCAGAAATTTTTCCTATCTAGAATTCCATGAGCATGCTATATGCCTCTGAACAACCACATTAGTGTTAAAGAAATATATATTTGATTTGTTTGCATTTAACATGATACCTGACACTTCCATTAAGTAATGGAGGATAGATTTCAAAGCCCTAGTTTCCCCACAATGAGAATACCAAAAATCATAGTATCATCAACAAATTTTTTATGGGTGATAGGTAGATCATTACCATAAATGAAAATTCTCGTGATAACCTCCTATCACCCAACAACTTTAAGATATATCCCCAATCCCTCCATTATCAAGATGAATAGAAATGGGGAGATACTATTGTCATATCCTAGACCACTAGAAGGATTAGAAATAATGGTTAGAGAATCATTCAAAAGGATGGACAATAAGGGAGTAGAGGTTAGGGACTTGATCCATGTGATCTACTGAGATGAAAACCCAAAGGCTTGGATTGTTTGGAGAATATAATTTCAATTTAAATTGTGATAACATTTAGAGAGGTCCAATTTTATAAGCATTGTGTCCCTCTTGGATCTGTTTAGGGAGTGGGTAAACTCATGAGCTACCACAATCCCATAAAGGATTTGGCACCCTTTGATAAAAATCAGTCTACTATGGAGATTCGAGAAATAATACTATTCAATAGTGCTGGGTGTGGACCTAATTATCTTCTTTATTCAAAGGTCTCAGCCGAATGTATACCCTAGGAAGATTGTACACCCCTCCACGCGGGGGGTTGCAGGGGGGACTTTTCCCCCCCGCGAGGGTCTTGGGGGGCTAATCCCCCCTGACTGGGGGGTCTAGGGGCTAGTGGTCCCCCGGTGGGGGTTCGAGGGCAGCGCCCCTGAAGCTAAAAATAGATGTAAATTTTCCTTGTAAAAGTATATTAATTTCTAGTCAATCTGGGTTGTTCATTAGGCGGATGATTTGACGGTAGAAGTTATGTTTAATTAAGGATTTTTTGCCCTAGAAGGAAACCCCTCGCTATATATGAGGGAATTGTAATGCATCTACGTATATCTATATTTGGAGTGAGGAAAAGAGAGAAGATTGAGAGCGAAGAGGGAGTTACAACAAATCTGTTGTAGATTGTATTTAGTTTGCCGGATAATATAATAAAAGAAGGATTGGCTGTTTCTCTGTGGACGTAGCCCAAACTGGGTGAACCACGTATATCTGTGTCTCTCTTGTTTGATGCTTTTTCTGTGTTTATATTTCTACAATATTTTATGTGTTCCATTACTCTGTAATAGATAATTTTATAATAAACAGAGGTTTAAGGTGATTTAGGATGATTCATGATATAATATTATAAACAACATTATAAAGGAAAAAATTTCTAAAAAAATTGGGATTATCCATTCTTCTAGACATAAGAATTAATGGTGAATTAATGTAACAAAAGTAGCATTAAGACTAGGTCATACATTTTGGAAGTGATGTCTGTTTTCAACCATAACATGCACCTCTAAGCCTATAAAGGGCTAATAGACTTGAAAGAATTCCTTTGTGAAGCCATTAGGATGTAGAGATTTTTTTTGACATAACTATCAATACCTCTTCCACCTCTATGGAGGAGACTTCTCTCATCAAGGAATCATTCTAGGCTAGATGAAGAAGGTTAGGTATATGCAATGTAATTCATTGGGCAGTGGTTGATCTATTGCATGTAGGATTCATAAGAACTTAATGATAGTATGATACAAGTTCTTTCTCAAAATTCACATCTTGCACGAAGCATTTCCCATCATTAGAGGAAATTTAGAATATCCTAATATTGTGGTGATGTTTTATCATAGTCTTATGGAAAAAAATTGAGTTTCTCTCTCTTTCCTTCAGTCATTGAACATGATATTTATGTTTCCAAAGGGTCTTCTCCTACAAAAAAGCACTACTCTATTCTTTTAATTAGTTTTCCTTGTTCCATTATCAATGCACCTAAGCATTCTTTCCAGAGTAATATGTTGTTGTGCCCATTGCATGCAAGTCTCTAGGAACTATTTTTCTTTGAAGATATCATGAATTACTTTCTATTTTTTTCTTTAGGTTTGACATTAAATTTCTCGAGCTTAAGTTGGAATGTATGAATGTGATTTCATCCTTGGGCCTACAATTCTTCTTGCTCATTTTTGGATTTAGAAACGAAATCCTTATCTTGTAACTAGAAGTCTTAAAACCTAAAGCTCTAATTATGAGGAACCCCTTTGAGATCTAACTCCAAGTGCATTAGCTAGTGGTTTGAGCCAATTATTGGCATAATAATAGTTTTAACAAAAATATTAAGTGTAAGGTTTCAAATACTTCAAAGTGAACTAGTTTACTAGCTACTTGATGTCTCCCTCCACTATGATTATTCCAGGTATAGACCTCAACGATATTATTCGGATTGGCCACTTGAAGTTGATGAACATAATTGGAAAACTATTATGCCTCAAGGTTGAGTTTTCTCATCCCCCCCTTCTCCTCCTTCGGGGATTTAATAAGGATGAAATATCCACTAATGACCCAAAGCTCATCTTGGTGGAGGAATTTTATTATTTTAGTGTCTTCCAAAAAGGATGATTTTTCCATGTGGATATGTGGGTTATATACTGCTATTAGACAGTCGGATTACTTGGCTCCTATATATTGAAAATGTCATGAGAGAATTTTAGGTAGTGAAATCCAATCTTCAAATGATACCCCTATGGGGTTCCAAAAAATTTTGTGATCCCCTGTACTTCCTTTGGCATCCAAAGTGGCCACTTCATATCCTCTACAACATTGAGAGGTGATTTCCATGACTTTATCATGTGATATTTTTCTTTCTTTTGTCATAGGAATGGTAGGGCTATCCTTTTCTTTATTTTCTCTAAGATATCTTTCTTCACAGTCACTATTGAGACTATCGATATTCTAGGAGTGAATTTTCATTGTGTAGAGTGTTTGGTTGATGAAAACACCTCTAATAACACATTCACCTACCTTATATGAACTAAATGTTCCTTGAATATTAGAATCAAGGATTTGCTGGTCCTCCTTCCCCTTTTTTGAATTCCTTATCCATTTGGGATTTTCCTTTCCCACTTTGTGCAAGTACTCCAAAACCCTTACTTGATGATCGTGCCTCCCAATTTTCTTCCTATAACTCATTCTTCATTTTCAGATAAATCCATTGATATTGGAATTACTGGTGCTCTAGAATGGTTCTCGAACCCTTATTTTTCCATTCTTCATGAATATTTAAAATGATTTTCTATTCTTTATTTAATATTTCACTATCCTCCTCTACATCCATTATAACCATATTCGACATGATTACCTCCTCCTAGTTTAGGATTTATGGGGGGGTTCTCGAGTCTTCATTTTCATGGAATTTTTAGCCTAAGTCTCTTACACATTTGATTATATATTCATAACATATTCGGGAAATTGTATATCATTCTCTTGATTTGTAAGTGAAAATACTTGTTTCCAATCAAAATTGAGGTTTCCTCCAGTTGAGTAGATAGTTTTTCAGGGTTTCTCCTTCTAGTTACAAATTTTCAAAAATCCTCAGAATTAACTATTTGAGTTTCCTTTTGCATTCTTCTAGATAAATCGGTAAAACACTCAATAAAAATCCATAGTAGTGGAATCTATGGCACCTAAAAGCAACATGTTCATGGTCCAAAGGTTGACACCATACTTCGTCTTGGTAAGAGGTTTCTATAGACTTTGTCAAAGGCTGGGAGATATTTATGTATACACGTGTTTTGGGATATGAGGTGCAACTCCTAGTTCCAGTGACCTCTGAGATATTGAAAAAATATCGAATCAATATTACAAATCCTTTAAGAATATTCGGCTCCCAAAATTCTTTGAGCAAAGAAAAAAGTTTCACCCATACCAGTGTAGCTAAAAAATATTCTTTTTTAGGGTGATAGGATTCCTCCAAAATCTCATCAATAGACCTACATTATTGTAAAAATAAGGACCATTTTTACATACTTGGGCCCTGTCTTCTAAGATAGTTAATATTACTATAAATAAGCCTTTAGTGTAACAACCCTGGTGAAAATTCCATGTAATAAAAGTAGATAAAGGAAAAATAATAACCACAAATTATGGGACACTTATTTCAAGTTGAATGTTGGGCAAAATCCTAGTGATGGGGATCACTTGTGATTTTTATGGCTAAGGAAATTGGAAAAGGCAATGGATAAGGCTTTGGAAAGGCAAAATGAAATTTTTGGCATATTTATTTATGAAAATAATGGAAATTGGGAGAAAAGAGAGGTGAAATGTCACAGGTTGCATGTGAGGAGGAAATTGAATTAAAATAATGGAAAATGAAGAAAATGGAGGCCTCATTCATAAAAAGGCTTGTAAGGATCAGTTGGTAACCTTTTGTCAGTTCAGTTTTGGAGCTCTCTCATTATTCGCTCTCTCTCTCTCATACTCTTGGAGACTTAGGTTTTTCTTGGAGCACTATTGGAGGGTGTGACATACTTAGATTTTGGAGCAAGAAAGCAAAGGAAGAGTAGTAAAGCATAAGAGGGCATCAAGATCGACAACTACATCACATTTGCTTGCAAGTACCGAGTTGTATGCATGTTTCCTTCACTATTTTTGGCATGAATGGCATATGGATATGGATTTTTGGTTGTGATCTGTCATTGGCGTGGAAGATGGTCGAGATTGATGGTGGATTACCTAGCCTTGCCATTTCCTGGATAGCCATGGTGATTGTGGGTTTATTTTCATTGTTTTGTTTTGGTTGGTTCTCATGTTTCCTTAGCTTGGGATGAGTTATTAGTTCCTGGAAGCCCTGTTTCGACAAACACTCTCGAAACCTTGTAATAGCTTGGGTTGAGTTACTAGTCCTAGACACCTTGGTTGGAAAAATGCTATGGAAACCCTTGGTGGGTTGAGTTACTAGTCCTAGAAGTCCTAGTTGGAAAATTTCTCTGGAAGCCCTGTATAATTTGTGGTTGAGTTACTTTTCCATGAAGCCTTGGTTGGAACAAATTCTACGGAAGCCCTGGAAGGCTTCGATGGAGACCAATCTGATGGTGGTTTTGGTGATGTCCAATCGGGTGGTGGAATCATTGTTTGATGGGTTGAGGTGGATGGCCTTTGGAAGGCCTGGATGAGTTTCGATTGATAATTTCTATAAGATCCTACATTCATGCTTGGAATATGGAACGAGGGTGAATGGCTGAAGAGAGATTTGGTTCAGCCATTCTATGGTTCAGTGGAATGTGGAAGTCCCATCCTAGGTTTGGATTTTACATAATTAATGAAAGGTTATTTCTCCTTGTATTTCTATGAGAATTTTGATGCATTATATTTTATCTAATATGTCTATACTTTCATGATTATTTATGCTTCTATTATGTTGGTTATGTATGTGTTTTATGACAGAAACCATATATTGCTTTCATCATGTTTTTAATTGTAATTGAATTATCAATGTATTCATGACCTAATGGATGGAATGGCAGTTGATGTATTAAGGCATCAATGGTTCTTAGCGATTCTCAACTAATTATGAGACCCCTATTCTCAGAACTGTTAATTACACCTATAGATTACACATTTGCAATACATTTAATGAAATGCCTGTCATGGCTAGTAGGGGTCTAGTCAAGGTCTTAAATAAGTATTTTCTTTAATACTATAATTTCCATTTTATTTTATTGATTTGAAGAGATGGTTCAATTATGGGTAGTGACCTGGGCTCTGGGCCTAAAAAAGTGGCTCAAATACTAGAGTCTCTAGCATAGCACTGGTAGTTTTGGTCTCTAGTCCTTGGAAGCCAAGCCTATGAGAGCGACTTTGGGTTTTTGGTCTCCCTCATGCCTATATCATGGGAGTGACTGAGGCTTAAGTTGTCCAAAATATTAGTGGTATCCCAAGGCAAAGTGTCTAAAGTATTGGATTGGTTCCTAAGGGTCCTATAAATGATTATTAATGTTTGTATGGTGTTTTTTCATCGGTTCCACTTACTTAATGTGACTTAGGAGGTCAAATCATATCATTGTGGTCTCTCGTCGCATGCTTACCCCAGTTAGCTAGTTGCTTGGGTAGATGTGGTAGGAGGGTGTTACAGAGTAGTATCAGAGCATTGTTCACCCCTCAGACTAGATGGGCTATGTGTTGGTCATGCATGCATGTCAGTTGCAGATGTGTCTCTCACCATTGCATTTCATGTGCTTGTTGCATTTGCATTAAGTTGTTCATGGTTGTAGTGATAGTGTCATGTGAAATGTGAGGTTGTTGTTGTGGAATGTGTTATCTCAAAATCAGGCCTTGGAAGGCTGCAGACCAGAAGACTTCAAGTCACTATTTCAGACCAATATTTTAGCTAAGGCTTAGCCTCCTTAGCCTGAGAGGGCTCTCTCAAAGGATTTAAGGTTTGTGATTATAATTGAGATGGCTAACTCTTTATAAAACAAATAGGAATGAGGCTGGTAAAATCTAAATTAACAAGCATCCATTGGGCTCATGGAGTCATATGTCATTTAGCATCAACAGTGAATTGGCTTTGCAATAAAATCAAGGCATTCAGACTTCAATATAGATAAAGTACAACAGACACAAAAGGGACAGTATTTGAGCATATGAAAGAAATTAGAACACTACAAGTGATTTCTAAGTAATCAAGTACTCATAATACTATAGACAACATGAAAGACAACAAGAAGAATTCATACATTGAAGTCACTATGATTCTTGAGCAGCAGAAGCCATTTACTGTATTACCAAAAGAAATAGAGTCTTTACATAAGCTTGACAACAAAGATTTTTTACATAAACTTCCAACTCCTATTACGTTTCCCTTTCTCCTATATATAGACCTGACTGAGATTCCTCCTTAAACATTAAGGGAAATCGAGATCTACTTCTAATGACACCTATTTAACTTTTAACTGCCTATTTAATGTAACAAAATTCAACTAGACTTTCTAGAGGTCTAAATCAAGTAGGATTCTAACACCATGTTATGCTAATAATAGCCTTGATTACAAACATTCTCATTCTTTGACATTTGGTTCCTTTTTAGTTTGGTTGTGATGAATGTTCAAAACTCCATGCTGGTCTTCAATGTCACATCTTCTCCATTGCCCTGAAACATAGGAAACTACCCTTGCTCATCGGTCTTTAGTTTGTCTCAAAATTTTCGAATCCAAAGAAGCATGTCCTTTATCTTTGATTATCCAAAATGTAAAAGATGGCCACGTCCTTGATGTGTTGTCTACCTCCTTTGTGTGTAAAGGAAAAAACTCTTTCAAGCTATTTTGACATATCTTGAGCTGTGGTAAATGTGCTCACTTTATGACAAAAATTTAAAGCTGGATTCGAATCCATATTTTCTCCACCTGTCTTGACCTGGTTGAATGTTGACAGCTTCAGATGATTCCTTGTATATATTCCCCTTTCAAAATTCCCGCTTATGTTTGAAAACCGGTTGATTGGTATCAGATTGTTTAGCTTCAATAGTTTCGTAGCGCGCTACGAAACTGCTGAGTTGTTTCAAAAATCACAGTTTCAACCCAAAACTTTGCTATTTGAGCACTTTGTTGTTTAAACATTCTTTTAACTGTTCCAAGACCTTTCGAAACTGAATGGGAATGTTTGAAAAGATTATACCAAGCAAAACCATCAAAACTTTGAAACATATCCTTACTTGAAGTGAGATTTCTTTATGGAGATTCTTTTCGTTGGCACAACTGTATCTTTAAGTCTTCAATTTGTTTCTTCATTACTTTGATCCCAAACCTGAGGTTTGTATTGATTTTTCTGATAAATTGGGCTTCTTTTATTGAGGGAGTAGTCCAGCTACGAAATTGAACACTAAAATCAACCACTTCAGGAATTCAAAAAGTTTGGTCCTCCCACTGAGCTTGCATTTGGTTGAAATAAGCCTCCTTAACTGCAAATTTCCTAGTAGCTTTCTTCAATCTAGCAATTTCAAAGTTGGGAGATTCCAATCTACTTTTCAAGTCTTCCACACTACCTTCTTCTTGAGTGGCAACTGTTTTTCCTTTATCCTTTCTTTCATGTGGCCGTGTCACCTCCCCTGTTTCATCAGCTCTTGGTGGTACCTCCTGTACTTGTTTGAACTTCCTTGTTATGGGTCTCCTTGGCTTAAAAACAAATTGATCATCTTGATCATTAAACTTGATTTTCTTTGAGGCCTTGACCCTCCTAGCCTTCTCTTTTCCTGACTGCATCAAATCAGCTTGAACTAGTGGGGACTCTTCATTGTCAATTGCTTGCAATAAATCATTTAAGTCCCCCTTTGAAACAGGGCTTTCTTCAATACTCACTGACTTACCTTTTTCTTTAGCCACCTGACTCCTAGTCCTTCTTCTTTGAACTCCTCCACCTGTGCTTCATTCATGTGCAGTTTCTTTAAACTGAGTTTTCTCTTTAGGGGACTGCTGCGGTGTATCCTGAATGATCAGTGGTCTGGTGGATTCCCTGATTTGTTTTCTTGCCTTTAACTTTGGAAACCTCTTGGATCTTGTTACTATCTGATGAGCAGTTGTTGTTGGAAGATCCTTTGCAGCTTGAGGGCTGAGATCGGTCTTGCTCTTGAAACCAGACATGAATATGAATGTGTCCCAGTCTCTTCCTACCCTTTGGAGTTCATGCAAAACCATCAACTTAACCAAGCCATGGTGAAACAATGAAGTCTCACAGGCTTCTTTTCTTAGTTTCACCTTGTCACACATCTTACTTAAGCTGCGGAATAAGCAAAAAGGTAGATCAATATATGCCTTGCCTGTGAAATGCAACAGAAGTTTAAAATGGTATGAATACACTTTGTTATATCTTCCTTCCTGTTACACTAAAAAATGTCACCATGACTATTTACAGTTAGGATGACTCTATCAACAGTCATACTACCCTCTTAGGCAAGTCTTATGCCTCTGCTCTCCATGTCAAACTCCAAAAAAGAGAGAAAGTCTTTCTAAATGTATTTATCTCTGGGGACGCAGGTTCTCTCAACCTTACCTGCGAGGACGCACCCAATGTTCACAAAAGCTGCGTCTTTGGACGCTCTGTATGTAAAGGTGCAAGTGCGTCCCCCTGAAAAGGTTAAAATGCACAGGTTTCATCTTTAAAAAGTCACTTGTGGTTATTTCTAGAGCATTCTAGAAGGTTGTTCGACGTGTATTGAGCGCCTCCAAACGGTTCATGCACTCCTACCAAAGAGGAACTTATCCCATCAATAGGGGAGCTATCCCATCCAAAGAGGGGATTATCCCATTGATGGTGGACCTGATTAACTTCCTCTTGAGCACTATAAATACAGGCATTGGGCCAGAAGGAAAAAAGGTTGAAAGCTATACATTTCTAAGGGTAAATGTTGCAAGAATTAGGACTCCCATTTAGAAGCTTGTGAGGAGAGATTGCCATCTTTGCTTGTTCTATTTGGAAGTGGGTGAGATTTGTCAAAGTAAAGGAAGACTCTTGTGGACCCTGGAAGGAGCTTGCACAACACCAAGGCTCAGGTTGTAATGGTTCCTTTTGATTACCTTTAATGCAAATTAGTCCATTCTTCTCAATAACTTGTTGTTTATGAGTTATTTCATGTACTCCTTGGTCTATATGTTGAATATGCTTTGTTTTATGTCATAATCAGGTGCTATTTAATGGTTTGACTGTTGGTGATTACAGGTTTTGGAGAAAGGGAGGAGCTCATCCAGATCAACAAAGCTTGGACTTCTACAACAGCGTTTGGACAAAGGTAAGAAGAAAACACTTGATTTCTCATATCATAATGCATGTTTAGAGAAGGATAGCTCTAGTTTGTTTTGTTTGTCATTAGAATGTCTTAGACTTCTAGGAAGGTCGGTTGTGTCCGCACTATTGACTGATTCTGCGTGACAAATTGGCGACTCCGCTGGGGATTCCATTGATGAGAAAAGTATTTTCCTTTCTGTGAACTTTGCTTTGAGAAAATTGGTTTATTTTTCTGGTTTTTGCTCTGTGACTTTGTCTGTGGGTGGGTTAGCTTAGGATTAGATTCATTTTGGTTTTTCTTGAGTTTTTTAGTAGGACGCACCCTCTGAGTGTTGCACATTGCGTCCCTGGACCCACTTTTGTTGTGTGCACAGAGCGGGCCCGCACCTGTGCTAATGGGTCGCCTGCGTCCCCTGCTAAAATTTGAGAAAATCCCATTTTTTGCATTTTTGCTCTTAGATTTTGTTTTTTCTTAGTTTTTACTACCCAAATTCATTAGTCCCTTGCCAAAGATCTTCACCTGAACTTGTTTCGATAGCATTGAGTGTTTTAGTGGATTTCGTCGAAGTGTAAGCCCTAGGGTTTGATTTTTGAGTAGGTCTTGTAGTGACTTTGGCGGTAGAAGTTGTCAAGCCTTAGATCTCTCTGGTTTTGTCAGCATTCTAAGAAGTCAGACCTGTCATAAAGTCTACCTGTGAGAGCAACTTACCATTGAGTTGTCTCTTGGGCAAATTTCGAAGTGCTTGTTGTTTAAGTCTTGAATTCCATTTTACAAAAAGAACAAAAAGATTTGATTTTTGTTTTGACTAGTCTTTTGATTCTACATTAGCTGGTCCTTGATTTGATTTTGGTCAAGTAAAACAACCTAGAATCATCTTTGTGAGCTTTTGCCTTGTTAGGTTTGCTTAGAGTAATTTCCTTTTTGATTTTCTTGTGAGTCAAGTTTTCATAGATTTTATAGCTTTTGAAATTGTTTTTTGTTAAGATAGGTTTATATGCTTTATTAAAAAGAGAAAATACAAAAACATCTCCTTTGAAAAGTTTTGTTTCAAGTAGCTTTGAAAAGTTTTGAAAGAAAAAGAGTTTTTTCGTGCACGTAAAGAGTGGTCATGTTTGCATGCTTGAAAAGAAAAAGAGAATTGTTTCTTTGATTGTCTTTTCTAAGGAAGTTGTTTTCTCTAAAATTTGCATTCTCTCAACTCTCTTAGTTAAGAATTTCATTGAAAAAGGAAAGTAGCGTAAATCATCTTAGGTGCATCTTTGTAGTGGTTTGAGTCGAGTCTACACACCATTGGTTTCACTTCCGCTACCTTTTGTCTTTAAAGAAAAACCATAAAATTAACGCTTAAAGTAAAATCGATGTAGTAACTTTTATTTACTAGGGCTCTGAAACACCAATTTAGATCAGGCTAGTGTCTTGGAGTAGGTGAGTAATTAACTCTCCAAGACAACAAAACCAAACAAGTAGCTTATCTTGTGATAGAATAAATCCAATTGTCTCACTTGTACTCTGGGAAAGCTCCTCTTAAAGGAGAAGCACGAGCTTGTGTCCGAACCAATGAGGGGATCAATCCCCCCTGATTGGGAACGACGCCAGACACGCACGTATTACAAACAGTAAACCTCGGATTAACCATTGTCGAGGAGCCAGGGGTCACTTGTCGGTAAACCTTGGATTATTGTCAAGGAGCCGGCAAGGGGATTGAGCTTGCTACTCTGCCCTTGCGTGCTATCGGAGTTTAGACTGTTCCCCCAGGTGCATTTGTTGCGGTTGGTAACCTTAGTGACCATTATCTTTAGGATTCTACCGAGGTGACAGTGGAGGGAAGGTCCCACTGTACCTGGAGCAGACGTCGGCTAGACTCACTTGGATTTTCTGGGGGTTTCACTTCACTCGAGACGGTTAAAGTGGAGGAACTTGGTCCAGTCTATTCATTAAGCAGGTTGCCGGGGTAACTGTTCCACCCGCCACTTCTGTACTGAATCCAGCAATGTTGGGCTTCATCACCAACTAGCGCTTTCGGTCTGGAAGGCTACTGTTTGTGTTTGGTTTGACGCCCTAGATTCTTTAGGCGTGTGATTCAAATTTGTTTGGTTCTTTAGAGACTTTAGGTGGTTTGATTTGAAATTTTACTTTGTTTTCGTGTGTAGTAGTTAAAAGATTTTTAGCTGTGGCGGAATTACCGAGACAGTCCCGTAGACTTCGGGGCCAGTCTCCTGAAGTTGTTTCTATGGCCGAATTGTTGAGAAGATCCCGTAGACTTAGGGGTGAACCTCCTCGAGACGACCCCAGTCATCTAGAAGGATTGAAGGTCCTTGTAACTCCTCCTAGTGGCAGTGGAGTAGGTTCACCTGAAGAAGGAGAATCTTCCTTGGTAGTCCATCCAGATTACCAAAGTTTAGAGACAGGTTATAATCCCGAAGCTGTTACAGTTTCTGAGCTTGTTGGTAGTTTTTCGTCTGCTAGTGATACAGGCGAAGAACCAGAAATATCTGAACCTGTTACTCCGACTTCTAGTGTTCCTGATTCAACGAGAATAGAAAGTATTATCACCGAAAATCTTCCTACTGGTTTGATTGCTATCGAAGAACTTGCTCCAGAGGAAGAAATAGGCATCTCTAATCCTGAATATCAACTTACTATTGATCTAAGGGAGCGTGAATCTATCTTTTATAGTCCTCCTAGAAGTACTACTTGGTACCTTTCGTTAACCAATTATTTAGACAACTTTGGGCTAGGTTTTTCTACACCTCGTACTCCTTTTCCACCAGGAGGTATTCACACTCCTGTAAATATGGCTGGTTCGTCGTCCGTGTTTTCTCAAAGTCCTGAATCTTTTTTACATGGCGGTCCTTCTGTTCCCACTGGGTATCAATCTCTTTCTGGTACCTTTGCGGGGGCATCTCCTCAACCCGTTGATCATGGGTTATTAGTTGGAAACAGTGGTAATGTACCATTGGGTGTAGGAGACATTTACATGATGTCAGGTTCAGTTCCCATTTCCCAACCTCAAGGTGGCCAATTACCGCCTGGGGGGCAGCCTCAGTTAATGCCTGGGGGGCAACCTCAAGGTACATCATTTGTGTCTGGGGGGCAACCTCAAGGTCAGTATGCGCCTATGGGGCAATACATACCTCAAGGTCAACCCCAGCCTCAATATGTACCCCAAGGTCAACCTCAGTATCAATATCAACCTCAAGGATGACAACCTCAAGGATGGCAACCCCAAGGGTATCAACCCCAAGGGTATCAACCTCAAGGGTACCAACCTCAAGGTCAAGGTCAACCCCAGTATCCGTATTTACCTCAAGGTTATCAACCTCAAGGTCAATACTCAAGTCAAGGTTATCAACCACCTCAAGGTCAATCATGTGGTCAAGGTATGGGAACTGCACCTTACAGTTATCAATCCTATCCTCAATCCGGCTATGGATCTCAGTATCCTCAACCTGTTACGGGTCAATACCCTGGAATGTTAGTGTGGGATTCGTCACAGGGTCAACAGGTGTTGCAGCCAAGTATACAGTTGGTACCTCAGGCTGGACAACCCGTAGTTTCTGGTCCACCCCAGCAACCACAACCTATCCAGTCAAGTGTTCAAACTTCTGTAACTTCGATAGTTACTCAGCCGCCAATTGCACCTAGTACTCCATCTCAAACGGCTGCTGCAACTACCGCCACATCTACCATACTCACTTCTAGAGTATCGACGGCTCCGGTTTCTATTGTCTCTGTAACCACTCCTCAGACATCTTTACCATTGTCTGGATCTACGATTCAAACCACAGTCCAGATGCCTGTAGGCCAGCCTGGTATAAGTACAGTTGTCACTACTCAACCTCAATTTATTCACCAACCGTACCAGGGACAGTATCAACCTGGGCAAGCTGTCCAACAACCGGTTTACCAGTATCAACCGTATCCTGGGTACACTTATCAACAACCTCAACAACCCCAGTACGGTCCGGTTAATCCTGGTTTTCCAGAAGGATATAATATCCCAAATGTGACTCCTGTTCCTAGTTATCCTGGATATCCTCCTCCTGGGGCCGATATTGTGACCCAGAGTTTTAGAGATCCTAACCGGCAGTTACCGTTTATCGCAACTTTGGATTTACCATACTTGATGCGCCTAACGAACGATCCAATTCAATATCTTCCATTCTGGCCACCAATGCCAAATAAGTTGCCCAGCGATATACCCAAGTTCGAAGGTAAGCCTGGAGAGGATCCGTCCAATCACGTGATGACTTACCACCTCTGGTGTGCTTCAAATTCTATCTTGGATGATTCGATCCGCTTACGTCTTTTCCAGCGTACACTCATTGGTCTCGCAGCCAAGTGGTACATTGAGTTACCACGAGCCTCTTTTTACAATTTTAGCCAGTTAGCTACCTCGTTCTTAACTCACTTTCAGTTGCCGGTCAGATACGATAACGGCGCGGAGTTATTAACTTCACTAAAACAATCAACGTCCACGTATATTTCTGATCACATTCATGAGTGGAGACGTCGAAGAAGGCTAGTGAAAGTTTTTATCCCGGACCAAATCTTAGCTGAATGGTTTGTTAAATCATTATTACCGAAGATTACTAAAGATGTAGCTAAGGCCGGAGTAGTTACTGAGGAGCAAGTCATTGCTCAGGCACAATACCTTGACTTAGTTTACACTCAGTCGGGTACATTACACGAGAAGATTCTGGATCTTCCAAAGTCGAATCAAATAGTTGCTGCTCCTTCGGGATCTCATGCCGCTGATGGTATGATTGGTATCGTGAATACAAAGAGCAAGAAGAAGTCTTCCAAGGCTTCAACTACTCCTATTATCACTTTGCCCGATTCCCCGACAGGAGAGTCTTCTCCTGAACTTACAGCCGATATTCACGCTGTAGAATCATCTACGGCCAAATCAAAAAATGGCGGAAAGAAGAAAGGAAAGAAGAAGACTAAAGCAGACAAGGCTCCGAAGGAGAAAACAGAAAAGTCGGAAACCAATGACGAAAAGCGCAAACCTCGATATCCTTGTCTTATTTGTGAAGAGGATCATTTTACGAGAGATTGCCCTCATCGGGCCGAGGTTGTGAAAATAGTCAAAGGTTCTCCCACTCCTGTTGTGTTAAAAAATCCATTTCCGGAGCAGGAGAATGAGATGATAGGTTCTTCCTCGAATGCCAGTGAAGAACCCATTTTGATGATGTCTCATGTGAGGATTGCGACTCGATCGCAAGATTATGGTAGTAAGAATCCTGTTGATGGTAAGGAAGCAGAATCTTCTCACTCTAACCCATCAACCTCAGCTCCTGGTTCCGATCCACTACAGATCGAGAAACCTAACCCGGACTTAGTAATTAAACCGCCCGCCAAGGGTGTACTTCGAAGGTCTACTTTCAATCCACATGCGAGAGCGGCCCAGAATTACAACATTGTTGAGGACTTAGTTGTTTCACCCTCAGCAATGTCGGCGTTAGAAGTGCTGCAATCATGCCCAGCACAACGAAAATTGCTTTTGTCGGCTATAGGAGCTGTTGATGTTCAGGACCCGAATCTAATAATCTTCGATCTAGAAAATAGTACACCGCGTCTCCCCCATCAAATGGCTTTCCAAATTCCAGTGATAGTCAAAAACAGGCCTATTCATAGGACTGTGATTGATGAGGGAGCTTCTACGTGTATTATGTCGATTCAATGTTGGAGATCCCTTGGTTCTCCTTCGTTGAACCAATCCCCCACCATCCTTAAAGCCTTTGATGGCCGTGGGTTCCGTCTGTTTGGTATTCTACAGGAATTGCCTATAGGGGTAGAAGGTAAAACCGTTAGTCTGGATGTGGAAGTGGTTGATGCCCCTCTAGACTACAACCTTCTTTTGGGTCGAAGTTGGTCATATGCTATGACAGCGGTCGTTTCATCGGTCTTCAGAGTAATTAAGTTTCCACATAACGGTAAGATCGTGACTATTGATCAGCTGACATACTTTTCATCCGACCCAGCCTCTTCAGAGAGTATCCAGCATGTCGGTAAGACGACAATCCCTTATAGGGATGTTGGTGTAGGTTTAGTTAAAGATTCCGGTTTACTGGGAACTTTTCCTCTCCCTCCACTCAACATAGAACCTTAATTTGCAACAATTCATATGATTACATCAGAAAACATTATTTATGATGATCCTTGGATTGTCCCATCTGACTCTAAGATAGACTCATTCGGAGATGTTATGCCCTTGAGTCCATATGAAATTGCTTATGAAGCTCTCATGTCTTTTACCGACTCTCATTCAACCGAGATTGACCAAATGAATGTGGTCAGTGAAGAATCACTTTTCACCTCAACCTTAGAATGGATAGCGTTTCCCGAAGTCGTGTCATCTGACGAACAACTTCGCAAAATCCTAAGTGTAGACGATCTACCATGGGAGGATCTCCATCACAGATCTTCGATTTTACCTAAGGATGAAGCATTTGAAAATGATTTTTCATCTATCTTTACCTCTGAATATATCAAAGAGGCTCAGGATCCAACGAAACATTCTGATTCAGAGTTGAATTTAGGGAATATTTCTCGTACTATTCCCATTGATATTTCAGTGAAGCCCAGAATTGAGGAGAACATTCATATAGGTGCCGCATGTACAAACGATGAAATCCAAACTTACAAGGCCCTATTCCAAGAATTCCGCGATTTGTTTTCCTGGTCTTACGAGGAAATGCCGGGAATTGATCATGCCATTGTTGTTCATGAAATAAAACCTACCCGGATGCTAAACCCGTCCGGCAACGGTTGCGTCAAATTCCCCCTCGAAAAGCGGCTGCGATTAAAGCAGAAGTCGAAAAGCTGTTGAAAGCAGGTTTCATTTATCCGATCCCGTTAACGAATTGGGTATCGAATATTGTTCCGGTCAATAAGAAACAAGGAACAATAAGAATCTGTATCGACTATAGGGATATCAATCGATCTTGTCCAAAAGACAACTATCCTACGCCTTATATCGATCAAATTATTGATGATTGTGCCGGAAGTGAAATGTTTTCCTTCATGGATGGTTTTTCGGGCTATAATCAAATCAATATTCTACCTGCCGACCAACCAAAAACGGCATTCATTTGTCCATGGGGGACATTTGCTTATTGCAAATTACCTTTTGGGCTTAAGAATGCCGGGGCCACTTTTCAATGAGCGATGTCTTACGCATTTCATGACATCAAGCACATTTTGCAACCGTATCTCGATGATTTGCCTGCTCATTCATTACATCGAGCTAACCACCTTGTCCACCTACGAGCAATCTTTATGAGGTGTAGGCATTATCGAATTCGGTTGAATCCCCACAAATGTGTTTTCTGTATAGAAACAGGTCGATTGCTGGGATTTGTTGTTTCAAAAGCCGGCATTCGTGTCGATCCCTCGAAAGTCGAGGCTATCATCAAATTGCCTCCTCCTTCGAGTTTGCGCCAAATCCAAAGTTTGCAAGGGAAAGCGAACTTTTTACGCCGATTCATCCCAAACTACGCCGAGGTCACTAAAGGTTTTACACGGTTGTTGAAACAGAACGTTCAATTCTTTTGGGACGAGATTGCCCAACAATCTTTTGATGCATTTAAACACGCGTTGACCCATGCACCGTTGTTGCATCCTCCCAACTACAACCAGGACTACTTCTTATACCTCGCAGCTTCACATTCCACCATTGGAATGGTGTTAGTTCAAGAAGATGAATTTGGAGCGGAGCATGTGATATATTATCTCAGTAGGACCTTAAATCCCACTGAGCTAAAATATTCGCATGTGGAGAAATTGGCCCTGGCAGCCGTTCAAGCTGTCCAGCGTTTTCGTCACTACATTCTTCTCCGTAAAACTACAGTTATTTCGGATTGCAACCCTATGATTTACATTTTGACAAAACAACTGCTAGGGGGAAAGTACTCTAAATGGATCGTTATCCTGCAAGAGTTCGACTTGGAGTTCGAGAAGTCCAAGTCTAAGAAATCCTTAGTTTTTGCGGAATTGATGTGTGACTTCCCGCGTACTGACACAGAGACTGTGGCAGAGGAGTCCATTGCGGACGAATCTTTGTTTCTTATCAGTACTTTAGATCCGTGGTACGGGGATATAATCATCTATCTCCAAACCCAAACCTTTCGGCCTGAAGCTTCAAAGGCGGAACGTCGAAAAATTCGGTTTCAATCCCAGCAATACAAAATTATTGGAGATACACTTTATCGCTGGGGGGCAGACTTAGTTTTTCGACGTTGTTTAACTCACGACGAGGCTGAGAGGGTTTTGAATGATTGTCACTCTGGAGCATGTGGCGGTCATATGTTTGGGTATGCCACAGCTCAGAAGGTGTTGCGCGCTGGTTACTTCTGGCCATCTATGTTTAAGGATTGTATCATTGCAGTCCGGAAGTGCCACAACTGCCAAGTGTTTGATCGAAAGATGCGCGCACCACCTGCTCCTCTCCACCCTATAATTGCCGTTGGTCCATTCGCCAAATGGGGTATCGACTTTATTACTTGTAACCCTCACTCGGCTGGGGGGCATGCGTATATCATCCTCGCGGTTGATTATTTCACTAAATGGGCCGAGGCGATGCCTACATTCGACGCAAGCGGAAAAACAGCTGCAGTTTTCATATTCAATCATATTATAACTAGGTTTTGTGTCCCACAAGCAATCATTACTGACCATGGGAGCCATTTTCGAAACATCATGATGACTGAGCTTACAAGCCAGCTTGGTTTGCGCCACGATAGCTCTACTCCTTATTATCCGCAAGCCAAGGGTTTGGTTGAGTCTATCAACAAAGTTCTGGTTATCATGATCCGATGAACCATTGGTATTCATCGGTCGAATTGGCAGAACATGTTATTTTCGGCGCTATGGGCATACCGAACCTCAGTGAAAACCTCAACAGGGTTCACTCCTTTCCAGCTAGTTTATGGCTTGGAAGCTGTGTTACCCATTGAATGCGAAATCCCATCACTTCAAATGGCTGTCGAATTACTCCCAGCTACTTCCGAAGAGGAGAAACGTTTATTGTACTTAGCTAAATTAGATGAGACTCGACGTGACGCTACATTGGCAATCGAGACTCACGCAAAGCGAATGAAAGCTCAGTATGATAGAAATGTGACCCCTCGAAGTTTTTCGGAGGGATACCTAGTGCTATTATATGATCAAGCTAACGATAAGCTAGGTGCTGGAAAATTCGTTCCTATGTGGCATGGACCCTATATTGTAAAGCGAAAGCTAGCAAAAGGGGCTTATGAGCTAGTAGATTTTGATGGGGACTCTTTGGGTAAACCCAGAAATGGACTTTACCTAAAGAGGTATTATGCTTAAGTGATGGGTATGGAGAAGTTTTAGTTAGGTTAGGTTTTCTTTCTAGCTAGTATGTTTGTTAGTTAGTCAGTGTGCTTAGCTTAGCGAGTGTGTTTTTCGTCGTTATTCTGGCTTATCTTGGTTTTACTCTTGATATTGCAGATGTCGACGCCTCTCCAAACATACATTGGATTTGCTGATGGTGCTTGTCGTAGTACATGGAATATCTCTTCCGTAGCTTGGGTTATCTATTCGCCCTCTGACGAGTTAGTTTCTATGCATGGGGTAAGCCTCGGTCAAACAATGAACAACATTGCAGAATACAGTGCAGTGGTTGAATTATTATCTGAATGTATTTCATTTGGAATTCGACGTTTGATAGTGAGGTTAGATTCTGAACTTGTTGTATTACAGCTTAATAGAGTTTATGCCATTAGAAATCCTGTGTTATTAAGGTTGTTTTTGAGAGTGCGTCTCTTGGAACGTGAATTTGATTACATTGAATATCAGCATATTCCAAGGTCTTTAAATACATTAGCAGATGCAATTGCTTCTCGAGTGTTGGACAGACATTTACGATAATCATGCAAGTAAATTTGAAAACATTTCATCACATATGTTAAACAAGATAAGCCGGTAATAGTGATATATATATAGATAGGAGTGTGTCAAAAAAAAAATATACATCGTCTTCGATCATAGGTTGAAAAACACCTTATGATCGGCAAAAATGATAAAGTACAAAAAGTCAAAAATGTCACATGTGTCTACAAAGTGACTAGCCAATCACTGGTGGTGCTCCCTATACGACACCACTGCACGGGCTACCTTACGCAAAAATCTCCTAAATGGTCCAGGGACCGCGACTACATAGCGCTGAAGTCTGATAGGAATATCATCCATAGTAGTCTCAGGCATATCCGCCGTCAGACGCTCTAGATCATGCTCCAACTCAGCTAGTACCTCTGCAGCCGCCGCGTCCTGTGGGGGCCGGTACCGGTGCAACTGGATGTCTTCTCTCAAAAGGCCGGAGGTTGGCTGGGCGCTGTGGACCAACATCTGCATTTTGAAAATTTTACTGTCAGTTTTGAGACGATATATATAAAAAACAAAAAAAAACAAAAAATAATTTGAAAACTTGTGAAAAATAAAGTACCTCTGTCATCCCATTGTTCTCCCTGTGGAAGAACCATGTCTGGATCACCTCGAAAATCTACTCCGGCATACGGAAAGTCCTAGATCGAGAAAACCTAGTCCTCCAACCAGTGAAAGTAACTATCAGAAAATCGAACAACTTCCGCGCCCTCATCAGGATGCCGGGCCATCACCGCAACCCATCGTACCAGCTTTGGCTCCCGAGGACCCAAGATATCAACAGTGAGTTGCTGAGGGATCAGCATCAGAACTCTCTCTAAGGCAAAGCTCACGACTAAAGGCCCATATCCAAAAGTTTTCAGTCGCCTGTTCTTTGCCTTAATCAGTTGGCTCTTTACATTAGCCGACACAGCATCACACCAGTTGAAAATGGTGCCTTGGTAACAGTCAATTGCCATCCGCATTTGGGACCCGGAAGCAATGTGTAAAGCGGCCACGCCGCAAATTCTGGTAACAGTGAACGCTATAACTTTGAGCTCACGCAGAGAGATGTGTTTGATCTCCACGCCTTTCGAATGGTGTGCACCAGGTGTGCACCAATCTTCCCGGAGACTAACAAGGGATTGGCCACCCGGCCCAGTCCCGGCTAGATTGAGTTGCTCGCCTCTATTTGGCAAGCCAGTGAGAAAGTATACATCAGAGGGCTCTATCTCAAGCTGGTGCCCTCCTATGTAAAAGCATTGCTCTTGAATGTTCCATCTCTCAACCAGCCATTCTAAGAATCTTACCTGAGCCCTCATGCCAGGTATGGCCCAGTATTTATATAGCCCGCATTCTTTTAGGGCATCAATGGAAGGTTGATGTTCAATTGCAGCTAAATCAACGTCTTCATGCTCTCTTTCTCTCCAATCCAACATGGTGAGTACCCTACACACCAAGAAACAATGATTAGAACTGATTTGGGGAAATTTGAATGGTTATTTGAGGAGATTGGGGTTTTAAAATCTACCTTTCACGGAGGACACACCCCGCGTTTACAACGCAGGGCGTCCGGACGCAGCTAGCCTGAAGGTGGGCTGCGTTCCCCGACCATTTTCCTGTATAGGAAAAAGTCGGGGGACGCAGGTCACCCGAAGGGCACCTGCGTCCACCGAGGGGCGCATTCTAAAATCTAAACCCCCCCAAAAAACAAAACTAAAACCTAAAAATCAACTTTAATCGGATGAAATTGAAGAGTAGGATGTTGTAAAATACCTGGAAGAGACGGCGTTCGATTCTGATGGTCGGATTTTCCGCAGCGACCACGGGAAGTTTCTTGCCAAAAGCTTTTTTTTCAACCTCAACAGTCAAACGGTAAAAATGACATGGTAAAAAATCTTTTTATAGGTTTTTTGGATGAATTTGTTCATTTTTCACCATGGAAAGATGTTTTTCGATGTATTTTTGCCTATCTTAAACAGGTATGAGTATTGTGTTGCTTTTGTGCAGGACAAAGGGACTTAGAGGGAAAATTATCATTTTTCATGAACCAAAATATCAGAGTCATCTTTTAAGCCCTTTTCTGACTCCTAAAAAATTAAAAGATTGCCGAGCGTTTCTTTTACACTCGTTAAAACGGAATTAAAAGACGGTCCCCTTATAGCTCTTTTCTGACCGTAAAATCAGGAAAAGATTGCCGGGCTTTTGTCGTTTCAAACTCGATACGGAAATAAAACGACGTGTCTTTGATCGCTTTTTACTTTTCAGGTCAGTGACACTAATTATGAAAGTACTCCTTGGTCGCAAGATCAAGCGGTTCCCCCAAGTATTATTTTATACTTTTTCGGGCTTGAGGGACACAAATCTACGAAAAAGTTCAACTTGGAGTCTTCTTAAGTTTTTCAGACTCTCTAAAATTGAAAAACGTCGAGTTTCTCCTATACTGGGCTCGTTAAACATTTCACAGTAAAGGACCTGTTCAATTACAAACAGGAACGAACCACTCCTTCCTAGGGTTCGAATCAAAACTAGGTTGGACTCATCCGAAGGATGAGCTTATAATCAAGCATATGTTATCCTCCTCAAGCTTGTTAAAAATAAAGAGGTACTTGCCAGAAATGGTGGGGGAAAAGAGAGAAGAATGATCCTATTTGTTACCTTTTGTCTCAAAATAAACTTTATTACCACTCTTGAACACGACACTTTTTCATTCACCTGGGTTGGGAAATCCTTTACCTCACAGTTGATCAAACCACTTTGAAAGTCTTCAGCCGGGTTCCGGGGATTAACTTTGAGTTATTCAACATCAAGCCATCTGTCGTGTTGTTATGTGTTCAAGAGGTCTGCAAACAAAACTTTCATCTGCAAAATACTTGTCATCCATTTGACCATCCCTGAGTCAGTCCTTACAGCAACATTTCTTCAACTTGAACAATGATTTCGTGTTGTGGGCTTGCCTGCAACGGGTCGCTTTCTATCGACATCAGCACATTATCTAGAGAGATGACTTAGAAATTGTCAGTACCTTGAGGTCTACATGCATCAATGGCAGGTTTCTCGCCTTTGACGTCAGTTTACATCATTGACTTTCGATCGAAGGATTCCGTGAAATGTTCAACACCAACTCATTCATTCACATCTCATGGATTGTACTGGGTACTTTGAGAACCATTGACATTACTGGTGGTCTCTCTCACGCTTGTTAACAGTTTACATCATCAACTGGTAATCAAGTGGTTTCTACCATGTTCGACATCAACTCATTTATTCGCATGGCTAGAATCGTACCAATTCGAGAAGTAGAGATGAAGACCCTGGATCTAGTCTCTACCATCCAGGCTGCGAGGAGTTTTGTATTCATTATCTAAGTAGACTAATCATAAACAGATGGCTGCGTCCATACTGTGTCTACAAAAGTCTATGATTATGATGTACTGCAAGATCATTCCTGTATCAGAGTAGTTAGTTTGTTATTTAAAGTTTTAATCTGAGTATGGGAATGCCTACCTCATTGATGATATAATCTTATACATGTATTTTGTGTTGAAAATTGCAGGTTCTGACCAGTCTCCCCACGAGATAATCCTTGAAATGATAAAGCGCTTCACCCTTCCTAGATAATACAAAACCCTAATCTATTCCAGGCTTCGCACTTTAGGGGGCAATCTGTTACACTAAAAAATGTCACCATGACTATTTACAGTTAGGATGACTCTATCAACAGTCATACTACCCTCTTAGGCAAGTCTTATGCCTCTGCTCTCCATGTCAAACTCCAAAAAAGAGAGAAAGTCTTTCTAAATGTATTTATCTCTGGGGACGCAGGTTCTCTCAACCTTACCTGCGGGGACGCACCCAATGTTCACAAAAGCTGCGTCTTTGGACGCTCTGTATGTAAAGGTGCGGGTGTGTTCCCCTGAAAAGGTTAAAATGCGCAAGTTTCATCTTTAAAAAGTCACTTGTGGTTATTTCTAGAGCATTCTAGAAGGTTGTTCGACGTGTATTGAGCGCCTCCAGACGGTTCATGCACTCCTACCAAAGAGGAACTTATCCCATCAATAGGGGAGCTATCCCATCCAAAGAGGGGATTATCCCATTGATGGTGGACCTGATTAACTTCCTCTTGAGCACTATAAATACAGGCATTGGGCCAGAAGGAGAAAAGGTTGAAAGCTATACATTTCTAAGGGTAAATGCTGCAGGAATTAGGACTCCCATTTAGAAGCTTGTGAGGAGAGATTGCCATCTTTGCTTGTTCTATTTGGAAGTGGGTGAGCTTTGTCAAAGTAAAGGAAGACTCTTGTGGACCCTGGAAGGAGCTTGCACAACACCAAGGCTCAGGTTGTAATGGTTCCTTTTGATTACCTTTAATGCAAATTAGTCCATTCTTCTCAATAACTTGTTGTTTATGAGTTATTTCATGTACTCCTTGGTCTATATGCTGAATATGCTTTGTTTTATGTCATAATCAGGTGCTATTTAATGGTTTGACTGTTGGTGATTACAGGTTTTTGAGAAAGGGAGGAGCTCATCCAGATCAACAAAGCTTGGACTTCTACAACAGCGTTTGGACAAAGGTAAGAACAAAACACTTGATTTCTCATATCATAATGCATGTTTAGAGAAGGATAGCTCTAGTTTGTTTTGTTTGTCATTAGAATGTCTTAGACTTCTAGGAAGGTCGGTTGTGTCCGCACTATTGACTGATTCCGCGTGACACTTCCCATGTCAGGTACTTCTATATACAGGTGAGCAAATGGGCATAAGATTCTTTGACATAACTTCTAGGAACAGATTTGCTTAAATCTGAATTAATGAACTCTTGCTTTAGGAATTCTTTGCATGGGTTCATGTCAAATTTGAAATTCTTGAACCAATTCTCTTGCCCTCTTGGAATCTCTGTAACTGTGGATATCATGTCTGGTGAGACCTGCAATTCCAATATACCCACCTTTGAGTTTAGTCCTGTGAAATTCAGTGCAAATTCCTTAGTCACTTGTGCATGACCTCCCTGGAGCTTCTTGCAAAAATTCCAACATCTAGCTTGTTTAAATACCTGTTCGACCTCTCTGTTCTTCAAGGTTATATCCAAACCTTCAGGCTCGTTTCTCAGACATTTGCTTGATCTGTTTTCTTTCCTTTCTGTCGATCCCTCCATGAAGATTTAGTTAAATGGAGGCTGGAAATGCTAGCGCTGCTCAAAATCTAAACTTTGCCTCGCTTGAATGGTTGCCTCGCTTGATAGCTGCCTCGCTTGATGACGATGTTTTTCAAATTGAAATCTAGTAGATTTGTTTCTCATGCAAGGCCTACAATCATCATTAAAACTAAGCATCCTTGGCCTTTCTTGGAACTTGTATTTCGTGTGTACCAATGTACCTAGTGATTGCAAAAATGGAGATAAGCGGTCGGAGATGATATATGGAGTGCATAAACTGACAATGAATGACGTAGCCATAGATTAACTTGACAGATTTGACAGTTGGGAAAGATTCGCTGCGGAATGCACGAATCTCCAATTTCACAGCGCGGTCAGTGTAAATTTTGAATGATGCGCTGCGAAATCACCTAAAACCTATCGCACTATGAAAACACCTAAAGGACTATTGCGCTGCGTAATCACCTAATGGACTTTTGCGCTGTGAAACTGCTAAACAGGATTAATGCGCTGCGAAAACACTTCAGAATGGTTACATGCGCTACGCAATCACCTAAAAAGGCTTTGTGGTACATAATGATTTTTAAACCGAACTCGCACATGGCTATGAGATCGGTGATGAATGAGGGTGACCAGTGATAGATGAGAATGCATGCTTGACTCAAGACCTCCTAAGACTCAGACTCTAAGGAAAAATGAAATCAAACTTAGACTAACACTGACCTTTATCATCAAGCTAGTACGAAAAATTTTGGCATTAGAATTCTTAAGTGATAACAGTGGCTCCACTTGGTATAGTGTGCTCCTGTAGTACACTAAGAACTCGCAGGTCCAGTGCTTTGTCCATTTTATGAAAGAAATAGATTTTCTTGACGAGCATTCCATTCCAGCTTCTTGGGCCTTCACCTCAGGCTTGAGAGTTCTATTCAGCTTGTCATTATTTGCAACAAAAGAAAACTGATAAAACGGGTATATACAATGTTGTGAGAAACTGGCAGAATTTTGATCAATAATAATGCTTTAGGAACCTGCCATTGACAGGTCCTCCAGCATATGGTTTTCCATCAATCTCTTGTAGAATGTAAGTATTATTTCCATGAAAAACAGAAATTTGATATGGCCCTTTCCACAAATTTTCAAATTTACCATGCTTACCTTTTTCATCAATTCTAGCTTCCCATTTCAACACTCTATCATGGATCTGAAAGGTAACTTCTTTGATCTTTTTATCAAATGCTCTCTTGATTTTGTTATGACTTTGTTGATGACTGTCAAACACCTCATTTCTTTTCTCCTGCAAGGCTATCAGCTGATTGATTCTTTTTTGTACAGCATTTGGTTCCTCCTTTAATCCTTGAATCAGCTTCATCACAGGCACTCCAAGGGATGATGGAAATATGGCTTCAACACCATATACTAACTCATATGGCGACGTTCCAATGGATCTCTTTGTACAAATCCGGTCAGCCCACAAAGCATACTTTAATTTCAAATGCCAAGCTTTCTTATTTTCCTGCAGTAGCTTCTTGATGATTCTTACAAGGCTCTTGTTTGATGATTCAGCAAGGCCATTTCCTTGCGGATAATAAGCAGTGGAATGCCCAAGAGAAATGTGATACTAATGGAAAAAATTAATCATCTTCTTGGACTTAAAGGATTGAGCATTGTCCGTTATAATCTTCATTGGACAACCAAATATTGATAATATATTATTTTCTAAGAAAGAAATAATCACTGAATCATTTTCTTGCCTTGTTGGGACCGCTTCTATCCATTTGGTAAAGTAATCAGTGGCTGTGAGAATCCAACGATGCTGACCTGATGAAGGAGGATGGATTTCCCCTATGAAATCTAATCCCCATTGCTAGAAGGGTGCTTCAACATATATAGGAACCAAAGGCAGTGGCACAAGCTTCCTCTTTCCTTCAAACACTTGACATTCATGACATGTAGTGATCTTTTTATAGATATCTCTGAACATAGTTGGCCAAAAATAGCCAGCCCTCAAGATCTTGTTTGCAGTAGCTTTCCAATAGTGATGTCCTCCACAATCTCCCTTATGGAATTCATCAATTACTTTATCCACTTCTTCTTCAATGAGGCAATTTAACAATATTCCCCCTGCATCTTTCCAAAACAAATTTTGGTCATACACAAAATATCTTAGAGATTTCAGTTTGACAAACAAAGCTTTATATTTTGAAAGATTAGCAGGAGCTTTATTATGCTGCAAAACAAATGCTACATCCTTGTACCATTCTGACAGTAAGAATTTTTCATTTATTTGGACCAATTCCTCTTCATTTTCAGAAATTTCTGAGATCTCTGTACTCAAGTTAATATCAAGACAGTCCAAATTTGATTTTGTCAGCAGCTTGGCTAAGCCTTGACCCTTTACCAACTTTGTGGGTTTAATCTCAATGTCATACTCTAATAATTTTGCTATCCACTTGCCCCTTTTTCCATCTGGATCAGCCTGTGTTAGAATATCCTTTATAACAGCATTTGGAACGTAGGAAACAATGTGAGAATGCAAAACATAAATTCTGAAATCCTTTATTGCTTTCACCAAAGCATAGGCTTGCTTCTCTAGGATGTTATATTTCAGTTCATCATTTGCTAATGTCTTGCTAAAGAAAGAAATAGGTTGTTTAGTACCTTGACTTCCTTTTTGTAGCAGGACTCTAGCGATCGTGTCCTCAGAAGCAAATGTAAAAATAAGGAATTCCTTGGTAAAATCTGGGCTGATAAGTACTGGTGCTTGTGTGAGTTCCTTCTTGATATCCTCAAATGATTTCCTTTCTTCAGCTGTCCACTTGAAATCCACTCCCTTTTTTAACATCTTTGTTATACTCTTGACAACTTCAGCAAAGTTAGGAATGAATCTTCTAACAAAGTTAAATTTTCCAAGGAAAGATTGAATCTATTTCCTACTTCTTGGTAAATCTAGCTTTTGAATTGCACTAACTCTATTAGGATCAATCCTAATCCCTTCTTCATAAATAATATGACCAAGAAGTTTGCCAGATGTTAAAGCAAAAATACTTTTGGTTGGATTAAGAGAAATACCAAACCTTCTACACTTCAGCAGAACTCTTTCAAGGTGCTTCAAATGATCTTCTTCTCTCTTTGAAAAAACTGTGATGTCATCAAGATAAACCACCACTGATTTGTCCTTTCGTTCAGCAAAATCAATATCCATCGCTCTTTGGAAGGTGGCTCCTGCATTCAAGAGACCAAAAGGCATCTTGGCGTACATGAATGTTCCCCATGGTGTTGTGAAGGTTGTTTTCTCTTGATCATCTGGATGAACAAGAATCTGATTGTACCCTGAGAAACCATCAAGCATAGACATCCTTTGTGAACCAACAATGTTTTGCAGAATCAAATCCATCTTGGGAAGAGGATAATTATCTTTCAATGAAGCTTTATTCAGATTTCTAAAGTCTATACAAATCCTGATCTCTCCATTCCTTTTCCTAACTGGGACCAAATTAGCAAGCCAATTTGAGAATCTGATTGGAACAATAATCTTAGCATCAAAGAGTTTCTTCACTTCCTTTTCAATCAATGGCATAAGAAGAGGATTAATTCTTCTTAACTTTTGCTTGAAAGGCTTTTCATTCTCCTTAATAGGAATGGTATGCTATATAATTGAGGAGTCATATTGTTTCAAGTTAGCATAGCTCCATGCAAAGACATCAATGAACCTTTTCATCATCTCAACATATTTAGTATTCATATCAGCTGAAAGGAATTTTGAAATTTTGACCATCTTAGGCACTAGTGAGTCTCCTAAATTGCAGCTTTCCACCTCTTCTTCATCAACCTGTAATTTTGGTGCTTTGAATACATCGTTTTGATCAAATAATTTCTCAAGGGGAATGAGACCTTTTGGAATCAAATTGTTTTTTAATTGTAAGACTTCAGGCTTTTCTTTTGATTCCACAAACATATTTTGTTGATCCATTTGAGTGCTCTGAAATTCTTCTTTTAACTCAATGAAATTCCTCACTTGTTGATCATCCTCAAAGACCTGCCAATTAATGATGTTATCTGGTATAACTGGTCTGTGATGGACTTCCACCTCATATTTTTCAGAAGAGTGTGTAGGAATAATAAAAAGGCTGGCTAAAACAGCAAGAGAGTCTGCAATAGAGTTTTTGTCTCTAGTTTTGATACTGAAAGTATGAGCTTGAAACTTCTCCAGCATATCCAACACTAAGTTTCTATATGCCCTCATCCTTACATCTTTGGTTTGGTAAGCACCTTCCACTTGTTTTATTACCAATTCAGAATCTCCACAAACAGCAATATTTCTAGCTTTCAATTTTAACAAAGCTTCTAATCCCAAAATCAGAGATTCATACTCGGCCATATTGTTAGTGCAATCAAAATTCAACTTGTAGGAGAGAAACTTACTTTCTTTATCAGGACTTGTGATCCAAATTCCAGCTCTTGCCCCCTCTCTTCCTGCTAATCCATCAAAATATAATGACCACCAACCTGCTGTCTCATTTTCATCTTTCTGCTGATCTCCTTGGCACTGGTTTTCTAAAAACGTATCCTCTGATTCCTCTTCAGCTGACTCATTGAAAAGGATGGCTGATACGAGACTAGTGTCACATGAATAAATGGGAAATTTTTGAGGTTTATCCTTGCTGCTTACCATATAAGCCATTTTGGTCTCCCGATACAGTCTTCTTTTCTCACCAAAAATAGGAATAGTAGCATAGGTAAGGTCCATCTGCATTGTGCCCTTGATTTTTGCTGCCCACGATCTTGAAAGAAGCATCCCAAACTTGGGTGGAATGTCAGCCACAACAATGTCCATGACAATCGTTTTTGCTGGAATTTGTGTAAGACCCAAAACAACATCTTTAATCAAACCAATGCATTGAACTCTTTTTGAATCAAAGGAAAATAAATCCTTATATGGTATAGTTACCTCTAATCCCAGTCTTTCCATGATCACCTTGGGCATAAGATTATGAGATGCCCCTGAATCTAACATAGCATTATGTAAAGTCATGTCGTGAATACTAATGCTTATGTAGAAAGGAGGGAACTCTTCATTTTGTTCATCTTCAAGTCATGGACCCAAGCAAATAGTAGGATTATCTTCTTGTACATTTAGGATGTCAGCTACTCCTGGTTGTGAATTGAGCATTTCAACAATCTTATTTCTGTATTTTTCTACCTTGAGGATTTCACTAAAGGGAACTGATATCTTGATTTTTGCAATCTCATTCTCAAGGTTAAAAACAGAAACAGTCTTTTCAATTTCTTTAGTAGGTGATGGAGCTTGAGTATCCTTTTTGCCAGGTGTAGAATAATTCTTACCGTCAGCAACCTTTGAGTTTTCATTCTTATCTTCAACTGCCTTTGAGGCATCCTTCTTTGGTTGTGCTTTGCTTGCTGTAATAGGCACGTTTCTATTCCTGAGATTGTATTGCTTTTGCATCTCAAAAATAGCATCCTGATAGCCCTTTAAATAGTCTGAAGGCTCTTCTCCAGGTTTGGTCATACTGGATGTTACGCAGTAATTTATCACTGCCTTCCTGTCAGTCACCCTGCTGTGTCCAGAAGTCACAATCACTAAGTGTTTGATCCCTGAACTGGCTTAAAAACCCATTTTTCCAAAGTTTTGTGCATCAGCGCGTCTGTTCCTAAAATAACCGCGATGACAAGCGCCTCCCAGTGTATTCCGTGCGCTGCCATCGCGGAAGAACATCACTTTTCCGCGATGATGCACAGCGCGCCTTTCCCGTGTTCTTCCGCGCTGACATGACTTGTTCAGTTATTGATGTGTGCTGACAGCGCGGCAGTCTCCCTATAATCCGCGCTGATCCAGTTTGGGCGAATTTGTTCAAACAACCAGCCTTCCAGATCTCTCCAGGCTTGGTTGTTAGCTTTGTGAATGTCGACTCCCTTCTATGGCATGTCTGTTCGACCCTTTGCAACTACTCCCCTTGAAGATAAGCTCATCCTTCCACCCTTTTAGGAGACTCCTTCTCCTATATAAACTTCCACCATTACCATGAGCAGCTAGTTGGAACTAGTTAGACTTAGCTTGGATTGTACAGAGCTTGCAGTGCTCAGTTTGCTGATATAGGTTTGGTGTGTTAGGTGTGGAAGTGATTGATTGCTTGGGGAAGTGTGTTTGTAACATTTGTGTGAGAGAGAGAGAGTTGTTTGTCTTAGGAGAACCATCCTCAAAGGTGAATGCTTGAGATACATGCTGACTGATCCCTCCTGAGAAGTTTATCGACGTCAGAACATTTGGTTGTACTCTTCTCTATTCTGATTAATAATAGATGACTGCTATTATTGTTCCACTCTCGTTTGTTTATGTAATGGATAAACGTGAATTATGTCTTTTCTGACTGACATATAGTTACTTTTACTAGATTTCACGCTTGCGTTTGCTTTCTCTTCGTGTGTGCAGGTGTCCGTTCGCGGGGATCACGGAGGACTGTGACCAGCTGAAGCAAAGGAGCGAAGGAAACACCTCTTCGTCAAACGACAGCGCAGGAATCCAAGTAGGTGCTCTTTACTTCTTGTTTAATTGTAACTAGGAACATGCGTGGCAGCATTGTGTGATTGTTGCTAGACCCCTATTGGGCTAGTAGGGATCGCCTCTATCCGTAGAGGAGATTTACCTCTCCAACAATTTGGCGACTCCGCTGGGGATCAGCCTTTTTGTCTCTTGAGTCCATCTTTGTGTTTGAATTTGATTGCTCTCTTTTTGAAATTGGGGATTAATTATCAGTCTTTTGCGTTTCCTGGGTTGATTTGGGAGATTCCCCTGTTTGATTGAAAGATTGGCTGTTTTGATTTGGGAGTTTTGATTTGCCTGTCACTATTTTTGAGCTCCATCGCGGATTTAATTTTAACAGTCGCACTGACATCGCGCTCACCCTTTTGCAACATCTTGTTCATCGCGTAAATACGCCTAACAGTCGCGACGATCCTGGAAAATCGGATCAGCGCGGAAAAGACGTGTATAGCCGCGATGTCAGCGCGACTTGCTAGCTTTCTACCCGCGCTGACCTGGGTTTCTAGCTTAATTTCCGCGACGACTGTGTTTTTCTGAGATCAGCTCGGTTTTTTGGGCAAAAGTCGCGCTGACAGCTCGGGTGGCCTGTGTAAAAGTTGCGCTGACCCTTGATCATCTCGGGTTCTCAGTGTAAAAATTGCGCTGATTCCTAAAAAGTTGTTTTTATAACTTTATCTCCTGAATTCATCAATCTTTCTTATCCCCTGTTGTTTCTTGTCCCTCATTAGCTTGTTTTTATTGCTTTTGGTTAAGGGACGGTCTCTTTTTGATTTCATTCGAGTGAGTCTTGTGTTTTTTGACCATGTGACCTAGCCCTTTAGAAGTTTCATCGCGAAACCATTTTCTTGGGTTACTTGTCTATTCCAGGTTCATCCACAACCTTCTCATTGATTTGCTTGAGGCTTTTTCACTGCTTGTTGCTGGTTGATTTTTCGTGTCGATTGTTGAACCACTTTTTTATGTTGATTCGATTTCTTCACTATCAAGCATAGATTACGATTGTTTGGATCGATCAGTTCACTCTCGCTTCCCCCTTGTTTGAATCCTTGCTTGTCTTGCCGATCTTAGCTCACATAGCTCGTGCAGAGCTTGATTTTCCTGTTGATTTGAAAATCTTTGTTGGGTGTTTTGGGAACTTTGTGTGCTTTCATTAGGCAATTGCATTTTGCTTGGTGTTCTAGTTCCTCCAAATTATTTTAGATGCTTTGTGTCACTGAAAGAAAATCAAACTAGTGGCTTTGCTTTTAAAAATTAAAAAGGAAAAGGATGTTTCATTGATTTGCATTTTCAAAAGAAAAAAGTTTCCTTTCCTCGCTTTTAGTTGCATTAGGCTGTTTGATTGATTGTGTTCATTTTGTTTGATTGAAATCTCTTTACTCTTCCATAGCTAGAATTCATCGAAAAAAATGATTCTCTTTGGCATGTAGTTTGCATCTAGGTAATTGTGAGAGAACATACGATAGGACCTGAAATCGAAACTTAATCTCAAGATCAACTGTAAAATGAACCAAATGAATCTAAAAACGCATTGGAACTAAACGCAAATATTTAGAGGTCTAGGTTAGAGACGTGTTCCGGCGTCTTAAAACATAGTCACTGTTGTTTCACATTAGGTTGGGTGATTCCTCCTTCTGTGACTCGATAGTGGTCTAATACGGACTGCGCTCCCACGTACCATCGAGTATATAGGGAGACCCCACTAGGCTTTTATCCTTTATCCATAGGAAGCTGAGTCGGCCGCCCTACGATTCGCAATGCAGTGAACACAGCATTCACGAAGATTGACCACCCGTACCCTAAAAAGTATTCTGTGGTTTTGCGAAGAGTTTGGCACACCCTCTACCTAGAGTTCCAGAGCAGTCGCTTTTGATCCTTTTCGGACTCCCTAAACGAAAAGGTGCCTGTGAGCGTCTTGTCACTTCGTGCTCATTAAAAATTTGAAGGAGACTCGAGTCATCTTTTCGTCCTTTTCTCGACTCCTGAAACATGAAAAGGTCAAGTTTGGTTCTTGTGTTTTAAAATTAATTTGGCCACGATAACATCACCCAGTTAGATCTTGTGTGCGTCAGCTTGAGTAGGTTTCGTTTTCGTTTGCTATGGCAACTTTTCCTGGATTCACCAACCCAGGTTCCCCCTCTGATGGGAATCCAGGACAATTCCCTCCTCTCGGGAATGTTGGTGCCCCGTATATGGCGACGTTGTCCCTACCAGGGTTAACTGTCGGGTTGCCTGTGTGGTTGTTTTCAACCTCTTTGGTCTCTACCGTATCGGCTGTTAGTCCCTCAGTCCCTCCACCTGAACAATGTCATGTTGATCCTAAGGTGGATCTCTCCCCTTCAACGCCTACTTCTACGTCGTCTTCTTGTACTTCGCCTGGTGAAATTCTTGATGTGAGTAACCAGGTGGCTAAGAAGAAGAAGAGGAAGACCAAGAAGAAGAAGTCCTCTAAGGGAGAGCCTACACACACAGTTCCCCTCCTCAGTCCAGCTGTCCACTCCAGTACACCTGAAGTCGGGTCACCTTCTGCTCCTCCGCGGAAGGTTAAGTTTCCCTGTCGATTATGCAGGGAGGACCATCTGCTTCGTGATTGTCCTGGCATTCCCAGGGTATTAGAAGTTTGGTCTCACGATCCGGCCCGCCCTTCATCGTCCACTGACGATCATGGCGATGTTACCTCATCAGTTGGGAATGGTAAGGAGAAAGGGAAGCTTCGAACCCCCTGTCGACTTTGTGAAGGCAAACATCCCCTTCACCTTTGTCTACTCATGGATAAAGCCTCTGCTGTGTTGGAAAGTCTTGCTGCTCCTCCGAATCCATTCCCTGCTGGTTATCAACGTCTTTCTACAACTGAAGATCGCGCCCCTGTTGACAAAGAGATCGCTTCAGATCCCCCTTTCGTCCAGGCCCCTCTTCCCGAACCTGGTTGTTCCCAGCCCGTTCCAGACCCGCCGTTGGTCGGAAAGGGTGTTGATTCGAGTCCACCTCCTCTCAACCACTCTGTTTCGGAAGAGCCAAATTCTCATGTTCTTCTTGTCTCGGAAAATCCTCCGGAGCCTGATAATGGTGTTCCCACCCCAACCTCTCCCGAGGATTCAGAGTCGGTTCTTTCCGAGCAGGGGGGCAACCATATGGTTACCCCACCAAGTAGTTCGGTCATTTCTTTTGATTGGAGTCGTTTGACTACCCCTCCCCTTCCATCCCACGTGCCTTTCTGGGTCACCGCCTATGCTTGCAATAAGGCGCTGCCCGGCACTGTCTTAGACGAAGGAGCATCGGCTAGTCTCATGCCCGTTACTACTTGGCGAGCTTTGGGTTCCCCATCGCTTATCCCTGTCGCACCGCATCTCACCGCATTTGACGGAGGAACGAGTCAGCCATTAGGGAACCTCCCGAAGTTTCCTATTACTTTGGGGGGCAAGACTGTCTATATAGACGTCTCAGTTACCCAAGGTTCTTTAGACTTCAGTCTTCTCCTTGGTCGTGATTATGTGTATGCCATGGGAGCCCTTGTTTCTTCACTTTTCCGTGTGGTCTGCTTTCCACACGACGGAAGAATCGTGACATTCGATCAGTTATCGTTCGTTCGTCCACAAGCCCCTCCCGTGCATTCGTCTTTCCCTCCTGGCTTTCATCCACAAGTTGCATCTGCCTCGCCGCAAATCAACTACGTGGCCACCCACCCCGTGCCCGTACCCAGTGATGACACCGTCGTGCATAGTGTCCTGGGGGCATTAGGTCCTGATTTCCAAGATGTCGGCCTTCCCTCCGGAGCCACTTTCTTGGGGGCCTCCACTTCCCGTTCATTATGATGAAGTCTGGATGGAGCATAGTTCACTTTCCTATGTCAAGCTCCCTAAAAAATGAAATTAGGTCTAGATGGAGCATAGTTCCTTTCTGATGTCAAGCTCCTTAAAAAATGAAACTAGGTCTGGTTGGAGCGTAGTTCCTAATCTTGTGTCAAGCTCCTTAAAAAATGAAACAAGGGTTATGGAGCATAGTTCACTTTCCTATGTCAAGCTCCCTAAAAAATGAAATTGGGTCTGGTTGGAGCATAGTTCTTTTCCGGTGTCAAGCTCCTTAAAAAATGAAACTGGGTCTGGTCGGAGCATCGTTCGCTTTCCTGTGTCAAGCTCCTTAAAAAATGCAACTAGGTGTCCGAGCATAGTTCCTGATCTTGTGTCAAGCTCGTTAAAAAATGAAACAAGGGTTATGAGGATAGTTCTTTTGCTGTGTCAACCTCATTAAAAAATGAAACACCTCCCTTTCCAAATCGAGTCTTTTGATTAAGATCTCGTAAAATACAAGTCGAGTCTTTCATCGATCTCGAGCGTGAACCTTCATTCCATCCACTTTGTTGAATGCAATGAAGCTTGGGGGGCATGTACCTCGATTTGCATTATTATGCTGGGGGCATGCAAACTTATAACAAGCATAGTTTTTCGTTTCAAGCTTGTGTAAACATGAAACCGAATCCAAGCAAAGTTCTCCACGGTTCAAGCTTGTGTAAAAATGAACCCATACCCGATTTACATCTTGTGATTGCCATTTTTATCCGTTGAATTCTGCTAGATGAGCCTTGGTTGTTTCATTCCATTGCTACCATCTCTTTGGCCGATCATATGCTCCCACTTGGTTGTTTATCCTTTCCTGAGGAACCGCAGCGATGAGTGGTTTTATTAGCCAGCCTCTTAACCATTATATGTTTTGAACAGTTCCACAATTACCGGAACCAGTTGCTACCCTTTATACCACTCGTTCCTCTAGGACGAGTCGCCTTTAAGCTCTTTTCTGACTCGTAAAATGTGAAAAGATTGCCGAGTATTTTTCCCTTTTTGACTCGTTAAAGAGAATAAAAATGGAGGTCTGCTTTCAGCTCTTTTCTGACCGTTTAAAGATGAAAAGATTGCCGAGTCCCCCTCTCGACTCGTTAACGGAACGAGAGGCGGTCGTTTTTAAGCTCTTTTTCCGACCGTTAAACCAAAAAGATCGCCGGGTGTTTGTCGTTTCGCGCTCGATATTGGCTCTAAAACGACGTGTTTTCGACCGCTTTTTTACTTTTTCAGGTCGGAGACACTATTCATGAAAAGTACTCCTCGGTTGTAATGACCGGGCGGTTCTTTCGAGCATAGTTTTATACTTTTTCGGGCTCGAGAGACACAACTGTACGAAAAAGGACCCCCCTGGAGTCTCCTTTTACGCTTTCTTTTCAGACTCTCGAAACAAGAAAAGAAGCCGAGTTTTTCCTTTGTCAGGCTCGTTAAACACTCAATGACATCGGATATTGTCAACATGACACACATCAAGCATATGTTATCCCCGTCAAGCTTGTCATCCAAAAATAATCGGGGTACCTGCCTGCAAAGGTGGGGAAAATGGAACCATGATTACAGTCGTCTCGGCAGTACGTCACTCTTGAACATGGCACTCCGCTGTTTCGTGTCTGGGTGGGATCATCTCATCTCGTTTCACTAGCCTCCATGGGTTTGGGATATCCTATTTGACCTCTCATCTGTTCATTGCCGTCACCATCTTATCCGCTGCTCATTTGATGTCAAGTACTGCCAAATCCGTTACAGTGCCGTTATGTGTTCAAGAGAAGTTGTCCTCTGCCACAATGCAACCTCGTTCGCTATCTCATCACAAACTATTATACCTCTGTCTCGTGTCGATGATGTGGGAATCATCATGGCCCACCTTCGATCAAGGTCACTTCTCGTCGACTTCAACTCATTATCCGAGAAAGTGACTTAGAGACTCCTTCCAGGTGCCTTGGAGCCTGCATGCCTCAATGGCAGGTTCTTCGTGTTTGACGCAAGGTTTACATCATTGACCTTCGATCGAATGATTCCGTGGGTGTTCGACACCAACTCATTGATTCACACGCCACGGATTGTACCTATAGTACCTTGAGGGCCATTGTCATTATTGGTGGTACCTCTCGCGTCTGTTAACAATTTTCATCATTGACTGGTAATCAGACGATGTTCATGCATGTTCGACTTCAACCCATGTATTCACATGCTTGGACTTGTACTATGTTCGGGTCGAGATGGAGCGCAAGACCCTGGATCCTTGCTCACTGTGGTCCAGGTTGCGATTTTGTGGACAATCATTACACGACTCATTGATGGATGGCTGCGCCCATACCTGAGTCTTCATGGATGGCTGCGACCATACCTTGTCATTATTATGGTCTCTTTAGCTGGGTGGCTACGTCCATACCATAGACCATTCTCGCATTTCGTTTGGATGGCTGCGCCCATGCCTAGACTGCATGTATTTGATTGTCAGAGATTGTCGGTACTTCCTGGTGGTGTTCCAGTTCGGCGTGTGTTGTAAAGCATTTCACCCCTCCCACTCTCTCGGTCTTCATGCTTTAGGGGGCATCTGTTACGCAGTAATTTATCACTGCCTTCCTGTCAGTCACCCTGCTGTGTCCAGAAGTCACAATCACTAAGTGTTTGATCCCTGAACTGGCTTAAAAACCCATTTTTCCAAAGTTTTGTGCATCAGCGCGTCTGTTCCTAAAATAACCGCGATGACAAGCGCCTCCCAGTGTATTCCGTGCGCTGCCATCGCGGAAGAACATCACTTTTCCGCGATGATGCACAGCGCGCCTTTCCCGTGTTCTTCCGCGCTGACATGACTTGTTCAGTTATTGATATGTGCTGACAGCGCGGCAGTCTCCCTATAATCCGCGCTGATCCAGTTTGGGCGAATTTGTTCAAACAACCAGCCTTCCAGATCTCTCCAGGCTTGGTTGTTAGCTTTGTGAATGTCGACTCCCTTCTATGGCATGTCTGTTCGACCCTTTGCAACTACTCCCCTTGAAGATAAGCTCATCCTTCCACCCTTTTAGGAGACTCCTTCTCCTATATAAACTTCCACCATTACCATGAGCAGCTAGTTGGAACTAGTTAGACTTAGCTTGGATTGTACAGAGCTTGCAGTGCTCAGTTTGCTGCTATAGGTTTGGTGTGTTAGGTGTGGAAGTGATTGATTGCTTGGGGAAGTGTGTTTGTAACATTTGTGTGAGAGAGAGAGAGTTGTTTGTCTTGGGAGAACCATCCTCAAAGGTGAATGCTTGAGATACATGCTGACTGATCCCTCCTGAGAAGTTTATCGACGTCAGAACATTTGGTTGTACTCTTCTCTATTCTGATTAATAATAGATGACTGCTATTATTGTTCCACTCTCGTTTGTTTATGCAATGGATAAATGTGAATTATGTCTTTTCTGACTGACATATAGTTACTTTTACTAGATTTCACGCTTGCGTTTGCTTTCTCTTCGTGTGTGCAGGTGTCCGTTCGCGGGGATCGCGGAGGACTGTGACCAGCTGAAGCGAAGGAGCGAAGGAAACACCTCTTCGTCAAACGACAGCGCAGGAATCCAAGTAGGTGCTCTTTACTTCTTGTTTAATTGTAACTAGGAACATGCGTGGCAGCATTGTGTGATTGTTGCTAGACCCCTATTGGGCTAGTAGGGATCGCCTCTATCCGTAGAGGAGATTTACCTCTCCAACACTGGACTCATCATGTTCTTCCTTAGTCAATAAAATCCCTTATACTTCTTCATCAAGACAATGGATGGACTCCTCAGGAATTTCAGGTTCATCTTCTTCATCCACAAAATTTTGTTGGAAAGGAGGTCTTACTGGAGGATCTAGCTATTGATTTATGTTCTCTCTTGACCTTTGCTGATTTTGAGGTCTTCTGAATTGAGGATTCCTAAATTGAGGTTCCTGCTATGCTGGGGGCGCAGAGGTATTCCCGAGAGCCAACCGATCCATCAGTTTTTCCATGGTCTTCATCATCGTTTCAAATTTATCTTCTGGAGCCGATGTAGAAGGTTTCTCTTCTTCTTTTAGTTTAGCTTTTGCCATCTTTGATTTCTTAGCAGCAATCATGTTTACTTCCACTTTAATAGCATCATTTTGCATATCAGCAAGAGTAGTAGAATCCCTTTCTCTGAGTAACAGGGAGAAATTAGAATCAAATGCTTCGGCATATCTCAGTTGTGCCAAAGCCCCGGGAGGTTTCAAATGAGCTGGGATGGAATTGTATATTTTATTAAACCTCTTGGAGAATTTTTGGACAGTTTCATCAGGAGCTCTTCTAAGATTGTTGTATTCAGTAAGAGCTTGGACAAGGTTAGTTCTATTTCCCCATTTCCTTAGGAGACTATCTTCAAACTCTACCCAACTATGAATGCTTCCAGCTCTAAGAGCTTTAAACCATTTTCTAACCTCTCCAATGAAAGTTTGAGTAAACAATCTTAGCTTCACATCCTCATCATCAACTTCCTCTCTGTCAGCAAAATCATTGAATCTGTCTACATGTTCTTCTACTGTAATGTCTTCATCTCCACCCCATGTTGGAATTCTAGCAGCATATTTGCTGGGAAGGTCATGTAAAACAACAGGGAGGGCTAGTGGAGCATACCTAGTAGGTACGACCATAATGAATGGAGGAGCAGTGATGACAGGTACTGTATGAACAGTGGAACCAGAACTGATATGAGGTGGATTTCCTAGTGTCTGAGAACTACTGGGACTAGCAGAGGCGGAGGATAAAGTGCTGGTACGAAAAGGACTATTGGGACTTTGCAAACCACTCACAAAGGTACTCCAATTTGGAAGGGGTCGACCAGTTTTAGACTTGAGTAAGACTTCAAAAGGATCAAGCTCTTTGAGTTTGTTTAAATCTTCCTCTTCTAACAGTAATTCTGAAGTAACAACCTCCCAAAATTCCTCCTTATCTTTTTGTGACACTAAGGATGAAGTATCAATACCTCTTTTTTGTAAATCTAAAATAATTCCAATAAGTTCTTCTTCATTTTCAGACCTCAACAACACCTCATGAATTTTATCATCAACAATTGTATCCTCAGGACTTCTTGAAAATTCAGAGAGCAAAGATTTTGAAAAAGATGGAGTACCTGGTGTTTCAGTAAACCTTTGTCTGCTCCTTGAAATGGTGTTTGAATTGTCCACCGGAGTAGGTGGATATGGGTCAGGATTGCTCCGTGTATATCTCCCTCTCGAAGCCACCTTTTAAACTTTGAAATTGTATGGAGTCACCAAGGTAGAATGCAGCCTCGAATATTCTTCTGAGCTCCTGCTACCTTCATAAGTTCAGTCTCTTGTTTTCGGGAATAAATAATCTTCAGACTCCCGGCAGATGCACCAAAATGTTATCACAAAATCAGGCCCTGGAATGCTGCAGACCAGGAAGACTTCAAGTAACTGTTTCAGACCAATCTTTTAGCTAAGGCTTAGCCTCCTTAGCCTAAGAGGGCTCTCTCAAAGGATTTAAGGTTTGTGATTATGATTGAGATGGCTAACTCTTTATAAAACAAATAGGAATGAGGCTGGTAAAATTTAAATTAACAAGCATCCATTGGGCTCATGGAGTCATATGTCATTTAGCATCAACAGTGAATTGGCTTTGCAATAAAATCAAGGCATTCAGACTTCAATATAGATAAAGTACAACAGACACAAAAGGGAAAGTATTTGAGCATATGAAAGAAATTAGAACACTACAAGTGATTTCTAAGTAATCAAGTACTCATAATACTGTAGACAACATGAAAGACAACAAGAAGAATTCATACATTGAAGTCACTATGATTCTTGAGCAGCAGAAGCCATTTACTGTATTACCAAAAGAAACAGAGTCTTTACATAAGCTTGACAACAAAGCTTTTTTACATAAACTTCCAACCCCTATTACATTTCCCTTTCTCCTATATATAGACCTGACTGAGATTCCTCCTCAAACATTAAGGGAACTCGAGATCTACTTCTAATGACACCTGTTTAACTTTTAACTGCCTATTTAATGTAACAAACTTCAACTAGACTTTCTAGAGGTCTAAATCAAGGAGGATTCTAACACCATGTTATGCTAATAATAGCCTTGATTACAAACATTCTCGTTCTTTGACATCTGTTTCCTTTTTAGTTTGGCTGTGATGAATGTTCAAAACTCCATGCTGGTCTTCAATGTCACATCTTCTCCATTGCCTTGAAACATAGGAAACTACCCTTGCTCATCGGTCTTTAGTTTGCCTCAAAATTTTCGAATCAAAAGAAGCATGTCCTTTATCTTTGTTTATCCAAAATGTAACAGATGGCCACGTCCTTGATGTGCTGTCTACCTCCTTTGTGTGTAAAGGCAAAAACTCTTTCAAGTTGTTTTGACATATCTTGAACTGTGGTAAATGTGCTCACTTTATGACAAAAATTTAAAGTTGGATTCGAATCCATATTTTCTCCACCTGTCTTGACCTGGTTGAATGTTGATAGCTTCAAATGATGCCTTTTATATATTCCCCTTTCAAAATTCCCGCTTATGTTTGAAAACCGGCTGATTGGTATCAGATTGTTTAGCTTCAGCAGCTTCGTAGTGCGCTACGAAACTGCTGAGTTGTTTCAAAAATCACAGTTTCAACCCAAAACTTTGCTATTTGAGCACTTTTTTGTTTAAACATTCTTTTAACTGTTCCAAGACCTTCCAAAACTGAATGGGAATGTTTGAAAAGATTATACCAAGCAAAACCATCAAAACTTTGAAACGTATCCTTACTTGAAGTGAGATTTCTTTATGGAGATTCTTTTCGTTGGCACAACTGTATCTTTAAGTCTTCAATTTGTTTCTTCATTACTTTGATCCCAGACCTAAGGTTTGTATTGATTTTTCTGATAAATTGGGCTTCTTTTATTGCAGGAGTAGTCCAGCTACGGAATTTAACACTAAAATCAACCACTTCAGGAATTTGAAAAGTTTGGTCCTCCCACCGAGCTCGCATTTGGTTGAAATAAGCCTCCTTAACTGCAAATTTCCTAGCAGCTTTCTTCAATCTAGCAATTTCAAAGTTGGCAGATTCCAATCTCCTTTTCAAGTCTTCCACACTACCTTCTTCTTGAGTGGCAACTGTTTCGCCATTATCCTTTCTTTCATGTGGCCATGTCACCTCCCCTGTTTCATCAGCTCTTGGTGGTACCTCCTGTACTTGTTTGAACTTCCTTGTTATGGGTCTCCTAGGCTTAAAAACAAATTGATCATCTTGATCATCAAACTTGAGTTTCTTTGAGGCCTTGACCCTCTTAGCCTTCTCTTTTCCTGACTGCATCAAATCAGCTTGAACTAGTGGGGACTCTTCAATGTCAATTGCTTGGAATAAATCATTTAAGTCCCCCTTTGAAACAGGGCTTTCTTCAATACTCACTCACTTACCTTTTTCTTTAGCCACCTGAATCCTAGTCCTTCTTCTTTGAACTCCTCCACCTGTGCTTGATTCATGTGCAGTTTCTTTAACCTGAGTTTTCTCTTTAGGGGACCGCTACGGTGTATCCTGAATGATCAGTGGTCTGGTGGATTCCCTGACTTGTTTTCTTGCCTTTAACTTTTAAAACCTCTTGGATCTTGTTACTGTCTGATGAGCAGTTGTTGTTTGAAGATCCTTTGCAGCTTGAGGGCTGAGACCGGTCTTGCTCTTGAAACCAGACATGAATACGAATGTGTCCCAGTCTCTTCCTACCCTTTGGAGTTCATGCAAAACCATCAACTTAACCAAGTCATGGTGAAAAAGTGAAGTCTCACAGGCTTCTTTTCTTAGTTGCACCTTGTCACACATCTTACTTAAGCTGCAGAATAAGTAAAAAGGTAGATCAATAGATGTCCTGCCTGTGTGCAATAGAATTTTAAAATGGTATGAATACACTTTGTTATATCTTCCTTCCCATGTCAGGTACTTCTGTATACAGGTGAGCAAATGGGCATAAGATTCTTTGACATAACTTCTAGGAACATACTTGCTTAAATCTGAATTAATGAACTCTTGCTTTAGGGATTCTTTGCATGGGTTCATGTCAAATTTGAAATTCTTGAACCAATTTTCTTGCCCTCTTGGAATCTCCGTAACTATGGATATCATGTCTGGTGAGACCTGCAATTCCAACATACCCACCTTTGAGTTTAGTCCTGTGAAATTCAGTGCAAATTCCTTAGTCACTTGTGCATGACCTCCCTGGAGCTTCTTGCAAAAATTCCAACATCCAGCTTGTTTAAATGCCTGTTTGACCTCTCTGTTCTTCAAGGTTATATCCAAACCTTGAGGCTCATTTCTCAGAAATTTACCTGATCTGTGGTCTTTCCTTTCTGTCGATCCCTCCATGAAGATTCAGTGAAATGGAGGCTGGAAATGCTAGCGCTGCTCAAAATCCAAACTTTGCCTCGCTTGAATGGATGCCTCGCTTGATAGCTGCCTCGCTTGATGACGATGTTTTTCAAATTGAATTCTAGTAGATTTGTTTCTCATGCAAGGCCTACAATCATCATTAAAACTGAGCATGCTTGGCCTTTCTTGGAACTTGTATTTCGTGTGTACCAATGTACCTAGTGATTGCAAAAATGGAGATAAGCGGTTGGAGATGATATATGGAGTGCATAAACTGACAATGAATGACGTAGCCATAGATTAACTTGACAGATTTGACAGTTGGGAAAGATTCGCTGCAGAATGCACGAATCTCCAGTTTTGCAGCGCGGTCAGTGTAAATTTTAAATGATGCGCTGCGAAATCACCTAAAACCTATCGCGCTGCAAAAACACCTAAAGGACTATTGCGCTACGTAATCACCTAATGGACTTTTGCGCTGCAAAACTGCTAAACAGGATTAATGCGCTGCGAAAACACTTTAGAATGGTTACATGCGCTACGCAATCACCTAAAAATGATTTGTGGTACATAATGATTTTTAAACCGAACTGACACATGGCTATGAGATCGGTGATGAATGAGGGTGACCAGTGATAGATGAGAATGCATGCTTGACTGTTATAGACATTTTTGTTCCTTACAACATTGAGCATGAAATGTCCATAATCTAAGGGATCCAAAGTCCCTAAACATGTTGTTCCTGCCCCTAGAGGAACAAGGCTAACAAACCACAGCAATTCACAGAAGTTCTCCACCAGAAACTGCTCAAAAACAAGTCAATTCAGGATCAATTCAGTAGCTCCACTAGCTATCTGCGCTGAATGTCAAAGCCAACACTGGCTACCTGCGTTGAATGTCAAAGCCAACACTGGCTACCTGCGCTAAGTGAGAGTTGACATGTGGCAAGTTCATTCCACAAGGTGTCAGAACCCAGGAAGCTTCCAAAATCTTCCTCAATGACACTTGCCTCAGGGAATTCGACTATGATGAGTAAGAGGTTCCAAATCTCCAAGTGGAAGCAAGAACCTCCAAGTGGAATCAAGAACTGACAGAGGGAGAGGACACTAGTCAGATCTCAAGCTGACTCATCCTCTCTCCAAACATCTATATATGGATCTCTCCTCCATGAGATCTAGAGAGGCTGGAATTTTGTTATTGCAAAGAATTGTTGTTGGTTTGAGATTGGAATCATTGGGTGCTTAATGCTTTCAAGGGAGGTGAAGATAGGAATTCCATTTTGCTCGGAAGGAGATGCTGGATTGGAGCCCTCTAGGTTGTATCTCTTCCTGAACCTTGTTATTCATCAATAAAGCTATCTTGGTTTCTCCTATATATTGATGTATCTTTGATGTATGATTGCATTAGTATGTTTAGTTTACTTCTAATCCTGAACTAGTTATGTTTATGAATCTATGTCTTTGTGTAGTGTTCTTCTCTTGTGATCTTGCAGAGACCTGTTGAAGCTGGGCGAGCGAGAAGGCAAGTAGCTGGGAACTCCCAAAGAGAAGAGAAACCGGATCGAGGGACAAACGGAAGACACTGGTTAGTCCATCCATCTCTCTTCATTCTTAATTCATAAAGGAAGAATACCAAAATAGTTGTCTCTGTTTGTTGCGAAGGCACTGTCACACCTTAGGTGGATAGGATCGTCCTGCATAGGCATTTTTCCTCACAACAAATTGGCGACTCCGTTGGGGAGATTTGTTTTAGTCATTTTATTTGTGTCTCTATCATTGTTTGTTTCATAGACTCAACAGCAACAATCGAACTGCATCTTCTATTCTCATATGCAAAGTAGATAGTTGCTGCTTTGATCCAATCACTGGATTTGTCTATGATCTGAACAATGGACTCACAAATGATTTGATGATCCTTTGTGATAGATCTTAGTACCCCCTCAAAGCATCCCTTTGATTGTACCTTGCTTGTTACTTTTATTTGGCATGAAACCATTGATTAATCAACAATTTGTGACCCAGAACCTAGTGAGAAACTCTCGTTTCTCCTTCAGCGCGACCCCTGTGAAGGGATTCTGCATTTCAACGCAGGTCCCGTGAACGCTACCTGGGCTGAATGTCAAAACCCCTGTGTTGAGGTTGCGCTGATCCAGTTTGGCCTTGTGCAGCTGGGGTTCTCTGCTTTGTTTTGCCTTGTTTTGATCTCTGATTTTTGCAGCCTGTAACCAGCATAGGTACCAGTCTGATAACTCCTTTTCTCTTCTTAAATTCCGCCTCCTTTTGTACAAAAAGACTGTGAGTGTTTTTATGTGTTTGTGGCATCATTTACAGTTTTCCTTTGCATGAGTGAAATAATCATCCTGTAGCCCTTGATTCAGATCTGTTGATTGTGATCTTAGGAGAGAGTTCATTGGTTGTTTACAGTTGGTTATACATTTACTTTTGCTTGTGGTTTGAGTTTGTCTCTTTTAAGTGTCGAAACAAGTGTTCATTTTGAAAGTCACAAAGTGTTGTATTCTCTTCTACCCTTTCTGATTTCGAAAAAGTAAACTTGTTTGTATTTGTCATTTAAAAGCAAATTCAAAGTTGTACAAAAAACTTTCTTTGTAAGCATCAATACTAATAAAGCAGAAAACAAACACCTGCATTGTGCATTTGCATCTTGATAGTTTGCATGATTGATTTAGGAAAAGGTGCATTAGAGTGTGCTGATTGCTCTTTGAGAAAAGATGGTGTCTTTCTTTTCCCTTAGTAGCTAGGATTTTCAAAGTTGAAAAGATATAAAGCTTGCTTATCATCTTTAGAGTGCATTTAGGAATTGTATCATACATCTCGTGGTGATCCAGAAAGGCAAACTTCTAAAAAGATCAACTTAAAATAAACTGAATGAACTTAACAACGTTTTGAAACATAACGCACAACATAGAGGTCTAGGCTAGAGACGTGTTCCGGCGTCGTAAAGCCTGGTGACTGTCGATCTCGTTGAAGGTGGGTGATTCCTCCTGAGGGACGATAGCGCCAGTACGGATTGTGCTCCCACGTACTGTCGCGTATATATTGGGAGACCCCTATAGGAATATAACCTTTATCCTTAGGAAGCCGTGTCGGCCGCCCTACTGATCGCAATGCACTGAACACAGCATTCAGGAAGATCGACCGCCCGTACCCTAACGATTTTGCGAAAATTTTGGCACACCCTCTGCCTAGAACTCCAGAGCAGTTTCTTTTGGCCTTTTTCAGACTCTATAACAGAAAAAGTCCATCCGAGCATTTGTCACTTCGGGCTCGTTAAAACATCGAAGGAGACTACAGTCATCTTTAGCTTTTTTTCGACTCTTTAAAATTGAAAAAAGCAAGTTGTGTCTAAGCGTCGTTAAAAATTTATTTTAAACAGAACAATCACCCTTTATTCCTGCGTTGATCTTTAGGTTGAAAAAATAGAGCCCACCAACCAAGGAATCCCCCTTGATGGAAATCCTAGTCCCTTCTCTTCTTGGGGAGATGTTGGTGCGCCCCATATGGCCACATTGGCGCTTCCAGGACTGACAATTGGCCTGCCAGTCTGGCTCTTTTCAACCAGTGTCGTTCAGGACGCCACTATTCCTGAACAGTCGAGTCAACAGTTAGACCAGACCAGAGTTGCCCACGAGCCTTCTACTTCGTATAATTCTTCCTCTCCTCCTTCCTCTTCACTTGACGGAACTGGTAAAATAAAAAACCAAGTTCCTAAAGAGAAGAAGGAAAAGAAGAAGAAAGATAAGAAGAAGAAGGAGCCAAAAGCGACTGGGGGCAAACAAGTGTCGTCTGACAAAAATCCACACACAGCACTGACCAAGCCTAAATCGCCATGTGTCATATGCAAGGGAGACCACTTCCATAGAGATTGTCCCTGCATCCCTCGGATACTAAGGGACTGGTCTCCCCATTTGCACAATTCGGTGGCGTCAACCTCTGATAGCCATGTTGATAGCACACCGTCAACTAGTGGAAGTGAAGCCATAGGACAGAGAGGGAAAGCTATATTTCCCTACAAACTGTGTGAAGGCGACCATGCCATCCACTGTTGTCCCTTCTTAGACGAGGAAAAAAGAGTTTTGGAAGATCACCCGATTTTACGAGCGCAACTTCCTCTTGGATATCAAAAACTCCTGCCAAGTTCTTCACTAGTTGAGAACCCGGCTGGCCAGCTCAGGTGGTCAGCCGAAGCACCTATCATTGGAGATGAACCGTCTAAATCCATACCTAACGAAAGTCAAAAGGTTGAGGTGGCAGTTGACCCGGTTTTTCCTTCAGAGGCTCTATCTTCGAATGATACCATCACAGAGGAGAATAAAGACGACACCGTCCAAATTCTCTTCATCAACACTGACTCCGATGAACAAGGGGGCAATGCCTCCATTCCTTTATCGTAGGAAGGAAGTTCGTCAGAGCGATATCCAGCCGTCTATTCGGTCCCACCACCAAGCAACCTAGTTGTCTCGTTCGACTGGAACCAACTAGGCAGACCCCGGTTGCCAGCCAGTATACCATTCAGAATTATCGTTCAAATATACAGAATGGTAATGGTTGGCACTATCATTGATGAGGGGGCATCTGTGAGTATCCTTTCCTCTATTTCTTGGAAAGTGCTTGGTTCGCCAGTGCTTTTGCCTGAAATGAGGAATCTATCAGGCTTTGATAAAGGAACCAGTCGACCTTTAGGGATCCTCCCCAATGTGCCCATAACATTGAAAGGGAAGACCGTTCAAATGAACGTGATGGTCGTTCAAGGACCCTTGGATTATAACCTACTCCTTGGACGAGACTATATATATTGCATGAGGGCCATCGTCTCCTCACTCTTTATAGTAATGTGTTCTCCGCACGAAGGAAGAGTGGTCAAGCTCGTGGACCAACTTTCATTTCCCGGATCACGCATCGCAAATAGTCATGTACCATCCCTAAATGGTCTATTCACGCAAGAAGTGTCTCAACCCACGGTCCGTCCTCCTGATGAGCGCGAGTAATCCGGGAGGATATGACTGAAACCAGGGGGCATGCGTCCTGGTCTGCTTCGGCATGAAAACTTTGGGTATAGTGTAGGTTTCCGCAGGAGAATATGACTAGTCTGGACCCCGTCCGTCTAGGAAGAGGGATTGTTCTAGAATAAGATTCTTTTGTCAAAGTTATGTGAGTTGGCGGGCTACGTCGCTCACCTTTGTTTATCTCGGTAGACATCGCCGAAGAAGTGTTTTATTTGTGGCCGCGAACGAGACAATCTTTAGGTAACCTAAAAGAGGTAGGCCTCTCTCGGTGAAACGAATGTTTTGATGGAAATGAAGTAGAGGTAACCTTGAAATCGTACTTTATGCCTGGGGGCATGCAAACCTTTTGGAGTGCAAGCAAGGGGCGGCTATTTATTTTTTAAATTTTTAGGACCTCTAACCCTTTAAACTGGTAGGATTAGTCGTTTCCAAACTTGCATAACGAAAGGATCCGGGGCAAAGCTTTGTGAGATGAAGCTCCATAAAAAATAGAATCTTAATGAGACACTCTTATCATATGACTGGTATAATTTCGAGCAGTTTTAGCACACAATTCATGCTCGTTAAAAAATAAACACAAGATCCGAGAAGTTTTAACGCGGACTTCATGCTCGTTAAAAAATAAACATAAGCAATGAGCAAGTGTTTCCACCAGCATTTAAGCTCATTTTAAAATAAAAAATGAACCAAATTCCCAGTAAATAACCACTGTGAATGTAACATTATCAGCCATTAAAGCCTTGGTCGTGTTTGCACCATCACCTCCACTTTTCCATTGGCCGATCGTTCACCTCCATATGATTGTTTACCCATTTTGAGGAACAGCTGCGAAGAGTGATTTCACTAGCCATCCTTGTGACACTGCCGTGATTGGAAAATTCCAACCTGTACCTGGAATCAGCTGCTAACCTGTTTTATCACTCGTTCCTCAAAAGACGAGTCTTCTTTAAGCTCTTTTCAACTGACTCGTAAAATATGAAAAGATTGTCGAGTCCTTGGCCTTCCAGCTCGTTAAAGGGACAGGAAGTGCTATCCCTCCTCTAGATTTTAATCTTTTTGGACCTGAGGGATTATTGCACAAAAAGATCGAGCGCTTGTTTTGTTTAGCTTGTTAAAACTATCGAAAACTCATCCCTTTTGTATTGTTTTATACTTTTTCGGACTTAAGGGATTAGATGACAAAAAAGGACTTTTGGAGTTAACTTTATGTACCTTTTCAGACTCTCTAAAAATGAAAAGGACTGAGTTATCTTTGTCGTTAGACTCGTTAAAACCACTAAATAGCGACAAACTTGTCTTTAGACGAGAACGAGTTTCACTATCGCTAGGCTCGTTAAAACATAGCGATGGGCTTGCCTGAAGGGCAGGTTATAGAACAAGCATATGTTATCCTCCTCAAGCTTGACAAAAATAAAGAGGTACTGGTCAGCAATGACTGGGGAAAAATTGGGAGAAACTCAAGAAAACTTTGATGGTAGCAAGTCGCTCTTGAACATGACACTTTTCCTCCGTACCACAATCGGGTTGGGTTGTTTCATTCACCGGTCACATCACCATGGTCTCACCATACCATCCATATTTGGGGTAATGCTACCGATCCATCGCATCAATGTCGCCATATGTTCAAGAGAAGTCGTTCAGAAAAAGTCAATCGTGTCCCATCCACTACCATACTTTATCCTTCATCCGTTCATGACCGCCACCCTGAATCATATGTCACAGATCGTTTTCACCTCCATCAAAATCATTAGCTCCGTTCCATGTCATTGATGTGGGATTCATTAAGGCCCTCCTTTGATGGATCGCTTCTTGTCGACATCAGCTCATTATCCAAGAAGTTGATCTAGGAACAACCCCTTCAGTACTTTGAAGCTTGCATGCCTCAATGGCAAGTTTCTCACTTCCGGCGACAGGTATACATCAATGACCTTCGACCGAAAGATTTTGCGTGGTGTTCGACGCCAAGTCCTTTATTCAAACCACGTGAATTGTACTGCAGTACCTTGAGGGTCATTATCATTATCGGTGATTCCTCTCGCGCTTGTTAACGGTTTACCTCATTGACCGGTAATCAAGCGATGTCTTTCCATGTTCGACTTCAGAACATTTCTCACATGGATCCACTTGTACTTAGAGTGAAGATCGAACGATTTTGAAGACCCCGGATCTAGTTTCATCCATCCAGGCTGCGATATATATTCAGGAAAGATAAAGACATTTGACATGTACATCATTGCAGCAGATGATCATCCTACCCAAAGGATGATAATTTCATCAAAATTATCAGTCTACCATCAAACGATTGTCTGTTCTATGTACAGAAAAATGAATTTATAAAGTTGAGCATGGGAATGCCCACCTCAGCTAGATCATGAAAGCAGTATGAAAAATAATGTATTGTATTGTATCTTATTATAGGTCTCCTCCCAGCATTGGATGAACTTCGGATCCTCCTGGATAAAGCATTTCATCCGATAAACGGCCTCATACTTTAGGGGGCAACTGTTATAGACATTTTTGTGCCTTACATCATTGAGCATGAAATGTCCATAATCTAAGGGATCCAAAGTCCCTAAACATGTTGTTCCTACCCCTAGAGGAACAAGGCTAACAAACCACAGCAATTCACAGAAGTTCTCCACCAGAAACTGCTCAAAAACAAGTCAATTCAGGATCAATTCAGTGGCTCCACTAGCTGTCTGCGCTGAATGTCAAAGCCAACACTAGCTACCTGCGCTGAATGTCAAAGCCAACACTGGCTACCTGCGCTGAGCGAGAGTTGACATGTGGCAAGTTCATTCCACAAGGTGTCAGAACCCAGGAAGCTTCCAAAATCTTCCTCAATGACACTTGCCTCAGGGAATTCGACTATTATGAGTAAGAGGTTCCAAATCTCCAAGTGGAAGCAAGAACCTCCAAGTGGAATCAAGAACTGACAGAGGGAGAGGACACTAGTCAAATCTCAAGCTGACTCATCCTCTCTCCAAACATCTATATATGGATCTCTCCTCCATGAGATCTAGAGAGGCTGGAATTTTGTTATTGCAAAGAATTGTTGTTGGTTTGAGATTGGAATCATTGGGTGCTTAATGCTTTCAAGGGAGGTGAAGATAGGAATTCCATTTTGCTGGGAACGAGATGCTGGATTGGAGCCCTCTAGGTTGTATCTCTTCCTGAACCTTGTTATTCATCAATAAAGCTATCTTGGTTTCTCCTATATACTGATGTATCTTTTATGTATGATTGCATTAGTATGTTTAGTTTACTTCTAATCCTGAACTAGTTATGTTTATGAATCTATGTCTTTGTGTAGTGTTCTTCTCTTGTGATCTTGCAGAGACCTGTTGAAGCTAGGCGAGCGAGAAGGCAAGTAGCTGGGAACTCCCAAAGAGAAGAGAAACCGGATCGAGGGACAAACGGAAGACACCGGTTAGTCCATCCATATCTCTTCATTCTTAATTCATAAAGGAAGAATACCAGAATAGCTGTCTCTGTTTGTTGCTAAGGCACTGTCACACCTTAGGTGGATAGGATCGTCCTGCATAGGCATTTTTCCCCACAACATTGACTCAAGACCTCCTAAGACTCAGACTCTAAGGGAAAACGAAATCAAACTTAGACTAACACTGACCTTTATCATCAAGCTAGTACGAGAAATTTTGGCATTAGAATTCTTAAGTGATAACAGAATGCATCATTGTGAGTGTATGACTGGTTACATGTCGATTTATGCAGCTTACATGTATCATTGTAGTGTGCTTGGTTACATTCTTGTATGCTTGGTTGCATGTATCGTTCTTGCAGGTTTGATTTCAAATATTGTTCATTCATGCTTGGTCATATGTTTTTATGCATATGTATGGATGGTTATGCATCGCTTATGAATGTTCATGTTTGCATGTGGGAAAGTGTATAGTGGCATAATGGTGGTAGTTTTCATGCATGAGGTCACGGTGTGTGTTGTTGTTGAGGTCATGCATTAATGACTGGACCCTAACTAGAATGGTGGTTGCATGGTAATGTGCTTATGTTTTATGTTTCTATATGTTGTCATGATTATGTTATACATGTATCACACTAGTTTGTTGATCTTGAAGACAAGGTATCCTCCCTGGTCTATAATAATTTATGTTGGTTTATTGTGATTTGGTTTAGATGAGATGATATACCTTGAAGGAAGAAATAGCAAATGGCTAGCAAGATGGTTGACTACAAAGACTCTCCCTATGAATCAGAAGAGCAGTATGGTGTTGGGAACTCTTTTGACATGGCAGTGATATTGAGAAGTTTAAAGGAAGAAATAAAAAGTTGTAAGGCACATAATCACATATTCATATAGGCACAAGAAAATTTAGTAGAGGTAAACATTGTCATACTTCAGAGCTTATCATATTTGCAGCAACAGGGACCACTTTGGGTCAGCCTTGAGCAGGAGGATAGAACTAATGGGGCATATGGTAGTAGATCGCGTGTTGGTCACAAACCAGACATAGATAACATAATCAGAGATGGCATATTGTTGGACACTCTGGATAGGAGAAGGGATAGACACGGGTATGATTCTAGTTCTGAATCAAATAAGCATTATGATCGTCATCGGTATCACCCTTACAGGAGGAGTGATAAGGGTTATTTTCCAAATGAGTTTAAGAAACAAAAGCCGCGTAATTTTGATGGAGAGGTAAAGAAATCACAAGATGTAGAGGCATGGTTTCTAGGCATGAATAATTTCTTCAGATTGCATGACTATTCAGATAACATGAAAGTTAAAGTAGCTACATTCAACCTCAAGGGAAAAGCATACATTTGGTGGGAATATGTGAAGAATGTCAAAGGTATAAATTAGGAACATTTGACTTGGAGTGAGTTTGAGTGTCGATTCAAGAAGAAGTATTTTTCAGAAAGATACTTTGATGACAAGGCGAAAGAATTCTATGAGCTAAAGATGGGATCCATGACAGATGATGAGTACGCTATCATATTCTTAGAGTTTCTAAGGTATGTTCCTTACCTCAATGAGGAGAAGGATATGATTCAAAGATTCGTTATTGGGTTACCAGTTGCCTTTAAGGATAGGATTGAGTTCTATGAGCCTAGATAATTGGAAGAGGCCATCAAAAAATTGAAGTAATGCTATGAACAATCGAAGTGCAAAATTGAGATGAAGCCAGACTATAGAGGTAATGTAAGGAACAAAGGCCAATGGGACAAGAAGTGAGTACGACCATGGGACATGGGTAACAAGGAGAATGTTTCACCACCTAACAAGTTCAATACGTTAGATAGAGGATAGAGATTCTCATCAGAAAAATAGAGCAAGGAGATAGGTTGGAAGCCTATAGAGTGTTGGAATTGTGGCAAAGATCATCACAGGAGAGATTGTCTACAGAATCAAGGTGGTAGACCTTAGATATACAGTGTGTAGGAGGCACAAACTATTGGGATGTTGGTCAGATTATTCCACATATTTATACAGCATTGGATAACAAATAGGTATCACATTAGGCATCTATCATTGAGATGGACGGTAAGCCTTGTGATCAATTTATTTCTATTTTGATTGACCCTCAATCTAATTATAGTTATGTTAGTCCTAACTTGGTGGATAAGTGTGGTTTGAGTAAGAAATTTTGTGCAGAATCTTGGTTAGTGTAGTTGGATATAGGTGTGAAGAAGTAAGTTCATCATTGGGTAAGAGCTTGTGTGTTTAATTTGAATGGTATGCCTACAACAGCACATTTGGATGTATTACCATTGGGACGTATAGTATGTTGTTGGGCGTGGATTGGTCGTATCTTCATAGAACCAAGGTAGACTATTATGACAAAGCCATTGAGTGTGTTGATGACAATGGAGACCCAATAGTATTACAGGGAAAGAAGAAAGCCACATCAGTTAGGATGGTGACAGTTATGCAAGCAAAGCATAGTTGCAGGAAAGGGTCTAATTTATTTGTGGTGCACATTTCTAGTGATAAAGGTAAGGAAGTTGAGAATGTAGATTTTTTAAGAAGATACCCAGTTCTATAGCAGTTCAAGGATGTGTTTCCTGAGGACATTTCAAAGTTTCCACCTCACAGGGAGGTAGACTTTTCTATTGAGTTAGTGCCAAGGGAAGCCCCAGCATAAAAATCACCTTACAAGAAGGGCACACCTAAGTTGGTTGAGTTAAATTTGTCACTGAAGGAAATGTTGCACAAAGGATACATTAGGCCATGTGTATCACCTTGGGGTGCATCGATATCATTTGTGAAGAATAAATATGGTACTCTCAAATTATGCATTGACTACAGGAAATTTAAGAAAGTGACCATTAAGAACAAGTATTCGTTGTCAAGGATTGATGACTTGTTTGATCAGCTGAAGGGAGCAATAGTGTTCTCTAAGATTGACTTGAGATCAGATATCATCAAGTACGCATCAAAGAGGAGGACATTTACAAGACTGCATTCAGGACCAAGTATGGGCACTATGAGTTTGTTGTAGTTCCATTTGTCTTAACTAATGCTCTAGCTACATTTATGTGTTTGATGAATAATGTGTTGCATCTGTACTTGGATAAGGGTTTTATTGTGTTCATTGATGATATACTGGTATATTCTAAAAACGAGGAAGAGCATGTTGAACATTTAGCAGCAGTGTTGAGGTTGTTGAGAGAGCATCAATTGCATGCTAAGCTCAGCAAGTGTAGTTTCTTTCAAACTGAGGTACACCACTTGGGGCATGTTGTCTGCAAGGATGGAATTGTAGTAGATCCAGAAAAGATAAGAGCCATCATGGAATGGGTAGCTCCTAATAATGTGGATGAGGTGAGATAATTCATGGGTTTGGCAAGCTACTACAGGAGGTTCATCAGGAAATTCTCACATATTTCTTATCCTATCACATCATTACAGAGGAAAGGTAAGAAGTTTGAATGGACAGAGGAGCGTGATGCTAGTTCTGAGCAGGTTAAGTAATTGTTGAAACATGCACCAATGCTAAAGATTATAGATCCAGACAAATAATTTGTAGCATACACAGATGCTTGCAAGGAGGGACTTGGTGGATTCCTTATTTAGGATGGACAGTGGTATGCTATGAGTCGTGGAAACTGAATGAGCATGAGTAGAACTACCCCACACATGATCTTGAGCTAGCAGTGATTATACATGCGTTGAAGATGTGGACACACTATCTTCTGGGAATGAGATTTACATTGATGAGTGATCATAATGGTTTGTGATATCTATTTGACCAATCGAATCTAAATGGTAGGTAGGCTAGGTGGTTGGCTATGATCAGTGTGTTTTATTTTGAGATCAAGCATATCAAAGGTAAAGAGAATAGAGTGGTAGATTCTCTTAGCAGATTGATACAGGTAAATCACTTAGCACATATGAGCTCATATGGGACATATCTACAGTATAGGATCTTGCGGGCAGCTCAATAGAATGTCCGATATATGGAAATTCTGCACAGGTTGCAATAGAGTGCAAGTAAAGTTATAGGTGATAGTACAGGTCATGGTACAGGTATAGGTAGTAGTATAGGTATAGCTACAGGTGCAGGTGCAGGTGCACAAGATATGGATTATTGTCTCAGAGCAGATGGATTGGTTAGATTCAGAGACAGGATATATGTATTGGGCAACAGTGAGCTCAAGAAGGTGATCTTGAGGGAGTTTCATGTGAAACCTTATTTAGGTCACTTAGGTTATCAGAAGAAATTACCTGCGGTGAAGAGATTTTACTATTGGCCGAATCTGAAGAGAGATGTAGCAAATTTTGTGGCTAGTTGTTTTGATTTTCAGTGAGTGAAAGAAGAATGAAAACATCCAGGTGGACTTCTGGAGACGATCACGATTTCAGAGTGGAAATAGGAGGTCATTTACATGGAATTCATTACAAGTTTACCGAAGACAATGAGACAACATGATTCCATCATGGTCATTGTGGACAGCTTGACAAAGGTTGCACACTTCATTTTGGTTAAGTCTACATTCTCAACTAGCGATGTAGCACATGTATTCATCATAGATGTGGTTAGATTGCATTTTGTTCCAAAGAAGATTGTGTCAAACAAGGATTTCAATTTCACTTCCAAGTTTTGGAAGGAGTTATTTGTAGGGTTGGGCAAAGAGTTTTCCTTCAACACAACTTATCATCTGCAGACCGATGGATAGACAAAGAGGGTCAATAGGATATTGGAGGACATGTTGAGAATGTATGTGATGCATCAACAATGGAAGTGGGAAGAGTATCTTCCACTGGTTAAGTTTTCGTACAAAAACGGTTATCAGGAGTCATTAAGGATGAGTCCTTTTGAGGTATTGTATGGGCATAGTTGTAACACTCCCATCAGTTGGAGTGATCGAGTTAATAGGGTGTGATTAGACCAGATATGGTGGTATACATTGGATAGGAAATGCAGGTTATAAAGAAAAATCTAATGGAAACACAAGATAGGAAGAAGAGTTATGAAGATAGGAACAAGTTTTTCAAGGAGTTCTAGGTTGGGTGTAGGTTTTAACCCTGTACAGAAATTAATTGCATACAAATTCTAAAAGCTGTGTATTAACAATGGCAAGAGAATAAAAGATAAAACAAATATACATAAAGATTTTCCCCTAGATCCCAAAACCAGGACTACTAAATTGATTTTTCATTATATTCCTTTCAATTTTATAATACATATATATACATGTTGAAGAATCCATAAACCCCAATCCATTAACCCTGGATTAGAACATAATCATAGTTCCCTTGACTGGATCTACAAAATACCATGGGCAGAAAACCATCATTTTGAAACCCATGTGTGAAAACCACGCACAAAACCATAGGTAGGTCCATCCACCTAATATAGGGTCCAAAAAACATTTCCTAGGGGCACTGCCTCGGACCTTGTAGAGGGGGGCTACCAACCCCCTTGTGACCTCCTACTGCACCTGACACAATGAACAGGGGGTTTTATCCCCCCCCCCCCCCAGGAGCTAGTCGTGGAAAGAATATAACAAACACCCAACATTCTCCCACTTGTTGTTTTCTTTCCACATGGGGCCACATGAGAGCTTAGTCATTGGTCCAGCTCTGCAATGTCCATTGTTTCTCTACAGCGAGAGAACTTCTCAGCGCTCACATACTTTGTAAATGCATCTACAGCTTTCTTTAAAGTGTCGACCTTTACCAGCAACACCTTTTTGTCCTCAACCATTTTTCTTACAAAGTGATATTGAACATCAATGTGATTTGTCTTTGAATGATAAGTAGGGTTCTTTTCCAAGAAAATTGCACTTTGGCTGTCATAGTCTATCCTTATAGCTTGTTGTACTAACCCCATACTTGAACACAATCTCTTCAATCAAACTGCTTCCTTTCTTGCATGAGTGGTTGCCATGTATTCTGCCTCTATAGTTGAAAGTACCACTATAGACTATCTCTTACTCATCCAACTAAATGCACTTCCAAATAGGTTAAACACATACCCACTTATAGATATTCTTTGATCCAGATCTCTAGCCAAATCTGCATTAGCAAAGACACAAATGTCCAAAACTCTATCCAGTATTGGTCTTCCTTAGTAGCATAGACCATAACCACTAGTGCCACACAAATACATGAAAACCCGCTTCATTGTTGTCCAATGCTCCTTCGTTGGTTTTGACATAAACCTTCTCAATACTCCCACTTCATGTGCAATGTCTCATCTAGTAAATACAATTGCATACATTAGGTTACAGACTGAACTTGCATATGGAACACGAAACATGTCCTCTTCCTCTTCTTGTGTCTTGGGACATTGTTTAGTAGATAACTTTACACTAACAGGAACAGGAACCTTCATCGGTATACTATCTTGCGTATTAAACCTCTACAATATTGTCTCAAAATACTTCCTCTGGTTTAACCAGAGCTTCCTTTTTCCCAATATCATTTAATTTCCATGCCCAAAATATAGTTTGCAGCACCAATATATTTCATGTCAATTTTGGAGGACAATTGGGTCTTTAATTCCTGGATAATTTCTTTGTTATTTCCAATCAACAACATATCATCAACATACAATACCAAATACATAACATGGTCACCAATTAATTTAAAATACAAATCGTGATCTACTTTGCTTCAGATGAAGCCAAGTCTCCATATATATGTATCAAATTTCTGATACCACATCCTTGGTGACTATTTTAACCCATACATAGACATTTTTAACATGCATACTAGTTCTTTCTTACTCTTCACTGCAAAGCCTTTAGGTTGCTTCATCTAGATCTCTTCTTCCAGATCCCCAGGAAGAAATGTTGTCTTCACATCCATCTATTCTACCTCAAAATCAAAAGAAGAAACAATGGATAGAAGTAATCTAATAGAAGCTACCTTGGAAACAAGAGAAAAGATATGATCAAAATCAATTTCTCGCACCTGGGAATAACCTTTTACTAACAACTGAGATTTGTATTTCTCCACCTTACCTCCCGCATTCATCTTCTTCTTAAACAACCATTTGCTGCCAATGGGTTTTCCTCCAGCTGGCAACTCCACTAGATCCCAAGCCTCATTTTTGTGCAAAGATTCCATTTCATCAAACATGGCCTCTTTCCATAGTTTTCCATCCTCTAAATCTACTACTTCCTTGACAATTCTAGGATCATCATGAGTACTAGATAAAGTAATTTTTGAATTGAAATAAGCTAGACTATACCTTTCTAGCTTCCTTCTTTCTCGATATGATCTTCTCATAGCTGGAGTTTGTGGTTCTTTATCTTCTGATTCCTCTTCTACTATAGAGTTTGATTCCCCCTCCTTTAGCTCAAACTCTGTCTTCTTAGGTTCCTTTGGTAGGAATTCATGTTTAATAACATGTTTGACCTCTCTAAACACCACACCATGGTTGTTCACAACCTTCCTTGTTTATGGGTTCCAAAGCCTATAACCTTTTAAACCATCCTTACACCCAATAAATATGCACCTTTCAGATTTACTATCCAACTTGGTTCTTTTCTCCTTTGGAACATGTACATATGCATTACATCCAAATACCCTCAGATGTGAAAGAGAGGGTTTCCTACCAGTCCATACCTCTTGTGGATTCTTATCCTCCAACACTGATGAAGGTGATCTGTTGATCAGGTGACATGCAGTCTCCACCGCCTCTGCATAGAATTCTTGTCCTAACCCGACACCACTGAGCATGCTTCTTTCATTTTCCATCAATGTCATATTCATTCTTTTTGCAACTCCATTTTGTTGAGGTGTGTATGGAGTAGTATTCTCCCATGCTATAACACACTTCTTACAAAACTCTTCAAATTCCTTCTTGCAAAAAACTCCACTGTTATCTGTCCTCAATATCATTATCTTCTTCTCTGTCTGGTTTTCCACTAGAGCCTTAAATTCTTTAAACTTGTCAAAGACTTCAGATTTATTTCTGAGGAAACATATCCATGTATTCCTTGAGAAGTCATCTCTAAATGATACATAGTACACAGACTTACCCAGTGATGGAACTGACATAGGTCCAAACACATAATTGTGCTCAAGCTCTAATATTTGTTTCGCCCTCTTAGCACTAGAGGGGCAACTCACCCGATTCTGATTCCCATATACACAATTTTCACAAAAATCAAAATCCATAGAGAATTTAGACATACCTTCTATCATACCATTACCATGATGTATTAAAATTCCCTTCTCTCCAATATGTCCAAGCCTTTGATGCCATAACATGGTCTTTTCTCTGGAGACCACTAGATTTTCTACTCCAGTTTTAGGAACCACAGAACTATTTCACCCATCAATAAAAGTGCTACTCTAAATCTTGTACAAATTTCCTATCCAAAACCCCCGCATCAATACCAATGCTCCCCAAACCATCTTGTAGGTATATTTCTCTAACATTATTTTTACACTTGCATCACCCAACTTGCTTAAAGAAATCAAATTAATCTCCAATCAGGAATATGAAGAACACCTGAAAGTGTTCTAATCCTTCCACCTTGAAACTTAAACTTGAATTTTCCATAGTCGACGATTCTATACTTCCTGTCGTCCCCTAAGAAGACATCACCACCATAATATTTATGATACTCGTAGAACCCCTCCTTGTGGGGAGTGAAGTGAAAGGATGCACATGAGTCAATCAATCATGCCTCATGATATGCATGTGTACTAGAAGAAGAATCCAAGTACACATCCCCACCTTCACCTAAGGTGGTTTTCTCCTCTGTTGAAGGAGCATCATCAGGAGCTTTAGATATACAGTACTTTTTGAAGTGCCCTTCCTTTCCACATTTCCAGCACAGCTTTATAGGTTTTCCTGGAGATTTAGATATCCCTCTATATTTAGATCTCCCACTCAAGGATTTATTTTTGTTTCTGTTCTAGGACCGACCTCTTACAGACAAGGCATCACCATTCTAGCCCTCCATATTTTTCTGTCTCATCTCCTCCGAAAATAAGGATGAGACTATTTCATCAAACTACAAGGCAGTCACATTTCTACCTATTGCAACAACCAAACTATCCCACTAATCTCATAGAGAACACAACAAAATGACGCACTTATCTTCATATGAAATTTTTATATCAATAGATAATAACTAGCTTACCACTGTATTAAATGCATTCAGATTCTCTGTTACTGAGTCTCCATCCTTCATCCTCAGGCTATACAATTTTTTCCATAGGAAAAATTTATTCACGAGAGACTTAGATTGGTACAAAGTCCCTAACTTGTCCCACAAAGCCTTTGTCGAAGCTTCCCCTGATACATTCAAAAACACTGAATCTAAGATACACAATTGTATTTTGCTCTTTGCCTTCTGATCCAACTTCACCTGACATTGCCATCATTTTATTACCTGGATCTACCGTGATCCATTGATCTATATCCACCAGCAGATCCTCCATCTTAAGTGTCCACAACTCAAAACTCTGACCATTAAATTTCTCAATCTCTATATTTCCATTACTCGCCCTCTTCTTTCACCACAAGAATCAATCCCGAAGATCTCCCACTAAATAGGGTCTACCACAAGCCCGAGAAAAACCCCTCAGCAACAAAGGTTTCCCCTTGAATCCAAAACAACTCTGATGCCAAATGTAGGTTTTAAACCCATACAAAAATTACCTGCATACAAATTCTAAAAGAAAAAAATAAACAATGGCGAGAGCTTAAAACATAAAATAGATATATTGATCTATATCTGAATGTTAGTTTTGTTGTGATAATTTCATTTACAGATTTACAAACACATGCTCATCTGTTGCTTCATGTGCAGGGTTCTCTTATGTTGTTTGTGATTGGAAACAGGTAAATTTTATGTCAAGTTTTATGTGAAATAATGAGCATAATAGCATGAAAAATAAGTATTGAACAACAATAATAAAATGAATAGAAAACCATCAAGAAAAACACTCAACGCATTGTTTTCACAAAGGAGTTCACCCCTCCTAGGTTACATCTCCTTGGTCCAGCTTCCATGGCTTGGGCCTCTGTATTTGCTCAAAATGGAAAAAGGTACAATTTACAATGCTCTACAGCACCTGAAACATATTTCAATGGACTCAGAGTATTCCAAAACTGCTAATATGACTCTCCAAACTCCTCAAATGGACCACAGTTGTTTTGGGCATGACCTCCTTCCCTAGTGGTCCTAAGTTTCATAAAACTTTCCTGTGGAAATATCACCTATAGAAGTCTTCTATTTCCTCCACAAACTACACCAATGAGTTCATAAGCTCGGAATTATCCAAAATTGACTATTCATTTTCCAAACTTGGTCAAAAATTGAGCAAGATATGCTTCATTTAATGTTTCCTAAGAAAACCTGTTAGATCTGGAGAGACTCCAATTAAGTCTGCCAAAACTGGCAGTTCTGCCGAATTTGGTGCTCCGCTGAAATCGCCACCAACTTAAACTCCAGTTAATTAATAAAAAAAATTGGATTAATTAATCTTTAAACATGATTAAGGGCACGCTTAACACTGGCCCCAGCCATTGGTTTGGGTGCATGGCCTAATGGGGTGGGGGCTGGCCTATAGGGCTAGCTACCATGCTTCCCCCACCGTCGGTTCCACAATTTCTTTAAATGAAATTTCGTGGCAATTCTTTTCAATGGTTCCACTGATGGTCCAATGACAAAGGCATGGAGTTTAGGTGGGGGAGGTCACGTGTTCAAACCCACCTCCACCCATCCCATATATATTTTACCATACAAATTAATACATTGCCATTCAAAACTCGAACTTTGGACTTATATATGTATGCGATTTTGGTATAAAGTTTGGAAATTATATATGGATTTAACATAATGTTTATTATTATTATTATTATTATTATTATATATATATATATATATATATATATATATATATATATATATATATATATATATATATATATATATTCAAATTCCACCTTGGAGCCAACTAGGCAATTTCACCTTCACACAACCAAACTGGCGAATCCAGAGGTGACACTTGTCACAGCCCCATTGGGTGAAAACTGAAGAAGATTCCCCTTGCTGACTGGACTGCCATGTCATCATTCTATCCCATTCTACAACTCTTTTTAGTTGTTTAGGAAAACGAACAATAGGGCTATTCTCCTTCACCCATACTCTGTTTTTAGTGAAACGAAGTGCGCTGTGATCATCTTTAAAAGATGGACGTAGTCGTAAAATTTTTGAGCCAATATGAGAACTTTGAATTTTGAGCAAATTTTGGCCCCTAATCCAGATTCCAATCACTCCTTCCCACTGATGGGCTTTTGGACCCACAAAAGTTGGTTATCTGATGAGAGCTAAAATCTCTTCTCCTTTCCAAGTTCTATCAAATGATTCTACTTGAATAAATCTCCATGACAACCACTTGGATATCGTGACATACCTTGCGTTGCAAATGGCTATGTCCCTCAACCACTGTTCTCTTGTTGCTGCTGACCCAATCCAACACTTGCTGGACATTTGCTGGCTACAAAATACCTTTGTATACCACATCGATTCCTCGATGCTTTGAAAACTGATACAATCGGATAGCCTTCCCACTAAGAAGCTTAGCTTTAACACACACAAATGGTCTACAATGGCTGAAAAGTGTTGGCTTCTCGTCCACTTTCACTTCTTGCCTCTATCATCCTCCAGTTCAGCATGCTTCTCATGTCATGATTTGAGAATGAAAGATAAGCATGAGAATCTTGATCAAGAATGGACCTTCCAAAATCTTGCGACATCTTGTCACGAGAAACACCATTAAATGAAAAAACACATTATGCAAGAAATTGTAAATCGAAGACCTCTTCTTTTGCTCCTTCAAAATAGCAATTGTAAGATCATGTAACATCACCATATACTTGGTGTAAAAAATATCAATTAAACACAAATCAACAAAACGTCATCGACCAAACATAAGTCGATATACATGCTCCAACAATTGACTTGACTTAAGAGCCAAACATATGTATAGAAACTTGATGATTCTTTGCATAAACAACAAAAATTCCACATTCTCGTGCAATAATCCGTCAACACCTCCCTTTCATCTTTGGAGACAAAATCAACTCCTCCAAGTTGATATGACATACATGTGACAACAATTGACACAAGTCAACACTCATAAATTTATCTAGTTTCATTGTTTTCACACACACAAGCTCTCATGTATGTATAAAATTCTTCAACTCTCCCATAAGTACAACACAAGTACAATAAACCCAAAAAATGTATGGGTACATAAGAGCTGAATTGACAAATTTGCTACAAATGAAGTGAGTAGCATACTCTACTTTCACACACCTTCATGGTGAAAATATGCAAAATTAAGAATGCTTTCAAAAGAAATGCATTCACATACAAACTTGCAACCACAAATTGCCTTCTTTACTGCATTAAAGTGAGTCAAAAAGAACTCTTCTTTCAACAGAAAAGTAATGCATCCATAAGGCAAAGAAATGCATTTATCAACAAGACAAACTAACATTGTAATGCTTCAAGAAAAATAATGTTTCATATAGGTGATTTATTTATGAGCATCACTTTTACAAGTTACCCAACTATGGGGTTACGCAACTAGTGCAAACATAAATTTGTAAACTTCAATTGGACAAATAGTCCACCCATTTCTTACCCAACTAGGTGAATGAACCCTCTATTTGAACTTTCTCTTCTTCTGCAGTTGTTTCAAGGATGGTTGCATCGTGTGCCACTTTTTCTTTTGTCGCTTCCTCTTCTAGTGCTTGCATGATCTGCCTGCCCTTACCAGGATGAAGATGTGGAAACAATTCACAACACTTCTCGACACAATGACCACTGATATTGCAGTGAGTACAGAATTTATCTTGAACTCCTCTTGGCTCACTTGCCTTTATCTTTGGATGAGATTTTCTCCTTTCAGTCCCACATTCAATAGATATAAACATCTTCTCAATGATTGCTTTCTTCTTTTCGCAATTATCTACACAACGGTTAGATGAAAGGCAAAAAGTACATGGAAACATTTTCCTTAACATGTTATTCAATGCCACGTTTTGTTTTCCACCATGAAAAGTATTCGATTTCTGAGCACTTGAATTAATATCAGTCGAATTAACAAAATGATTATACATCTTTTTGGAGTCTTTTGGCTTATGTCTTGTGCATGAAGAACTTGCATGGCAAGAAGAACTTAGCTTTGTTTCTTCCTCAACTTTTTCATCTCTATTTGGAGATGTTTTGTACTTCAATTCCTCCTTTCTCTTGTGGAACCAAGCAGGCACCATTTCTGGATGAAAATCCCAACATCTTTCCTCCTCGTGTCCTCTCTTATGGCAGAAGGCACATGATACCCATGAGATGCTGCTAGAACACCATTCCTCTTTTGAAACATAGCCTAAGCCTTCATATTTAGGCCACTCCTTGACCTCATTTGGATTTTTAATGCCTTGTTGGTTTATTCCAAGGCCTCCTCCCTTGTACCCCATCTTGGACAAGAGTTTAGATCCAATGCCTTTACTATATTTTTGAAAGACTGCAAATGAATTTACATCAATACTTTCACACAACGAAGAAGCATGTAAATTCTTGCCATTTGCTTCATCTTTCGATTGACATACAAAGATGTTTTTGAATTCCTTTTCGATTTGAGATGTGTCCTCTTGGACCCTTCAACTCTCTTCTTTCAGCTCCTCAGATTTGGGCGTTGATAGAACCTCATATTCCAACAACGTAAACTTTGAAACGGGAACTGATACTATTACTCGCTTCGTAGAGATAGCAAAAAAGTGACCCAATTTTGAAAAGGGGCGATCCAGAACATACATTTTTTTAAAGCATAGTTTTTGGCACTTTAAATAACCGATACAGTTACCCATTTCGTAGGGGTAATAAAAAAATGACCCGATTTTGAAAAGTGGTGATGCTGAATACACTTCTTTTTTTCAGAGCATAGTTTTGACACTTTAAATTTTTCTATGTATCAAATATAAATATTTGTTTTTAAATGTTAGTGATTTTCAATGCTGATTTTGAAACGTGTTGATGTAGCATACCTTTCTTTGTAGAGGACTTATTTTTCACATTTTAAAATTTATTATGTCCAATTTTTTTTGAAATTATGATTACTTAATGAATTTTTAAGTTGTTTTAATTTTCATTTTTTTTAAATGTTGATTACGTGAAAGAAAAAACAAATATTAAAATATATATATATATAAAAAAAGACAAAAAAAATGTTAAAAAAAAAAAAATTATCTCACAAACCATAAAAGAATTTGGTAAAAAAAACAAAATTTAAACAATTATGTATAAAATTAAGTAAAAATAGAAAAGTTTAAAAAGAGATTAAAAAAAAACAACAACAACAAACAAACAAAATTAAAAAAAAAAAAAAAAATTAGTGAAAAACAAATTAAGAAACTAGTAAAATTGATATTAAAAACATTTAGAAAAAACAAAAATAAAGTCAACTTATAAAATAAAAAACCAAAAAAAATATAAAAATTATATATATATATATATATATATATATATATATATATATATATATATATATATATATATATATATATATATATATTTTCAAATTCAAATTTAAAAAAAAAAAAGAAAAAGATATTTAAAGTTTTAAAATAAATATGTATTTTTATTTTTTTAATTATTTTTTATTAAGCCCGGGATTTTTTTATTTAAAAACAAAAAACAAAAAAAAAAATTAAAATTAAAAAATTTTAAACTTTTTTTTAAACAATTTTTTTTATTAAAAAAAATAAAAATAAATTACCCTCGCTACAGCCTGGCCACACGTGGTGGCGCGGCCCTGGGCGGAGGGGCTACATGCAGACCCCTCCACCGATGGCCGAGCGACCACGGGCGACGGAGAGGCAATACCCAGAATCGCCTCCCCATCGCCCAACCGCTCATGGTGGCGCGGTCCTCAGCAGAGGGGTTTGCATGCAGCGCCGCGCCACCACAGGTGGTTGTGCGGCAGCGAGGTAATTTTTATTTTTTTTTTGAAAAAAAAAAAGAAATAAATAAAATAAAATTTTTTAATTTTTAATTTTTAATTTTTATTTATTTTGTTTTTAAATAAAAACACTTAAATTTTTATTAAAAAAATTAGGGTTAATTATTTATTAATCTTGTTTTAAATAAAAAATATTATTTTTTAAATTGTTTTTTTTTTAATAAAAACTTTAAATTTTTTTAACAAAAATTGTATATTTTGTTTTAAATCTTCCTTTTTTTTTAAATACACATATTTTTTACTTTTTAATTGTTTTTTTTTGTATAATTTAATTTTAGTAGTTTTTTTTTGGGTTAATTTTCTATTTTTTAAAATCTAGTTTGTTTTTAATTCTCATTCTTTTTTATAGATTTTTCTTAATGCTTTTTTTTATTTTTCTATTTTTACCTATTGTAGTTTATTTTAATTTTTTTTTCCATATTTTTGTTTTTTATCTTTTGCCAAATTTTTATGGTTTACAAAAAAAAAAAATCGATTTTTTTTAAATATATTCTTCTTACTATTTATTTGTTTATAATTTTTAGGTTTTTTAATTCTTATCGTTTATAGGTTAATTTTGTTATTTTTTTTAACTTTTTTTTGTTTTGTGTTTTTTCATTGTTTTAATTTTTTATTTTATTTTATGTTTTCATTATTCTTTTGAAATTTTAATGCTTTTCGGGGTCATGATAAAATCTTTTACACCATTATTTCGAAATGTTGGAATTTTACCCTTGAAAAAAAAGTGTTACTCCAACGTCAACACTTTTCGTTTTGAGGGCGTTTTTTTGCACATAATGTACCATTGAAAAAAAAAGTGTTATTCGAACAACTACACTTTTTGTTTTGAGGGTGTTTTTGCGACAATTTTTGCACAAAAAATTGGTTTTCACCGCCATTTTTAAAACATGTTGAAAATTTACCCTAGAAAAAAAGGGTGTTGTTCCAGCATCAACACTTTTCATTTTTAGCATTGATTTTTATGTTTTTACGGGGTTTTTTGGCCAGAGTTCCTGTTTTGAGTTTATAGTTCCCGTTTCAAAGTTTACATTGTTTTCCACATCATGTGGACAGAAGGTGCAAACTTGTCCATTTTTCCTCTCTGAAGGACTTTCTACACTCGCATCTTGCATAATAGTTGTAGAAAAGCATGAAGATTGTGGAGAAAATGGAGGTTTATCACCACTCTTATTATCTTCTTCACTTGAAGAACATTCTCCTCTTGGAGGTCTAAATCCTGCATCTTGCAAATTGGTATCCCTCTCTTCATAAAGGACTTTCACCATTTTTGTAATGTCTAGGAAAGCCTTTCTAAAAGCCTACATATCCTCTGACATCCTTGCAGGTTTTCCTCCTTGGGACATGCTTTGTTTGAATTTTCCTTCACAAGTATAATGAATTAAAGAGATTCAAAACAATTCACAAAGCTTCACAAAATTCTTTACTGTGATTTGAGAACCAAGCTTTCAATCTAGAGCTTCTCCTTGCTTCAGCTTGTACACACAAACTTGCACACAATTAAATGATCCTTGCACAAATCTTAAGCAATCAAGCAAATAAACCTTTGCTCTAATACCAACTTGATCTGTATCTGAATTTTAGCTTTGTTGTGATAATTTCATTTACAGATTTAAAAACACACGCTTATCCATTGCTTCAGGTGCAAGGTTCTCTTATGATGTTTGTGATTGGAAACAAGTAAATTTTATGTCAAGTTTTATGTGAAATCATTAGCGTAATAGCATGAAAGTAAGTACTCAAAAACAGTAAGAAAATGAACAGAAATCCATCAAGAAAAACACTCAACACGATGTTTTGATAAAGTAGTTCACCCCTCTTGGGCTACATCTCCTTGGTCCAACTTCCATGGCTTGGGCTTCTATATTTTCTCAAAAATGGAAAACAATATAGCTTACAATGATCTACAACTCCTGAAACTTATTTAAATGGACTCAGAGCATTCCAAAACCCCTAATATGACCCTCCAAACTCCTCAAATGGACCATAGTTGTTTTGGGCATGATCTCCTTCCCTAGTGGCCCTAGGCTTCATAAAAATTCCCTGTAGAAATATTCTATTGCCTTTGAAAATTGCACCAATGAGTTCCAAAGCTCAAAATCATCCAAAATTGACTATTCATTTTCCAAAATTGGTGGAAGATTGAGCAAGATGTGCTTCATTTAATTTTTCCTAGGAAACCCTGCTAAATCTGGAGAGACTCTAGTTAAGTCCACCAAAACTGGAAATTCCGCTGAATTTGGCTCTCCGCTGAAATAGACGCCAACTTAAAATCTAGTTAATTAATACAAAACTAGATTAATTAATCTTTACACACAATTAAGGGCGCGCTTAACGCTGGCCCCAACCCCAGCACAGGGCTGGCTCCCCTCCTTCCCCCGCCATTGGTTTTGCAGTTGCTTTAAACGCAATTTTGTGGTAATTTTTTTCAATGGTTCTGTCGGTGGTCCAATGGTAAAGGCATGGAGTTTAGGTGGGGGAGGTCATGGGTTCAAACCCACATCCGCCCATCCCATATATGTTTTACCATACGAATTAATACATTGTCATTCAAAACTCAAACTTTGGAGTTATATATGTATGCGGATTTTGGTATAAAGTTTGAAAATTATATATGTGGATTTAATATAATGTTTGTTATTATTATTATTATTATTATTATTATTATTATTATTATTATTATTATTATTATTATAATATTAAAATAAAAACAAATTCAAATTCCACCTTGGAGCCAACTAGGCAATTTCACCTTCCCACAACTAAACTGGTGAATCTGGAGGTGACACTTGTCACAGCCCCATTGGGTGAAAATTGAAGAAGATTCCCCTTATTGACTCGACTACTGATTGGACTGCCATTTCATCATTTTGTACCATTTTGCAATTTTTTTTAGTTGTTTAGGAAAATGAACAACAAACCTTTTCTCCTTCACCGGACTCCATTTTCAGTTAAATGAATTGCGTTGTGATCGTCTTGACGAGATAGATGCAGCTGTACAGTTTTTGAGCCAATCTAAGAACTTTTATTTTTTGGCAAGTTTTGGCCCCTAATCTAGATTATGATCACTTATGTAGATATCTTCCCCTAGATCCCAAAATCGGGACTACCAAATTGATTTTCATTATATTCCTTTCAATGTTACAATACATATATAGACATGTTGAAGCATCCATAAACCCCAATCCATTAACCCTGGGTTAGAACATAATCGTAGTTCCCTTGACTAGATCTACAAAATACCATGGGGAAAATACCATCATGCCCAAAACCATGTGCAAAAACCATGCACAAAACCATAGGTAGGTTCGTCCACCTAATATAGGGTCCAAAACAAATTTCCCCGGGGCGCTGCCCTAGACCTCTTATAGGGAAAACCCCCCGACAAAGGGGGTTTCCACCCCTCTATTATGCCCACTGCAACGAACAAGGGGATCTAACATCCCTAGTCATGGAAAGAATATAACAGACATCCAACATTGGGGAATAGGTGTACTTGTGCATCAAATTAGAGAAGAGCTCCTTGCGGATTGGATCATGTGCCAAGCTGGCACCACAATTTTGTGGACCCTTCAACATTATTGAGAGGATTAGGCCAGTATCCTATCGACTTGCACTGCCTCTGAAAATGAAATTCCATGATTTCCATGTATCAATTCTTAAGAAGTATGTTAAGGATGTTGATCACGTGATTGACTAGTCTGTATTGCAGGTGGAACTAGATGGAGAATTCCAGTCGAAGCCTTAATGTATATTGCAGGAAAAGGTTCTCATGCTTTGGAACCGAGCAATCAGGCAAGTTAAGGTGTAGTTGAAGTACTTTGGGCCTAATGAAGCTACATGGGAGATGGCAAATCAAATGTGAGCTATGTATCCTTCCTTGTTTTCTAGTTGAGGCAAAGCAGTTTTGGCTTGGTGTTTTGGTATATTCTTTGGTATATGTTTTGATGATGTTGTCTTATGTGCATATGTATATGGATGTAATTGCCACCAGGAGTTATGTTATAAAGCTCTAATATGTAGTATGTTGTTGTGACGTCATGTTATTATGTTGTCATATTGGTTTTCTTTTCAGCATGGTGATCAGTATAAATACTACATCAAGCTAAGTTATAGAGCTACATCAGCAATATATATTTTTCTTACAATAGTTTTGTAGTGATATATGTTTTTGAACATTGAGGATGGTGCTCCCCCAAGAGGGAGGGTTCTGTAACAGCCCTGGTGAAAATTCCATGTAATAAAAGTAAATAAAGGCAAAATAATAACCATAGATGATGGGACCCTTATTCCAAGTTGAATGTTGGGAAAAATCCTAATGATGGGGATCACTTGTGATTGCTTATGGCTAAGGAAATTGGCAAAGGCTTTAGAAAGGAAAAATGGTATTTTTTGGCACATTTATTTATGAAAATAATGGAAATTAGGAGAAAAGGGAGGTGAAAGGTCACATGTTGCATGTGAGGAGTAAATTGAAGGAAAATAATGGAAAATGAAGAAAATAGAAGCCTCATTCATAAAAAGGCTTCTGAGGATCAGTTGGTAACCTTTTGTTAATTCAAGTTTGGAGCTCTCTCATTATTCTCTCTCTCTCATACTCTTGGAGAGTTAGAGTTTTCTTGGAGCACTCTTGGAGGGTGTGGCATACTTGGATTTTGGAGCAAGAAGGAAAAGGAAAAGTATGAAAGTGCAAGAGGGCATTAGGATCAATAGCTACATCAAATTTGCTTACAGGTACCGAGTTGCATCTATGTTTCCTTCACTATTTTTTGCATGCATGCCATATGCATGTGAATTTTTGGTTGTGATTTGTCATTGGCATGGAGGATGGCTGGGATTGACAATGGATTTCCTAGCCTTGCCATTTCCTGGATAGCCATGGTGTTTGTGGGTTTATTTTCATTATTTTGTTTTGGTTGGTTCTCATGTTTCCTTATTTTGGGTTGAGTTGTTAGTTCCTGGAAGCCCTAGTTAGAAAAATGCTCTAGAAACCCTGTAACAACTTGGGTTGAGCTACTAGTCCTGGTAGCCTTGGTTGGACTAACGCTTTGGAAGCCCTTGGTGGGTTGAGTTACTATCCTTGGAAGCCCTGGTTTTAAAAATGCTCTGGAAGCCCTGTATAAGTTGTGGGTTGAGTTACTAGTCCTTGAAGCCTTGCTTGGAACAAACACTCTCAAAGTCCTAGAAGGCTTGGATGGAGACCAATCTGATGATGGTTTTGGTGATATCCAACTAAGTGGTGGAATTATTGTTTGATGAGTTGAGGTGGATGGCCTCTAGAAGATCTAGATGAGTTTTGATTGATGTTTTCTATGAGATCCCGTATTCATGCCTAGAATATGGCATAGAGGTGAATGGCTAAAGAGATATTTTGCTCAGCCATTCTACAGTCGGGTGGAAAGTGGAAGTCTCATCTTGGGTTTGGATTTTGCATCATTAATGAAAGGTTATTTCTCCTTGTATTTCTATGAGCATTTTGATGGATTATATGTGGTCTATATGGTTGTACTTTAATCAATATTTCTGCTACTATTATGCTAGTTATATATGTGTTTTATGACAGCCATATATGGCTTTCGCCATGTTAATACTTGTAATCTAATGATCAATGTATCTATGATGTAATGGATGGAATGGCAATTGATGTATTGAGGCATCAATGGTTCTTAGCGATTTTCAGCTAAGTATGAGACATCTATGCTCGGAAATGTTAATTACACCTATAGATTACACATTTTCAATATGTTTGATGAAATTCATGTTGTGGCTAGTAGAGGTACAATCAAGGTCTTAAACAATTATTTTCTTTAGTACTATCACTTCCATGTTATTTTAGTGATTTGAAGAGATTTTTCAATTATGGGCAAGGACCTAGGCTTTGGGCCTGAAAAAGTGGCTCAAATCCCAGAGTCGTTGGCATAGCACTGGCATCTTTTCTCTCTAGTCGCTAGTAGGAAAACTTGTGAGAGCGACTTTAGGTTTTTAGTCGCCCTGATGCCTATATCATGGGAGCGACTGAGGCTTAAGTTATCCAAAAGATCAATCAGACCCCAAGGCAAGTTGTCTAAAGTATTGAATGGGTTCCTAAGGGTCTTGTAGTTGATTATTAATGTATATATGGTGTGTTTCCATCAGTTCCACTTCCTTAACGTGACTTAGGAGGTCGAATCATATCATAGTGGCCTCTCGTCACATGTTTTCCCCAGCTGGTCGGTTGCTTGGGTAGATGTCGGAGGAGGGTGTTACATTTAGCCCCTAGTTCGAAATCAATTTGGACTTTTAGCTATCATTTATGATAGATCCATTTTACGTAGTCCTCTTCTGAAGGCCATATCCTAATAAACTTATATATGAGGGAACAATCTTTCATATATTGTCTATATGCTTCTCGTTTATTAGGTCAAACCTCATATTTAGGGTTTTTTGTTCCTTTCGGTAGGCATCTACTTTTGAATTAGGATTTCCATTGCTCCAAGAATCATAGTATCCCATGTATCTCCTTCTCCATGTGAATCTCTATATCGTCCCTTGCCAGACTAGTTTTCCAAGTCATAGTTTTTTTGTAGGAGGGGCTCATACCCATCCCAACGTGGACACTCATAGAGGAAATCATATGTGGCTGAAGTGATGGTTTCCAAATCGAAAAAATCTCCTTACTAGGTAACGTTGGCTGACGAAGGTGAACAGAGATTGTATAAAGACTCTGTTAAACCAAACCTTAACCCATGGCAGAGCTCTCTCATTCAAATAGAATATTCATTATAAAAAATATCATAAGAATTAACTAAACTATAAGTATATTAGAATAATAATAATTATTATTAATGGTAAAAATAATCACTTCTAAGTGTTAAACATAGTAGTCTTTAAGTGCGACCTTTCAGAGTTTCCGATGGATTTTTGGCTGGAATCCAACGAAAAAAATATGTGGCCAAATCTTGATTTGTGTTATTTAAATTGGTTTTTTGACTGCATTTATGGATTCAGCCCCCTCAAAAATCCCTATGCACTTTGGTTGTGAAGAGTTCACCTGTCAAACTTTTGATTTCAATGAATCCCTGTAGTATTCTAGAAAGATAGATCGGAAAATTAACAGGAAAACTTTCCGAAAAAATAGTACTTAAAACTATTCAAACATATATACATTTTTAAAAAATATCTAACAAGATTTTAAACCGTGGAGATTCACCTCTACATTATCATGGATATTTTTAATCTATAAATTGACTTTGTTGCAATGTCATAGGTCCATACCATGGTTTATCAATGCCACATGCCCAAAAAAACCTTAACTCATTTCAAATGACACTAGTTCATATGACAATTTTTTTTAATTAATGAATTTAATTAAAAAAAAAAAACATAACTCCTTTGCAAATAAATCTCACCCATTGACTTGTCTATACTTCTAAGAATATTATAAAATATTTTATGTAAATTAAATTTAATCAACCATATATATATATAATAGTAGTCTAACGAGGCCACAATTTTAATTTTGCCTAGAAAATGGTGCAAATTTCAGCATGATTTTAGCTAAAATCCCATAGAAATTTTTGGACATCTAGTTTACAATTTTAATTTTTCCCGGAAAATGGTGGCACTTTTGGCATGATTTTGGCCAAAACCCGATAGGAATTTTTGGAAATCTAGTTTACATCTCTAAGTTTCAGGATTTTGGGTGCCCCAGGGGTTTTTGATAGCATTGAATCAATTTCCACCATCAAAGAAAAATTCAAACACTTCTATAGTGAGATTTTTTGAAAAAGAAAATAGTTGAATTAGAGTGATTTCCAAATAAAATTGTGACCGATAGACAACACATATATAATTTAAAATTTTATAATATATATATATATGTTAAATTTTATAATAAAATAAATCTAAAGACCATTAAACAAAATATAAACTAAAAATGTAAGTGCGTTTAAGTGACTGTGTACATCCATAAATATGTCATCTCATGTAGATTGTCTCCTTTTAACGACTAATGTTGATACACCACGAAACAAACGGAAAACACTTCATTAGCTGATGCACATTTTCGGTAGGATTGATGGTTTATGCTTGGAGTTGTTGTAGTGTTCCCGAAATTTCACAGTGGATAGCATAATACTTGACTATCAAATCTCTGTATTTGTCCGCCAATGTGCCAAACATCGACAAAGTGTTCATTTACTATTTAATTGCCATTAGAATTTGGGAGAGGAATGCCTTTGATAAGGCGTACGCTATTTTTCAATGTATGAGATTTGATAAGGGTTATGTAATTTTTCAATGTATGAGATAGACCAGGGTTAATAACCATTACACATAGTGTTGGGCGAGTGAGCATCTTTGTTGGGTGGATTAGAAGATACTAAAATCTATGTTTTTAATTAATTTATTTTATACATTACATTTTGTTGATTAAGAAAGTTATACCAAAAACTTTTAGTTCATATTTTTTAAATTGTATTTTTTAGGTGATTAGATAAAATTTATAAAGCCATAAATTTATGAAAAAGATATTTAAAATGGAGATATTCTAATTAATTTTAATCTATAATGATTTGCTATTTTATATTAAATAAAAAATAAACATTCGATTCAAATAAGATGTAAATTTATTAGATAAATTATCATATTCATTTCCACTTATACCAATTTAATATGTAAAACATGATCTATGTAAAGATGAATATAAACTAGCTAAACACTTTCCTTCTTACACACATACAAAAGCTTTATAAATATTATATGCTAATTTAACCATATTTTATTATTGTATGTAGTAGTTTCCCTCTCACTTCACATAGGTTTGTGCCTTCATTAGCATTTGAAAGTTTTACATTTATAAATTACATTATTTATTTTAATTTTATTTTGAGCTTATTTATTTATTTTATGATTGGGTGGTTAATTAGATGTTTATTTTTTTTTATTTTTTTTTCACATTCTTTTTCTATTTCCAACTCTTATAAAAATGACATTTTTGATGTTTCTAAGTGTTGAAAGAAGCTTTTACAAGGAAATTAACTCCTTAGAAGTCTTATGAAGCTATACGAATCACCCAAATTCCTCCTTTTAAGAGCCATTTATTTGGCCTTCTTCCAAGAAGCCAAAGAGGCCATTGATCACACTTTGACCTCATTTGTTTAAGTTTTTGGGCATTCTATTCCAACCAAGGAAATATTTTAGCTAGTCAATAGTCAGAGATCAATATGACCTAGTTGTTCATCCTTTTATCTTGTTGAGTAAATGGCAACCACAATCACTGAAGGTCACAGAAACATACATCTAAGTGCTTTGACAAACTTTCTAGCAACTCAAATGTTCTTTAACGAACTCTATAACACTTTACCTCAACTATTTTGTGAAGATTGTTCAACTGCTTTTACAAACCTTCCAGCAACTCAAATGTTCTTTAGTGAACTCTATAACACTTTACCTCAACTATTTTGTGAAAATTGTTTCTTTTGAGTCTCCACTTTGCAATCAAAAATTTAACTCTTATATCTAAGTCCATATCATCAAAAGATATTATGATCACCACAATAGACTCATAGCTTATTTAGACTATCTAAAGCATACCAAGTTCCCTTCTTGAAACTCACAAGAGTCTTTCACATCCAAAATAACCCCAATCACTAAATTACTAACTCCATCACCACTGACCCATTAACCAACACAAACTATAATCATTGGTCCACTAACTCACAATCCCCTTAACCGTTGATCAACCAAGTAACTAATGTGTCCTAATCATTGACGTGTTAAATTCAACTAGAATGGTTAAATATAGTCCAACATGGTAAACAATGTTGGAATATAGTTATGAATTTTTTGATTGACACTACTAACCCATTAACTTATAAATCCTTTAAGCATTGTCCAATTAACCCCTTCAAAAGTAGGTTCCCAATAACTTTGCTATATCACAATCCATTGAATATGTTAAGCATACCAAAACTAGCATAGAGATGCAAAAATTCTTTGTTACACATTTTAAACAAGGAGTAAATATGAATGCATGAAAATGCTCACGTTTTTCTAATACAACTTAAGTGCAACATCTAAATTTCTTTAAGCTTAATCTTAATCACTAATAAGCTCTTCAAATATCACTAATAACTATTAGTCTTAAAATAATTTATATGTTGCAAGAAAGTTGCCTTGGAAACATGTAAGCCTTTTTATAACATTTACTTGTAAAAAATAATAATTCATTAATATTTTTATTTATATTAAAATATATAATAAATTTAATAAAAATATACCATACATTAAATATTAACTAAAAATCAATTAATAAATTATTATTTTCTAAAAGCTTAACAAATATTTACTATTACATTACAATAAAGTAAAATTATATATATATATATATATATATATATATATATATATATATATATATAATATTTTATATGTTTTATTTTTCATCATTTTATAATTTTCATTTAATAAATTTGGAGTAATAACAAAATTGACCCAAAAAAAAAAAAACATGTTAACTGGAAGTTCAATCCCTGAAACATGTATCACTCACAAAACTTACAAATAAAAAAATAAAACTTTTATTTCATAATAAAATAAAATAAATTCTTAACTTAAAAATATTATTTTTTGAAACACTCATAAATATTTACTATTACATTAAAATATAAAAAATAATTATAAACAACTTTACTTCTCATAAATAATTGTAAACAACTTACTTCCCATATTATTTTATTGGTGTATATTTATTATTACATTAAAACCTAAAAAATAATTAAAACAACTTTACTTCTCATAAATAATGATAAACAACTTTACTTATTTTATTGGTTTATTATTTACTATTACATTAGAACACAAAAAATATTTATAAATAATTTTACTTTTCATAAACAATGATGAACAAATTTATTGTTGATTTTATTTGTTTATTAAAACATATTCATTTGATTATTATTATTTTCCATATTTATTTTATAATATTATTTATTATTTTATTATAAGTGTAAATTTATTTGTTTTTCAGCAATTGCTTCTCAACCCACGAAACCATTAAAAACACAAAAATTTTATTCCATAAATAAAATAAAATAAAATTATTATTAACTTAAAATTATTATTCTTTGAAATTTTAGTAAATATTTACTATTACATTAAAATAAAATAAAATAAAAAATTATAAACTATTTTATTTTTCACTTTTATTTTTTATTATAAATAATTTATATTTACTATTACATTAAAGTAAAAATAAAAAATTATAAACAACTTTACTTCTCATTTTATTTTTTTATTATAAACCACTTTACTCCTCATTAAAAAAAACTTATAAACAACTTTACTTCTCATTTTATTTTTAATTATAAACCACTTTACTCCTCATAAAAAAACTTATTAATTGGGCCTGGAGTATGCCCTAAAACTGCTTCTGCTTGGCTAAGAGCTCGTCTTCCTCGGACGTAAGGAAACAGGTTAACGGCCCAAGACCCAGACAGGAGTGAAAGTCTGCTCCCTTACGGACCACCAGCGAGTTATTTCAGGTGGCGTGGTTTTCCTTGATAACAGTGATGTGTCAACTGACATTCGCGGATAGCAGCCAGAGATGGCTGTCCTCAATGTTGGTTTGACACACTGAGTTTGATAGGTTTTTCCACCTTAAAAAAAAAACTTTACTTTTCATTTTATTTTTTATTATAAATAACTTTACTACTCATCTTATAAACAACTTTATTTCTTATTATTATTATTCCATAAAGCGCTTGAAAGTTCAAGCTACTTAATTTATACCTAAAGAATGTTTAGTATGTGGTGTGTATTTTATGCGGTTAAAGGAACGGTCGCAAGGATAAAGCATGATAGTTCGACCCATGCATCATCAAGTCACGTTAAAACCAGACAGATACATGCATTGTGGCCGGACCCTCCGGTAGGACCGTATTTTTATTGGTTGATAAATTGTATATCAGGATCTGCTAAATTGATAACTTGAGATATGCATCTCTGCGAATTCTGCTTCATATGTACTGCTTCTGGATGATAGTATGATGTTGCAATTTTGAAAATTAAATCAACCATGGCAAAAGTCGGTTCTGGTAAATCCGCTGCTTGGGTGGCTGCGATACTGCTCTCGCGTTTATTGACTGTTATTGCTCAACCAGGTTATTGATTATATCATTATAAATTTTGAGTTTCGCTTAGTTTCGAATCATTCTTACAATTTCGTTTTTCCTTGATCGGCAATAGTTTATTTTTTATATGCTTTGCTTGACAAGATACCCTTGAGGCTGCAGGATTTCTCAGTATTGCTTGTGGAGGCAAAACAAATTACACTGACGAAAACAATATAGAATGGGTCACTGATGCTAGTTACATAGGCGTCGGTCAGACAACAGACATAGGAAAAGTCATTGATCCAGACTCCGGTTCCTCCGTGCATAGTCTACGGCACTTCCCTAAGCCTCTGACGAAGTCTTGCTATCAATTGCCTGTGCAACCCAATGTGCATTACCTCCTAAGATTATGGTTTGCCGTTGGAAATTACACAGGATTTCAAAATTCGTCAAGCTTCGCTTTCTCTATTGAGACGCTGGGTATGTTGACTACGAAATCCCTAACGCTTACGAATAAGACGAGACCAGTGAGAGGTGAAAAAATCTTTGTTAGTTCTGGCAATATGTTGTATATTTGCTTGATCAGAACCTCTGAGACTGGTGATCCCTTTATCAGTGCTATCGAGTTGAGAACCCTCCAGAGTGGCATGTATCAACATGCTAAGCCAGGAAAATTGTTGAGTTTAGCTTCGAGATATGATGTTGGTGCAAATTCATCGGTCAGGTAATTGTTTAGAAGTTGATATGCTTCACTACCGAAATCTAAGCTTCATACACGAAGAAGTAGAATTTTTTAATACCAACTAGGACAACGCAGAGATGCTTCCTATGTGCACACCAATTTTTGTAGCCTGAATATCTTTGCTTGGTGATTTGATCAGGTATCCACTTGACAAGTTCGACCGTCTCTGGCTGCCAGATGTGGGTTTAAAACGTGCAATAAATCCAGATGATTTACCCTATATACAAGGTGCCAATTCTGAAGAGCCCATTCCAACGAACAATACCCTAGACCTTCCTCCATCTGTTGTGATGCAAACGGCGTGGGTGAGCAGCGCCTCGCTAGCACTCAATCTAGATGGATCATGGGGCACCAATTCATTACTGCTCTTATATTTTGCAAATATACAGCCGTTTAATATGGGTGAAACGAGATCATTCTACCTTGAAATAAACGGTCAACCATTTGCTAAACCCATTACTCTGGTGCCAAATTCTTCTGCGTTAGAGCTACCAATCCCGTTAAACATGGTACAATACCGTCTGAGTTTCAGCATGGCCTCTAACTCGAGTTCTGGTGCTATAATCAACGCTCTCGAGTATTACGTTATGGTTGATACGGAACGGGAAACAACTTTAGAAGACAGTATGTGCTCTATATCTCTAACACTCTTCATCATGTTGAAATTGATGTGTTAGGCGTAACCATGTAGTGTTTAACCTGCAGTTGAAGCTCTTAATGCTATCAAAACAAGGTTCGACATAAAAAGTTGGATTGCTGATCCTTGTTACATTATCGAGTGGGACGGAATCAGCTGTAGTAATATCTCTTCTGTTAGAAGGATTTCGGAAATGTAAGATCAATTTTCATTTTTACATTTTATAATTTCTAGCTGAAATTGCGAAAGCTTACCAATTCGTATTGTTTCTAGCAATTTGGCGGGAATGAATCTTACAGGATCGGTACCTCAGAGTATTGGACAGTTGACTGCATTAGTTAACTTGTAAGTAGAATTCTTTGTGTATATCCGTTGCCTATATTTTCATATCAGAAAATACGCAGACGATTTTGAATTATCTTCGAAGTCCAAACATTTTACTTTATCAGAGACATGAAATCCACCCTTTTGGTTGAAACTAGATCTATGACTTTTGTTTAGAGTTCCAGCAGCGTTCTTTGGAATTATTCAAATGTAAAATAAAATAACAGTAAGCGAGCTTTGATGAACTACAATCTTTCATGCCGAAGAACTTATGAAGACAACGTAGCTTATCTTTAAATATATCTGTTCGTGTTGACATTACCAGGTCACTAGCGAATAACCATCTGACGGGACCATTGCCAAATTTCTCCAATTTAACCATGTTGGAGAGACTGTAAGTGCCTTGTTCTCACCGTAAACCCTACGCTCTGACGAAACCATGATAGGTCGTCATTTTTATAAAGCATCCACTCAGTTGGCTTATCGTGTAAATACCTACAAAACAAAGTAAACCCTACGCTTTGACAAACTATTATTGATCATCATTTTTATGAAGCATCGATTTTATTTGCGTACTGTGCAGACATCTACAAAACAACAACTTGAATGGTAGCGTTCCAGACTGGCTCTCTGAACTTAAATACCTGAAGGAGTTGTACGCCTCTCTCCAATCTTGTTATTGTAAAATATAGCTTCATTTTTTTCTTTCCTTTCACTTTTATGGTCACAGGTTTATAGAGAGCTCAATAACTTCACAGGTTTATACAAAACAATAGCTTCAGTGGTGTAATTCCTGCCCAACTTCTGTCCAACCCTTCATTGGACTTCAGGTAATCTAAATTTTTATTGCCTGTATTACTTGTGTTCAACGATGGATTCTCTCTCTTATTTTCAGGTCTAAAATTGCGGCAGACAGAAACGCAACTGAATTATTTTGACCTCTGATGTTCTTCGTTTGATGTGTTGCAGATACTCTGGGAACCAGAACCTACATGTCCGGAAAAAACATAGACTGCGGCTTATCCTCGGAATAGCAATACCTGGGGGTATAGCCATCCTTTTAGTGTTTATAGTGGGCTTTTTCTTGCATCGCAAAAAACAGAGGAGAATAGAGAGCAGCATGCTGGAAAAGGAATCAAAACATGGCGTCGACGAAGGTAGGGAAATATCTTGAATTTTACGATTTTGAATAGTGAGAGTGCTACCATGAGATAAGGCAACCTAAGGCTGTCCTATAATGTGCAGACAACTCCATGATCATCCGGCCAAATACAACAAAGTCCCGCGCCTTTACTTTAGAAGAGATAACAACAGCCACTCAAAACTTCAGTCACAAGATTGGGCAAGGGGGTTTTGGATCAGTCTACTTTGGAAAATTGCAACAAGGAAAAGATATAGCCGTAAAGGTGCTTTCCTTGTTTGGAGGACAAGGAGTTCAGGAATTCCTGAATGAGGTAATTAGCATGTAACATGGTTTAATTTTTCTATCAAATCTAATCATATTGACACTAGTTACACTGCTCTCATGAGTAATCAGAAAAAGAACAAATTATATAACTCGTGAAATTCATGCGTGGCTTCACTTGATGAGCAGGTTGATGTTCTTTCTAAAGTCCACCATAAGAACTTGGTGTCATTACTGGGATACTGTAATGAAACAAGCGAACTTATGCTGGTCTATGAGTACATGTCCGGAGGGTCCTTAAGGGATCACCTTTACGGTAAATATGATGCCGAGAGCTCTGTTCGATTGAGTTGGTGCATATTAGATAGAACATAGACAAAGAAGTCAAAATTTGTTTTCTGTTTTTCCTTTCAGCTCCTACTTCAGAACTTTCTCAACTGAATTGGAAAACCAGGCTCAAAATAGCCTCAGATGCAGCACAGGGTAATTAATTATCTCCTCGTCAAATAATTTCATGTTTTGTGATAGAGCTCGTCGTATTATCTAGTGATTATCATGTTTCTGATCTCATCCACATGCGGTTTCTGTTTGAAGGACTGGAATACCTTCATGTAGGTTGCACCCCAAAGATAATTCACAGGGATATCAAGACGGCCAATATCCTTCTAGACAGGAATTTCAACGGAAAACTAGCAGATTTTGGCCTCTCAAGAATGGCAATTGAGGGGGAAGCTTCTTATGTTACCACTTCAGTGAAAGGAACATTAGGATACTTGGATCCAGAGTATATGACAGTTTGCAATATTTTTAATGCTGAAGCATTTAGATCACCTACTAATAGTAGACGTAACTTCATTTTTGTTTCAGCCGCTTTCCTAACTCTCTTATGGGATGCTTTCACAGGTATTTTAGCACACAAATGTTGACCGAGAAGAGCGATGTTTATAGTTTTGGAGTTGTTTTGCTGGAGATTATTTGCGGTAGACAGCCCGTAGATGCAAAACTATCTGAAGAGGAAATGAACCTTATTCGATGGGTAAGCAATCTGATTATCGAATTCCCATCATTTAATCCTATGTTACCAGAAACGAGAAACGGGAAACGGAACGGGAAACGAGAACGATACGAGAAACGAAGTTTGGAGGTTTCGCATATAAGAAACGAGGAGAGAGAAAAACACCATATTAAAGGTGAACAATATAGAGAACGCTAAAATTTAGTAGAGAACGCTACTTGCCAACTAACTTAACCAAGTCAAATTTATTCCAACTACCCTAACATTTAATCATTTACTTATTTAATGGTCACTTTCCTACATTCTTATGACACTTTATATTGTACTGTGGTTTATTTTGAATCTGCAAGACATCTGCTGCTTTTGAGTATCTCAAAGGTATATCATGATAAAATGCCTTAGCATGTAAAGTTCTAATTCCTTTCTGTGTCCCAAATTTGCGTCCAACTCTATGGATTTGCCTTTTGATTTTTAGTCTGAAATACACCAGAAAAGATGTATGTAAGTAATGAAAATAGATATATGGATTTGCCTTCTGATTTTTAGTCTGGAATACACCAGAAAAGATGCATGTAAGTAATGAAAATCGAATATGGATGCATCGAAGGAACCTGTTTTAGCAACAGTGCATATCCTTTCATGATATGCTTCTTCTCAGAGATGGCATGACAGAGGATGAGTTTTAAACATGTTTTAATATAACCTCTATCTATGGCCCTTCATAATTACAGTCATTGAAGGCGTTTCTTCAACATTGGAAGGCTACTATATTCGACAAAGGTTAAGGTCTTTAAGGTCGATTCTGTTTGTTTGTTTAGTTCAGGTGATTGATAGGCTTTTGACATAGTAACTTTAATGTTGAATGAACATTCTACAATATGCACAGTTTTTGCCAGGGTGACTCTGTAACGGTTCTAACACAAACAGCTGTTACTGTTCCAACAGCCCTGTTAGAATGTAATTTTCAGGAAAACACTGTAACTTGAGCAATATAATACCAAGGTTTCATCATGTTAATTTCAATGTCAATTCTTCGAAAACCAAAATGTGGTTTGTATTATGTGGTCTAGACTCTAGAACGCGCATTCATAAAAATGTGGTTTGTATTATGTGGTCTAGACTCTAGAACGCGCATTCATAAAAGAAAACCAGAGATTGAAGTGTGTAGGTAGTACCTTTTGACAATGCTGTTAAAGATGCGGGCGATGAAGCTGCTTGGCTCTGATCTGTGCCTGGTTGCATGTGAGTAGTGATGGGTTTGCTCGCTTCCGTTCTCAGCGCGTTCTTTCTTCAGCTGCTGGCTCACAAATACCCTGGACTCTGGAGTTCTTATGTTTAATTTCCATAAATTAACAGTCCAGCTCAGAAACTAACAGTCCAGCGTAGCAGACTAACAGTGAACTGCCAATTAAACTCTCTGTATGTGTAATCAATTGATAATTAAACTTGATTTAACGCAGTTTGAAAAAATTAAATTTAATTTGAGTCTGACAAAATATATGTCTATCCGGAACGGCCAGAAGAAACTGCAAGTCTATCTGGAAACGGCCAGAAGAAACTGTTTCGTTTCGGCAGAAACCGTTTCTTGCCAATGAAAACGAAAACGGCCGTTGCAGACGGCGTTTCTAGTATGGTCGCGGTTTCTGCGAAGGTTTCTGCCAGAAACGGGGGACATCGTCCCGTTTCTGGTAACTAAATTTTAATCTCAACAACGGACTATAATTGTGGTGCATCTTGTTCTACAAAATAACAATAATAATATTTCTGTTTTAATCATAGGTCACACCGTATGTGGAGATGGATGAAAATCCTGGCAAATTAGCGGAAATCGTAGACAAGAGGTTAGGTAAAGATTACGACATCAAATCCATCACTGTCGTTGCCAAATTAGCGATTCGATGTGTTCAGGCAGTACCATCATCTAGGCCGCGCGTCAGTGAGGTAGTGGCAGAGCTTAAAGAGGCTCTCAAACTTGAAGATAAGGATTCTCTAATTTCGAAGACTGATATCGAATATGGAGATTTTAGTACCAGCCAGGTCTCTTTATCCGTACATTCGAGTGGACCCAAAGAATTGGAATCTGCTGAAAGCAGCAGCTCGAACAGACCTACAGTACCTGCAGAAGGACGATAAGTTCAAACGTCATGGATATCGATAGTCAGGAGAACTAAACATTAATTCACCTCAAATCAGCTCGAAAAGCTGAAACCCGTTAACAACAAGCTTTAATTGGTTGCTTTGAAAGCTTAAATATCTGGATATTTCTATCATATTAGATGATACTGAGTTGAGGTCGATGTTAGTTTGTTTATTGATGGTAGAATTATTTATATTATAATCCTTTACACAATTATGGGCGATTTGCTTGTTTGGTGCCTGCGATCCGTCTATTTGTCTAGTTGCACAAATTAACCGCTATCTCACACTAGTTTTAATTTTTCTGCGTCATTTGAAACTGTGATGGTTACTATTATCAGTCAGACATGAATCTTTATGGAAACTCAGAACCAAAGTACAAGCAAGTAAACATTTGAAAGATAATCATAGATGATAAATTTTGGGCGTTACTGCAAGGACCGTTCATGGTTACTGAGAATAACAATATCAAGGCGCTCCAAGGGACTTGTTTTGCGGTTTCTTAACTTTGAAAATACGCAAGGATGAGAACACGTGGTTACCGAAAGGAACAATTTAGAGGAATAAATTTAGGTTGAACATTTTTAGGTTATCCTGCAATGTCATTCGCGTTTTGCATTCATCTTTAGACCTTCTTAAAAACATCACTAATCAGTTGTGTCCCATGATTGTTATTTATCTAAAACTCCTTTCTTTTTTTGTTTAGATATGGCGATTATTTCTAGGTTATTATGGAATGTTATTCATATTTTGCTTTCTTACATAGTTTTCACAAACAGAGCTAGTTATGTTTACAATGTAAATTTTATATTTTCGTTTTTGGAAATTAAATCTAATTTTTATTTAAAATCAAAATTAGATTTTGGAATGATTTTTTTTAATGAACAAGTAGGTGTTTAGGATGAGTTACATATTTTAATGGATACGATTTATTTTATTATTATTTTATTTTAATTATTAATGATGTTTTTGATATTTTAACAAAATAAAAATATGTATTTAAAGTAGATGATTTCTTACTTTAATTTGGTGTTGAGTACATTGAACAAATCATGTGGAGCACTTACACATCATGCTACAACCATATAATTACTTTTCATGATCTAGATATAACTATAGATAGTGAAAGTCATATACATACATTCTTAATTATATGGTGTTTGAATTTGTAGCACTCAGCCCGACCCCCTTGGGCCTTCTAAGTTGAAGGAGAGGTGTTACTTTGACCTAAATGAACTTCCAAGATCTCATTATGGAAATAGGTATACAAAATCCCTTCTTTTCCCAAGCTAATGGAATTAACTTGGGATTTCACCATTATGTTCAATTCAACGAGAGCTATCTAACGATATAAACCTTATCAAAATCCAACACCGAGATCAAAAGTTATGGCCATTTAAAGATTGAGGAGTAAACCATCGCCGCTCAAACTTGCACTTACAGGTGGAATCTCAGATTAGTCTATGTGGTACTGCTATAACACCTATGATCCCTAGTGTGGCTCCTACCACGTCATCATGCCCCCACCCTCTGCACCTTTGCGCTAGTACATTGGCATTACCATAGTAGACCTCTAAGGCACAACATAGAATTTTAAAATCCTCTACTAGGTAGTATTAGCATCCCCTAGCCTCCATTAACTATGGACTCCACATAAAACAGATAGTTTCATCCTCTTAGGGTTATTGTCCATGATGACAATTTTTCCATCAAGTGCTTAGGAGATTTCACATCCCCTGGCTTCGTCAATTGCAACCCATCCCCTAAATTATACTCTTGAAACTCCCAAGGTTCGTGAACCACGATGATGTCATCTTGAATTCATGTTGACATCAACCTGTAGTGACATCTTTCTAATATAACAATGGTGAGTTATCTGTTAATTGATAAAAACAATCTCGTTTCCCCATCACCCTCTATTCTGGCTTAGCCTATGAACTCGCACTTTGAACCTCTTGGGATCCACGAGCATGACATGACATCATGCTGCTATGTGGCCTCTCCCAAAGGTGCCACATATCACTCAATTGTAGACCACTTAGCCCTCCAAAAGGGCCTCTTATGCTTGCCATGTGTCATGCCTCCCATGTGCCACATCGTCTCCTCATCCACTTCATTTTTTTCACTGGCACTTAGTCTTAGGACCCACTAGGGTCCCAACTCCTCATACATAATAATAATTCCCTGTTATAATGTTCTTAGGTCTATTGTTGAGCCCATCCTTTGTCCCTTGATGTAATTGCACACTAATTCACTTCCATTGCAACACCAAAGGGAAACCCCTTGGGTTTCATCAAGGTGGCATACTTTCTCAACCTCCAGGGCAAGAATGAGAAATCCCATGGTAAAGTGACGAGAAGAGTCTCTCTGTCAATGCCCTCTAACACTTAGAGATATTTGTGTCTATCCCTCATGAGTTGTGGATAACCACGAAGTCGTAATCTTGTGGTTATAACACTAAGGCACAAGGAGCACACCTTCATTGTGAACGTGTAGAGCATAGGGTCTTTATTGACTGCAACATATCCACAAGGAAAACCTTGACTATAACCTCTTGATTATTAGTTCACTGGCCCTCTGGGCCTTAAATCCCCAAACACACTTAAGCATAGGAAATTCAATCCTTAATGTAAAGGAGACAATTTCAAGGGTGACTATATAAAGATTAAATGTAGTCATAGATACATGAGGCAACCTTCCCCTTAAGTATCACCATAACCATTGCATGGAAATTAGCACTTTGTAAACCCAGTAACAACCACACCACACTTTACTGGTCCATCCATGCACAACATGTAACTCCATGAGTAAGAAAAAGTAAAGACGAATAAATAATTCAAAGTCCATAAAATCTATGATAAACATATTTAACACATTAGAACATCCTTCCCCCAACCACAGAGGCTCCATGCCACTCCTGACATGAAGGCCAAGGAATTCACACACCACACTAGCACATATGAATGCTTAAAACATCCATCTGAGTCATGCGATTACTATAAACATACAAGCAGGTGCACCTCATGCAACCATACACAACGATGCATATAGTTCTGTAACCATTAGAACAACAGAAGCCCATAGATCATAATCCATATCTTGTTCATGAATGATATAAGTAAAAAATCATTCAACAACCTCTTTAACCCAAAGCTCCCACATATGCATAGCACATAAATGCACTACTCACAAAATTACATGCGAACATGGTCAGAACAGTGAGTTTCCTAAACCTTCTAGATATAGAGATAACTAATACATAAGATGTTGTGATAGTCAAGCAATCCCATATGCACCTTGCTCATACATGTTAGCTACCCAACTTATACTCATATCAACAGGAAATAACTAAAAGGGAATAAAGTAATGAAAGAGTTCCTCGATGATGTTAGACCACTAGGAATAGACACGTCACATCTCCTACAATGATTCGAAAAAATTAAATCCACCTAGCTTAGATAGCTCATAATCACCATAACACATTACATAACCAATCACCTTTGCTATATGATGAACCACACATTATTACTTGAATGTTACAAGAGATAATTATTGGTCATTCATAATACAAGTATTTACAATAAGTAAACACTTATATGAATTAGATAAAGATGTTCAAAACTAGAGGAGGTACTCTGACTCTGCTCCCAACTGTAGGTTAATATCCACTACAATATTTCTTGTAGATAATGAACCCCAAGCTAGATTCATAGTCTAAGTAGTGAAGTGCTAAAGAGAATATGCTTCAACCAATCAACGAAACACATAGGGTTCTAAGGATTCCACAATGATTCCACATGCAACCATAGCATGACTCTTTTACAACCACTATGGCTCCTTCTCCTCAACAACAACTTCTTGTTCTTTTCTACTCCTTAGTTAAGCATACTAGCATGCCTTCAAACCAATGTATATGCTTATGCGTTCTTTTCTCCAATCTTTATGCATGGTCTCTATAGAGAAAGGCATTTTTCCTTTTCTTGTCTCCTCTCTGCTTATTCCCAACCATTCCTTCCATGCCTCATTTTGCTTGAGAGTTTTTGTTTTCTTCATCTCATATGCTCCCCTTGTGTGTTGACCATGCCAACATGTTCCACAATAATAGGTGATCCAGGTGGATATTGGTGGCCACCTGCCAAGTCCACCTGGACCCCCACTATTGTTTCTCTCAGCATTTTCAGTTTCCTTAATTGTAGCACAACTTACTATTTTTAGCAGTTTTTCGAGTCCTGAACTTCCGGAGCCGTTTTGAAGCCCTAAATGACGTTTTTTGGGAAATCTGGGGGCAACATGGGTCCATGTATCAATGTTTCCCTTCCCAAAGTGGTTGTGCTCAGATAGATATTTCTAACGAGCTATTGTACGCGTCAAAGAGAGATCATATGCCAAAGTTACGACCCCGGGAAGTTGATGTACCAATTTACCCAAACAGGGCCCACAGTTTGGCGTTTCATCTTCTAGGGTTAGGTTTTGGAATGTTAATGGTTTTCCATTGTTTTTCAATAATAAATAGGCCTTCGAGCCTCATTGTAAGACAGTTCAGAGGCGTGTAGCCACCACATCTCTTCTTAGAGATAAGCTACCATTGCCCTAGCTGGTTTATTTCCATTACTGTTTGTAAGCATATTTCAGTATTTTACATTAATGAAATGAAGTAAATTTCCACTGCATCTCTATGTTTATGGTTATCTCTGTAATTTGTTGCGTTCCTATTTAAGTCCGGATCAGTGGTATCAGAGCGGTCTGCTTTTTTCTCTGTTTTTCTTTGCATGTCCCCAACGAGGTCGGGATATAAGGAGTTAGGGCTTGAACTGGTCGAAACTTTGCAAGACCAGCCTCACAAATCCTGACGGCCTCCCATGGCGGATGAGAAGAAAGACGAGGGGGCAGGAGATCCTATCAAAATCTTGCTCTAAGAAGCCCTCGAGCGACAACGGAACACGATGATGGACAGCTTTGCCCAGATCCTTTGGCGGCTACCCAGAAGCAACGCATCTGCTTCCAGCAGCTACTCTGGAAATGCCATGCCCTTTAAGGTACAAGTTAATTTTGAAATCCCCATATTCGAGGGTCAGATAGACGCAGATGCCGTAGATAAATGGTTAAATGTGCTAGAGGGTTATTTTTCTGTTCATGAATTTTCGAGTCGGGAAAAGAATGTTTTCGCTCTTCTTAAAGCAGCCCCCCACGTCAAGCACTGGTGGGAAACCTACTGCGAGCAGAAGGATGAAAGCACCGGCTCACTATTTTCAGCTGCACCCACCTGGAAATCATTCTGGGATGCCATCAAGGAGCAGTACTACCCTGTCGGAAGCTATGAGGATGAATACATAAAGTGGACCACGCTGCGGAAGGGAAGGGACCAAGACATGCCGGAGTTCACCAATCTTTTCCATACCCTTTGCACAAAGTTGGGTATCAAGGATTCGGAGTAGCATTTGATACTCAAATACCGCGGCTGCCTACACAAGTACATCCAGGAAGAAATACAATTCTTGAACATCTCCTCGCTCGGCACAACATACCGATATGCCATCAAGGTCGAGCAGAAGTTTAAACAAAAGAAGCGAGACTTTGGATCTGTGAATCCAAAGCAAGGGAAAGGTGCCCCTAAACCGCAGAACAAAGGACAAAGCCAAAGCAGGGCAGCCCAAGACAACCCACCAAAGCTGCAAGCAAAGAACAGCGCCATGAAGCTGAAAAAGGATACGAGAAAATGGTGTGAGTTCCATAAGAGCTCCACTCACAACACAAGTGAGTGTCGAGCCAAGCAGTCACTGGTGGCTGAGCTAAAGGTTTTAGAATCAAATGCATGTTCTGACTCTGAGTCAGAACCCGACAAGGGAAATGACAAAGGGAAGCAGATCATTGATGCAGATCCGAATGCCACTGTTGCTACTGCCAAGATCCAGCAAAATGAACCCAAAGATCCAGAGGAGGAGGAGCGTCTCTTCCACTCCCAGATGTGGGTAAAGGGTTCCCCGCTACAGTTCATTGTCGATAGCGGGAACCAAAAGAACCTCATTTCAGCAGAGGTCGTGAAGCAGTTGGGCTTACCGACCACATCACATCCACAACCGTACACCATCAAGTGGCTTCACCAAGGACGGGATCTTCACGTGAGCCAGCAGTGTCACCTTCCATACAACATCAAGCCCTTCACGGACGAGGTATTGTGTGACATTGCTCCCCTTGAAGTTTGTGATGTATTATTAGGAAAACCATACTTGTGGAAGCGACATGCTCTGTATGAATCAAGGCCCCGTGTTGTTATTATTACATTGGGAAATAAGTTGTACAGGATACCAGAGGTAGCACCGCCTACTGCTATCTCTTTGATTACTGCAAAATAATGCAGTAAGCTCATTTCCAAAACCGGGAAATTTGTTTTCCTGATGATACGCCCTCAAGGAAAGAAGAAGACAGTGGTCGCGGCCTCCAGACAGGGCCCATTTGCATGACAACTACAGAAGGACAAGGTCGTGGAGGAGTACGAGGACATTTTCACCTCCCCCGCAAGGGTTCCTCTGCATTGTCAGATCAAGCACTCCATCGATCTGACCCCAGGTGCACCGCTACCCAATGGACCAATTTATCGGCGCTCTATTCTGGAGAACGATGAAATCAAGAGGCAGATTCAGGAGCTCCTGCAGAAATGTCATATCTGTCCGAGTTCATCACCTTGTGGGAGCCCGTTCGTGTTGGTACAGAAGAAGCATGGACTTGGAGACTCTATATTGACTATCGGGCGCTAAACAAGATCACTGTCCGTAATAGGTTCCGGATCGCGCGGATTGATGACCTCCTCGACCAACTAAAGGGGGTGAAATATATCAGCAAGATCGATCCGAAGTCAAGATATCACCAGGCACCAATCGAACCCTCTAATGTGTGGTAGACTGCCTTCAAAGCCAAGGAGGGCCTTTTCGAATGGTTAGTTATGCCTTTCTGATTGACGAATGCTCCTGCAACCTTCATGAGGCTAATTAGAAGAGGGATTAGTGAAAGGGGTTGCTACAAAACCCATCCCCTTAGAGGAATAATGTCCTATGTGCTATGTTCCTAAACACAATTTTAACAGTGAGCTTTATAACACAACTCATTTACAATTATATTTACATCCATAGTTGCTTACCTAACAACTCAATGATAACGACCCATGAAATCATCCATTTTCATAGTGGCTACTTTTAGTTGACATCGCTCTCAATTCACCTTGTCTATTTGTTTAATTGGCTTTGAGAGTGATGTTTGCCTCCCATATTTAGCGATGCTTTCCACTATGCTCAATGCTTCGTCAGTAAACAAATTAAGCTCATTACTACTCAAGAAATACCCAATATACCTTTGATCCAAATTAGCATTCTGGTGACTCTTTAAGACCAATTCAATTTGAAGTTCCAACATCCCTTTTTTGCTTCCTCAGTCTCTCGAGTGATGCAGGGGATGAAGTTCATTTTTTCATGCAATCACTCACTTTCCAATTAGGCGTCTAGATGCAAGTGATGCAGTTCATCTTTTCGTGCAATCACTCACTTTCCAATTTCACGTATCCAACTCACTGCTTCTCAATCCCTCGAAGAATCCATCCTGATCGAGGAATCCGTCCTTTGGAAAGTCTTCCTCACATCAAAATAGTCTTCATAATGATGGCACCTTGCTACCTTAACGCACTCATATCAGTCATAACATGCCTCATAAAAGTCATGCATATAACTTTTTATAAAATAAATATTGCAAAGTTAAAAAGAATATCTACTTTATATAAAAAATAGATCTAGTTAAATGACCAAGGGCATAAGAAAAAATAATGTTTTTAACTATATTGTATAGTAATGAGCTTTACTATTTTCATAACAATACAATTCTTAAAATGTAGCCGATATATATATATATAAAATAAAATAATTTTATGATTATTAAAACATATCAATTCATAAGAATTTTTTCTTACGTCGTAGTTTAGTATAAGCCGTATATAATAATTTTAAATTTTTTTTATAAATTAAATTTTTTTATATCTAAAATTATAATTTATATATATATATATATATATTTACGGTTTGAGAAAACAAAAACCAAAAAATATTGGAGTAAGTTCACTTAAACGATGGAGTCGCATTAAATCTACGCATTGATATCATGGCGTATTGAAGTATTTGGGGAGGGAGTTGCAGGTTCTATTTGATTTGTTTAAGAATGTTTTGGACGATGTTTTTAATAGAGGAGTTTAAGTAGGTGATAATTTTGATTAGAAAATATAGATTTTTTTAGGCATGTTTTTTTGAAAAAATAGTAAAAATTTTGAGATTACAGTTTTTAATTGTGAGTGCTAAATCTATTTCTATTTAGATTAAAATACTTGTATAAATCAAACTTTTGCAAAATAAAAACATCCAATTTTGATGTAAAAGTTAGCAGGTGAAATTTCTCTTCATTGGACAACTCCATTTTTAGGTACGGTGCAACGCGACGAAGAACGATCAGGTTAAGGTACCTCTTCCACACGAGAGGATGACAAACGTATCCCTCTCACCTTTTGGAATGCGAATAAAATGAAGGAAAGTAAAACACACGAGAGAGTATACATTTGACGTCCATGCATTTAGATTAGCTGTCCTATGTTTTGGTACTTCCTATTTTTGGTGAAATTTAAACTATCATCATATTTAATCATGTTTTCACTGGCTTGGAATTTGATGTTTCCGCATCATTTTTAAACTTCGTGCCCATAATTGACGAATCCTGAAACTTCACAGTTACGGGAAAAAAATGCAAAACTGTACATTTAACGTCCATTTCCTTTCGGTACTTCCTTTATAGGTGGAGGCGGCTTAGCTTGAATGTTACCGTGTTTAACTTAATTAAATTACCTATAGCGTTAAACAATAAAATGGATAAAGTTACGGTTACGCTGTTTACCCTCTTTTCGCGAGCCAAGCATGGTTTCTTTTTACCACGAGTCATTGGGTGAAGTTGGCTTGTCTGCCGCTAATTTAAGTGTTCAAGTTTTGCTTACCTCTAACTTATGTTTTCAATTTTAGCTATCGACGGCTACAAGAAGATGACGACTCTCTTGTGCTCGTTGACACGTAACTTTTATTCATGCATGTTAGCCTTTGTGTCAAGGTTTTTGACTAGAGGTTGCATTACATTATATTGATTAGCTTCTTCACACTTCATAGTTAAACGATGTTGCATTACATTATATTTGATGGCTTGCTTCACATTTCATAGTTACACTTCATTTGAATTTGAATTTTTCAATGTAAGTGTATGGCTCAAACCCTGAAATTTTCAAGATACAAAAGCCACGAACCTGGATATGAGTTTCCCCGACAAAAAATTATGTCTTTTAATTAACCATCTCGCGTATTGCATTAAACATACTATGCTCCGTGGAACTTTGCAATTTTGACTGGAGTACGATTACTATTACTCTTAATTTAAGTAATTGTTAAAGGACAAGTATAATTTTTTTTAATCACTAATTTAACCAAAATTTATATAATAAAATTTACATAGTAGAGAGTACCCGCTACCCAGATTAGATATAACAAAATTAAAATTATATATATATATACAAAATACTTGTTTATTTTAACAAATTTTTCATTAAAAATATTTAACTTTTATATGCTCATTTCATAAGCTACTAAATATATTTTAAAAATATTTAACTTTTATATGCTCATTTCATAAGCTACTAAATATATTTTACAATTATATATATATGTATATAATATTTTTTATTAAGTTTTAAATGATTATTATTTATATGTCAAAATATGAATCATTATTATTTAAATTATTTTTGAAATAATATATACTAAATAATAAATATTTATTAAACAAAATACTTTCACAATTAAATATTAAATATTTATCAGAAAATATAATCTTAATCAATTATATATAAATTATAATTTATTAAATATCAAATTACAATATTTTTTTTATTAAATAACATTATTTAATTTTAAATAATATAAAACTATTTTTATTTTATATATAAATATATTTATAACCTATTTGATACATCAATCAATTTTTCAAAAACAAAATTACCTACATAACTATTTTCCAACATTTACAAACATGATAAATAATAAATATTTAATAATTAATTTATAAATGAATTTGAAACATTAAAGCCCATTATGACACCTCACTAATAAAACATAGCCAACTGTGCACAACCATGCACTAATCTTAAACAAATTTGAGACATTGAAGTCCATTATGGCACATCAGCCCTGAATAAAGTAGTTTTCCAATAGACCAAGCGTTCATAATATTATATACAACCATGAAAAGAATGTTATAATGTATTTTTTTACTTATATAATTCTTTTTCTCCTTATATACATAGACATATACCAAACTGATCTTGAAATAAATTAGTTTGTATAGATATTAAAAAAAAATTATGTGTTTTGAAGTATGGTTAAAAGGTGTAAGAATTGTACATCTTGTTTATATCTTACTTTATCCCTCTCTAAAGTTAATATAAAATTATATACTTCGCATGGATATTGAAATATTTTATTTATGGTTAAGAGTAAAAGAGTGAAATATTTTTATAACATTTCCCACACAAAATGTTGTGTTTTATTATAGCGGAGTTTTTTTTTTTTTTAGATAATCTTTTTTTTTTCTTTTAAAAGGGACACATGTCAACTCGTTGAACATTAACAAAATCACACATTGCCCTCATACTAGGTTGTAGAATAAGCCTTCCAACATAATTTTCCTTGTAAGTCATCCAATTCATTGATTTCTCAGTGATGTGTCAGTCATGTGTGTTATCTAAGATTAGCATGATTATTCTTCACAATTTTAGGTCTTTATAATCATGTAAGATTTAAGAAATTGAATCAAGCAATCCACTAAGAAACAACTCTCATTTGAGTGTCTTATTTTGTGATTTCCTTCTCTATCCCTTTATCAAATTGATATGAGAGCAAAAAATTCAAAGAGGCAAAGTATCTGAGGTGTGCAAAAATATTATCCCAAGCTACTCAGAGAGAAATGGAGTTAGCATTGTTCCTTTCGCACATCTTTTATCTGAACAATAATCATTATCATTGAAAAACATGATTGGTCATGGTTCTACAATGTCGTTGCATCAACACTACTCATTGAGGGTTTAAAAACCCATCTGTTTGGAAGAAACCATCAAAATATTGAGAAGCTTCCACAACTGTCGTGCAGCGTAGTGGTTGTCTTTGGAGCAATCTACAAATCTAAGCCTGCATGAATTGATGCACAATACTGAGCTATCGTAATCAAGTTTGTTTGGTGTACAGACCGTTGACACCTAATCTTTGAGATTAAGAAAATTCATGTGAAAATTGTAAATAGTCAAATAAAGGAAATTGGAAGATGGAGAGACATTGGAAGATGAAACCTAATAGTCTTGCTCTCCTTGTATATATCCATGTTTTCTCTTAATGAAAAACATAATTCATTCATGGAGTTACTGTCCCAACCTAACATGATATCATGGAACATGCCTAAAATTAGTCCCTTTCTATTGTAACTCTGGCCATATTGTCCCTCTATACATAGTTTCTGTGTTTGGACAAAGTATTGAAATATCTCTACAAATTTTGGAGCACTGCGTTTGATTAAGAACTAGAATAAAAAAATGGAAGGTGTATTTGTGCTGCAATCGTCCCTGTAATGTTTGTTGATTAATTTATTGTGCATTCTCTACGTGAACTGTGCTATGAATTATGCTTGGTGTGTTTGAGTTTGGTCGTTCTTGCAATACGTTGGAGACTGTGTAATGCTTATGGTGTGATGGTAACTCCTACAATTCGTGTATGTGGTGTCACTTCATGATGCATAACAGTTCAACTCATGCGTTTTGGTGCAAGGTTGTTTCATTTACATTTCAGTGGTATGTATAGTGCAATTCTTGTTGTGTTGATGATGTTGTGTTGAATAGTTGCCATATATGGTGAATGTTGATTTTTTTTTGAGATATGTGTGGTATGTGCATTGGTTGTTGAATGTTTTGAAGATCGTGCTGGGCACTTACAACTCATTGAAGTCTTTTTATGGTTATATTATATGTAATGGCATATTATATTAGTGCGTATTGTCCGTGAGGTTCTCACATATGTAAAGTGTGTATTCTATGGTGAAGACCATAAGTATATGAAAATGTGTTCTGTCTTTTTTGAAGACCATAAAGTATGAATAGAGAAAAGATATATATATCACATATTATATATTATATGAGTAGCGATATATTATATGGTGGTGTGACTATTTATATGCACAATAAAGAGTGATGTTTTTTCCATTTACATATTAAACCAGTGCTCTACTTAAATATAAGATATCAAAAAAGGTTGTCACTATTTTATTGAAAGAAAATAATCAACGATGCATTCACTTATCTCTATAATTGGATTGGTTCTGTTTGGAAAAGATAACTACCATGAGTGTTTCGGGAAGATAAATCACACCTTGATTTTTACTGAGTTATGGAAGGGGGTTTGTGAAGTAGAAAGAGGCAATCCTCCTCAAAAGCCTAATTCTAAAAAGGAGCTTGCCATATGGGAGAACAAGAACATTAATTCTTATACCTTGATTGCAACATTCGTCAATGAAGAGATGAGTCATCATATTACTCCTTTTACAAATGTTTTTTGTGCTTTAAAGAAGCTGAAAGAATTATGTGACTCACACTCTGAGCTAGAAGCTGTTCAATTGATTATCAAACAATTTAATTTAGAATTGTAGGATGATGATCCCCTTTCCTTAGCCTCCGAGATAAGAGCCATTATGTATGACATAGAAGCCACTAGTGTTAAAATAGATGTTCCTCTCACATCTTTTGTCAAGGAACTGTATGTGTCACACTTATTCCCATTATCTTGAGTCGTTACAATCTAGTGGCAAACTTTCAAAGATTTATTTTGACTATCTTGTGGACAAGTTTGTTCAAAGAGAAAAAAATATTGAGAAGAATAAGACAGTTGCTTAGTCTCCTGAAGTAGTTGTATGCCTTGCACAAAAAGAGAAGAATCAGGTACAAGATTCTTCTAAAGGAAGAGGTGGTCGAAGAGGACAAGGAAGGATGAATGCATTTCCAAGGAGAAAGGTCTGATCTTCATTGCATAAGGTGTAACATAAATGGTCATGATGCTTCCACATGTAAGATCTCATGGGATAGGATTAGACAAGAAAGGGATGAATAGAAAGGAAAACCATCAAATAAAGGGAAAGGGAAAGCACCCAAGTACACTCATTATGTTGTGGCACATTGCAACATTGGAGTAGTTGAAGACTTATTTAATGCTTCACTTCATGGAAAGATGCTTAGTTGCTTGATTCGGGAGAAACTTGCCACGTGACTTTTAGAAGAGATTTCTTTGTAAAATTCACTGACAATGTTGATGGAGTAGTCTAATTTGCTGATAAGTCAAAACTCAAGCAATCAAGGCTTGGCATCATCAGGCTCAAATTGCATAGTTTTCCAAACTTTCTTCTACATGATGTTCTTTACCTCTCGGAGATGAGGAGAAGCTTGTTTTCCTTGGTTCACATCCTCTACCAAATACACTCCATTCACATATTTCATGGAAAGGTTGAGGTTAGAAAAGCATCATATAACTCACTTGTCATGACTAGCATAGAAGAAGAAAGACTTTTGAAGTTGCAAGGAACCTCTGCTTATGCACAAAACTTTTCATACAGTTCTCATTATGATGAACGTATACTTCCATCAAGCTTTTTATGGCATGCTAGATTTGGACATTTGAACTATGACAACCTTCGTTTGTTGAAGAGAAATGGTGTTACTGGTTTTCCTACATTCCTAGGAAACTTAACCAATGCAATGCTTGCCTCTTAGGAAAGCAGAACAAACATTTTTTTCATGATTATCATTCCACATCACATAGAAATCTTGATCTCATTCATTATGATTTGTGTGGCCCTGTGTTTGTTCCTTCTACAAATGGTAATAAATATGTGATTACATTTATTGATGAGTACACCAGAATGTGTTGGGTTTATTTGTTGAAGAAAAAATTTGAAGCTTTTGAAGCATTTGTTGGTATCATCCCAAGACCCCTTTTTCCTTCCCAAAAACATATCATTTATCCATACATTTTCATCATATATCCCTCAAAATCCTTGGAAATTGATTATTAATAGTCTTATAGTTATTAAATTGCATAGAAATTGATTTAGGGATTTTATGTTGAAGAATTAGAAGTTTTTGATGAAATGGTTACAGGAAGTACCCACATCCTGTAATGAGCTTATCGTTTGACATGTGGCGCAGCAGATGGGCTAGAACGAAAGGCATGGACGAAAAGCAGAATGTCCAAGCATGGACAAACACCTATCTCCCAGCCAAATCGATCCTCCTATGTACGGGTTCAACTCAAGTCAAAGCATGGCACCTGGTAGACAAAAGCAGCAACAACAGCTCGTTCTATTTTCATTTTAGTTTTTGTTCTTTTTGAAAACACTTAGCATGGAAACATTTTGAAAAGGCTTGATGTAATAAATGCGGCAACAGCCGAATGTACATTCATTGTAGCAATGACATGGCTGTGGATATACATATGTAAATACAGTCCGGTTAATGGTTAATGTTTTTTTCGTTGAATCGTTCCAGAACAGAGTTTTAAGTTTAATACTAAGACCTATTCACAGTTACGACGTGTGTATCTCTTGCATTGATTTGGTAGCCGGTCGATTATAGCCAGTGTACCCTTAGGACGTGGACGGGCCTTGCGTTCAATCGATATACTGTCCATTTGTTTCATTTACATTTCGGTTATCGTATGTTTGCACAGTGATTGGATTTCGATTTACATAGCACATGGTTTGCATAACAGTTACATAGCTTTCGATTTACATAGCACATGGTTTGCATAACTTTCGATTCCCATAGCTTTTGATTTCCATTGAATGTATATGGTGTGCGCTTATGAATGGTTTGCGTTTGTGGTTGTGCTGCACAGTCATCACTGAGATTTGGAAGGACGTCCTGTAAGGGATTCAATCCCTGTGTGTCTTGTAAAAGCATCATCATAAACTCTGTTTTTATTCCACAATTCATTTATGCTTTCTATACAGTTTGATATAGTGTAAATATCATCGCATGCTGTGTGTTTACTGAACAAGGGTTTTCTGGGTAATATCTTTGTAAGGAGATTAAAATCATTGTTACAGTCATCCACAGTGCTTAGGTTTGCACAGTCATACATAGTGCTTAGGTTCAGGGTTTAATTTGGTAAATGCATCTCATGACAAGCATTGTAATCAAGTATATCAGTAGGGTAATCTGAGTGTTTGAATTATAGGCTACATATTCCAGTCTTCCGTAAAGAAGCCTTGTAACCTACATCATAATCACTTGGCCAGCGATCCTTTATGTCTATATATTTTAGACCACGCCTCTAAGCTTACGCACCTCGGTCGATATTAAATATAGAGTCTAGACTAGTACGCTAGCTGAAACACTACATTTTGGCGCCGTTGCCGGGGAGGCGTACTTAAAGGATTCAAACAAAAAGAAAAAAATTTCAATACACAAAAACAAACAAAAACACAGTTAGAAATCATGTTCATTTATGCCTAGACTTAGAGACAATCAAGGGAGATTTGTAAAAACCCCCCACCATCTAAAAACTAACCCATCATCATCAGGAGCAGACTCTCTAGGGAATACAACACCAGCTGAGGAGGATATCCAAACATTGGAAGAAAGATTTTATTCAGGACAACAAATTACTCTTGCTGAGAGGGAAACTCTATTTGCACATAGATCACAGCAGAAGCCCTTTCCTAGATCTTCTACACAAGGGAAAAGTAGTACCATTACCAAGAAATCTTCCTTTCTCTCTTTTCCATCCAGTGACACTGACACGAAGAGACCAATTAGAATGGCTGAGGAAGGATCTGGATCAGTTCCCCACCAAGAGGAGGAGGAGTCAACTTTCAAGTTCCCTATACAAGAACCACAGGAGGATGAGGAGATCAAAATGAAAAATATACCCCCATCCGTGCTACCCAATTTCTATGGTATGGCTTCAGAGGATCCGGACTCATTCTTATTCGAGTTTGACATTGTGTGCCGAACTTATGGCTATACAGATGATGATCATAGACTGAGAATGTTTCCAGCCACATTAAAGGCAGCAGCCTTGAAATGGTTTATGGGGCTAGGTGAGCATGCCATAGTAGATTGGGATGGCATGAGGAGAATATTTCTAAGGAAATATCAGCCTTATTGCAGATCCAAAGACTCTAAAGATGACATCTTTAGAATGAGTCAGTAGGAGGATGAAACCTTAGAAGAATATTTAGAACGGTTTGTCTATAACTTGCAAAAATCTAAACACCGAACAATGCCTCCTGATCTAGTCTGCACAATATTCTTGAAAGGTATCCGGGAAGAATACATGGATGATCTCAACTTAATGGGCAAAGGTGACATTTCTGCCTTACCCTTTGAAGAAATAGCTGAACTGTGTGAAAAATATTCAAGGAGTAAAGCCAAAATGGGAAAGAGAACCTTGTCATCTAGGGTCACAAAAACTGCCTCTGCTAGTGTCACCCGGGCTGAAATTGGTAATCTTTTAGAAGAGTTCAAAACAGATTTGTTGAGCACTCTAGGGAACCAAATTGATACCTTAAAAGCCAAAACGAAACAGGAGGAAGAAGATAATATCATGGCTATTTTCTGCCCCAAATGCCGCAAGAAACATGCATTAAAAGACTGCCCTCTAGAGAATATCCAAGTTTGTGCTTTCTGTAATGAGCATCATGATATGTTTAGCTGTCCTAAAGTTAAAATTTTGCATAACTGTAACATGGCAGCCAGTACAGAGATGGAAAACGTGTATTACATGGGCGCAAAGCGACCATGGCAGCGAAGGCAAGCACCCCAAGGTATGTTTCCTAATCAAAATCTGCAATTTCCTATGAATGATCAGATGTATGCACAAAACTCATGGAATGTACCCATGCCATGGCAGCATGGAAACCAATCACAAAATCAATGGAGACTGTCTCAACAGTATTCCCAATCCTATCATCCATATCCTCAATCATACCCACCTTACTGACAGCCATATCAACAATACCAACAGCCATATCCATCACATTCTCAAACATATCAGCAGCACCCTCAGCAAGTTGTTTATGAGCCCCAACCTTCTCAACAAACACTGCTTGCTCCTCCACCAATAAATGTGCCACAACTGCAATTTCCAACTAACCCACAACCTCCCAGACCCACTCAAATTCCTGCTCAAACTGTCCCAAATCCGAACAATAGAGCAGAGAGGCCAACCTATAATGTAGAGGAAGGAACCTCATACTCCACAATGCCTTTGCAAAACATTAATCTGAGGTCTGGTAGGGTGCTCCAAAAGGATTCTCCAATAACAGATCAAAAAGAAGAAAACTTAGAAAAAGAAAATGAAATGACAATTCAAACAAAACCAAGCAGTGATACCAGAGATAAACAGATGCAATCACTGCATCCACCTTTTCCAGACCGATTGGTCCAAGTAAAACCACCACTGCCTCCACCACAATTTGATGTCTTGGATGAACTTAAAAATGTCTACATAAAAATCCCACTGCTGCAAGCTATAAAGGACATTCCTATCTATACCAAGGCCATCAAAGACATGTGTCTCAAGAAGCCTGCTAGAAAAAGGATTGATCCTCAGACAATTCATGTTTTAGGAAATTTAGCAGGCCTTATGACCAATACCATCTCCATGGAGAAGTATGTTGATCCTGGCATTCCCAAAGTGACCACCATCATTAACAACATACGGATTCCAAACACTTTGATAGATCTTGGAGCCACAATTAATTTCATGACCCTTGAAACCATGAGAACACTCCAGCTCATGAATTTGCAACATACCATGATTGTTCTTGAACTAGCTGATAGGTCCAAAGTCATTCCTGAAGGGATTTTGGAAGACATCATTGTCTCACTAGACTCTAGGGAATATCCAGTGGATTTACTAGTCCTTCAACCCAAATCCAATTTAGGAGGACACCCTATCATCCTAGGTAGACCATGGTTAGCGACTGCTGATGCATTTATCGGATGCCGATCAGGCAACATTATTATTTCCAGAGGGACCGAACGAAAACAACTCACCCTCTATCCATCGGCACAATCACCAGCAGTAACACATAACTTGTGGCTTGATGATAAATTTAATGATAAAGAAGAAGTACAATCTGTTTTTAGCATTGACCAGATCTATGATTTCCACGAAGACAATAATGATTTGGTCGAATTATTTCTTTCTCAACCGGATGTATCTGAAAATTTGAGAAACGAACAATATAATGCTACAGATGTACTTTTGGCTCAAAACTTTCAAGAAACATGCACTATCCACTCTTTGCAATCTACATTTCACGACATCTTTCCAGTTCAATCCATCACCAATACACAGAGTCAGGTCATAGAGATCAGTCCAGGGAAAACTTTGAACATAGGAAACCACCTAGACTCATCTCAGCAAGAGAAATTGATTGGACTCTTGAAGAAGTACAAAAAAGCCTTTGCTTGGGATTACACTGACATGCATGGGATTCACCCCGATACATGCACTCACCACATCTACACAGATAGCACCATTAAACCAGTGAGGCAACCACAAAGAAGAATGAACCCCATGCTCCAAGACATTGTCAGAGAGGAATTGCAAAAACTTTTGAGAGTCAACTTTATATATCCTATTTCTGACAGTCAATGGGTATCCCCATTGGTTATCGTGCCCAAGAAAAATGGCAAGTGGCGCATCTGTGTTGATTATAGACAGCTGAACTAAGCAACGCTCAAAGACTACTTCCCACTGCTATTTATTGACCAAGTGTTAGACACCCTAGCTAGCAAATCATCATTTTCTTTTCTTGATGGTTTCAGTGGCTACAACCAGATCCGGATTGCCTCTGAAGACCAGGACAAAACCACATTCACTTGTCCTTGGGACACCTATGCCTACAATGTTTTGCCATTTGGACTTTGTAATGCTCCAGCTACATTTCAGCGAGCTGTGTTAGCTATTTTCGCTGATTTGATTCATGATTGTGTTGAAGTGTATATGGATGATTTTTCAGTATATGGCAATTCATTTGATCATGCATTAGAAAATATTGAGAGAGTTTTGAAAAGGTGTATTGAAGCTAACCTGTCCCTCAGCAACGAAAAGTGCTTCATGATGTTAAATGAAGGGATAGTGTTGGGACATTATATCTCTTTTCAAGGCATCCAGGTTGACCCAGCCAAGATCCAGATTATTGCCGATTTGCCTATTCCACAGAATCAGAGAGAGGTAAGAAGTTTTCTTGGGTATGCTAGCTATTACCGCAGATTCATTGAACATTTTAGCAAGATAGCCTTACCTTTGTTTAAACTTCTAACCAAAGATGTACTTTTCAACTGGACTGAGAACTGTCAACATGCATTCGAACAACTTAAAAAGAAACTATCTACCGCACCAGTCTTGAGAGGGCCTAATTGGAGTTTACCATTTCATATTTTTACCGATGCATCTGACACTGCAGTAGGTGCATCATTAGGCCAAAAAGAGGAATCTTGTACTTATGAAATTTATTTCATTAGTAAAAATCTAACACCTGCAGAGCTAAACTATACAGTTACAGAAAAGGAAACACTTGCCATCATTTATGCTGTGAATAAATTCCGACATTACATAATTGGTTATGAAGTCTTTGTACATACTGATCATTCTGCCATTAGACATCTCATGAATAAACCAATAACTAGTGGCAGAGTTACCAGATGGTTACTATTGTTACAGGAATTTAACATCACAGTGTTAGATAGACCAAGCAAAGAGAACCAGGTGGCAGATTTTCTCTCTAGACTGCAAAATCCAGGTGAGGTTGTCCCAGTTGAAGATTCTTTTCCGGATGAGCACTTATTTGCAATTTCCATAGTAACTCCTTGGTATGCTGATTTGGCTAATTACTTGTCTACGGGAAGGACACCTCCGCATTTCACTGCAAAGGAAAGGAAAAGACTGATCAAACAAAGTGCTAGATATTCATGGATTAATGGCGATTTATTTTACACTGGTTTTGATATGATCATTAGGAGATGTGTAAGAAATGATGAGGTAATTGACATTTTAAAATCTTGCCATGATGAACCGTGTGGTGGGCATTTTGCAGTGAAGCGGACAGCCTTCAAAGTCCTTACTCTTGGATACTACTGGCCATCCATTTTCAAGGATGCCAAGAAGTATGTAAAGAGTTGTGACAACTGCCAAAGAATGGGCAGACCAACAGCTACTGATGAGATGCCCCTTCAGCCCCAAGTTCACTTAGAACCATTTGACAAGTGGGCTCTGGACTTTATAGGACCTATTAACCTAGTCTCCAATGGTAAGAAGTACATCTTAGTATGTACTGATTACGTCACAAAATGGGTAGAAGCAAAAGCACTGGTGAGAGCAACCGAACACACAGTAGTCAATTTCCTTTTTGAGGAGATCTTTGTGAGGTATGGAGTACCAAGGGAAATTGTAACTGATCAAGGTACTCAATTCACCTCAAAGCTCATGAAGGACATCACAGACAAGTACCAAATAAAGCATAGGAAAAGTACCCCCTATCATCCACAGGCCAATGGGTAGGTGGAATCAACAAACAAAACTTTGGAGGGGATCATTACCAAAACTGTTGCAATGAACAGGAAAAACTGGGAAGAAAAGCTCAAAGAGGCACTCTGGGCTTACAGGATTACTTGGAAAGATACCACAGGATTTACACCATACCAATTGGTGTACGGTAAGGAGGTCATGCTTCCTATTGAATTCCAAATTCACACTTTTAAATTGGCTGCAGATTTACAAATTGATTTGGACCAAGCACAAAAAGAGAGAATCCAGCAGTTGAACCAGCTGGATGAGATGAGGCAGCAAGCAGAACAAACCACCATCCTCATGCAAAAACACAGGAAGCAATGGCATGATTCACACATTAAGAAGAAGCACTTCAAAGAAGGTGACTGGGCTTTGCTTTTCGATTCAAAATTCAAGGATCATAAAGCCAAGTTCACCACCCATTGGATGGGCCCCTATGAAATTATTCAGGCTTATGACAATGGTTCAGTCAAGCTCACAACTATTGATGGCGAAGGTCACTCCTTCACAGTCACTGGTCATCGCCTGAAATTGTACACCAAGCCCATCAGCAAGCAAGATTTTCTCCATACACTATCTCAGCAAAGTAAGATACTGCAGCCCTCAGCTGCAGTATCACTGCCTTAGTTTCATTTCCTTTCAATTTCAAAGTCAAAAAGAAAAATAATAAAAAATAAAAAATTTATAAAACAAAAACTAAAATAAATAAATAAATAAATAAATAAATAAATAATGGGTTAGATGTGAAAACCAGTCTCTGGCACACTATAACCCCGAATTCCTACTTGAAAACCAATTCGTTGGCGGGTACGAATTCTCTTTCTTTTGTTTACTGTTTAATTTCTCAGCTGAATCATGACTTGAGGACAAGTCAAACTTTAAGTCGGGGAGAGAGGCATCAACATTTTGTTACTTTTATCTCTCCCTTGTAAATTCTTCAAGATTTCTTATTCTATATCTTCACTGTAAATTTCCAAAGCAGCTTGTTACCAGCATTCCAGACTTCAATAAATAAGTTGTTTTGTCATGATTTTATTTCAGAGGGACCTGGTTATAAACATTTTGCAGGGGGACCTGTTCTGTTCATACATCTATGCTACCAACACCAGCAATTGACACCTGTTTGAGACACTCAAACCAGCAGTAATGGGACCTGTTTAAAACATTCAGTTGGGACTTGTTAAAGAAATTGACACCAAGGGCTACTTCAATAGAATTTCATCAAGCTTCTACAAGGATTTGGGCACCAACACCCCAGCAAATGGCAAGCTCAGTGAACCTGTAACAATATAAGGAGCTGCATGAACATTTTCAAAACTTTCTAAGGGACCTGTTACATTCAGTTTTCTAAGGGACCTGTTACATTCATTTTTCTCAAAGGACCTGTTACATCTTCAAAATTTTCTCAAAGGACCTGTGCATTCAATCTTCCTCAGAGGACCTGTTACAACAAGCAAAAGAACAGTCAAAAAGGGACTAGCTACTCAGCATGTCAATACAATAATGATCAACAAAAGAGTAATGTATTTCTGTTCTTAAACATTTAAATTCCTAGATTGGTTTTTAATGTAACTTTGATGACTGTGAGCTGTTATAATTGATTTCAAGGACACCTACATCCATCTCCTATCACCCCTTATCCCACCGATTCTCATCATTTCCATACATCAACCCATTCATATCCCTAAAACCCATTACCAACACATCCACCTTGTCATATATCCTACAGTCATACCAACATCCTCTATACGACCGAATACCAATTGAAAAGGGCACGTGGTGAGTTGTGTTTTTAAATACAAAGGAAGAGACAGATGTAAAGCGGCCTATATATATACTACTCCACACAGCCAAATCATAATAAGCGGCCTATATATATTTCAATCCACACAGCCAAATCATAACTTCGCCACCCAACGTACCCAATGATCAAAAGGCACTCCCCGAAATCATACCCAGCACTATAGCCCAACATTATAGATATGCTACCAGCGCTCTTGTGGTGACATCCATGCAAGTGTACAGCACTGTATTTTTTTAAATGAATAGTTACATTGTGAAGTGAGTACATGGTTATCTCACCATCATTTCCACATTCGATTCCCGTAACTTTCAAAGTGAGAATCAGAAGCAAGGAGCGCCGAGGAGAGTATTATCATTTGGGTCGATTTACACAGTGAGAATCAGAAACAAGGAGCGCCGAAAGGGGAAGGTATCACCATTCTATTTTTGACTTCCATCACAGTCATATCAACCGGCCGAGCATCATATTGAAGACTAAGGAAGCGATACACCAAGTAACCAACTTGAAATTTCTGTGTTAAAATTGTAAGAATATAGACAGAGAAGGGTTAGAGGCACAACCCTCTGCCATCACCATGACTAATAGGGTCGAACCGAGTGTGTTTGACAGCTCACAATACCATTATGATTGTATTGAGATTCTCAGAGAAATACAGTGGTTACCATTTCTAGAGAAATTCCATGGAGGTAATGAGGAAGTCACCAAGCAATTTGCCTTCACCTTTAATGGAGAAAAGGCCCTAATAGGTAACTTCTCCTTCAGAATTTCAGAGGATACTATAGCTCAGGCAATAGGGATTAGTCCAGAGGGGGAGAAGTACTTTAAAACCAAGCAATTTAAAGAGAAATCATGGACACAGTTCATGTCTAGATCTAGAGTTTCCTCAGTAAACTGGAAGAAGGGTGTTCCAAGAAGCTGGTTAGTGCATCCTTGGGATGAAATGGTTTACATCCTTCAAAAATTCATAACCTGTGAGGGTAGGTACAATATTTTTTATCTATACCACATCAAAATACTCCTCCATTTGAAGAAACAATGTGTAATCAATGTGCCATATTTTCTGCTACAAAGTTTAACCAAGATGGCCAAGACTATCCAGAAGCAAAAGGGGAATGAAGACAAAAGCTTGTACCATTTTGGCCTAATTAAAATCCTCATTGAAAATGAGTTGCAGAAAAGAGGTAAACCATGGAAAGAATTCCTAGCTGTCAATCAAATTAGAGATGAGGAAGAAAAAGAAGAAGTGCAAGAGGACTCAGGGTTTATGAAGGACATTGATGAAGAAATTCCAGTATCCAAAGCCAGCAAAGCACCTTTACCTGTGGGCAGCATAAGGACCAGGAACATGCAAAAAGAAGATGCTAAGAGGGCCGAGAAAGACAAATTTTTTACCACTTACTCAAGAAGAACAAGGAGGACACCAAAAGCCCAGTTGCAAGAAGACCAGTTTGAATCTCATGCACCTGCACAAATGGATGTTGAAAGTAGTGACCATTCACTACCAGCACCAGAAGTTGACATGGAGGTAGAAAGCAATAACAAACAGGAAAAATGTTCACCACCTCCTATTAAAAGACAGAGGAAATTAGAAAACAAATTGAAGAATTGAAGGACGAGCTCATGGAAGCTAACATGTTGGAAAAAGTTATTAAAAGAGAAAATGAAATGCTCAGGGCGCAAAGCAAAGAAACACAGAAGACAAATGAAAAGTTAAAGGAAAGAATCAGTGAATTGGAGACTGAGCAAACTGAGATTTCTAACTGGGCCACTAAGTGGTACAATCAGAAGAAGGCTCTTAAAGAAAAATATCAAAAGTTAAAGCAGGAGCTCAAGGGACAGAAAGATAACCAGGGGAAGAAGAATGTAGACACCTTGCTCAAGACAACAGAGATCTAGGCAGGGACAGAGTTCAAGGGAAGCACTTCTGGGATAGCATGAGGACATGCTAAGTCCTTAAGTCGGGGAGAGATGTTGGTATCATCCCAAGACCCCTTTTTCCTTCCCAAAAACATATCATTTATCCATACATTTTCATCATATATCCCTCAAAATCCTTGGAAATTGATTATTAATAGTCTTATAGTTATTAAATTGCATAGAAATTGATTTAGGGATTTTATGTTGAAGAATTAGAAGTTTTTGATGAAATGGTTACAGGAAGTACCCACATCCTGTAATGAGCTTATCGTTTGACATGTGGCGCAGCAGATGGGCTAGAACGAAAGGCATGGACGAAAAGCAGAATGTCCAAGCATGGACAAACACCTATCTCCCAGCCAAATCGATCCTCCTATGTACGCGGTCAACTCAAGTCAAAGCATGGCACCTGGCAGACAAAAGAAGCAACAACAGCTCGTTCTATTTTCATTTTAGTTTTTGTTCTTTTTGAAAACACTTAGCATGGAAACATTTTGAAAAGGCTTGATGTAATAAAAGCGGCAACAACCGAATGTACATTCATTGTAGCAATGACATGGCTGTGGATATACATATGTAAATACAGTCCGGTTAATGGTTAATGTTTTTTTCGTTGAATCGTTCCAGAACAGAGTTTTAAGTTTAATACTAAGACCTATTCACAGTTACGACGTGTGTATCTCTTGCATTGATTTGGTAGCCGATCGATTATAGCCAGTGTACCCTTAGGACGCGGACGGGCCCTGCGTTCAATCGGTATACTGCCCATTTGTTTCATTTACATTTTGGTTATCGTATGTTTGCACAGTGATTGGATTTCGATTTACATAGCACATGGTTTGCATAACAGTTACATAGCTTTCGATTTACATAGCACATGGTTTGCATAACTTTCGATTCCCATAGCTTTTGATTTCCATTGAATGTATATGGTGTGCGCTTATGAATGGTTTGCGTTTGTGGTTGTGCTGCACAGTCATCACTGAGATTTGGAAGGACGTCCTGTAAGGGATTCAATCCCTGTGTGTCTTGTAAAAGCATCATCATAAACTCTGTTTTTATTCCACAATTCATTTATGCTTTTTATACAGTTTGATATAGTGTAAATATAATCGCATGCTGTGTGTTTACTGAACAAGGGTTTTCTAGGTAATATCTTTGTAAGGAGATTAAAATCATTGTTACAGTCATCCACAGTGCTTAGGTTTGCACAGTCATACACAGTGCTTAGGTTCAGGGTTTAATTTGGTAAATGCATCTCATGACAAGCATTGTAATCAAGTATATCAGTAGGGTAATCTGAGTGTTTGAATGATAGGCTACATATTCCAGTGTTCCGTAAAGAAGCCTTGTAACCTACATCATAATCACTTGGCCAGCGATCCTTTATGTCTATATATTTTAGACCACGCCTCTAAGCTTACGCACCTCGGTCGATATTAAATATAGAGTCTAGACTAGTACCCTAGCTGAAACACTACAACATTCAAGAACTTTGATGCATGGATCGAAAATAATACACAATCTCATATTGGCTCCATTTGTACTAATAATGGAAAAGAATATACTTCAAATGAATTTGAAAACTATCTTCGCTAGCATGGGATCAAACATCAAATAACCATGCCGTATAATCCCCAATAGAACAAAGTAGATGAAAGAATGAGTAGGACAATATTAAATTGGTATGCTCAACGATGTTTTTCAAGAACATTACACTGATGTTTTGGGTCGATGTAGTTCTAAGTGTTGTGTATATAAAGAATAAGTTTCGATCTCATGCTTAGAAAAACAAGTCTGCCTATGAAATGTGGTTTGGTCACATTCCTTCGGTGAGGCATCTTAGGGTTTTTGGTTCCACCTGTTATGCCTTCATACCTAATGAACAAAGAAACAAATTCAACGCAAGGATTCTCAAATGTATCTTCTTGGGGTACTCAGATACCTCCAAAACATATCATCTCTATGATGAAGTAAATAAAAAGTTTATAATATCTAGACATGTGATATTTCTTAAGTCTCCCAAGCCTAACAATGTTGCTGAGCGACATCTTGATTGTTTGGACAGAATCAAGCATGCAAAATTTTTCTAAGAGATTGATAATGAGATTCCACATCTTGAAGGGGGGATTGCTATACTGGATCAATATGTGGAATCTCCTTCTGAAGCACTGATCCATGTGGCTCTAGAGAGGCTCAACACTTGACGTCTTTGGATTCTGTCGAAACTAGGACCAGAGTGAAGAGCTCATCATCCTCATTCTAACAACGTAGATGACACTCAAATTTGCCCTTGTATGTGCAATTTATTGGCAGTCAAAGTTCAAGTCAAAGGGAGCAATACTTTTGTTGCTAGCTAAATTTGGAGGGTTGATAAATTTGGTGTTCCTCCTAAATTTGGCATAATCCACTAAAATTGGCAGCCACTAATAGAGTGAAAATTGGGACTTATCAGCAGTCGAAAATGACCAAATTATCACCTGTTTAATTTTTTCGGTGACCCTAAAAAAATCTGGTAGAGATTTGTATATTGTTAATTAAAAAATAGAAAATGAAAAACAAATTTGATTGGAAGGCCACCAACCTCACTTATTGTTAACTATATATCAAAAATATATATTTAAAATATGGGTGGGTTGCCATTGACAGACCTGCCAAATGAACCACCATTTAATATGGGGGTTGGCGGGGATCGAACAAGCCCATCTAACTGGTCGGAACACCCAATGAGTGGCCCTATCAAACAAAAAAAAATGAAAATACTATATCATTACCATATTTAAGAAAAAAAACACTAGCACTTTGTTGTGAAGTCCCACTAGGGGTGGGGTCGACCCTAGAAACTCCAACAACCCAATGGCCCAAACAATGAATGCTAGCTAAGATGTGAGCGGGGTCAACGTTGACATTAACACCCCAAAGTGATATATAAAACCAACTTTTTCCATGCAATGGGGAGGAGGAATGGAAGCAAAATCAGGAGCTTGAAGACCAAGACTGGAGGGGTATCACCTAGGCACGATTTTTAAGGTGAAATATTCAAGAATATTTTGTAGAATATTCTAAGACAATATTCTAGACTCCAAGGGAATATACCTGTAGTAGAATATTGAGGAATCTAAAAGATTCCATGGGCGCCATATTTTGACAGTGTCAGAAATATGCCGAGTTTATACTCATCTAAACCGATTTTTCGCTAGGAGTTTGATGGTGTAGTTCGTTTCTTTATATGAGCAGACAATTTATCTCCTACCTTGAGAAGAGAATCTTGTGACGAATCTAAAATATTCTTCGGAGCTTAGATTTGACCGTGACAGAAAGGGGTTGTGTTTACACTCAAATTTCATGATTTTTCACCAGGAATATGATGGTGCAGAGGGTTTTTTGGTATGAGCATCCCATATTTAGGCCATCCCCAGATTTGGAGGTATAAGGTGTATTTTTTCCATGTATTCATTTGATTTTTCCGCTATTGAATGAAGAGGCCTCCCCACATTGAGTAGGGCCCAGGGACATAGTCCACATTGGATGAACTCCGTTATCAAGTTTTTCATGTTACTTGTCTTTATGGTTTCCTTTGATTTTACTATTCTTTAAAGTTTATGCACATGCTATTTTCATGCCTTTTTTACATGAAACTCTGAATACATCAATGAAGTAAAAGATACTGGATCAATTTTGGTATTAGAGCGGGTCTTTGGCTGATGCGAATTGCAAGTGTGAATGATAATGAGAAACAAGTTCCAAAAGGGTGAAGGTAAACTTAATTCCTTTGATCCAAAAGCAGGGCAGGCAACACGAAGAAGGAAAATGGTAGATCATGATGCTCATATGAAGGAAGAGCAAGCTTTTCGTAAATCTTTTTACAACATGCTTGAAAAAGTGGACAAATTATTTGCAGAACACGAGAAGACAATGGTAAAGAAGGAGAAGATAAAAGAACCAACAAGAGAACATGCTAGTGAATTCTCCACCTCTTCTTCATCTTCTTTTCATTATAACAATAGAAAAACTCATAAAAATCATTTTTATCAAGTTGGATGTAAAGTTGTATTTTCTCGTGTTTAACAGAGAGTCCAATGTAGAAAATTTGAATAATTGAATCAGATAGATTGAAGTGTATTTTCGTATTTAGCAAATTGAAGGAGAAAGGCTAAGATTTAGTTAGAATCTCCTCAACTGGGAGGTGCTACTCTCACATGGTGGGAGAACAAACTTCAGAAAGTAAGTAACAATGTGGGTAAGCTCCTTTCTTCCTGGTCTAAATTTCTTTCTTCTCTAAAAGGATAGTTTTATCCATTAGCATATTGGTATAAATCCATGAAAGAATGACAACATTTAAAACAAGGCAAAGGTCAAGATGTTTAAAGTTTCACAGGAATTTAGAAAAAAAACTTTACCATTAGGCATTCCTTTATATTCACCTGGTACTTTGATGAAGTATATTGGTTCTTTACATAATTATCTTTGACATTGTTTATTATTGTTTGAACCCACTACTCTTGACTCGGCTAGTGTGAAATCCATTCACCTTGAAAGTAGGGGAAAGCATGAACATGGAAACTATGCAAAGAAGCAAGCGACAACAAGGAAAAATGAGGCGAACCACTCTTGTACTCATTGTGAGAAAGAAGAGCATGATGAGGAGCATTGTTGGAAACGACATCCGGAATTGAAGCCAAAGAAGAATGGAAGAAAAGAGAAAAAAGAGAAGGTATCCACCATGCAACAAGACTAAGAATCTAATTTAGAGGATGAGTTGAAGGTGACAAATGTTAGATTTGCAGGTGTTCGACCAATTGACATGGGATTTGATTTAGGTGATGCGGTGAAGATCACAACTCTTGGGATTATAGGTGATGGACCTATTGAATTAGGTTCTAATTTAGGCAATGAGATGAAGATTTCAGCAGAAGTTGAGCCAAATATAAGAAAAGAACCAAATATTGCATGGCTCCAAGAACTTGAGGAGATCAACCAAATAATTCAAGTAGAGAATGTTGAAATGAGGAGAATCCTATAAGAAGCAGAGGAGGAGAAACAAATTTTGCAACATCAATTACAAGCCAAGTTGCAACATGAAAAACCATGATCGCCCACTTTAGATTCATAACCTGAGGGAATTGTGAATCCCATCAAAGTGGAGGAATTGCCTTTCTATGCAAGACTTGGTTGTGTCATAAAGGAGGTTGGAGAATGCTCCAAGAAAACTAGTGATCAATTAATGAAAAATGTTGAGAGCACATCATAAAATTCCAGTGATAGTGAGTATTCTATAAGAAGAGCTAACAAAAGTTCTCCTCACTAGAGACACACTAGAAATAGTCGTTCAAAGAAGGAGAAGAAAGTATAGAGGAGAAAGAACCATTGTAGTCATTGCAACAAGAGTGGACATCAAAGAGCCATAGTCTGGGAGCCCCATGACCATAAAGCACCTATACAGGAACGAGTCAGTGAAGTAGAGAATCAACCATAGGAAGAAGACCTATTCACCTTGATGAGTGAGAGATGGTGGCATCAAAACATTTTTTGATCATGGCCACATTTGTAAATCACATGTTGTGAAATGTCTGTAAAAGTGGTGAAGTGTTTTCCATCACTTATGAATGCAACATGGTGATATTTTTGACCTTTTAGTTGATAGCCTGGGATATGAATTCTATTATGATTTTGATGTAAACTTGACCATGATTGTGTTATAAAATTTTGGCAAGTATGGGTTTTTCTTGGGTCATTATTGGTCTTGTAATTGAACATGTATTAGAAATTAGGGGTTTGCATATGATATAGGTGTCAGCTTCATCATTCCAAGTTCCAAAGACCAAAGGTGAAGGAAAAGTAAGGTGTTGAGTCAGAGGAATCTATTGTGCAGATCAAAGTTGCAATCATATTTATGCTTTTGGACGACGAAAATCTCTTGAGTAGGAAGGAATGATCCAAGTGGCTCTTAAGAGGCTCAAAAATTGAAGTCTTCATATTTCTTTGAAACTAGAACCAGAACGAAGAGTTTGTCATCCTGAGTCCAATGGTGCAGACAAGACTCAAATCCGACCACATATGTGAAAGTTATTCACAGTCAAAGTTCAAGTTAAATGGAGAAGTACTTTTGTCACTAGCTAAATTTGGAGGCCTGCTAAATTTGGAAATCCAACTAAATTTGGTGGAATTCACTAAAATTGGTGGCCACTAGCTGAGTGACAATTTGGCACTTATTAGTGGCCAGAAATGACCAAATTTTTGGTTGTTTAATTTTTCCCATGAGTCAAGCAAAATTTGATGCAATATTTTATATTATTAATTAAAAAACAAAATTTGGTTGGCGGACCACCAACCCCACCAATCACTGGCTATATATTAAAACATATATATTTCAAATATGGGTGGGATGTCATTAGTGGACCCACCAAATGAACCACCATTTAATATGGGGGCTAGTGGGGATCAAACCTGCCTGACCAGTTGGGCGACCTCATCACACAAAATAAAAAAATTAAAATACCATACCATTACCATATTAAAAAACAAAACAAAAAAAAGCATCTATGCTTTGTTGTGAAGTCCCATAAGGGGTGGCGGTCGACCCTTGAATGTCCAACAACCCAATGACCCAAAAAATGAGTGTTAGCCCAGATGCTAGCAGGGTTGGCTTTGACATTAATGCCCCAAAGTTATATATAAAACCAACTTCTGCCATGTGATGTGGAGGAGGACCAAAAGCATAATCATGAGAACAAAGACCAAGACTAGAGGGGTTCCACCTAGGCACGATTTAAGAGGTGAAATATCTACAGAATATTTTGTAGAATATTCTAGGAGAATATCTAAATTTTAAGGGAATATTCTTGCAACACAATCGTGGGGAATCTAAAATATTCCCTGGGGGCCATATTTTGATAGTGTCAGAAATATGCCAAGTGTATACTCATCTCAATCGATTTTTCGCCAGGAGTTTGATGGTGCAGTCTCTTTCTTTATCATAGAATTTGATTTACTACCCACCTTCATAAGAATCTTGTGAGGAATCTAAAATATTCCAAGGGAGCCCAAATTTAACCATGACAGAAAGAGGTCATATTTATATTCAAATTTCATGATTTTTTTCCTAGAATATGTTGGTGTAGATAATTTTCAAATTCAAGCAACCCATTTTTAGGTCGTCCCAAGATTGGGAGTTATAAGGTGTATTTTTGTTATGTATTCATTTGATTTTGTTGCTAATGAATTAAGAGGCCTCCCCACTTTGAGCAGGGCCTTGAAACATAGTCCACATTGGAGGAACTCTGTTATAAAGTTTTGTGTGTTCCTTATCTTTATGTTTGCCTTTGATTTTCCTCTTCTTTAAGGAATATATACACGTGGTTTTCATGCTCTTTTTACATGCAATTCTGAATACATCAATGAAGTAAAATATCTTGGAACAAGCACTCCCTCCCCCTCATTGATTCGGATTTAAACAAGAACGCAAAAAATTACAGAGATAACCATAAACACAAAGATGCATTGGAAATAATACTTCATTTCATTAATGTAAAATATTGAGATATGCTTACAAATAGAAAATGGAAATAAACAACTAGGGCGATGGTAGCTTATTTCTGAGAAGAGATGTGGTGGCTACATGCCTCTAAACTATGTTACAATGAGGCTCGAAGGCCTATTTATTGTTTAGAAACAATGGAAAACCCTTAACATCCAAAAACCTACCCTAGAAGATGAAACGCCAAATTGTGGGCCCCGTTTGGGTAAATTGGTACATCAATTTCCCGGGTTCGTAACTTTGGCACCCTGTCTCCGTTTGACACGTATAATAGCTCGTTGGAAAGATCTATCTGAGAACTATCACTTTTGGAAGAGCAACATCAATTCGTGGACCCATGTTTCTCCCAGATTTCCCAAAAAACATTATTTAGGGCCTCAAAACGACTCCAGAAGTTCAGGACCTGAAAAACTGCTAAAAATAGTAAACTGTGCTACAATTACAGAAACTGAAAAACTGAAAGAGATAGTTGTGGGGTTCCAAATGGGATAGGTGGGTGGCCACCAACATCCCCCTAGATCATTCCTCCCCCCTTAGGAAGCAGTGGTCCCCATTGCGTTGAGTTCCTCCATCAGTTGAACTTGGTCCCTGGTGAGTTGTTCTGTAATCTTGGATGTGTTTAGTAATGGTGGGAAGCATGGTCGAGGGCGGTCAACATTGAACACTTGGTGCAGGCGAAGGAATGGAGGAATGTTGTGGTCTAAAGGATTGTTCCCCACTGCCTTGGTACTGCTGGAAGGACCATGTCGAAGTGGTCTAAGATTCTGATGGGCTCTTGTAAGACGTTCTTTCTGCAAATGTAACCAAACTTTGTTGCCCACCTGAAACTTATGTGGTACCCCTGTGGGTGAGGAGAAGTTGTTCCGGTGTTATGTCATGACTATATCCCTTTGCTGTTGTTGTTGCATGGAGGAACCCTTTGTGGGGGTCATGGATGTAGCAACGATCTTCCCCTTACTTTGGGAGTGAACCAGACAGAAAATAATTTCCTAGTCTGTGAGATGAGCTTGCTGTCTTTCTTAGCAGTGATCAAAGAGGTGGCGGTAGGTGGGGCTACCTTTGGTATCCTATATAATGAATTATCCAAAGAAATAATGATAGCGCAAGGCCTTGAATCATACACAACATGTCGCCTCCATAAGTATGGCTGACCTAATAATACATCACAAACATCCAGAGGTGTAACATCACACAATACCTCGTCTGTGAAGGGCTTGATGCTGTAGGGAAGGCGACACTACTAGTGAACTTTGAGATCTCGTCCTTCATGAACCCACCCGATACTGTACGACTGCGGGTGTGGTGTAGTCGGTAGGCCCAACCGCTTCACGACCTCTGCTGAAATGAGGTTCTTTTGGCTGCCACTATCGACAATGAATTGTAGCGGCGAACCCTTCCCCACATCTATGAGTGGAAAAGACGCTCCCCCTCCTTTGGATCTTCGGGCTCATTTTTCGGGATCTTGGCAGTGGCAAAAATGGCACTGGGATCCGCTTCAATGATCTGCTTCCCTTTTCCATTCCCCTTGTCGGGTTCTGACTCAGGGTTGGAACATGCATCTAATTATGAAGCCTTCAACTTGGCCACCAACGACTGCTTGGTTTGACACTCACTTGTGTTATGAGTGGGACTCTTGTGGAACTAACACCACATTCCTCTGTCCTTCTTCGACTTTGTTGTGTTGTTATTTTCTTGTGCCTTCGACGGGTTATCTTGGATCACCCCACCTTGGCTTTGTCCTTTAGTCTTCGAATTTGCAAATCTAAAGTCTTGCTTCTTTTGTTTGAACTTTTGCTCGATTTTGAGAGTGTATCGGTATGCTGTGCCGAGCGAGGATATGTTCAGGAACTCCATCTCTTCCTGGATGTATCTGGGTAGGCAGCCGCGATATTTGAGTACCAAATGCAGCTCAGAGTCCTTGATACGCAATTGTGTGCAAAGGGTATGAAAAATGTTTGTGAACTCTGGCACATATTGGTCCCTTCCCTGCCGCAGTGTGGTCCATTTGATGTATTTGTCCTCATAGCTATTGACAGGGTAGTACTGCTCCTTGACAACATCACAAAATGAATCCCAAGTGGGTGCAGTTGAAAATAGTGAGCCTGTGCTTTCATCCTTCTGCTCGCAGTAGGTTTCCCACCAATCCTTGACGTGGGGGGCTGCTTTGAGAAGAGCAAAAACGATCTTTTCCCGACTCAAAAATTCATGAACAAAAAAATACCCATCTAGCAAATTTAACCATTTATCTACAATATCTGCGTCTATTTGACCCTCGAAGATGGGGATTTCAAAATTTACTTGTACCTTGAATGGTGTGGCGTTTCCAGAGTAGTTGTTGAAAGTCGATGTGTCGCCTCTGGGTAGCCGCTGAAGTATCTGCGCAAAGCTATCCATCATCGCATTCCTTTGTCGCTCAAGTGCTTCTTTGAGCAAGATTTTGATAGGATCTCCTGCCCCCTTGTCTTTCTTCTCATCCACCAGGGGAGGCTGTCGGGATTTGCGAGGATGGTCTTGCAAAGGTTCGACCAGTTCAATCCCTAGCTCCTTATATCCCAACCTCGTTGGGGACATGCAAAGAAAAATAGAGAAAACGCATATCGCTCTGATACCACTGATCCGGATTTAAACAGGAACGCAAAACATTACAGAGATAATCATAAACACAAAGATGTAGCGAAAATAATACTTCATTTCATTAATGTAAAATACTGAGATATGCTTACAAATAGAAAATGGAAATAAACAGCTAGGGCGATGGTAGCTTATCTCTAAGAAGAGATGTGGTGGCTACATGCCTATGAACTATGTTACAATGAGGCTCAAAGGTCTATTTATTGTTGAGAAACAATGGAAAACCCTTAACGTCCCAAAATCTAACCCTAGAAGATGAAACACCAAATTGTGGGCCTCGTTTGGGTAAATTGGTACATCAATTTCCTGGGGTTGTAACTTTTGCACCCGATCTCTATTTGACGCGTACAATAGCTAGTTAAAAATATCTATCTGAGGAATATCACTTTGGGAAGAGCAACATCGGCCTATGGACCCATGTTGCTCCCAGATTTCCCCAAAAACGTCGTTTAGGGCCTCAAAACGACTCCGAAAGTTTAGGACCCGAAAAAGTGCTAAAAATAGTAAACTGTGCTACAATTATGAAAACGGAAAAACTGCAAGAGACAATTGTGGGGTCCAAATGGGATAGGTGGGTGGCCACCAACATCCACTTAGATCACTCATGAAGCTCTAGCCACTGATCAAGAAGGCATTTTGAGTGATGTGATTGAGAGAATTGGGAGGATAAATCTTGATTTAGCCCCATCTCGGTCTACTGAGCAACCTAGGCCATCTCTAAAAGGTCCTTCAAAATGGCTCACAAATACACTTGAAAGTGTTCATCCCAATGAGGTTGGAAACACGGGAACAAGAAAATCAACTAGACATAATGGAGGTGATGTAGATGATCTTGATTCACCTCTTGATATGGATGTTTCTTATGATTGTGAAATAAATTTGTTTATAGATTTTAAACCAACTTCCTTTAAAGAATTCTCTTTTCATGATGAATGGAAAGAAATTATGAAAGAATATGATCCTTTGATAAAGAATGGCACCTGGAAGCTAGTTGATCCTCCATTAGGAACCAAACCAATAATCTACAAGTGGGTCTTTAAGAACATGTATAAAGCAGATGGCTCACTCAACAAGCATAAAGTCAGGCATGTGGAAAATTTTTTTGCATAAAAGGAAGGGGTTGATTACGAGGAGACTTTTGTACCTGCAAAAAAATGGGCTACCATCTGAACTCTCTTTGCCTTAGTATCTTATAATGGTTAGAAATTCCATCAAACATATGTAAAAACTTCTTTCTTCAATGAAGATATGAAAGATAATGTTTTTATGTACCAACCAGAAGGATTCATTGTGAAGGGTTTGGAACACAAAGTATGCAAGATTTTCAATCCTTGTATAGCCTCAAACAACAACCGTGAGCCTGGTACGAGAAATTGACTGAGAATCTTCTGAAACTCAATTTCAAACATTATGATCTTGATGATGCAACTTTGTTTGTCAAGAAAGTTGGAAAAACAATTGCATATCTTTTGGTATATGTAGATGATCTTCTAATGAAAAGGAACAATGAGAATTGCATTTCATCCATAAAGAAACAATAGGGGAAAGGTTTTGAAATGACAGATTTGGGACATGTTCACTACTATCTTAGTATTGAAGTAACCCAACATCTGAAGTTTATATTCCTCTCTCAAATGAAGTACATTAGAGATCTGTTGAACTAGTTTGGCATGGTTGAGTGTAGTCCTTTGATTACTCCAATGGAACAAAATTTAAAGCTCACATCCACTGAAGGAAAAGAATTTGAGGATGCAAAAAAGTATAAAAAAATCATAGGAAGTCTCAACTACCTCACTACTACCAAAATAGACATTTCATTTGTTTTTGGAATCCTCTCCATGTTTATGCAAAATCCTTGTGAGGGTGATTGGCCTGCTGCAAAAAGATTTCCAAAGTACCTGAAGGGAAATAAAGACTTTGGACTCAAGTATACATAGGTGGATTACTTCAACTTGATTGGATAATCTAATTCAATTTTTGAAGGAGATAAAGAAACTAGAGTAGCTACTTCAGGTTATGTTATGAGTCTTAAATGAGGAGTTGTCTTCTGGAGGTTACACAAACAATTAGTTCCTGTAAATTCCACAACTAAGGAAGAATATGTGGTAGTAACTAAAGAAACGAAAGAAATTGTGTGGCTTAGGAAGATTATGGAAGATTTGCAGGAGAAACAATTGCATTTAACTACTCTTCTGATTGACAACATTTATTCAATAAATCTAACTAAAGGCCCAAAGTTCCATGACTGAACCAAGCACATTAATGCAAAGTATCATTTGATTTGACATCATGTTGAGGCCAAGACGATCCATCTACCACATTGTTCCATAAATGAGTAGATTGTAGACATCTTCACCAAAGCGCTTGGAAGACAAAAATTTGAAGGATTCAGAATGATGCTTGGACTCACCAACATCCCTTCAGATTAAGGGGGCGGGGCGGGATGTTGACACCTAATATTTGAGATTAGGAAAATTCATGTAAATATTGAGAATATAAAAATAAAGGAAAGTGGAAGATGAAGAGATATTAAAGAGGAATTTGAATAGTCTCCCTCTCCTTGTATATATCCATGTTTTCTCCTAATGAAAAACACAATTCATTCATGGAGTTACTCTCTTGTCCTAACAAAACAATGTAAAGAGTGCTCGTTCAAGGTTTGTTACTATCCATTTTTCCGAAGCTGTCAATTGTCACAGAACTAAAGTTGTAGCTCGTTGATAAGCTGGCCAACTAAGAGAGTCACAGTTGGAAGCACACTTGGGAAAGAAGTGCATGTTAAACTAGCAGATGAACGACTAGAAATAGCTTAAGTCACGAAAACATAGTTCATGAAGTAATGAGCAGGTTATTAATTTGTTAGTGAAGTTTTTTATAGTTAGTGGATTTTTCCTCAGATTAGATTTTCATAAGTTCTTTAAAAGTAAATGTTTATTAGAATGAATATATATATGGAAAGTAAAGTTTAATTACAAAAAAAAGTGATTAAGGATTATTGGAAAAAAAGAAGAAAATATATAAGAAATAAAAGGAAAAAAAGTATTGGAAGTTGAAGAAAAATAAAACAGAAGAAAAAAAAAGTTTTATTTTCTTTAAGAATTTTTTTTTTTAATAGTTTTTTGGTGATTTAGATGCATAACATGGATTTTAGCAGTATTTATCTTCCTCCTATTTTTACTTGTAAAGATTATAAATTTTAGGCCATTAAGATGAGAACCATAATATAAATGGATGAATTATGGGATATTGTATTGGATGGGTTTGAGGAACCCCCAAATCAAGCAGCCTATGATGGTATAACAAAATACCAAAGAGATCAACTCATAACTAATAGGAAGGGTGATGCAACATCATCATCTCTTAGTTGACAAGGTTTGAATGATAACATTATTCATAAGATTGTTGCATCAATGACATCTCGAGAAGCTTGAAGCATTCTAGAGATGACATACAATGAAAGGGGGAGCAACATTGATCAACATTGAAATGAGCCACAAGGGATTGCAATTGTTAATGAAGTGCTTGTTGTAATCGAAGTAACATGAGAAGTTGTAGAAGAGTCCGCCAAAGAAGAGGAAGATATACATGACAAGAGTCTACAATTGTCAAAGAGAAATTTGTTGAAGAAATTGCAGACGATTTTGATATTCTAGAAATAATCGGAGACATTATGGAAAACCATGTTAGAGAAGAAGAACATAAATAAGACGTGGACACTACAATTATCATATGTAATATAGTGAAGATAGTTGAAGAAATTGTAGAAGAAAATAATGATTTTGTGCAAGATACAATGCATAAACATGGTAAAAGGAGTGACATTGAGTATACAAATATATGTGTCAAGGATAAAATTTAAACCACATTTGCAACAACAACAATAGGGGAAAGAACTTATTAGTGAATGTTGAAATTGATTATGAACTTGAGTTAGCTTTTCTTGAAAAGTGACTTGTAATGCCTAAGTATAATAAAGAGAAAATGTTTATGGAAAAACTACCATATTAACATCAGATGATGAAACCATAAAGATAAGGACAACCATCAAAGTTGTTGAATCACTTGCAATAGGGGAAGAGATGAAAACAAATAAGGATGTTTTTTTTAACTTACAGGGATTGACAAAAAGGTTAACTAGCAACAATTGAGCTATATGTAGATGCACAAAAGAAACTGGATAAAGAAGACAAGGACATATTGAAGGAGAAGAGAAAAGTAAAGTTGAAGCTACAAAACAAGAAAATATATGCAAAATATAGAGTTTGGAGCAAATGTAAGAAAAAACTTGTACACCACGAAGCTGAGGACAACATGCAACATGAAGAAGTAAAACACGTTTTTGACTTGATTTCAATTATTGTAAGCCTAAGACTTACACAAGCACACATTAGTGGTTGAAATTCAGCAGAAGTGTTAGAGAATAACCTCTCATGCTAACTGAAGCCATTGAGTCCAGTTAACTATTAGTTCAAATTATTTTTGAGAAAGCTAAATTTAGTAGTTAGTGATGTATGTGTGAGCTAAGATTAACATAGCTATTCTTAACCATTTTGGATCTTTATTATCATATAACCTTGAACGAATAAATCAAACAAACATATATTTGAGTGTGTTATTTTTTGATTTCCTTTCTTATTCATCTATGAGTGATTTTAAATATCTTTAAACTTTAATATATTTATTACTATAATGTTAGATAAACCTTAATTTTCTTCCTTTAATAAATTTTTAGTGAAAATTATCATCGCTGTTAACTAACTTTCCCAACTTTCCTGATGTTGTTAAATTTAATTAAAACTTAAAATAACTACCTAAAAGAACAAATGAGCTGCATTAAATGTGCACTTCAAAGATGGTAAATTTGATATTTCGTCTTTCGTGTTCTATATGAGGTCCACATTCATTGTAGAAACCATCTTTATCACAGGCAACATCTATTTTAAAAAGTATCTTTATAATCGGCCCATACTTATTTTAGAAAACATCTTTATAGCCGACAACATTTATTTTAAAAAGTATTTTGAAAATCGACCCATATTTTGTACACTCTGTATTTTATGGAATCAAACAAATATGCGTCGATGTCAGAGAAATTATTGGTCACGCAAAGACAAGAAGATACACGGCAATTCCTATTTCCAACCCCATTGAAACATAAATGCAGCCTGACATGCAAGGGATATAGCAGTTGCTTTGTTGCTAAAATGCCAAAGTCAACCCCATTGAAACATAAATACAAGAGAACTGCTATATCCCTTGCATGTCAGGCTGCATTTATGTTTCAATGGGGTTGGAAATAGGAATTGCCGAAGATACACGAGTAAGACTGTTAGACAGAATCCCACTTGCCATTCAATGATTGGCCCACAGTAAGGCTTAAAGTTACACTCCTGGGCGGACTTGTCGAGAATATATATATATTTTTTTAATAGATAGAAATTGTCTAAATTTTGGTGAAAATACAAACTATATTCAGTTGTGTTTTATTATTAATTTTGTTAATTTTTCAAAATATTAAATGTTATTATACCTTAAAAATATATATATTTTAAATAAAAAAATTATTAGTAAAATTGGTTTTAGCTAATTTTAATAGAAAGTTTTATTATTAAAATTTATTTGGCTAATTTTAATAGAAAGTTTTATTATTAAAATCTATTTGAGCTAATTTTAATAAAAATTTGCAAAACACATAATAATTAAAAAGTCTTAATCTAATCAGATTGTTTTTGCTGACAATTATTGAAATTATAATTATATTTGAATATAAGCGGATAATTTTTTTTATAAATTTAAATTACAATTATCAAACTTATATTTAATTTTTAAGATATTTTTTTAATAGTACTAAATCTATTTCTAACAACAAAAACATAATTCTATATGAATTCCAAACTACTTTTGACCTCTCCGCAATTCCTACGGCAGCCTCATTAGACGGCTCCAATTAAAACTAACACTAGTAATAATATTGATGAGGAAATTTCTTACAGTCCAATCATATTTTTTTTTAATTAGTTCAATGGATGCCACACGAAAACCAAAAAGACACAGGCACCCATGCACCGTCCGTCCCGACACTCTTCTGGAGAACCGATATCGGATTTCATTTCAAATGCTTCCGAGTTACTAATCTACACCTTTCTGTATCCTGCTTCCGATGCCTGTCTTCCATGTTAAAAGATGGAGTCCCTTTAAAAAAAATTGGTGCAAACCTGTCAAAAATGGGTTGTGGTAAATGGGCAGGCTTGGTGGCTGCCAGTTTCTTGTTTCATTTACTCGCTACTATTGCTTTACCAGGTGATTAATTCTACCTCTATGAACAATTCATGTCGACCCTCCTTCGGAGGATTGCTGAGTTTTCCTAATTTTCGAATCATTCTAGGAAATCTCGCTTTTTTTTTCTCATTGCTCATCGATAGTTTATAGTGTATATGCCTTATTGGAAAATATATGGTTTGACGTAGGTGAATTTCTGAGTGTCGATTGTGGAGGGAAAACGAATCACACTGAACACAATAGAACATGGGTGACTGATAACCAATTCATAGAAGTTGGTCAGATAAAGGACACACACAACGCAACCTTTCCATCTTACCTGCAAAATCTACGATTCTTCCCAAAGCCTCTGAACAAGTCTTGTTATCATTTGCCTGTGAAAACCGATATGCGCTACCTCTTGAGACTATGGTTTGCAGCTGGAAATTACGGTGCGTACACCCAAACCATTCGATACTCTATTGAGACACTCAGTCTGTTGACCGTGAGAAACAGAAGGATCAAGAATACCCATCGAGTTCGTGATGAAACAATCGTGGTTAGTTCTGGCAGTGTGCTGTACATTTGTTTGATCAGAACCTCCGAGAGATATGATCCCTTCATCTCTGCTATCGAATTGAGGGTCCTCCAAGATGGCATGTATCGATGGGCTAAGCCAGGAAGAATGATGAGTTTACAATTAAGATGTGCTGTTGGTGGAAAGTCGTTGGTCAGGTAATCTCTTTGAAGTTAATATGCTTTGCCCAAGGAACGAACTAGGTCAATACTTGATGGACTACAGATGGGCGTCTTTGATACTTCTTCTTATTGTGCAGGTACCCACAAGACGCATTCGACCGTTTCTGGGAACCCAATACTGTGGCCGTTCGAGAAGGATACATTAATCCAGGATATCCAGTTGTAAATTCAAGTAAAAGCATTTCAACAAACAAGACCCCCGATCTTCCTCCAAGTATTGTGATGCAGACGGCGTCAGTAACCTTTGCCAATAGCAACACCATAGAATTAAGATTACCTATGGAGATATTAGAAAGCGGCAAATCATTAGCTCAGGAGTCATTACTCTTATTATATTTTGCAGATATATTGCCAGTTAATAGAACAGAAAATATATCCTTTGACCTTAGCATAAATGGGAAAAACATTTACAAGTCCATGACTATTCTGCAAAATTATTCTGCCATAGAGGTACCAATATTACTACCGAACACGAATACAAGTTACTCTTTGGATCTGCACCAGGCTCCTCACTCAGCTCATCCCCCAATAATCAACGCTTTTGAGTATTTCTTGATGGTTGGTACGGACCAGCTAACATATCGGCAAGATAGTAAGTGCCCTCTCCTTGTAAAGCTCGACATATTGAAATTGGTGATATTAAGGCCTAGACAAGTAGATATTAAAGCTGCCGTTGGTATTAGCCTTTAGGCCTCACCAAGTAGAGTTTAAAGCTGCAGTTAAAGCTCTCGACGCTATCAAAAACATGTTTGATATAAAAGAATGGATTTCCGATCCTTGCCATGTTATCGAGTGGGACGGAATTAGGTGTGATAAAAGCGGTTCGTCTATGAGGATTTCTGAAATGTAAGCTGAATTCTAAGTTTTACGTTGTGCTACCTTTAGTTGAAATTGCAGAAACTTAATAGTTTTCTTTGTTGCCAGTAATTTGTCTAGCAGGAATCTTACAGGATCGATACCTCAGAATATTGCACATTTGACCGCATTAGTTAACGTGTAAGTAGAATTCTACTCTTCTGTGTGTGTATCAACAACCTAGATTTCTGTATCCTAGAAAGAAAACAATAAAAATTGATTATTTTGAATTTTCTCCAAAGTCCAACTTTTTGGACACCGGTTTTCGTTTAGATGTTTTCTTGATGACCTGCAACCATTAGTGGCGAATGGCTTATGAAGGAAACATAGTTGGTTTTTAAATATCACATGGGAAGCGCCGGCACTCATCCATTCGTTTTGATCACATTATCAGGTCACTAGAAAACAACCATCTGACAGGACAATTGCCCAATTTATCCAGTTTAACCATGTTGGAGAGACTGTAAGTATATTCTTCTCAACATAAACCGTACCTTTGTTTTTGATAAAGCCAAGATTGATAATTATTTTAGCAAGGCATCCATTCAATTTACTTATTGTGCAGACATCTACAAAACAACAATCTGACCGGTACCATTCCAGATTGGCTCTCTGAATTCAAGAACCTGACAGAATTGTACGCCCCTTTCTCGTTCTTTTAACAAAAATATAGTAATATTTAATGTTATGGCACGGGTTTATAAAGCTCAATAACTTGACAGGTTTATAGACAACAATAACTTCAGTGGCGTAATTCCTCCGCAACTTTACGACATGCCTTCATTGAATCTCACGTAATGTATTTGTTATGGCTTGCATTCGTCTTGTTCACTCACGGATTCGCATTATATGATTTTCTGGTTCAGACTAGTTATGAAACGAATGCTGTGAAGAGAAATGAATCTGAATCGAGTTGCATCAATTGTCGTTCGTTTGATGTGTTGCAGATACTCCGGGAACCCCCTCCTACGTAAGCCGTCAAAGCCAAACAAGGACAAACTGAGGCTTATCCTCGGGATAACAATAAGTGGAACCCTTGTCATCGTTTTATGTTTAATAGTGATTATTGCCGTGGATCGCAAGAAATACAAGAAGAAAAAAGCGAGCAGGTTGGAAAAGGAATCCAAACATGTCGTTGACCAAGGTCAGGAACACCTTGATTTTACGATTGTTTATATGACCCATGGTAGTAGGTGATCTTATCTATTATTATTATTTAATTTTAAGATTATGAATAAGCTAAATGTGATCTTATCTATTATTATTATTATTTAATTTTAAGATTATGAATAAGCTAAATGTGATATATAAGAAATTTGGTTTGTGGTATAAGAAATCTACTTAAGGATAAGGAATTGACCCATAGTAAATCTAATTCAACTTCGATGGATAAAGTGCAGGCAAGTCCATGGTTATAGTGCCAAATACAACAAAGTCTCGCGCCTTTACTATAGAAGAGATAACTGCAGCCACACAAAACTTCAGTCACAAGATTGGTCAAGGGGGTTTTGGATCGGTTTTCTTTGGTAGATTGGAGCAAGGAGAAGATATAGCGGTCAAAGTGCTCTCCATCGTCTCCAAACAAGGAGTTCAGGAGTTCCTTAATGAGGTAAATTAGAATATAATATGGTTCGATTTTTGGACCCGATCTACTCTCATTTGTATTAACCAAAAATACAAATTATTTATCGGTAGTAAAAATTATGCGACGTTTCACTTGATGATCAGGTTGAGCTTTTCTCTAGAGTCCACCATAAGAACTTGGTGTCATTGCTAGGATACTGCATTGAATCAAGAGAACTTATGCTTGTCTACGAGCACATGCCTGGAGGGTCCTTAAAGGATCGCCTATATGGTAAATATGTTGACCAGAGACATGTTAGAATAAGTTGGCGTATATCATATATGAAATAGCCAAAATATCGACAATATAATTTGCTAATTGGTGTATACTAATATTAAATAGCCGAAGTAGATAAACTTATTTGCCTTTTATTTTTTCCTTCCAGGTCCTATTGCAGAACATTCTCAACTAAATTGGAAAACCAGGCTCCAAATAGCTTCAGATGCAGCTCAGGGTAACTCTTTTCCTTCTTAAGTAATTTCATTATAAATTTTTCCTGATATAAAAATTCGTTCTCATTATTTATTAATATATTTCTGATCTCATCCCCCTGCAATTTCTTTTTGAAGGACTGGAATACCTCCATATAGGTTGCACTCCAAAGATAATTCACAGGGATATCAAGACGGCCAACATTCTTCTAGACAGGAATTTCAATGGAAAACTTGCCGATTTCGGCCTTTCAAGAATGACAATTGATGGGGAGGCTTCTTATGTTATTACTTCAGTGAAAGGAACCTTAGGATACCTGGATCCAGCGTATTTGACACATACAACTTTTGCAATATTTCGAGTAATTGCTAATTTAGCAGACGTAATTCATTTTTGTTTGAGCTTCTTAACTTATTTTTCAACGGATGCTTTCACAGGTATTTTAGCACTCACATGTTGACGGAGAAGAGCGATGTATATAGTTTTGGAGTTGTTTTGCTGGAGATCATCTGCGGTAGACGGCCCATAAATGTAAAATTACCTGGAGACCAACTGAACCTTATTCGATGGGTAAGCGATCCCATTGAATGCCACTGATTAAAATTCGCAACAACGTATTTAACATCAAATTCTGATTATGGTTTTTCCGGTAAATTTTCTTCTATAGACCAACAATAGTAATAATCGTTGTATTAATTTTAGGTGACACCGTATGTGGAGATGGACGAAAATCCTGCAAAAATGGAGGAAATCATAGACAAGAGGTTGGGTAGAAATTACGACATCAACTCCGTCATTGGCGTTGCCAAATTAGCGATCCGGTGTGTTCAGCCCGAACCATCCTCTAGGCCGAGCGTAGATGAGGTAGTGGCAAAGCTCAAAGAGGCTATCAAACTCGAGAAGGATAAGGACTCCCTAATTTCGGAAATCGAAATTGAATACGGAGATTTAGGTTCGAGCTCGGCCTGTTTATCTGTAGATTCCAGTGGACCCAAGGAAATGGACTCTGCTGAAAGCAGCTCAAAAATATCTAAACAACGATGATCGTAATTAGTAATGAAATGATATTTTAAGGTTTACGACATTAAAAATTGTTTATGAGATTATTAGGTTTTTTGGTTTTTTTAGTTTTTTTTGTAATTTAACTTTTTTTTTTTTAATTCAAAGTAATTCTGAGCAAGCTTAATTTTCTACTAATTTTTTTAAACACAATTCTATAAAAACCAATACTAACATATTCCCATAAACATCTCATTTCAAAATAAACTAAAACTATATGAGAAGTGACATCAAAATAGTTCCACCTCTAATATCTTTGAAGACATTACATTTCAAAATAAACTAAATCGTTATGGGAACTGACATCAAAATTTGGCAGCCAAAAGACTGTTGTGAGAGTTGTTCGCATATAAAATAAACATGTAAATATTTCAATTGGTATTTCGGTAAAACCTTATCAGCTTTTTATCCTTTATAAGTCAATTTCGTCTTTAATCAACTGTGTTAATTAAGATTGTGTGAATCACGCTGCCTTGGAAACAAATAGAAGAACAAAAACACCCGATCCGTAGTCCTGAATTAATTAATCACCATAAATTTTGATGCCGAATTACTTAAATACTAAACCCGAAGATTTTCTTTTAATAATCTATAGCGTTTAACACTTGAATTTTCCTTATTATGCTATGAAAGTAAGAATCACTGTGTTGAGACAAGTTTAACTTTGAAATGGATATGTTTGCTTGATGATTTTTTTCAAGTTTAGGATATTGGTTGTTGACTTTTCTAATTTAGTCTCAAAATACATTGTTTAAACCAAAATGTCAGGAGAAAAAAAATAACAAACCATTCATAAATGCCAATTTACCTCTGTGATTCCTTTGTTATTTTCTTGTTTAAAAAACGGTTCCAATAGCCTTGTATTGGTTGAAATGAAGGCAAATATTGTACTATATGACTCCAAACATTGTGTTTTATAATTGCTTTCTTTTTATTGCTATTCCATAGTCAAATATCTATGTACATTTATTTTCATTCTAGATAAAGTTGCACCGTTCATAATGGTGTTTGCCTTTATTGATGTTACAACACTATTTATATATTCATGTGAATCATCTTACCACATAGTTTAGAGATAAAATTGCATTGTTCATAATGTTGTTTGTTTTTATTGATATTATCATACTAATTAGATTAACGTATTTTTGTAAATCACATCTTATAATGTATTTTTTTTCCCAGAAACATGAGTTTATTATTGTATTTTTTTTCAAGAAACATGAGTTTATTATTGTAGTTCATTTATTTTTATTTTTATTTTATATATAATATTAAAAGGGCTAAAGATGACCTCTATGGGATTTGAAATGGAGGGGACAAAATTCCATTGCGTCAACCACTCTGTCCTCCTAAAAGGAGACTTGTTGTTATAAAGTAATTGCGAAAGAGAATTTTGGTGTTTGAGATATGGTTACCATATTCATGGGTAGTGTCGAGTCATCATATTTGGTGTTACCTCTTTTACTTGGATTACGAGAATGTCTTAAATTCAACAAAGAGATCTTTGCAAGTGTGTGAAAAAATTCTTGATGTTCTTTATGGAAACAAGGTTGATTTAGAAATAGGTTAGTGAAATCCAAGAAAGTTAATGTTCATAGAAATAAGAACTTTGAAAAGTCATTCCTCTATATGACACGTGCTCTCTTAAGGTATTGAAAGCATATTATTGAAGAACAGTGACCTGAAAAATGTATTCTAGTTGTGGGGAATATTTGGCTTCAATTCTTTAGTGGAACATGGTTGATTTAGCTATCCTTTATATGTTAAAATATGTTTGAATTCCCACTAATTCCACTGGCTGCTAGCCATATCTATGGTCTTTGATGTGTTCTTTGGGACTTCTTTTTTGATTCTTTGTTTAAGTTCTTAGAAATAGATAAACATAGAAAAAAATCCAAATAACATTCTAGCTCATTTATAGTTTGATGGTTATTCTTTTCTCAATAGAATATTAAGATCATAAAATCTATGCTTGTGAAAAAATAGAAGGTATATTGGTATAGAGCACTTAAAGACCTAACATTGATTGATACATTAAGAAGTAATTCATTTTCCATTGCACTATCATATGGCTTCTTAATTGTAGGCGACATAGAGAAAGAAGCCAAATAATCAATCCTCAGTACAGGTTACATAGAAAACATAAGCCATGTATCCATTTTAAATACTAGGAATAGAAATATAGAGTTCAAAAGTTATTTAGCTTAGGGATGGTAGAGATAGAGAAGAACCATGAGACATAACATTTCCAACTATTGGTACTTAATGGTATGTTAATTCTGCAAGAAGAAATGTCATAAAAAAATATCTTGCTAGAATAAATAATTCACATGCCACGTCTATCTTGCTTTTTAAGGAGGAATGTAAAGAATACTTCCATATTCCAACAAAAAAATAAAGGCACATGGAGAGGTGGACGATTTCAAATACTGTATGTAGCAACCACACGAAATTTTTGACCAGTCTGTTTGAAACCTTGAGCACTACCCAAAGGGGATGGTGAATCAGTATTGTAACTTATGACCAAGTTATACCAATTTTAACCTCTTTTATTTTCAACTGTTGAATCATGCATGAAATTAGCAGCACATCACAATGTATTAGTAGAAGTTAGCATGTGTATAACCAACAAAAAAGATGAGCATATAACCATGAGATCAACAATGCATAAACCTTAAACCATCACAACACATCAATAAGCACATCATGCAAGGACAACATATGTAAGGTGGAAACCACAAGGGTAAAAACCATTGTTGACAGATAGTCATTGTCGTTGTCTCTTCTATTATGTAAAAATTATTTTACATCTAATTCATTGGACACCACTAGTGTGAGAGCCACAACTTACTAATAATGTGAGCTGCTACTCAATCCAGACAACTTCTATGAACTTTGCAGGCCATCAATGGTAGGAAGTCACCACTGCCTCGACAATGTAGGGATCCACTTGCTGGAAGCCACTACTCCCAATAAGTCTCACCTAGCCACCACTGGACTATTCAACCACCATTGGATGGAAGCCACCACTCCTAAGTTATCAAGCCACTACTTGAAGGAAGCCACTACACCCTAAATATGCAAGTTACCACTTGCTCACTAAAACCCCCAGCCTTCAACACATCTCATAAACCTCATTTAATCTATTTTCAAACTATGGCCCAAATCATATGCATACGAAAAAACAATGAGTTTTGTTTCATCTCATTTTCACACTGGACTCACAACATACAATGAGCACATCAACAAAATATTGTATCTCCAACACATTCTCTTCACCATAACTAATCTGATCACAAACAATAAAAAAAATACCTAAACTTCCAACAATAGGTACTGTGTTCATGCCACCTGATTGCTACCTTATTCGTAGTGTGATGGGACATGTGGAGCATATGATGTGCCAAAATTGCATTGATGTTGTTAGGTCCCTATAATACTTGTGTATTCCCTTATTATTATTGTCATAGTGGCCCCTTATTGTTATCATTGTGCCCATGTTGTCCCCATATTGTCATTATTGTGCCCCATAGAAGCCCACTATTATTATTGTTGTGCCCTTACATTATTATTGTCATGTCGACTCTCATTATACTGTGACCCCTTAAACTCCTATATATAGAAAGGAGGTTTTTTCATTTGAATCATCCAATAATTGTTCATTTGTGTAATGTAAAGGAGGTTGACCCCTCAAAGAGGCTGATTTTGAAGTACTTGATCTCTCTTTTCTTCTATTTTGTGAGTTGGTTGCATAACATTTGGTATCAAAGGCTTTGGATTCTAGGGTTTAACTTATTCAAAAAGGTCATCATGGAATTTTCGCTGTAAATTTTTTTCTATGAAGCTTCAGAAGCTGAAAAAACCCCAATTGAGAAGAAATCAGGATAAATGTTGTGGGCGAATTTCAGATCTTGGCTCACTATATTTTCAGAGATATGATCTGAGAAAGTTAAGGTTTTTGCAAGCTCCCGAAGTCCATCTCAAACCAGTGACCTTGGGAAAATCATCATAACTTTCTCTCTAAACATAGGATTCAAATTTTTTAAAAATTTGACAAAAAGCGCACAAACTATAGTTGGTTGGATATCGTTTTTAGGGCCGAAGGTCAAAACAGTGACACGTGGAACTTCATACAAGATTGCTCTACTGAACCAGTCTATAATCAAGTCATCGTGGGAGAATTGACATAAATCTTTCTTGGAGAATCCAATCTTGATCAGACTTGTGGTGTTGGAAAGATGATGCAAAGGCATATCACAAAATGAAATTTTAAACCCTGTAGATCTGAACTTACAGAGATACAATAGATTCAATATCAAGCTCCTACAAAGCGAAAAAATGTGTGTAGTATTTTTAAAAATTTGCATAAGTTTGGTTTGAAAAATTAGTTTGAAGTGATTCAAAGGCTACAGTGAAGCATAATTATCATTAATTGATGCCCCGAAGAAATAAAATGGAAACACCTAGTAAGAAACTTGAAATATATAGCATGACTCATAAAGAATAGGAAGAAATGCAACATGATATATCAAAATTACGAGACGAAGTGCAACAAATTTCACTCTCACAAAAGGTAACAAAAGCTAAGATGGATGGTTTAAAAAAAGCCATGGAAGCTAATATGAATGGTGTGGAAGCTAAGATGAATGGTATGGAAGCTAAGATGGATGACGTGGAAACTAAGATGGATGATTTAGAAGTAAACATTGAAGATTTGAAGAAAGACATGGAAGGTTTGAAAGGGGGCTTGGAAAAGTTGCTACAAGAATTGCTTCCTAATGGTGAAAAGGTAGTAGAGGAAACTCATGATGAGAACAAAAGAAATGTTAATCATGATTTCATAGAATATAACATTGGATTGAAGATCCACCATGTTCCAAAGATCATTAAGGGGAATTTTGATGACAAGGATCCTGTAACATGGATACTACAAATGGAACAACATTTCGATCTCCATAACGTGCAAAACACACAAAAGGTACCTGTTGCAACTTTATATTTGGAAACCAATCATTTTGTATGGTATCAAAGGCTTTTCTCTCGTAAACAAATTGTCACTTTATTAGTTTTTATGGAGGAAATGATAGCACATTATGAAGATACAAAAAGCAACACCTTCTTTAGCCAATTTATGAATCTCAAACAAAAGGGTACAATGGTGGAGCACATTGAGGACTTCCAAAAATTGAATATAAGAGTAAAAGATATTCCAGAGGAGCATAGGATTAATGTGTTCATAGGGACTTTAAAGGATAACATCCAACATGAGGTTCGCCTTTGGGAACCTTGTTATAGATATTTTTGTGCCTTACAGCATGAAGCATGAAATGTCCATAATCTAAGGGATCCAAAGTCCCTAAACATGTTGTTCCTACCCCTAGAGGAACAAGGCCAACAAACCACAACAATTCAGACAAGTTCTCCACCTGAAAATACTCAAAAACAAGGCAATTCTGGATCATGTCAACTGCTCCACTGAGCATCTGCACTGAATGTCAACTGCTCCACTGTCCACCTGCGTTGAATGTCAACTCCAACAAAGGCTACCTGCGCTGAGCGAGTTTGGACAAGTGGAAGGCTCATTCCTCAATGTCAATGCCCAGGAAGCTTCCAAAATGACACTTGGATCAAGGAATTCGACTGGTGATGAGTAAGAGGTTCCAAATCTCCAAGTGGAAGCAAGAACCTCCAAGTGGAATCAAGAACTGAAAGTGGGAGAGGACACTAGTCACATCTCAGGCTGACTCATCCTCTCTCCAAACATCTATATATGGATCTCTCTCCCATGAGATCTGGAGGCTGGAATTTTGTGAATGCAAAGAATTGCTGTTGATTTGAGTTTAGAACTATTGGGTGATTTGCTTTGAAGGAGGTGAAGAGGAGATTTCTTTCTACTGGGAAGGTGATGCTGGATTGGGCCTCTTATGGTTGTATCACTTCCTGAACTTTACTTCTTCTATTAATAAAGGCATTTGAGTTTCTTCTATATGCATGTATCTCAATGATGTTTTGTTATACTTGTGTATTTAGTTTATTCTAATCCTTGAACTAGTTATGAATGTATGCTTCTTGTAGTTTCCCTCTCTTGTCATTTTGCAGGATCTTGGTGTAGCTGGGCCAGTGAAAGAGCAAGGAGCTGGGAGCAAGCAGCAAGGAGAGAGATTGGATCAACCATTAGCGGAAGACATCAGTTAGTGGATCTCTTTCTCTCCTCTTTACTTTTCATAAAGGAGAAATCTTAGATAGCTTTGCTCTGATTGTTGCTGAGGTACTATCACCCTTAGAGTGGGATAGGGTCATTCCGTATTGGATACTTTTCCCAACAAAAAATTGGCGACTCCGCTGGGGATCATATCTTGTTGGTTTGTTTGTGTTTTTGCTATTCATTTCATAAACACAGGGAGTACCGAATCAAACTGTATTTGGATTCTTTCAAATGCAAAGTAGAGGGCAGCTACTCTAGCTCAGTTTTTTGGGCCTGTTTATGATCTGAAGAGCTGATCCACAAGTACTCTAAATAGCTCTTAGTGATAGCTTTTCATCTTCCTTTGAATCATCCTTTAGTGTGTACTTGATTGCTAGCTTTGATTTGGCCAAAAACTGTGATTTTAACTGCAAACCGTAGCTCAAAACCCCGGAACATTCTCGTTCTGGTTTCAGCGTAGACCCAGTGAAGAGGTTCTGCATTTCAACGCAGGTCCCGTGAAGGCTACCTGCGCTGAATGTCAAAACCTCTGTGTTTCACCCGCGCTGAAACAGTCCTTGCCTTGTGCAACTGTGGTTCCCTGTGTCTTTTGCTCAGTTTTCATCCCTGTTTTGCAGCCTGTTATCAGTCAATGTACCTATCTGAAACCACCTTTCTTTGCCTCTATTCCGCCTCGGTTGTATAAAGAAACTGTATTTGTTCTTTGTGTATTTCTTACATCATTTACAGTTTCCCATTACGAAAGTGAACTAGTCTTGCTGTGACCTCTTAGATCTAGACCTGTCATAAGTGTCGTTTTGATCTTAGGATTTAGTTTGTTTGCTGTTCACAGCTGATTGAGCTTTTACTTTCGTCATATGGTTTGAATTTATGCATTTCTAGTGTTGAAACAAGTAAATCTTAAGGTGTCTTTTGATTTTGGACAAAAGCTTGTTTGTTTTCACTTGAAATCGAATTCAAAGTTATACAACAACTTTCTTTTTATAAGCATCAATATTAAGAAAGAGAAAAGAAATACCTGCATTGTGCATTTGCATTTTGACAGCTTGCATGTTGATTTAGGGAAAAGTGCATTAGTGTGTGCTCTATGATATGTGTGAAAAGATGATGTCTTTCTTTTCCCTCAGTAGTTAAGATTTTCATATGTTGAAAAGATTGAAAAAGCTTGCTTCTCATCTTTAGACTGCATTTAGGAGTTGTACCATACATCTCGTGGTGATCCATAAAGGCAAACTGCTAAACAAGATCAACCTAAAATAAATTGAATGAACATAACAACGCTTTGAAACATAACACAAACACATAGAGGTCTAAGTTAGAGACGTGTTCTGGCGTCGTTAAACGTGATATCTTACCGTTGAGTGGTTGGGTGATTCCTCCACGGTGAAGCGATAAGTATCAATACGGACTTGTGCTCCCACGTACCGTCGCGTATATATTGGGAGACCCCTATAGGAATAAAGCCTTTATCCATAGGAAGCCGTGTCGGCCGCCATACTGATCGCAATGCAGTGAACACAGCATTCACGAAGATCGACTACCCGTACCGTAAAACGTATTCTGTGGTTTTGCGAAAAGTTTGGCACACCCTCTGCCTAGAACTCCAGAGCAGTTTCTTTTGGCCTTTTTCAGACTCTATAATAGAAAAAGTCCATCCGAGCATTTGTCACTTCGGGCTCGTTAAAACATCGAAGGAGACTAGAGTCATCTTTAGCTTTTTCTCGACTCTTAAAAAGTGAAAAAGCAAGTTGTGTCTAAAGCGTCGTTATAAAATTTATTTTAAACGGAACATAATCACCTCTTATTCCTGCGTTGATATTTAGGTTGAGAACATGGAACACACCAACCAAGGAATTCCCCATGATGGAAATCCTAGTCCTTTCTCCTCTTGGGGAGATGTTGGTGCACCCCACATGGCCACATTGTCGCTTCCAGGACTGACAATTGGTCTACCAGTCTGGCTATTCTCAACCAGTGTAGTTCAGAACACCACGGTTCCTGAACAGTCGAGTCAACAGTCGGATCAGTCTAGAGCTGCCCACCAGCCTTCTACTTCCTATAACTCTTCCTCCAATCCTTCCTCTTCGCAAGGTAGAGCCGGCAAAAGCCAAGCTCCCACAGAGAAGAAGGAGAAGAAGAAGAGAGAGAAGAAGAAGAAGGAGCCAAAGGCGACTGGGGGCAAGCAAAAGACATCTAACAAAAATCCACACACAGCATAGACCGGGCCTAAATCGCCATGTGTCATATGTAGAGGAGACCACTTCCATAGAGATTGTCCCTGTATTCCCCGGATACTAAGGGACTGGTCCCCTCGTTTGCACAATTCGGGAGCATCAACCTCTGATAGCCATGTTGAAAGCTTACCGTCAACCAGCGAAAGTGAAGGTTCAAGACAAAGAGGGGGAACAAGATTCCCCTGCAGTCTGTGTGAAGGCGATCATGCCATCCACCGTTGTCCCTTCTTAGACGAAGCGAAGAGAGTTTTGGAAGATCGTCCGGTTTCACCGTTACGACTTCCTCCTGGATACAAAAAACTCGTGCCAAGTCCTTCGTTGGTGATTTAGAAGTAAACATTGAAGATTTGAAGAAAGACATGGAAGGTTTGAAAGGGGGCTTGGCAAAGTTGCTACAAGAATTGCTTCCTAATGGTGAAAAGGTAGTAGAGGAAACTCATGATGAGAACAAAAGAAATGTTAATCATGATTTCATAGAATATAACATTGGATTGAAGACCCACCATGTTCCAAAGATCATTAAGGGGAATTTTGATGACAAGGATCTTGTAACATGGATACTACAAATGGAACAACATTTCGATCTCCATAACGTGCAAAACACACAAAAGGTACCCATTGCAACTTTATATTTGGAAACCAATCATTTTGTATGGTATCAAAGGCTTTTCTCTCGTAAAAAAATTGTCACTTTATTAGTTTTTATGGAGGAAATGATAGCACATTATGAAGATACAAAAAGCAACACCTTCTTTAGCCAATTTATGAATCTCAAACAAAAGGGTACAATGGTGGAGCACATTGAGGACTTCCAAAAATTGAATATAAGAGTAAAAGATATTCCAGAGGAGCATAGAATTAATGTGTTCATAGGGACTTTAAAGGATAACATCCAACATGAGGTTCGCCTTTGGGAACCTGATTCATTGGAGAAGGAATTTAGGTTGGCAAGAAAAATTGAAAGCAAAATTATGGCAACAAGGAAGTCTACCACTCACAACTATAAATATGGAAGTATTGCTGCTTCTAGCCTTCCACAACCTACAAGGTTGACACCTCAACAATTGGAAGAAAAAATAGCAAAAGAGCTTTGTTACAATTGTGATAAAAAGTACACTAAAGTTCATAAGTGTGCTGGGAAGAAATTATTTTACATGGATTGCAAAGAGGAGGGAGAAAAGGAACAAGAAACATCAAAAGAAGAGGATATACACCAGGAACTAACCCTAGAGAAAGAAGAAATGAATCCGACAATATCTTGTAATGAATTGGCTTGAGTTACCACTCCTCAAACTCTCAAGATAGAAGGACATATCAAGAAGAAAAAAGTAATAGTGTTGATTGATTTGGGTAGTACCAATAATTTTATTCATTGTAAGATAGCCAAGGAATTGAATTACTTCCTATATCTAACACCAGAGTGTCAAGTAATGGTTTCAAATGGAGGAACCATAAATTGCTCTGGAAAGTGCCATAATATCAAGCTATCCATGGGAGAATATGTATTGAATAGTTCAATGCTTTCCATTCCAATGGGTGGTGCTGATGTTGTACCAAGAGTCTAATGGCTACAATCTTTGGGTAAGATAGCTTTTCATTTTCAAGAACTTTTCTTGAATTTTTTTTGCAAAGGAAAGGAAGTTGAATTAAGGGGTATCACAGGGAAACCGGGAAAGATGATCAACTCTAACACCATGAAAAAGCTTCTAAAGAAAGAACAACGGGGCGTAATTACACAATTATGTTCACTAGCAGTTCCCGCATCGAAATTATCTATTTCTCTAGATATCCAAAAAGTTTTGGACAATCATTCCCAGGTATTTGAGACTCCCAAAGGCCTCCCACCTATTCATGTTCATGATCATGCTATTCATTTGATTCCAAGAAGTTTTCCTCCAAACATCAGGCCTTACAAATATCCATATTCCCAAAAGACTTAAATTGGACGTATGGTTGCAGAAATGCTAGAGACTGGTATAATTCAACCTAGTCAAAGTTCTTTCTCTGCTCCAGTGGTATAGGTGCACAAGAAGGATGGATCATGGCACATGTGTTCGGATTATAGGGAGCTCAACAAGCTCACTATTAAATATAAATTTCCCATTCTTGTCATTGATGAATTATTGGATGAATTACATAGAGAAATTTACTTCACTAAGTTGGATATTTTTTCTGGATATCATCAAATCAGAATGAAGACTTAAGAAATTCCAAAAGAAACATTTAGAAATCATGAGGTTCATTATGAAATTTTGGTCATGCCTTTTGGTCTTACCAATACACGTTCTACATTTCAAGGTTTGATGAACTCCATTTTCAAACCCTTCCTTAGAAAATTTGTGTTAGTATTTTTTGATGATATACTAATCTACAACAAGTCTTGGAAGGATCATGTTCAACATGTTGACAGGGTGCTCAAACTATTGGAGGAGAAACAATTATATGCAAAAACCTACAAATGTTTCTTTGGAGTACAAGAGGTGGAATATCTGGGTCATATTGTATCTCATGAAGGTGTTAAGGTAGACCCTAGCAAAATTAAATCCATTAAGGAATGGGAAATCCCCACATCCATAAAGCATCTGCGAGGATTTCTCGGGTTGACAGGGTATTATCGCAAGTTTGTTAAGAATTATGGGAGAATAGCAGCACCTATAACAACATTACTAAAGAAAGATCCATTTTCTTGGAATCTAGAAGCAATAAAGGCCTTTGAACATGTTAAAGAGACAATGTGACAAGCACCGGTCTTAGCTACTCTAGACTTTACAAAACCTTTATTGTGGAATGTGATGCCTCAAGAAATGGAGTTGGCATTGTTTATGAGAAGGAAATGTTGGCAATACTACATGCACTTAATAAATGGTGACCTTACCTAATGGGAAGACACTTCAAGGTAAAAACGGATCATTATAATCTTGAATAATTTTTAGAACAAAGATTATCTTTAGAAGAGCAGCAAAAATGGGTCACAAAGATGTTGGGTTATGTTAGACCAATAGGTAACTCCTCAATTCAGAACTCTATATATTATTCATTCAGGTTGTTCATCATTATATACAAGAGGGAGTGACTGTTCTGTTGATCTCCCGATGAATCTCTATCTTCTCTATTATTTATTTACATTAATTACAGCTGTTCACCCAATCCCTATGATTAGGTGTCAACATTCCCCCCCTTAATCTTAAGGGATGTTGGTGAATCCAAGCATCATTTTGAATCTTTCAAACTTTTCTCTTCCGAGTGCTTTGGTGAAGATGTTTGCAATTTGCTCATTAGTGGAACAACGGTGGAGATGGATTGTTTTGGCCTCAACATGATGTCGAATAAAATGATATTTAGTATTGATGTACTTTATTTGATCATGGAACTTTGGGTTCTTGGCCAAATTTATTGCAAAGGTATTATCAATCATGAGTGGAGTCGATTTCATTTGTTTTACTTGCAAATATTCAAGAATTTTCATGAGCCACACAATTTCTTTTGATGCCTCCACTGCTACGACATATTTTGCCTCAATTTTGGAATCTGCTGGAACTGATTATTTGCATGATCTCTAGGAGACAAATCTTGATCCAAGACTCATAGCATAACCTGAAGTAGATACCTTAGTTTCTTTGTCTCCACCGAAGTCTGAATCAGAGTATCCAATCAAGCTGAAGTTGCCCACCTGTGTATACTTGATTCCAAAGTCTTGAGTTCCCTTTAAGTACTTTAGAACTCTTTTTGTAGCAGACCAATGTCCCTCACAAGGCTTTTGCATAAATCTAGAGAGGATTCCAATAGCAAACGAAATGTCTGGTCTGGTAGTAGTTAGGTAGTTAAGACTTCCTACAAGTTGTCTATACTTTGTTGCATCCTCAAATTCTTTTCCTTCAATGGATGTGAGCTTTAAGTTTTGTTCCATTGAAGTAGTCATAGGATTGCATTCAGTCATGCCAAACCTATTCAACAGATCTCCAATGTACTTTTGAGAAAGGAATATGGACTTCGGATGTTGAGTTACTTCAATACCAAGATAGTAATGAACATAGTCCAAATAAGTCATTTCAAAACCTTTCTTCACTTCCTTCTTTATGGATGCAATGTAGTTTTCATTGTTCCCTGTTATCAAAATATCATCTACGTATACAACAAGATATAAAACTATTTTTCCAACCTTCTTGAAAAAAAAAGTTGCATCATCAAGATCGTAATGTTTGAAATTGAGTTTCAGAAGATGCTCAGTTACTTTTTCATACCAAGCTCACAATGCTTGTTTGAGGCCATACAAGGATTTCACGAGTTTGCATACTTTATGTTCATGTCCTTTCACAGAAAATCCTTCAGGCTGGGACATAAAAACATTTTCTTTTAGATCTCCATTTGAGAAAGCAGTTTTTACATCCATTTGATGGAATTTCCAACCATTCTGAGCTGCTAGGGAAAAGAGTGTTTGGATGGTAGCCCATTTTGCTGTGGGGGCAAAAGTCTCCTCATAATCAACCCCTTCCTTCTGTGCAAAACCTTTTGCCACAAGCCTAGCTTTGTGCTTGTCAAGTGAGCCATCAACTTTATACTTGTTCTTTTAGACCCACTTGCAGCGAATTGGTTTGGTTCCCAATGGAGGATCAACTAGCTTCCAAGTGCCATTCTTTATCAGGGAATCATACTCCTTTTGCATCGCTTCTTTCCATTCATCATGAGAAGCAGCTTCTTTGAAGGAAGTTGGTTCAAAATCTGTAGACAAATTCAATTCACAATCATAAGAAACATCCATATCAACAGGTGAATCAGAGTCATCTACACCACCTCCATTTTTCCGGTTTGAATTTCTAGTTCCTATCTTTCAAACCTCATTAGGATGAACACTTTCAAGTGTCTTTGTCAACCACTTTAGGGGACCTTTCTCAGATGGTCCAGGCTGGTCCATTGATTGAGTTGGGACTAAATCAAGATTGAGTCTCCCAATTCTGGCAATCACATTACTCAAAGTATCATCCATTGTTGGAGTTTCATGCAGGGGAGAGAGTGCTTCAGAAGAATATTCCACAGGTTGATCTAGTATAGGAATCCCCCCTTCAAGATGTGGAATCTAATTATCAAATTATTGAAATGATTTTGCATTTGTGAATCTATCCAAGTGATCAAGTTGCCTTTTAACAAAATTGTCAGTTTTGGATGATTCAAGAAAGATTACATCTCTAGATACAACAAACCTTTTGTTGACTTCATCATAGAGACGGTATGCTTTTGAGGTGTTTGAATACCCTAGGAAGATACAATTACGACTTCTTGCACCAATTTTGTTTCTATGTACCTTTTGTATCAAGGCATAACAGGTGGAACCAAAGACCCTGAGATGCTTTACGGAAGGAATGTGCCCATACCACATGTCATAAGGAGTCCTGTTTCTGATAGAATTAGATGGACATCTATTCTTTATATATACATCACATAGAACTGCATTAGCCCAAAACATCATTTTTACATTTTTGAAGAACATCATGGAGCGTACCATATTTAAGATTGTCCTATTCATTCTTTCAGCTACTCCATTCTGTTGGGGATTATAAGGCACAATTGTTTGATGTTTGATCCCATGTTGGCGAAGATAGTTTTCAAATTCATTTGAAGTGTATTATTTTCCATTATCAGTGCGAATGGAGCCAATATGAGATTGTGCATCATTTCAATCCATGCATGAAAGTTCTTGAATGTTTGAAAAGCATCAGATTTGTTCTTCAATAAATAAACCCAACAAATTCTGGTGTACTCATAAATAAATGTCATCATATATTTATTTCCATTTGTAGAAGAGACAGGCATTGGTCCACATAAATATAAATGAATGATTTCAAGTTTTCTATGTGCTCTGGAGTGTGAATCATGAAAGGACTGTTTGCTATGCTTTCCTAGAATGCAAGCATCACATTGCTTAAGCTTCCTAGGAATTGTAGGCAAACGAGTAACACCATTTTTCTTCAACAAGCGGAGGTTGTCATAGTTCAAATTTCAAAATCTAGCATGCCATAATAGACTTGATGGAACTATACCTTCTTCATAATGAGAATTATATGAGAAATTTTGTGTATAAGCAGAGGTACCCTGCAGCTTGTGAAGACTTTCTTCTTCTATCAATGTCATGACAAGTGAGTGGTTAAATTCTTTTCTCACCTCAAGCTTGCCATCAAACATATGAATGAAGTGACCTTGCTGGTGGATGTGGACTAAGGACAACAAGTTTCTCCTCAGCTGTGGGAGATATAGAACATGATGCAGAACAAGCCCAGATGGCTTGAGTTTTGATTGGTCAGCAAAGTATACCACTCCATCAACATTGTCAGTAAATTCTTCAAAAAAATATTTTCTATGACTCATGTCACAAGTTGCTCCTGAATCAAGCAACTAATAATTTTTCGAAGTAGTAAGTGAAGCATTAAATAAGTCTTCATTTACTCTAATATTACATTGTGCCACAACATAATGAGCGTATTCAGGTGCTTTACCTTTGTTTGTGTCATTAGTTTTACCTTTGGGTTGGTTTCTTTGCTACTCAATTTTGTCCCAAGGTAACTTGCATGTGGAGGCATCATGTGATCCATTTCTTTTGCAGTGTATGCAGTGCAAATCTGACTTTTGTCCTTAACAGTGTCTGCCCCCCTACCTCTAAAATTTCTTCCTCTTCCTCTGGAAGAATCTTGAGCAAGATTCTTTTATCTATGAGCAAGGCACACAACCTCTTCAGAAGACTCAGGAGCTATCCTCTTCCCAAAAGCTTTCTCTCTTACAACAATTTTTTTCACAAGGGAATCAAAGGTAATATCTTTGAGGTTTCCATTTGCTTGCAATGACTCAAGATAATTTGAGTAAGTGGGATAAAGTGCCTTGATAAAAGCTATCAGAGGAATATCCAGGTCAACATTAGTGACTTTGATATCATGCATTATAGATTTTACTTCTGATGCAAGAGTAAGAGGATCATTATTTTGTAATTCAAGGGTGAAGAGTTTAATCATGAGTTGAATAACTTCAAGTGTAGAGTGTGAGTCATAGAGTTCCTTCAGCTTTTGTAAGGCTTCAAATGCATTTGAAAATGGAGAAATGTGTCGACTCACCTCTTCACTTACTGATGCTGCAATTAATGCATAGTCTTTGTTGTTCTTATTTTCCCAACTGGTGAGCTCCTTGTCTGAGGTAGGCTGGACTGGCTCTTTGTCTCCTTCTCCAACACACACTCCTTTCCACAGCTCATTAAAAATGAGAGTGTGTTGGATTTTCCGTGACCATTTAGGATAATTCTCCTTTCCATTGAGAACTAGTCCCACAATAGATATAATTGAATGCATTGTAAAATCTGTGTACAGTGGAGAAAAATATTGGTGCTGCAAAATTTTACTCGTAAAATGATTGTTATACCAACAATGTTCAACTTAACAACATTCAACGTTTAACTGAATATCAGAGTCTGACTGTAGTTGTAGTTCTTTTGTTGCTTTGTATTGTAGATATGAACGACGAAGATGAGCGGTGGAGATGAACGGAGGAGGGTCGTCAATGGTAAGCGATCAACGACTATCGCAAGTAAAACAAGTCGGGGCAATAACCACAGCGAAAGGTGGATTTCAGGTTACAAGCAGGATTTCAGGCGGATAAAAAATAGTAAGTGGTATAGAGAGGGGAGCGCCCGATTCCATTAAGTGGTTGACACATAGCGATTAGGGGAGAGAGAAAAACCGCTCGTATTGGGCGGGTAACTCTCGTGCAACTAATGCACCTGAAATCACTATAAACTATCAGATTTTGAGGTGATGATCAACGGTGGAGATTAAAAGGCACTTTTCGGGTGGGTAACTACCATGCAAGTGGTCCCCCCCGAAATCAATGTCAGCCATCGGATCTAGAGGTTGAGATCAACGGTGGAGAGCGAGCTAGATAAAGTGAAACCTCAGGAACTGTGGTCGAGCAGGTTTAATGAAGGGTATGATCACATTGCAAACGTGCAACAATATTGATCGGGGAAAGAGATTTCTGATATGCAATTAAAAAGCGGACCCGGCGATATTTATATATATGGGTTTATAATACTTGAGATCCGGCAAGGGAATAAGAAAAAGGATATATGTGAATACGAAAAAGGATATATGTGGATACGAAAAAGGATATATGGTTCTTAAATGAGAAAGGGTATATATACCATACTTAGAGCAGGAAGAAATCCAAATCATTACAGCACCTTCAACTTCAACAACTAGATCCAATGCAACGCACTTCAATGAATGTATTAAATGATAAATGAGATTTCACATGGATTTGACAGAGATGGTGGCCTGCAAAAGATGCAAAACAAATGCAAAACAGAATAGGAGTTATAAATTAAAAAGAAAGCGAAAAAATGGTGCCTGTGCTGGTACCATGTCAGACCAAGAGGTAACTCCTCAAATCAGAACTCTATATATTATTCATTCAGGTTGTTCATCATTATATACAAGAGGGAGTCACTGTTTGGTTCATCTCCCAATGACTCTCTATCTTCTCTATTATTTATTTACATTAATTACAACTGTTCACCCAATCCCTATGATTAGGTGTCAACAGGTTATGACTTTGAAATCATGTACAAAAAAGGGAAGCAAAATGTTGTTCCAGATGCACTCTCAAGAAAGGACGAGGATGTGGAAGCATTGCTTTGTGCAATTTCTATTATCCAACCAGATTGGATAAATGAAGCAAGGGATGAATGGAAGAAGGACGAAGAAGTGTGAGCACTCATTCAAAGTTTACAGCAAGATCCCAGTACATCTAATACATTTCGTTGAAAAAATGATTCATTATGGTACAAAGATCGGTTATACCTCTGTAAGAATTCCCAACTCAAACAAAATATTCTTCTGGAATTGCACACTTCTCCCTTAGGAGGGCACTTGGGATTTTTAAAAACTTACCACAGGGTTGAGAAGGATTTGTTTTTGGATGACCTTAAATCTGATATCCAAAATTTTGTAGTGGAATGTTTAGTTTGCCAACAAAATAAAGTTGAGACAATTAAGACCCCATGTCTGTTACAACCTTTATCCATTCTAGGTTAACGTTTGGAGGAGGTTTCAATGGATTTTATCATAGTTCACCCAAGTCTAAAGGAAAGAGTGTCATCATGATGGTAGTTGATAAATTTACCAAGTATGCACACTTTTGTGCATTATCTCATCCAGTTAAAGCCATTATAGTTGCTCATGCATTTATGGAAACAATTCAAAAGCTACATGGAAACTCAACGATTATTATAAGTGACAGAGATCCCATTTTCAGTAGAAATTTTTGGACATAATTATTTTCTTGTCTGGGTACTCAGTTGTCTCATAGCTCATCTTATCATCCTCAATGTGATGGGAAAACTGAGATAGTGACCAAATGTTTGGAAGGATATATTCGTTGCTTCGTATATGATAAAAAAACATAATGGGTCAAGTGGTTGCCTCTGGTTGAATGGTGGTATAACAATTCCTTCCATACTACAGCAAAAATGACCCCATTTATGGCACTTTATGGATATCATCCACCATCCATAACATCATATTTAGAAGAAAATTCTAAGGTTCAAGAAGTGGAAGATTTCATCGAGCATCAACAACCAGTTCTCCAACTCTTAAAGGATAACCTCACTTTGATGCAGAATATAATGAAACAAAAGGTAGATCAACATCACAGCGAAACAAGCTTTGATGTAGGTGACTGGGTATTTCTACGACTATAACCAGATAAACAAATGTCCCTCAAGCAAGCTAAGAAGGATAATAAATTATCACCAAAGTATTATGGTCCGTACAAGGTGTTACAAAATATTGGTACTATGGCATACAAATTGGAGCTTCTTACATCTTCTTGAGTGCACCTAGATTTCCATGTTTTGTTCTTAAAGAAGGTTATAGGTGACAAGCTCCTATTTCAAACAATATTTCCAGAACTTGACGAGGAAGGAAAAATCATATTGGAACCTGAAGCAGTCAAAAAAACAAGAAATCGACAGCTATGAAATCAATAAATTTCAGAGTATCTCATCAAGTGGGAGAACTTACCTGCCAAATATTCCACATGGGAGGATGATAATTTTATAATGAAGCATCCAAAACTACTCAAGCGTTGAGGAAAACATTTTTTTGAAGGAGATGGGCATGTTAGGTCCCTATAATAATAGTGTATTCCCTTATTATTATTGTCATGGTAGCCCCTTATTGTTATTGTTGTGCCCATGTTGTCCCCATTTTGTTATTATTGTGCCCCAAAGAAGCCCACTTTTGTTATTTTTGTGCCCTTAAATTATTATTGTTATGTCGATACTGATTATATTGTGACCCTTTAGACTCCTATATATAGAAAGGAGGTTCTGTCATTTGAATCATCCAAGAATTATTCAATTTTGTTATGTAAAGGAGGTTCCCCCCTCGTAGAGGTTGATTTCGAAGTTGTTGATATCTCTTTTCTTATACTTTGTGAGATGGTTACATAATAGATGTATTTGAGTATTTTGAATTTTTAATTCCGATTTTTATCTCTTGTGAACTGCATTGTCAGACTCATACGCTTGGAATTTATTTACAACTAGTTTTCTAACCTTCCCTCCAACACATGGTCAAAGCCTTTATCTGTGTTATCTTTCCTGTCGATATATTATTTATGTCCATGATCTGCCAAATAATTCTTTTTCTCTTCGAGTTGGTTTCTTATTTTTTCTGCTAAGTGAGATCCTTTATAATGTTCTTTGAATTTATGTCTGCATTATTTCCTTATTTCATCCTTGGAATGATGCCAATCCATATTCTGTTTAGCTTCGCGATTTAAGAGATTACACATAATCCACTTCTTATTCCATATTTATCTCAATATTGTCTAATTTATTGTGTTTTTTATTTTTATTAGATCCCCAACTACTATATCATTTACTTTATTTCTAATTTATAACTTATCTTTGTAATGCAATTGCAAAATTCTATTTAAGAAAGAAAAATACTAATTATACAAATTATTTGGTCAGTTAACCTACCAAAAAGTGGTTTTCAAGCTAACCCATGTCCCTGGCATCTCAAGAAGGTTTTCATGAGGAACACACCCATTTTTGTTAAGAGACATACTTTTTGAGTTGGGCATCTTTGACAAGTGAATTGAATAGATGCCCTTGCAATGTCTTCAACTGTACAACTCCTGAAGGTCATATGTCTTCAATAATGATGGGTCCGAACGATGCAATTTCTAGTTTCCTTGGTTTACCCTTCACATGATTGTCATATAACAGGACTAAATCATTGACTTTAAGATTCTTTATTTGTAAATTTTTGTCATTCCATGCCTTTTGCTGGTACTTACTAGTTTTTTAGTGATAGAGTGCATGGAGTTGATCTTCCTCTAGTTTGTGTAATTGTTGGAATCATTCTTTTTATAGTTTTTGTATTATACTTCAATATAGTCAATACACATACTACATTCACCGAGCAATGGAATGGAAATACTGCTTCCTATCCATAGACAAGTTTGAAAGGTTTTGATCTTATTGAATGCTTCTACACTATGGGGTAAGCCCAAAGGATGGTTGGTACCTCGTCATCCCAGTCATCTCTATATTGATTACAAACATTTGTTAATCCTTTATGTAATGTTTATCAAAATATTTGACAACGTCATTTCCTTGTGGGTGGTAGGGAGTGGTCTTCCTATGTCTGATCATAAGCTCTTCATATCTGCTTTAATTGAATCATTTACAAAATGAGTCCCTCTATCACTAACAATGACATAAGGAAAACATAACGATGTTACTATATTTTCATATATATTTTTTGTTGCTACTTCTTTTTTACAAAATTCGACTTGTTCCACCTTTGCCCACTTCATTAGATATTCCAATGTTGTTATAATATATTTTGCTCTAGTCTGTCTAGGTCTCTTGGGAAAAGGTTGTGTTACCAACCAATAGTGGGTGACCCCTATAGGAGACATTTTCTCCTAGATTTGTGTTTATTTGGTAGCCAACGACCCCTTGTAGGCACTAGATAGATCGATATGCTACTATTCTCCACCGCCAAAGCCAACCATTGTGTGCCCTTGCTCATTTGTTATGATCATATCTTTGAAGGTGGTCTACCTAAACCCAAATGTGTGATTTTTCATTATGTAATTGGGTGTTTATGCTTGATATTTTTTTGCACATTTGGGCATGGATTAGTGGTGGGATTTAGAAGAAAGAAAGGTCTTTGATTTTACTCTTATTCCCTTATCTTGGGTTTTGGGGTTAATTTTGTATCCTAGTCCCATGGGGTCTACATTATTGGCCATTAGCTTTTGGAGTGGAACTACATGGGAAATCTTGATTTTGGTTGCATGGTCTCACTTCACAATACCATATATCTCACTCTCGTGCACTCATTATAAGCCCTTTTTACATTTTCTCCATCCGGGTCCAAATTTTTCCATTAGGTCCACATGGTTTTTGCTTTCCGTTCCTCTTGTCCACACCTCGGGTCAGGCCTGGAATGATGCCCCAATTGTTGATGCAACTAAAAATAAATATAAAAGCACAATATGGCCAAATATAGTAGGAAATGTACCAAAAAATGTAAAATATGGTGTGGATAATAAAATTTAGTGAGTGGGAAAAATCAAAACATGAGCTCTACCCCCTATCATTATGGCCATCACCTTGGTTCTCAAGGTCCCTCTAAGTCCTCCCTACATAATTAAGGAACTGATGATTGTCCCAACCTTGGTGGGCGATGAAATTCCCTACCTTAAGGGGTTAATCACTACTACATCTTACACATCATGCTCTCATCCCCTTGAGCCCCAAGTAATAAAATGAAGAAAAATAAATAAAAGGTAAAAGACATATGAAGAATGGTGGAAAAACAAAGGTCGAGGTAACTCATGTGCCACAATTTCTCCATCCTACATTCATACACCCATGATGTGGGCCTCCCTCATCATAACTACCCTTGTATAATGACATGTGGTTTGGAGCCTCCCTCTTGCCCCAACTTTGTTCCATCACTATTTCACATCACACCTACCATCTGATGGATGCATCGTGGACCTACTATTCCCTTGGAGGTTGAAACCAATTAATAGGTTCCTTAATTATCCTCTCATGTCAAGGAGGGAATTATTAGTACATGTTCAAAGCCCATTTGGAAGGGCATGCCACTATGAAATGTCCATTTCTGTCCCTGATTATCAAGCTTATTTACCCAATTGCACTAATGAATTATTGAACTTGAAGGTGAGGAAACACATTAGATATTACAAAATATTGCATATGGCTCTTCATATTGGACTTGGCCTCCCTATATGGGATCCAAGCCTTATAGAGGGTCATAATGGCACTCGTAGGGTCAACATTGAGATCCAAGGGCCTCAAGACATGCAGAGCCTTAATATCCATGCCATGGGCTTCATCAACACCACCATATTTCTTATTCATTCCCTAGTTATAAAAATATGATGATGCACTTGGACCACATAGCCCAGCTGGATACACATTTTACCTAACACTTGAAAATTGATCTAGGGCATGGAGGAGGTTTTATCTTTCCTAGGGAGACATCGTAGGGCATGTGTCATTCTTCGGTAGTGAAGGTCCCGCGTAATAGTTTTAGGCTTAAAGCCTATAATTTAGGATAATAATATTGTAAATCTCTGAAATATGCAGAGCGCGAAATGTAATAAGTCGAGTCAAAGGGTTGTCCGCCCAAGAAATAGTATAGAATAATAGGAAGTAAGTTGGCCTGCCCATGGTCAGCGGACCATGGGAATGTATAAATACAGCGAGGTTCTAAGGGTAAAAGGAAGTTCTTGTTTTGGGATGAATCTTAGTGCTATGGGTTTGTAAAGGTAGTATTTCTGCGTCGGTAAGTTCGAGTCAAGGGTGTTGGTGGGTAGATAGAGGCTCTGTAGCTGTGTGAACAGAGGACTGGTAGAGTTCGCAGCTATGTGCGTGGACCCCTATAGTTGAGTGCGTAGGGAGGATCTAGTTGTATTGAAGAGAATATCAATAAAGATAAGAATTCCTGAATCATTTTGTGTTTTCTTGCGGATCTGTTATTTGATTATGGTCTGAATTTATGCATGATCTGTTATATGAGCTTACATTTTTCTTTATAATTGCGCGCCTGGGGTTTTAAGTTTAAATGTTTTATTAAAGACTGTAAAGAGTAGACCTGATCTATAATAAACTCATAAATAATAACTTTGAAAGAAGTGCCTTGTTCCGGATCTACGTGGAGGTAAAGTAGCACAAAGCTACAGAACGGTTTGCAAACCCTCCAGCCCACATCAAGACATCACAAGGGTGCGGAAACCTGGTTCCAACACCCTCCCCTACTACCTTGGGTGAGACCTCAGTCTGCGTTCCGCGGCCTGTTGCGGAAAGGGCCAGTAGCTATGGGATTTATTTGGCTAATAACTCTTTCGAACCTGGGTCAGGGCCCAATAAGCCAACAAATGGTTCCGTTGCTGGGACCGGGATCTGCCTAAGGGATGTCTGATATCCGGACATTAGAACCTTATAGAGAAAGAGTCTGAGGATTGATTGGATCAGGAGTGGTACGAGTTCATAGTAAGTCCTAGTACACCAATGCGCAAACCAGAGGTTAAACATGACGAGCGCGATCCAGTTTCCGGTATTCAAAGGAGCAGGAAGCGAAGATCCAAAACAATTTTGGTTCGTGGTAAGGGTAGTATGGGAAGCGCACGGAGTTACGGACGATAACATTAAAAAGGCTACCCTAGTTAGCACGTTGCAGGACTGCGTGCTGACATGGTATATAAAGTACTAAAGTGATCACCCAAATGCGAGAACAGCAGAGATCCGGGCTAAATTGAAAAAAGAATTTAGCTGGCCGAGATCAGAAATGGAGTCAATCATAAGGTTCAAGGAGATCATGATGATGCCTGGTGAAACTCCATGGGATCTAGATCAGAGATTGAAAAGTACAATCCGCCAGGCGAACATGACGTTGCTGGATGCACAACACTGTGCATGGTTTGTGGCGTCATTGACACCACATCTGAGGATGGTGCTGTCACAGCAAAAGATCTCAACCCAGGCTGAAGCATTAGAGACATCGATAAGGTTACATGAAACTCCAATACAGGATTCGGGGATGGGAGTTCAGCAAATCCACGTGCAAATACAAAACCTATGTTTAGAAATGCAGAAATTAAAACAAGAAAAGGCACCCCACCCAGAAGCACGTGAGGAAGTGTGGTGTATAAAGTGTAGAAGCCAGGGTCACGATAAAGTTCAATGTCTGTTCTCTGCAAAATATGTGTCAACGGGGGGACCAACACCATTGCGACCAGAGGCACAAGCAGGGCCAAGCACGACATCCTTGCTCTGGTGCGTAATATGTCGGGTGGGAGGAAAGCACAACACAGCTAACTATCATCTACTGCCAAAATTTAACCAGATCCCCCAACAGCTATTTTGCAACTTTTGCAGATCAATGGGCCATGAGGAGTGACATTAACGTAGTTATCAATTATCGATGGACCGGTCACCTGCCTACAGAATGTAGACTGAAGCACGAGGTCAGGATCCAGCCATGGTGATAGCGCGTGGTGGGTTCCAGGGACGTGGACGAGGATGGGGAGGAATGGGGCCAGGAAGGGGTTGTGAGCAAATAATTTGTTACAACTGCGGAGGACCAGGACACTATGCATGGGATTGTACCAACCTGACCAGAATATTGTGCCCTTACTGCAAGCAGTTCGATCATGAAATGATAGATTGCCCCACATTGATAACAAAAATACGTGAGAAGAGGGCAGCGCAACCTACAACGACACAGAACGTCCAAATGATGAGGGCCAAACAGTGCGAGGAAGACCCCAACATAAACATGGTGCTCAGAAGTGGCACAGCTATAGGGGAGGATAAGAGGAAAGTAACCAAGGACGATGTCGGGGTTCACAAGGAAACATATCTCGAAGCTAGGAAGAGCTTCCGGAGGTCTCTACCCTAGGTAGTAAGGATCAACTCGAGCCGGAGAGGGATCCCTCAATACTAACTACCTTTTTAGAGACATGCATGAAATTTCTTCTTGACAATAGGGCGGTTAAAGGATTACAAGAATTGATAACTAGGTGTGTGGGTTCAGGTGAACCTCGCATGGTCCAAAAATTGGGAAAACATGCGTCGCGGACTGGGCGGGAAATGTGATTAACGACACATATTGGCGACTATGAGATGGACCAGATCATTCTGGACTTGGGCTCAGATGCAAATGTACTACCTAAACAAACTTGGGAGTGCATGGGCAAGCCCACACTACAATGGTCTCCTATTCAATTGCGGATCCTGCCCATGGGAAGACTGCAAGAAATTACAATAGATATAGAAGGTGCGAGCACCCACACGGACTTTGAGGTAATAGAAATCGTGGATGAAAGTAGCCCTTACCCTGCTTTGTTAGGGATAGACTGGGCCACTGATATGAACGAGGTTATTAATTTAAAGAAGCGGAAAATGATGTTTGAGAAGAAGTCACTCCGCATAGTCATTTTTCTAGACCCGACTGAAGGACCGCGTTACATTGAACCTGTGCGCGACGAAGGAAGTGATTATGAATTAGATTGTATCTACAAAATTACCACACGAAATCAAGATTGGGTCAATCCAACTGCGGAAGGTAGAAAATTGTGGGGTATGCAGAGTCTTGCATCGAAGATTCATATGAGGAAGACGAGCGGTGGCATAATCGTTTGAACGAAGTAACCACGTTAAACTGCAATATGACGACTAAGTCGTTGTATTGCATCAAAGCTTAGGATCGCGAATTGCCGATGTATGATGGGATGATAGTAGTAGATGAATTCCTGACCAAATTTGAAAGCGTGGTTCTAGAGCACCAATGGTTTGATGTGTTGAGATGGGAATTGTGCGCAATGCCTACATGTTGGTGGGGCACACATGAATGAACCTCTGACGATTGGCACGGTTGTAGGCGCATGATGCAGATAAGATGTGGGAAACTAGAACTATGAATAACTGAGAAATACGATGGACATGATGACCCGCACATGCACCTTACCAGATGGGTCCAAGCCTATGGAGAAGAGCCTCAACCAGAGTGGGTACACTTGTTTTATCATACCCTAGATGTCATTCCAAGGAACTGGTATACTGAAATAGAGCTTCGACATGGTACAGGCAAATGGGATATCTTGCGCAAAGGTTTTTTGTTAAAGTTCCTCTTTGAAGATCAATGGATGGATACTGTGGACAACGTGTTGGATTTGGAAAAGATGGATGAAGTAGGAATAATTGAACCAGTGGAGGAGTCGGACTGGGTAAGCCCCATGGTTGTGTAGGAGAAACAAAAAAAGGGTGAAATTCGCATCTGCGTGGATCTACGGAAACTCGATGATGCATGTGTTAATGATCCATTTCCGACGCCATTTACAGATGAGGTACTGGAAAATGTGGGAGGACTGGAAGCCTACTCCTTTATGGATGGGTTCTTGGGGTACCACCAGATCAAGATTGCACCAGAGGATAGGAATAAAATGATGTTCACCACCGAATGGGGCTGCTTTCAGTATACAATGATTCCCTTTGGACTAAAGAATGCACTGACAATATTCTCACACGTTGTGGTAGTTGCATTCAAAGACTTTATACACAAGTTCTTAGAAGTATATCTTGATGATTGGATCGTATTCGGGCTGGTTAAGAAACATACCTTGAGCTTATGGTTAATGCTGGATACTTGCTGACAGCACTGGATTGTGCTTAACCTAAAGAAGTGTACTTTCCTCATCCCCTTTAGGAACCTACTCGGCCATGTGGTTTGTAAGCAAGGTCTGATGGTGGATTTGGCAAATATTGCTGTCATACTCAATCTGCAAGCACCACAGAGTGTCAAGCAGCTGCGCGCCATGTTGGGACACACTGGTTACTATTGAAAGTTCATCAAGAGCTATGCGCAGATCATGACACCAATGGAACAATTGTTGAAGAAGGACACTACTTATTGCTGGAATGAGGAATGTAACAAAAGTCTGGAAACGCTCAAGGAAAAGATGGAACCAACTCCTATATTGGTCTTTCCAAAATGGGACATCGAATTTCATGTGCATGTTGACGCGTCATGTATCGCTCTGGGAGTAGTACTCACACAGGAAGGAGTGGAAGGAATTGATCACTTGATCGCGTTCGCAAGTCGACGATTGTCCAAAGCTGAGAAAAATTACTCCACTACTGAGCGTGAGGAATTGGCGATGGTATACGCGCTCCAAAAATATCGCCACTATCTGCTCGGAGGACACTTTAAGATGTTTACTGACCACTCTGTGCTAAAATACCTAATGAATAAGCTTGTGTTGGGGGGGTGCATTTGTCGGTGGTTGTTATTATTTGAAGAATATGACTTCGAAGACATCGTAAAGTTGGGACGTCCAAACGCAGGCCTAGATCACCTATCCCAAATTGAGAATGGTGAAGAGCCCACAAATTTAGAGGAAGGACTACCGGATGCACAGTTGTATGCAGTGCGCATCGTGGATGGCCACTTTGAGGATATAATCCACTTCTTAACCACAAGAACCATGCCGCAGGGATATTCCGTTCAACAAAAGAAATAATTGGTGATACGCACAGCAGACTTTACTGTTATTGTAGGGAACTTCTATAAAATGGGCAATGACGAAATATTACGTAGATATGTACCTAAATTCGAGTGAGGATAGATCTTGGCCAAAGAACATGGGGGGGTTGCTAGAGGACATTATGCGGGTCACTCCACATCATAGAATATTCTTCGTGCCAGACTAAGGTGGCCAACTCTACATCAAGACTCGAAAGCATATTGTCGGGCCTGTGATGTATGTCAACGGACTGGGAAACCATCACAAAGGGATGAAATGTTGCTCAAGCCACAAATGACAATGCAACCGTTTGAGAAATGGGCGATCAATTTTGTGGGGCCTATCACACCTCCAGAAAAGACGGGGGCATGCTATATCATCACGACGACAGAATACTTGACCCGATGGGCGGAAGCACAGCCGGTTGAAGACTGCACGGTCGCTACAGCTATGAAATTCTTGTTCGAGAATGTGTTAATGCGATTTGGTTGTCCAAAACTTCTAATGAGCGACTGTGGAATGCATTTTCTAAATGAGACTATCAGCGGGCTCATTGAGGAATTTTAGATATATCATCAACAGAGTACATCGTACCATCCACAAGAACATGGGACTGTTGAAGCATTTAACAAAATTTTGGAGACAGCGTTGACCAAGGTATGTAATGTGCAATGAAATGATTGGGATTTGTGCATACCTGATGTGCTATGGGCATACCGAACAATGTGCAAGAAGCTGACGGGCCAGACCCCTTTCTAGTTAGTCTATGGCAAGGAAGTCGTCATGCCAATGGAGTACATTTTACCTAGTTTATGAATAGCAGCAGCGATAGGCATGGTAGACCGCGCAGCTTTTGAAGAGAGGATTGTGCAACTGGAATAACTTGAGGAGGAACAGTTTTTGGCAGGATTCCATCAGCAAGTACAGAAGCAATGAGAAAAATCTTGGCATGATCACCATATCAAAATGAGCACGTTCAAACAAAATGATCTAGTATTACTATATGACGGCAAGTTTGAGAAATTCCCTGGAAAACTTCGCATGCACTGGTTGGGACCCTATGTAGTCAAAGAAGTTATAGATGGAGGAGCAGTCCAGCTTGCCAAGCTCAATGGAGACCCCTTCCCAGGAAGAGTAAATGGTAGTCGCCTAAAGCTCTACATGGGTACGTTGACTGCCTAACTAACTGCCCGTAGGATAGTCTCACCACTCCAGCCAGTTGAAAGAGATTGTGAGATGCAAAAGTAGTCTAGGGGGAAGTTGCGTGACAACCGGGGTGCACGTAGAATTAGTCTATCACAAGGGTCACAATTGTGTGGAAAGGGCTGCACTGCACTGCTACATTGAAAAGAAGAGAGGTGACCGTTGCTATCACTATTCATGATAAGATGTCTGAGTTATGGCAAAAGGGAGCAGGTGACGGGAAATTAAGAGATGGGGTACGAGCTAGATTTGGAACGATCTACCGTAGGCTTAACATGAGGGCACCAGAAAAGGTGGGAGGCCACGAATTTGAATTTCGAAACACTTATAAATCTCAAGGGGGCATCCACCGAATGAGCTGTGCTTCTGAGAATAAGCTATTATGCCTTCCTGCCGCTATGGAACTATTCATTATCTACGCTCATGGAGTAAGCCTCAGGGTTGTGATATGGCTAGGGGAGATGCAGGGCTTTTTGAAGAGTACGGTGTTCACAGCTGTGGGCACCATGCAGAGTTCAACATTGACGGTAGGGGATGTGCTGGAAATTTGTAGACACGAAGCTGAACTGGTCTAGCTACCGCTACCTCACCCATGGGCTGGTCAGCGAACCATAAAAGATAAGGGAAAGGCTGTAAATATGGAGACAAATGGTGGAATTGCAGTTAAAAAGTTGTCTCTGATGCACCTTGAAGATTGGGATCTCACAGACAGCAGCAATGGTCTTGCAAAATTGCAATAGAAGCTGTAGCAGACAGTGCGTATAGAAGATATAAAATTAGAAAATTGCTGCATTGGTACGGGGAGTTCCTCTATGCAGCACCCCAGCTAGAGCTAAAATCATATGAGGGGGTGTTTTGTGTTAACTAAGTAGAGCAGAATGAGCATTATCGGTTGTGTGAATTGGGAGAGACGATGGAGCATGAGCTGCAAGAAGCATTGCAGGAGACAAAGAGGGAGCAACACGTCACTCACAGGAAGGTGAACAGTGGAGCCTAGGCAGCACGTATCGCTGCATTGACAAGTGACTCGGGACGAATCACGATGATTGTGTTGGGGGCCTGTTTGGTAGTGGAGTTCCTGCGTGATAGTTTTAGGGCCTAAAGCCTATAAGTTAGGATAATAATATTCTAAATATTTGAAATATGTGGAGTGCGAAATGTAATAGGTCGAGTCAAAGGGTTGTTCGCCCAAGAAATAGTATAGAATAATAAGAAATAAGTCATAAATAGAGCGAGGCTCTAAGGGTAAAAGGTAGTTCTTGTTTTGGGATGAATCTTAGTGCTATGGGTTTGTAAAGACAATATTTTCTACGTCGGTAAGTTTGTGTCAAGGGTGTTGGTGGGTAGATAGAGGCTCTGCAGCTATGTGTGCAGAGGCCTGGTAGAGTCCATAGCTGTGTGCACGGACCCCTGCAGCCAAGTGCACGGGCCGGATCTTGTTGTATTGAAGAGAAGATCAATAAAGATAAGAATTCTTGAGTCATTGTGTGTTTTCTTGCGGATCTGTTATTTGCTTATGGTCTGAATTTATGCATGATCTGTTATATGAGCTTACATCTTTCTTTATAATTGCGAACATGAGGTTTTAAGTTTAAATGTTTGCTTAAATACTCTAAAGAGTAGATATGATCTCTAACAAACTCATAAATAATAACTCTGAAGGAAGTACCTTGTTCTGGATCTACGCAGAGGTAAAGTAGTGCGAAGCTATAGAATGGTTTGCAAACCCTCCAGCCCACATCAAGACATCCCAAGGGTGCAAAAACCTAGTTCCAGCACCCTCCCCTGCTACCTCGGGTGAGACCTTAGTCCGTGCTCCGCGGGCTATTGCCGAAAGGGCCGGTAGTTGTGGGATTTGTTTGGCTAATAACTCTTCTGAACCTGGGTCAGGGCCCATTAAGCCATCAATCATCTTCTAGTCATCATTGATGGAGCATGGACTTCATCTTGTGCCACTTGGAGACCCATGAGACTTATTTGGAGCCCACAAAGTCTAAACAAGGGTATACCCCTCTTCTTCATCACTTGTGAATCCATCTCACACTCTTTGAGCATAAGTTGCCTCACCGCTAGCATTGGAGAGTAGCTAACATAGATGATGTGGGCTAAAAGAGAAATTAAATATTGAATAATGTTTAATATATTTTTGTTGGCTTGTAAAAAAGGGTTTTGTTACCTCATTTGACACTTCAGGGGCTTACTATTTAGGAATACAAACTCACAAGTCATGTATAAATAGGAGAGCATATATCTCATTTGAAACTCATTATCACTTGGATTTTTGGCTAGCTCATTAGAGATTTTCAGCCTGTAATTTTGTGGAGTGATTTGGATGAATTAAATTCATTTTGATCTTTGGAAAAATATCACTCTCTTGGAGCCTCTTTTGGTATTTTGATGGATTGATATATTATTTTTTTGGAGAATAGTTTCCAGATCCATCACATAAGATTTAGAATTTTTTGACATTTCGAACCTACTTGTGAGATTCATCCTCAAGATATATACTTGTGAAGATATGTTCTTCATTTTCTAGTAAGTGTTATTTGATGCTATATTTATGCCCTAATAAATTTCTAATGTGTGGAATATTGTCTTATGGTCTTTAATGTTCCCTAATTAATGAAATTTTGTTATAACATTGAAGCTATTGGATATTTTTCATGTATTACTCATGGATAATGAATTAATGAATGTTCCTAGTGGTTATATTGCATGTTTTGCCCTTCAAAGTCCATTAAATTTTTCCATCGAAGCGTAAATATCTAGAGTATCCATGTAGATGCCTCCACTAGGGCTAGCAAAGTTCCCTTTATGTCTCCTTGAAGAGTGGAGTTTTGAAATTAAGATCACTTTGACTCCAATTCGCCCAATAGATAGGCAGTCGTCCTAAATCCTTGGTGATCACCTCTAACTCAATGAATCATCATTCTTTTCACCTTCTCCTCAGTTCCTTTTGTCACCCCTTTAAGGAGAAGGAGGCCTCTCTAAGGATTGGTGAAAATTTCAATAGGAGGGTGCATTTTGAATTTTATCTAAATATATGTTGTTCTTAGTGTCTCCTCTAGGCATCCACAAGTTTTGAACAAATTATGATAGTGGAATATCAATATAATTGATTCTCTAGCCATCAAACCAATTCAAAAACCTAGAAGCTAATCCTTCAACTTAAGGATTCTTTGAAGGTTTATGTTTTAGTACTTGTTGAAGTATATCATTCACAACCTTTCTCTTGTATACCTAGACCTTGGGTGAACTCTTATCCCATCAAATATTTCAACCCTAGGTCTTGTGTAGGCTTCCTTCCAAGGGGTTTTTCTTGGAAAGTCTCCCTAGCTTCTCCCAAAGCTCACACTTTCACTGAAACTTTCCATTGAATGAGCCACTTAGCCTCACTTCAAACCTGTAACAACCCTGGTTAAAAATTGATGTAAAAAATATAAGACCAAGTTCATGGGACATGTATTCCAAGCTGAATGGTGAGAAAAGCATCCTAGTGGGTGTTCATTTTGGTTCATATTGGCTAAGGAAATTGACAAATGCAATGGAAAAGGTAAAGTGGCATTAAATGGCATTTTATTTATGAAGATAATGAAAAATGGGAGAACAAGAAGGTGAAATGTCACAGGTTGCATGTGAGGATGAAATTGAAGGAAATTGAAGGAAAATGAAGAAATTAGAGGCCTCAATTATAAAAAGGCTTTTGAGGATCAGTTCATAGCTTTTGTCTGTTGAGCTTTTTATCAGTTCAGTTTTGGAACTCTCATTCTATTCTCTCTCTCTCATACTCTTGGACACTTAGATTTTTATTGGAGAACTCTTGGAGGAGTGTGACATACTTGGGATTTGGAGAAAAAAGGCAAAGGAAGAGTAGGAAAGTGCAAGAGGACAACGTGATCAACACCTACATTGGGTTTTTATTGCAAATATCGAGTTGCATGTTTGATTTCCTTGCTAGTTTTTTCATGCATGAATGCATGTTATTTCTTGGTAATGATATGTTATTGGCATGGAGGATTTCCTGGACTATAGTGTTTTTTCCTAGCCTTTCCATTTCCTGGATAGACATGGTGTTGTGGGTTTCTTTCCTTTTGTTTTCTGGGTGGTTCTCAGGTTCCTTAGGGATGTGGGTTTAGTTACTAGTTCCTACAAGCCTTCATTGGACAAATGCTCTGCAAGACCTTGGTGGGATGAGTTACTAGTCCTAGAAGCCCTGGTTGGACAAATTACCTCGAAGCCTGACAACAACTATGGGTTGATTTACTAGTTTTGGAAGCCCTGCTTGTAACAAACGCTCTAGAGCCCTGGAAAACTTGGGTAGAGATCAATCAGGTGATGCTTAGTGATGTTTGATCATGAGGTGGAATTACTGGTTGAGGGTTGAGGTGGTTTAGCCTTTGGAAGCCCTAGTTTGGTTTTGTTTTATTTGTTTCATGAGATCCCACATTCATGATTCAAATATGGCACTGGGGTGATTGGCTGAAAGAGAGGTTTGGTTCAACCCAATCTATGGTCAGGTGGTACGTGGAAGTCCCATACCTGGTTTCATTTTGCATATGTCAATAAGAGATCTTTTTCTCTTGTATTTGATGGGTAAATTCACTTGTTATTATGTGTTTTTTATGGTTTTTATATCCTTATTATTTGGCTAGTTATATGATGGTTATATGTATGTTTTATGACAGACTTGATGTATGGCTCTTATCATGTTTTGATTACGAAATGAATGAACAGTGAATATCTGACCTAATAGATTATAATTCAACTATTGAGATAAGGCATCAATGCTTCTTTACGAAACTCAGATAAGTATGTGATCCCTATGCTCAAATATGTTTTTATGACATGTAGAATACATATTTGTGACATGTTTGATGAAATTCCTATCATAGCTATTAGGGGTCTAATCAAGTCCTTTATAAAATGTTTGTATTGGTAGCTTGATTTCATGGTTATGTATAATTCCGAAGAGTTTCATGAAGTTATGGGTAGTGGCTTGAGACCTAGCCCTAAATATGTGGCTCTAAATCTAGGGTCACTGGCTCAAAGCTGCATGGAAAATTCCATAGTCGCTCATGTGCCTTGCTTGGGAGTGACTGGAAGGCCTCATTCGCATGCATGGAATGTCATGGGAGCGGTAAAGGGTCCCGATCAGAAAAAAGACAAGTTGTCTAAGGGGTTGGTCACCTAGGAGGGTTGGTTGGCTCCTGAAGGTTGTGTAGCATGTGTGGAAGGTCATATTGGTATTGTTATGTGAGTTCCACTTCGTTAAATATAATTGGGGAGTTGAATCATATCATAGTAACTCTTCATCACATGTTTACCCCGGTGGACCAGTTAGCTTGGGTAAATGTGGGAGGAGCGTGTTACAAGGTGGTATTAGAGCAAGTTTTGTTCTCATTGGGGGATGTCTAGTTTCCATTATTTTTGGGTGATATCTGATACTATAGGGTGGTATTAGAGCATGCTTCAAACATTAAGACTAGATGGGAAACATGTAGTTGTCATGAATGCATGTTGGTTGTATATGCATTTGTTATGCATGCATTGTCATGGTCATGGTTATGCATGTATAGTAGGTAAGAGCTGAATTTTGATGGTAATTGTTGCGTTCTTGTGTCATCATGATGCTATTAGTATGTTATGATGTTGATGTGATGGCTGAGATGAAGCAAGAGATGCAGATCATCAAAGGGAGGTTGCAACACTAGACCTCCGGTTAAGAGAAAATTTTCATATACATTTGTATGTATGGCATTCAAGTATGTGGTTAATGGTTTTTATAAGAATTAGGGTTACTTGTATTCTTATTTTTCTATTTTTGTTATGGTTACACGTATGATAAATGCTAGTTGATCAGTGTAGTCATATGCACATGCCTTGGATAGTCATGTGTGATAGTAACTTGTTCTTATATGCATTGAGGTCATATGAATGATGATTATGGTCATTATATTTAAGGTATTGATGTTATATGTGTCATGCTAATCTGGGTTGACCTATGTAGATGGTTAGGGTTATGAATTCATGTATGAGTTAATATATTGTGACATTATGTCATACTAATTTAGACTAATGGTGCATATGTGATTCTTATGCATGCATGCCACTTGCTTATGAGTTTATGATGTGAACATGTTAGCTAGTTACTATTATGGATATCCTGACCTTATTTATGTTGAGTTGATGCGTTGTGAAGTTATATCATGCTAATCTAGATTGATTGTGCAGACCATATGGCCTCCCCTAAGATAAATTGAGGTATGAGTTTTCTTATGTTGCCTATTTGGTGTTTGAATGTTTGATTATGTTGCCTATTGGATGTTTGAGTGTTTGGTGTCTATTATGTTGTCTATCTGTTGCTTAAATGTTTGATTAATTGCATGATATAAGTATGTGTCTGTAATATTGCATGAAGCAATGATCTCGTTTCAAGATGGTTGTACTAAGCCAATTATGCGTTGAGACAGTTGATATGCACTTGCGTGCAAGTGGGTGCTCGTTATAATATTATGACTTATGACTGTGAGTTAATTGTAGATTATGACATGAATTTTTTTCTTGGTAAAGATTGATTTCAAATTAATATACATGATGTTGTTGCATAGAAATTTTCACATTGACATTATGCAATCTGTGTGAGTCCATTACCACTAATACTTTCCTCCTTTGCAAGTCTTAAGCCTCAGTTCTTCATATCAAGCCTTGAAAATAAGAGAAAGTCCTCAAAAGTCTCTAAAACTCTGGTTCCACACTTTCTCTTAGCATTACCTATGGTCCCGCACTTAAAGGTCATGTCTCCTGTGCATCTGACTTCTCTGTCTATGTGTTATGGGTGCAGAACCCTGTAAAAGTTCAAAAGGCGCAAGTATATTCTTAAAAACTCACTTTGAGTCATTTCTAGAAGCTTTTAGAAGGAACCTTGGGGTGGCAAGTTCGCTCCCTTAAGGTTCATGCATCCCATACCTTAAGGAGCTAACCCCTTGATGTGAGGAGCTTATCCATTTGAAGGAGGACTCTATCCCTTCATAGGTGGACCTGTAACCTCCTTCCACTGCACTATAAAATGAAGCATTGGGCTAGTTACTTGGGAGGTTGAAAGCTAAATATTTTTGAGGTGAAATGTTGCTGGAACTTAGTCTTCCTAATTGAGATTTTATGAGGAGAGATTACATACCTCTTTGATCTCATTTGGAAGAGTGTAAGGCTTGTCAAAGTAAAGGATATTCCTTTTTCGGACCCTAGGAAGAGCTTGTTCAACATCAAGGCTTAAAAGGTTGTAAGTTTCTTCTACTTCAAAGTTAATACAAATAAGTTTCTTTTTCTCAGTAAGCTGTGTTTTATGGTTTATTTTATGGATTCCTTGATCACCATAATGAACATGATTTATGATATTAGCTATGTAGGTGTTATTTGATGTTTTCTTGTTTGTGATTTCAGGTTCTCAAAAGGAAACTCTTGCGGACAGTTGAAGGATGGCTACTACAAACTAGTGTTGGACTTAAGGTAGGGTCTAAACACCTCTATAGTTTTTATTTATGAATCGCATATGTTTAGAGAAAGATAGATTTATTTGTCTGCTTGTTGCTAGATATCTTTTGATACTAGGGAGATCGGCCTTGTCCGCAAGATCGATTTATTCGGCCAACAAATTGGCGACTCCATTAGGGAATAGAATTTGGTTTTGGTTTTCCTTTGTTTTTGACTTGAGAAACTTGTTTGCGTTTCCGCTTTTTGATTGATGTATGTTGGCTTGGGTAGTTTTCAGAATCTGGGTTAATTTTTGTTTTTCCAAAGTTTTTAGGGGACCGTACTTTCTTTTTACAGATAGTGTGGGCGTATCCGCACTTTTCCTTTAGTAAATAGAGCAGGATCACACTGTTTCTTCTAGAAGCCTGTGAACCCTGTAATTTTTTTTGAAAAACCTAAAATGTTTTCTTCCAGTTAAGTTTAGGTTCTATTTACAGCTTTAAGTGTCTACCCAGATTTGCATGTGTTCTGTAAAAAATCTCTTGTGAGTGAGTACCATTGGTATTTTTGTTTTAGATGATTTTCTAGAAGTTTTGCATGCCTGGAGTGGTTTTCACTTGGTCTTTGTAGTGACTCAAAGATCAGAAGCCTGAGAAACCTTAGATTATCTTGGTGTCTTTTCATCTTCTTGATGAGTCTGACCTGTTTGTGAAATCTTTCCTTTGTGAGAAATAGATTTAATTTTCTCTTTGCAAATCTTTGAACAAGCTTTGTTATAAGTTTTGAATTTCATTTTTACAAAAGAAAACATATCTCGATGTTTTTTGATTGATTTGTTATTCTAAACGAATGAATCCTTATTTTACTGAACAACTAAGTAAAACGTCCTAAAAAATAATTGAAGCTTTTATACAATTAGGTTTTAGAAGTTTTTAGATCTCAAGATTAGTTTTGTAATTTTGAGTGTTTTCTAGAACTTGTAGATCTCTTTTGAAAGAAATTGTTTTTTTATAGTTTTGAGTTTTGAAAAATAAAGGGATTTATTGTGAGCATAATTAGTAGTCTCGTTTTGAGTTCTTTTTGAAAAAGACAAAAAAAGTTTTTCTTTTCATTTACATGTTGAAAGAAAGATTTTTTTCTCAAATAATTGCATTCTCAAACTCTTTCTTTTAGCTAGAAATTCATTGAAAGAAAAACGAATGGTTTATCATTTTAGGTGCATTTTTTAGTGTTTTTGGAATCGAGTCTTCACACCATCAAAGTTTAATTTCCATACCTATTGACTTAAGGAACAACCCATAAAAGTAACGCTTAATTAAAATTGATCTAGCAATATTTTTTATTTCTAGGGCTCTTATCACCAATATAGCTTAGGCTAGTATCTTGGAGTAGGGAGTAATTAACTCTCCAAGATAGTTAAAACAAACAAGTAGCTATATCTTGCAGTAGGAAATAAATCCAATTGTAATTGATACATTCTGAGAAGCTTCTCTTAAAGGATTCAATCACGAGATCATGTTTGAACCTTTGAGACAATCAAGTCTGTTTCATTTGGAAAGATAGAAGATTTGCGCGTATTATAAACGGTAAACCTCAAATTAACCATTTTCGAGGAGCCTGGGGTCACTTGTGGGTAAACCTCGGCTGATCATGTTGAGGAGCCTTCAAGGGGATTGAGTTTTGTTACTCTTCTCTTGTGCGTAGATCGGATCGTAGACTGTTCCCCCAGTTGTATTTGTTGTTGTTGGTAACCTTAGTGTCCATAAAGTTAAGATTATTTCCTAAGGTGACCGTGAAGGATGGGTCTCACTGTACCTAGAGTAGACATTGACTAGACTCACTTGGACTCTCTGGGGTGTTCTCTTCACTCGAGATGGATTTGTGAAGAAACTTGTGCCAGTCTGTTTCATTAAGCAGGTTGTCGAGGTAACTGTTCCAACCGCCCTTTCTGTACTAAAATTCTACGACGTTGGATTTCATCACTAACTAGTGTTTTTAGTACAGGAAGTTACTGTTTGTGTGTGGTTTGAACTCTTAGATTTTTTAGGCGCGTGATTCAGTTGTTTGTTTCTTTAGAGACTTTAGGTGCTTTTATTGAATTTTTTTTTTTTTTTTTTCGTGTGATTATTTTGATCCTACACCCAAATATTATTATCCTTGATCAATCATGTCAAGACAGTCATCTATGTTTTCCCAATCACCGGAAACATTTTTATATGGTGGTCCTACTGTTCCTTTGGGGTACCACTCACTTTCTGATACTTTTTCAGGAGCAACGCCTTGACCGACTGAACATCAGTTATCACCTGGTAATAATGGAACTAAAACATTGATCGTAGAGTAGATTTTTATGATGTCAGGTAGTATTCCAAACCCTCAACCTCAAGTTAGTCAGTTACCGCTTGGGGGGCAAGGTAGTCAGTTACCACCTGGGGGCAAGGTAGTTAGTTACCCCCTGGGGGGCAACCTCAAGCTAGTCATTTACCGCCTAGGGGGCAACCCCAAGGTAGTCAGTTTCTGCGTGGAGGGCTACCTCAAGATTTTCAACCTTTAGGACAGTACATACCCCAAGGTCAACCCAATATTCCTCAGGATGCTTTTCAATCCTAGATTCAGTACGTGCCTTAGGGTTACCAACCTCAAGGTCAGTACCCAACTCAAGGTTTCCAACCGCCTTCTAGTCAGTCATTTTTACAAGGGGCTAGAAATGTACCACCTAATTATCAGCCCTACGTTCAATCAGGTTATGGTCCTCCATATGCACAACCTTTTATGGGTCCCGGAATGAATATGGTGTGGGATCCATCTCAAACTGAACAGACTTTGCAACCTAATGTGCAGTTAGCTAATCAACCTAGACAACCTTTGGTTTAACCCAGCAACCTGTCCAACCTATGGTTCAAAACTTTGCACCTGGTTTAGTTCAGGAGCCTGGGCCTAGCTCACCTTAGACTCCGCCTTGAACTGTTGCTGCAACTATTGCATTTTATGTTCAACCTACCACACCTATTTCTAGAGTATTTGTAGCTTCGGTATCTACTATCCCTGTATCAGTGCAAACTCCTCAAGTCTCTGTGCCGCAGTCAAGACCTACAGTTCAGACTTCGGTCCAGATGCCTACAGGACAAGCTGGTCCAAGTACATTGCCACGAGTCAACCGTACCAGGGACAATATCAATCCGGTCCTACTGTACAAAACCCAGTTTATCAGTATCAATTGTACCCTGGCTATACTTATCAACATCCTCAACAACCCTAGTTTGGTCTGGTAAATCCTGGTTTTCCAGGAGGTTATAACATTCCTAATGCAAATCTGATTCTAGGTTATCCTGGATATCCTCCTCCTGGAGCTGGTCTCATTACACAAGGTTTTCACGAACCTAACTGTCAGTTACCATTTATTGCAACTTTGGATTTACTTGATTTGTCGCGCCTTACGAATGATCCGATTTACTATCTGCCATATTAGCTGCCAATGCCTAGTAAGTTGCCCAGTGATATCCTGAAATTCGAGGGTAAGTCAGGTGAGGATTCGTCAAATCATGTTATGACTTATCACCTCTGGTGTGCATCTAATTCAATCGTTGATGATTCAATTCGATTGCGTCTTTTTCAAAGAACTCTTATTGGTCTTGCCGCCAAATGGTACATTGAGTTACCACGAGGCTCTTTTTATAATTTCAGTTAGTTAGCCACTTCTTTTCTAACTCATTTTCAGTTGCTTGTTAGATACGATAATGGCACAGAATTATTAACTTCACTTAAACAATCCACGTCCACATATATTTCTGATTATATTCATGAATGGCGACGTAGAAGGCGTTTAGTGAATTTTTTCATTCCACATCAAATTTTAGCGGAATGGTTCGTTAAATCATTGTTACCTAAAATCACTGAAGATGTAGCTAAGGTAGGAGTTTTCACTGAAGAGCAAGTCATTGCTCACGCTCAGTACCTTGACCTCGTTTATACATAGTCAGGTACTTTACACGAAAAAATCCCTAATCTTCCAAAAACTACAGCTCCTTCAGGGTCCCATGTCACTGATGGTATGATTGGTTCAGTTAGTACTAAAAGCAAGAAGAAATCTTCAAAGAATTCTTCTCCTACAATAACTTTACCTGATTCCCCGAAAGTAGATTCTTCCGCTGAAGTTTCTGTCGACGTCCATGTTGTAGATTCATCTACGACCAAATCTAGTAGTAAAGAGAAGGGGAAGAATAAAAACAATCAAAATTCAAAAGATAAAACAAATAAAAATGAATCTATTGACAAAAAGCAAAAACCTCGCTATCCTTGTTTCATTTGCGACGAGGATCATTTTACCAAAGAATGCCCATATCGAGCAGAGTTTTCAAAATTTGTGAAAGGTTCTCAAATTCCTACTGTCTTGAAGGATCCTTCTCCTACTCAAGATAGTAAAGTGGTTGCTTCTTCCTCGAATACCTCAGAAGAACCCATTATGATGATGTCTCATGTCAGGATTGCGACGTAATCGCAAGATTATGGTAGTAAAAATCTTGTTGATGGTAAAGAAGAAGAATCTTCTAATTCAAATACATCAACTACAACTCCTCCTGGTTCTAATCTGCGAAAGATCAAGAAACCTAACCCTGACTTAGTAATCAAACTGCCTGCTAAAGGTATACTTCGGAAATCAGCTTTCAATCCACATGCGAGAGCTGCTCAGAATTATAACATTGTTGAAGACTTAGCTATTTTCCCTTCAACAATGTTGGCTTTGTCATGCCTAACAAAGCGTAAATTACTATTGTTTGCTATAGGAGCTATTGATATTCAGGATTTGAAACTAATAATCTTTGATTTAGAGAATAGTACACCCCGCCTTCCTCATCAAATGTCTTTCCAGATTCTAGTGTTAGTCAAAAACACACCTTGCTTTCGGACTGCGATTGATGAAGGGGCTTCTACATGTATTATGTCGATCCAGTGTTGGAGATCGGTTGGTTCTCCCACACTCAATCAGTCTCCGACAACTCTAAAGGCTTTTGATGGTTGAGGATTCCATCCTTTTGGTATTTTGGAAGATTTACCTATAGGGGTTGAAGGCAAAACCATTAATCTAGATGTGGAAGTGGTTGATACCCCTCTAGATTACAACCTTCTCTTGGGTCGCAGTTGGTCTTATGCTATGAATGCTATTGTTTCATCAGTCTTTCAGCTTATTAAGTTTCCTCATAATGGAAGGATCGTTACAATCATGGAAAATTTTAGGGGCTAATGTTCGCCCAGTGGGCTAATTTTCCATGATTTTTCCACAAAAAAGATTCGCCAATTTCCAATTTTATAAAGGACGATTCGCCCAAATTTTAGAATATAAAATAATTTTACCTTAAAAATTTCCAACATTATATAGAGACTATATATAAAATAATTATAAATTTGATTAATTTTACAAATATATCAATAAACATTTATAATTTGCATATTAGGGATTAGTGAGATTCGCCAATGTTTTAAACTTCAAGAAAATTTTCCATCCTTAAAATTTTCCTTGGTTACAATAGACTAGCTGACTTATTTTTCATCCAACCCAGCCTCTTCAGATAGTGTTCAGCATGTCAGTAAAACAACTATCCCTTACAAGGATGTTGGGGTAGGTTTGATTAAAGATTATGGTTTACTAGGAACTTTTTCCTTCCCTCCTCCTAATGTATCGCCTTCTATTGCAACTATTCATATGATTTCATCGAATACTGTTACTTTTGATGATCCTCGTATCGTACCTTCCAATTCTGAGCTGGATTCATTTGATGGCGCGATGCCTTTGAGTCCCTGTGAAATTGCATATCAGGCTGTACAGTCATTTTCTGATTCCTAACCAATTGCGAGGATAGTTTGTTCCCGTGTTAACCTCATTAAAAAATGAAACTGGATAGTGAGGATAGTTTTTTTCCCGTGTCAACCTCGTTAAAAAATGAAACCGGTTGTATCGAGGATAGTTTGTTCTTGTGTCAACCTCATTAAAAATTGAAACCGGATATCACGAGGATAGTTTTTTCCTGTCTCAACCACGTTAAAAAATGAAACAGGGTATCTCGAGGATAGTTTGTTCCTGTGTCAACCTCGTTAAAAAATGAAACCGGATGTCTGGAGCATAATTCTTTGTCTTGTGTCAAGCTCGTTAAAAAATGAAACAAGGATTCGTGAGCATAGTTCCTTGTCTTGTGTCAAGCTCATTAAAAAAATGAAACAAGGGTTATGAGGATAGTTCTTTTACAGTGTCAACCTCATTAAAAAATGAAACAACTCCCTCGAAAGTGAACCTTCATTCCATCCACGTCGTTGAATGCAATGAAGCTTGGGGTTCATGTACCTCGATTTGCGTCATTATGTTGGGGGCATGCGAACTTATAACAAGCATAGTTTTTCATTTCAAGCTTGCGTAAACATGAAACTGAATCCAAGCAGAGTTCTTTATGGTTCAAGCTTGTATAAAAATAAACCCATACCTTTTCATCTTGTGATTGCCATCTTTATCCGCTAAATTCTGTTAGATGAGCCTTGGTTGTTTTCATTCCATCGCCACCATCTCTTTGGCTGATCATATGCTTTCACTTGGTTGTTTTTCCTTTCCTAATGGACCACAGCTATTACCACTCGTTCCTCTAGGAAGAGTCCTCTTTAAGCTCTTTTCTAACTCGTAAAATATGAAAAGATTGCAGAGTTTTTTCCTTTTCAAACTCGTTAAATGGAATTAAAAGGGAAGTCCACTTACAACTCTTTTCTGACCGTATAAACATGAAAAGGTCGCTGGAATTTTGTTGTTTCGAGTTTAATACTGGTTATGAAATGACGTGTCTTTGATCACCTTTTTACTTTTTTCAGATCGAAACCACTAATTATGAAAAGTACTCCTTGATCATAATGGTCAAGTAGTTCTCTCAAGTATTATTTTATACTTTTTCGGGCTTGGGGGACACAAATTTACAAAAAAGGATACCCATAGAGTTTCCTTAAGTTTTTCTTCTGATTCCCTAAAATTGAAAAACACCAAGTTTTTCCTATACTGGACTCGTTAAAATTTAACAGTAAAGGACCTGTTCAATTTTAAACAGGAACGAACCACTCCTTCTTAGGGTTCGAATTTTAAACTAAGTTTGACTCATTCGAAGGATGAGCTTATAAACAAGCAAATGTTATCCTCCTCAAGCTTGTCAAAAATAAATAGGTACTTGCTAGAAATGGTGGGGGAAAGGAGAGAATAATGAACTTGTTTGTTACACTTTGTGTTTTAGAAAAGCAGTTAACCACTCTTGAACATGACACTTTTTGTTCACCTGGGTTGGGAAATCCTTTGCCTAACAGTTAATCAAACCATATCGAAAGTCTTTAGCTGGTTTCTGGGTATTAGCTTTGGGTCAATTGCCACCAAAGCATCTACAGTGTCGTTATGTGTTTAAGAGGTCAGTTCAAATAAACCATTCATCTGCAAAATATCTGTCATCCATTTTGACCATCCCTGAGTTAGTCCTTGCCAATATATTTCTTTAAAACTTGATCTATGATTTCTTGTTATGGTCTTGCCTATGACATATCGCTTTCTATCAACTTCAGCTCATTATCTAGAAAGATGATCTAGAAATAGTCAGTACCTTGGAATCTGCATGCCCTAATGGCAGGTTTCTCACCTTCGACGATAGGTTGCATCATTGAACTTCGATCAAAGGACTCTATGACATGTTTGACATCAGCTCATTTGTTCACATTTCATGGATTGTACCGAGTACTTTGAGAGCCATTGAAATTACTGGTGGTTGTTGGGTGTGGAGCCTGATTATCTTCTATAGTACTGGCATTTTGGACCCCAGTTCAAAATGGGGCGGCAACGCCGCCCGTAAAATGATCGCTGCCGTGAGGGGTCTAGGGGGGGGCGGCAGCGACTTTATGGAGCCCCCCCTGGCGGGGGGTTTCGGGGGCAGCGCCCCCGAAGCTAAAAACAGCTGTAAAATTGCCTTGTAAAAGTATAGTAATTTCTAGTCAATCTGGGCCGTTCATTAGGTGGATGATCTGACGGTAGAACTTATGTTTAGTTTAGGGTTTTTTTCCCTAGAAGGAAACCCCTCTCTTTATATGAGGGCATTGTATTTGAGGCTGTGATAGATGTGTATTCGGTGAGCAAGAAACATAGAGGTGAGACTGTGAGAGAAAACAGAGGATATTACAGCGGTTTTGCTATAGGTTGTATCTCTTCATTTTGCTGGATAATAGAAAGGAAGGACTGGCTGTTCGGGGTGGACGTAGCCCAAACTGGGTGAACCACGTATATCTGTGTCTCTCTTGTTTTGTGCGTTTTCTGTGTTTATATTTCTGCAATATTATATGTGTTCCATTGCTCCGTAATATATAATTTTCTAACAACTGGTATCAGAGCCAAAGGTCTATTTGGCTGATAAACTCGCAGGAAGGAAGGGTTCCTGGTTCGAGTGGGAGCAATGGCGGAAGATGGTAAGTTTAGGGTCGAGAAATTTAACGGCCAAAACTTCTCGCTGTGGAAGATGCAGATGGAAGATTATCTGTATCAGAAAGATCTATACCTACCATTGGGCGGAAAAACAAAGATGCCGACGGGTATGAAAGACGAAGAATGGAACCTTCTCGATAGAAAGGCACTCAGAACAATACAGTTGTGTCTTGCTGCGTCAGTCGCCTTCAAAATTTCGAAGGAAACCACGACAGAGGGTTTGATGCAGACGTTGTCGAAACTATATGAAAAACCCTCGGCCTCAAACAAGGTATTTCTTATGAAACGGTTATTTAATATAAATATGTCGGAAGGTGGATCTGTTGCAAACCATTTAAATGATTTTAATACAGTTACAAGCCAGTTAAGTTCTGTAGGGGTAAACTTTGATGATGAAGTTAGAGCTCTGTTATTCTTGTGCTCATTACCAGAAAGTTGGAATGGTTTGGTAATGGCCATTAGTAACTCCGTTTCTTGATCTAGTAATTTAAAGTTTGATGATGTTGTCGATGCTATCCTTAGCAAGGAAATGCGACGGAAAAGCTCCGGTGAGACATCAGGAAATGCTTTGAGTGCAGAGTCTAGAGGAAGAAAAATGGAAAGAGGAAAGAGCTCATGATATCGCAGTAAATCAAGGAAAGGCAGATCCAAGTCCAGATCGGGGATAGTGTGCTGGAAATGTGGAAAGAAAGGACACCTAAAGAAAGACTGTAGATCTCGGAAGGGAAAAGAAGGAGATGCACAACAAGAAAACAATCATGAAGCAAATGTGACAGGTGAGGTGTTACAAGATGCTTTGATTCTTTCTTTCGAAAATATTACTGATTCCTGGGTGGTAGATTCAGGGGCCTCATTCCATGCCACACCTGAAAAGAAATACTTTTATGACTATGTTCAAGGAGATTTTGGACAAGTTCGTCTGGGTGATGACAAACCCTGTAAAATTGTTGGAATGGGTAAGGTTCTTGTAAAACAGCAGAATGGAAACCAATGGCTACTAAAGGAGGTAAGGCATGTTCCAGATCTAAAGAAAAATCTGATTTCAATAGGGCAGTTAGGCAGTGAAGGTTGTGTGACAACTTTCACAGATAAAGCTTGGAAGGTCACAAAAGGAGCCCTGGTAATAGCAAAAGGTGAAAAGGTTGGTACATTGTATTTATGCAATGGTATTTCTAACTCTGTTAATGCTTTGACTTCCAAAGGAGCAGATGCAGCATTATGGCATCATAGGCTCGGACACATGAGTGAAAAAGGGATGAAGATTCTTCACTCAAGGAATTTGTTGCCAGGTTCGAAGAATGTTGATTTGGACTTCTGTGAGAACTGCATTTGTGGAAAACAGAAGAGAGTCAGATTTCTCAGAGTTCGGAAAGAAAAGAAGAACGAAAAATTAGAGCTTGTGCATACAGACGTATGGGGACCTGCTCAGGTATCATCTCTTGGTGGCTCTCGTTATTATGTTAGTTTTATTGATGATGCAACTAGAAAAACTTGGATTTATTGTATTAAGAATAAATCTGATGTATTTGATACTTTCAAGAAATGGAAAGCTTTGGTTGAGATTGAGACAGGAAAGAAATTGAAGTGTCTTAGATCAGACAATGGAGGTGAATATTGCAGCAAAGAGTTTGATAGGTACTGTTCAGAGCATGGAATTCGCAGAGAGAAGACAGTTCCAAGAACACCACAAGAAAATGGTGTGTCAGAAAGGATGAACAGAACAATCATGGAGCGTGCAAGGTGCATGAGATTGCATGCAGGATTGCCTTTACAGTTTTGGGCAGATGCTGTAGATACTGCTGTTTATCTAATAAACAGAGGGCATTCAAGTTCCTTGGATGGTGGTGTTCCAGAGGAAGCATGGACAGGTAAAAAGGTAAACTACTCTATTTTAAAACCTTTTGGTTGTGAGGCCTTTGTCCATATTGATAAAGAAAATAGAACAAAGCTTGAGGCAAAGTCAAAGAAATGTACCTTCATTGGATATGGTGTTAATGATTTTAGTTATCGCTTATATGATTACGAATATCACAAAATCATTAGGAGTAGAGATGTAATATTCAATGAAAAGGTCTTGTATAAGAATCAGTTGCAGGAAAAGAAACAGGAAAAGGAAAACAAGGAATACGCAGTCCTTGATGAAATCACTGAAAAAGTAAAGGTGCCTGAAAATAATAATAATCAACAACCACAACAACAGAAACCACCACAACAGCAACAGGCACCCCAAACACCTGAAAGTGGTGTTAGAAGATCTACCAGGATAGGTAGACCTCCTGAACGATACTCTCCTTCATTATATTATTTATTGTTGACTGATTCCGGTGAACCTGAATGTTATGAAGAAGCAATGCAGGTTGAAAACAAGAAGAAGTGGGAGGTAGCCATGGAAGAAGAGATGGACTCCTTAATGCATAACCAGACTTGGGATTTAGTCAGGTTGCCTGCAGGAAAAACTACATTGAAGAATAAATGGGTTTACAGGCTGAAGGAAGAAGATGGAGGAAAGCAAAGGTACAAAGCTAGACTTGTGGTGAAGGGGTTTGCACAGAAGAAAGGTATTGATTTTGATGAAATATTTTCTCCTGTTTTTAAAATGACTTCAATCAGAACTATTTTAAGTCTTGTAGCAGCTGAAGATTTGCATCTTGAGCAGTTAGATGTAAAGACAACCTTTCTCCATGGGGATTTGGAGGAAGAGATATATATGCAGCAGCCACAAGGATATGAGGTGAAAGGGAAGGAGAAACTTGTGTGCAGGTTCAAGAAGAGCTTGTATGGTTTAAAACAGGCTCCAAGGCAGTGGTATCTAAAATTTGACAAGTTTATGTCTGAACAAGGTTATACTAGATGTCACTCTGATAATTGTGTTTATCTGAAAAAGCAAAATGATGGCAGCTATATTATATTGTTATTGTATGTAGATGACATGCTTGTTGCAGGATCTAACATGCAGGAAATAAATGTGCTCAAAAGAAAATTGGCAAATTCATTTGCAATGAAGGATTTGGGTGCTGCAAAACAAATCCTTGGTATGAGAATAACTAGAGACAGGAAAAATAGAAAATTAACATTGTCTCAGAATGAGTACATACAAAAGGTGTTGAAAAGATTTAACATGCAAAATGCAAAACCAGTTAGTACACCTTTTGCTAGCCATTTCAAACTTAGCAAAGAAATGTGCCCAAAGACCCAAGAAGACATGGATTATATGTCTAAATTTCCATATGCATCAGCAGTTGGAAGTTTAATGTATGCAATGGTCTGCACAAGGCCTGATATTGCACATGCAGTGGGAGTTGTAAGCAGGTACATGAACAATCCAGGAAAGGAACATTGGATGGCAGTGAAATGGATTCTCAGATATTTGAGAGGTACCACAAATCAGGCATTATGCTTTGGTGGTTCAAACATATCCCTACAAGGATATGTTGATGCAGATATGGCAGGTGACAGAGATAATAGGAGGAGCACTACAGGATATGTATTTACTATCGGAGGAACAGCTGTCAGTTGAGTTTCAAAAATCCAATGTGTTGTTGCACTCTCAACAACAGAAGCAGAGTATGTTGCTGCTACAGAGGCTAGTAAAGAAATGATTTGGTTACAAAGGTTTATGGGTGAATTGGGTAAGGAGCATGATATGGGCACGTTATATAGTGATAGTCAAAGTGCCATTCATCTTGCAAAGAACTCAGCATTTCATTCCAGGACAAAACACATACAGCTCAAGTACCATTTCATACGATCAGTGTTGGAAGATGGAGAGTTGAAGCTGGAAAAGATACACACTAGCCAGAACCCTGCAGATATGCTAACAAAAGTTGTAACCAGGGAGAAACTGAGAATATGCTCAGTTTCAGTTGGTCTTCAAGGATGACGATGAAGATGAGAAACAACCAGGTCCAAAGAGGAGTCATTGTCCAGCAAATGGAGCAGCGGTGGAGTTGCTACAATCAGTCTCCAAGTGGGAGATTGTTGGGTGTGGAGCCTGATTATCTTCTATAGTACCAGCATTTTGGACCCTAGTTCAAAATGGGGCGGCAACGCCGCCCGTAAAATGATCGCTACCGTGGGGGGTCCAGGGGGGGCGGCAGCGACTTTATGGAGCCCCCCCCTGGCGGGGGGTTTCGGGGGCAGCGCCCCCGAAGCTAAAAACAGCTGTAAATTTGCCTTGTGAAAGTATAGTAATTTCTAGTCAATCTGGGCCGTTCATTAGGCGGATGATCTGACGGTAGAACTTATGTTTAGTTTAGGGTTTTTTTCCCTAGAAGACAACCCCTCTCTTTATATGAGGGCATTGTATTTGAGGCTGTGATAGATGTGTATTCGGTGAGCGAGAAACATAGAGGTGAGACTGTGAGAGAAAACAGAGGATATTACAGCGGTTTTGCTGTAGGTTGTATCTCTTCATTTTGCTGGATAATAGAAAGGAAGGACTGGCTGTTCGGGGTGGACGTAGCCCAAACTAGGTGAACCACGTATATCTGTGTCTCTCTTGTTTTGTGCATTTTCTGTGTTTATATTTCTGCAATATTATATGTGTTCCATTGCTCCGTAATATATAATTTTCTAACAGTGGTTTCTCTCACACTTGTTAACAGTTAACATCATTGACTGGTAATCAAGTGGTTTCTACCATGTTCGAGTTCGACACATTCATTCACATGGATATAATTGTACTAGTTCGGGAAGCAGAAATCAAGACCCTGGATCTAGTTTCTACCATCCAGGCTACAAGGAATTTTGTTATTCATTACACAGTGGACTATTCATAAACAAATGGTTGTGCCCATACTATGTCTACATGTGTCTATAATTTTGGTGTATTATGAAATCATTCTAGTATTACAACAGTTTAGTCAGTTTTCTAGTCAATTTTGATCTGAGTATGGGAATGCCTAGCTCAGCGATGATATTTTCACATATATATATTTTGCAGTGAATGTTTTTACAAGTTCTGACTGGGGTATCCATAGGATGATCCTTGAAATGATAAAGTACTTCACTCTTCATACATGAAAGACTTCATCTTCATCTATTACAGACGTTGCACTTTAGGGGGCAATCTGTTGCACTAAAAATTGTCACCTTGACATTTTGCAATATGTGTGAGTCCATTACCACTCATACTTTCCTCCTTTGCAAGTCTTAAGCCTCAATTCTTCATATCAAGCCTTGAAAATAAGATAAAGTCCTCAAAAGTCTCTAAAACTATGGTTCCGCACTTTCTCTTAGCATTACTAGTGGTCCCGCACTTAAAGGTCATGTCTCCTGTGCATCTGACCGCTCTGTCTCTGTGTTATGGGTGCAGACTCTTGTAAAAGTTAAAAAGGCACAAGTATATTCTTAAAAACTCACTTTGATTCATTTCTAGAAGCTTCTGGAAGGAATCTTGAAGTGGCAAGTTCTCTCCCTTAAGGTTCATGCATCCCATACCTTAAGGAGCTAACCCCTTGATGTGAGGAGCTTATCCCTTTGAAGGAGGACTCTATCCCTTCATAGGTGGACTTGTAACCTCCTTCCTCTGCACTATAAAATGAAGCATTGGGCTGGTTACTTGGGAGGTTGGAAGCTGAATATTTTTGAGGTGAAATGCTGCTAGAACTTAGTCTTCCTAATTGAGCTTTTATGAGGAGAGATTACATACCTCTTTGATCTCATTTGGAAGAGTGTAAGGCTTGTCAAAGTAAAGGATATTCTTATTTCGGACCCTGGGAAGAGCTTTTTCAACATCAAGGCTGAAAAGGTTGTAAGTTTCTTCTACTTCAAAGTTAATACAAATAAATTTGTTTTTCTCAATAAGCTGTGTTTTATGGTTTATTTTATGGATTCCTTGATCACCATAATGAACATGATTTATGATATTAGCTATGTAGGTGTTATTTGATGTTTTCTTGTTTGTGATTGCAGGTTCTCAAAAGGAAACTATTTCGGGCGGTTGAAGGATGGCTGCTACAAACTAGCTTTGGACTTAAGGTAGGGTCTAAACACCTCTATAGTTTTTATTTATGAATCGCATATGTTTAGAGAAAGATAGATTTATTTGTCTGCTTGTTGCTAGATATCTTTTGATACTAGGGAGATTGGCCTTGTCTACCAGATCGATTTATCCAACCAACAGATGTCTTTATCTTTGGAACGTGTGGCTAATATGTGTGAGCAGTTGTATCGCAACATGCTTGTTATTAGTGTGACAAGGTAATTGTTGATGTGTTTATATAACTAAAAGTTGGGTGATGTGAGAGTACATAGTAATAATCAATTACAACAAGATAAATAGGTAAGAGAAAGGAATTGGGTGAGAATTCGTTTGGCTACATTTGGAAACCGCAATTTCAAACAAATGAATTCTTTGAGTACAAGAAGTCTTCTTAATGTAGATTTTGTCTGACATTATGTGGATATATGTTATATTCCTAAACATGTATTTAACATGTATATTATTCTAGTTTCGATCTATAGTTAGATTCTTCAAAGATTGAAGTCCCATGAGATATGGCATGGATGTGTTCAGTTGCAAGGAGATGTGCTTGGCACAACAAGGTAAGATAATTGGTGTATTGTTATGTTTATTTATGCATTGACAGTTATGTGTTTATGGAAGTATGATGGAGGGAATGGCACGGTAGAAGAGACTTACATGAAATGTTGAAGTTGTCTTAGGTTGATATTTCATTTGGAAGCATTGGGAACCCATGGGGACTGAGTCATGGTGTTTGTTGGTATATTTGTGCCTTCGATATTTTGTGATTTGTTATGATTTATAGGTTTTGATTATGTCTGGTGCATGGCCATGCCACTTTTTTTGTGCTGTTGTATTGTTATTGGTTTTCATGGTTTTCTACTTATTGTTTCTTGTTCTTCCCTTTTGTGTTTTGAGAGTCTTGGGAGTTGGTTGGGGAAGGAGGAAAGTTAATAAAGATTGGGGAGAGTTGAATGAAAGCCAATAGGTAATGTAAGACCCAGATGAATATCAGTGCATGTATAAGGGCAACTGAAGACAAGAGTATGACAACGGGTTGAGTTGGTTGGGTCCATTGGGATAAATGGATGGTGGTAGGAAAATCATGACAAAGGTAACTAGGAAACATAAACTGAATGGATTTGAGGTGTCATATGCCTTGGATATCTTGGGAACTGTTGTTCTCAATGTTGTGCATGGATAAAATGAGTTCTCTTAACCTTGACCTTATGATATCTAGTAATTATATTGTGATCATGATTATGGTGATGTCTATATATGTATACATGTATGCATGTATATATGTCATGTCTGAAAGGGTCGGCATGGATCATGATTGTTTTATGCTAATGTTTATGTTAAGCTATATATGTATGTATGTCATTGTCTAACAGGATCATGATTTTTTTATGCTAATGTTTATGTTAATATATGTATGTATGTATGTCATTGTCTAACAAGATCATGATTTTTTTATGTTAATGTTTATATATATATATGTATGTATGTATATATGTATCTATATCACTATCTGACAGGGTTGGTAGGAATCATTCTTGTTGAGGAATGATTTCTTATGCGAGTGAATGGCATGAAGAGTTTCCTAGTCTTATGAGGAATCAAGTGGGCAGAGTAGCCTTGACAAATCTATGAGATCAATATCATGTATATATGAACTGATATTATGTGATTATACTATCAAGTGGGCAGAGTAGCCTTGACAAATATATGAGATCAATATCATGTAGATATGAATTGATATTATGTGATTATACTATATGATTATACTATGTCTATATTATGACAAGTAATGTTGATCGATACATCGGTAGAATGAAAGTAGTGTGATCTATGACATGCTCAGGCAAGCATGGATGGTGGAAAGACCCTAGAAGCAAGGTTGCTTAGTAGATGTAGTGTGGTTTGCAGATGTGTAGTACTACTATTGTATAATATAGGTTGTACAAATTGTACATGTTGTACCTACGATGTTGTATACATCCAGAGTTGTGTATATATGGTGTTGTGTACATGTTGAAAATGTGGTGCTATGTAGACATGGTGCTTTTTGCATGTTGCATATGTGGTGCTGTGTACATATGGTTTTGCATGCGTGTTGTATATGTGGTGCTATATACATGTGGTGTTGTGTGCATGATTGTACATGTAGTACTGTGTTCATGTGGTGTTGTGTACATGTTGTATATGGGGTACATTGTGGATGTGGTGGTATGCATATTTCATGCGTGTGGTGTTGTGTACATTTTGTGATGTGTACACATCATGCATGTGGTGCTGAGCACGATTAGTGTTGTGTACACGTTGTGCAGTAGGCACTATGTACATATGGTATTGTGTACACATCACACACGTTGTGTTGTGCACATGTGGTACTATGTTATTGTGTTACGGGGATTGTGTATCCATTGTATCATGACATGTGTATTTGTTGTGTTGTACTATGTGTACATATATGTATTGTGTTGTACGTTGGGTGTAGGCATATGTATTGTGTTGTCTTGTACACTGGGTGTAGGTGTATGTGTATATGTTGTGATGTATACTGTGTGTATGTGTACATGATTGAAGAGGAGAGAAGGCACTAGTTGCTTTCCAAGTGTGACAACTAATCCAGTGTGTGTACTAAAAAGGACAAAGAACAAAGGCATAAGAAAAGGACCGGTTAAACGATAAGTATCAATATTTTATTTCAGTTTTATTATGCATGTCATTTTTTATTCTAGTTTATCATGGTTACATGTAATATATGATTTTGATCTATGATGGTTACAATGTGTGCATAACGCCACATGTACACCATGCTACCTATACGATGTGTACATAATACCACATGTACACAACAACACATGCACGAAATGTACATGACACCACATGTACACAACATCACATGCATGACATGTACACAACACCACCTGAACATAGCGCCACATGTACAACATGTACACAGTACTACATGAATACAAGACCACATGTACACTCATGCACACAAAACCACATGTACAAGATGCTCACAACACCATATGCACACAACAATGCATATCCATCAAGCACATAGTACAATATGTACACAACATGACATATCCAACTTGTACATAACACCATATATACCCATCATCGTATATGAAATATACACACAACACCATAGGTACAATCAATGAATACACAATATGCACAACATATGCACAGTAGTATAACTAAACATCCAAAACCACACTGCCTCTACCAAGCAACCATGCTTCCAGTGTCTCTTCACCATCCATGCTTATCCTAGCATGCCATGGATCACACTGTTTTCATTCTGCTGATGTCTGTCTTAGCATTACTAGTCCATAACATAAACATATGCATACTATAATCACATAATATCAAATAATATCCACATGATACATACCTCAAATATTTGTGAAGGCTACTCTTCCCACTTGATTACTCATAAACCATGAACCTCTTCATGCCATTCACCTGCATAAGAAAATATTCCCCCACAAGAATGATCCCTGACAACCCTGTTAGATAGTGACATAGATACATAGATACATATATCTATATATCTATCTATATATATCTATATATATATATATATATATATATATATATATATATATATATATATATATATATATATTAGTATAAAGAAATCATGATCCTGTTAGACAATGACATACATACGAACATTAGCATAAAACAATCATGATCTTGTCATACAATGATTTACATACATACATATATACATATAAACATTATAATTAAATAATCATGATTTCTGAGGACCATGTCAGGAAATGACATACGTACATACATGTATACATATATATACATCAACATAATCATGATCACAACATAATTACCAAATAGCATAAGGTCAAGGTTAAGATAACTCCCTTTATCCATGCACAACTACACAACATGGAGAACAATAGTTCCGAACACAACCAAGGAATCTAATGATTCATATCCATTACCTACTTTTCCTATTACCTTTCTCATGACTGTCCTCCCACCGTCCATTTACACCATGAACCCAACCAATCCAACTAGTTGTCATACACTTACGTTCAGTTTCCCTTATACATGCACTAAGATTCATCTAGGTATTTACATTACCTGGCGGCTTTCATTCAGCTCGTCTCGATCCCCATTAATTGTCCTCTTTCCAAACCAATTCCCAAGACCCTCAAAACATAAAGGCAAGAATAAGAAACAAACAAGAAGAAAACTGTGAAACACCAATAGCAACATGACACCACAAGCAAAGCGGCAAGGTTTTTCACCAGACACAATCAAAACCCATAAATCAAGTTCAAACAAATCACAAAATATTGAAGCCAAAAAACTCCAAACTAGCACCATGACTCAACCCCATTGGTTCCCAATGCCTCCAAGGGATATTTCACCAGATTATTCTTCAATATTTCATGGAAATCTCTTTTTCCATGCAATTCCCCGCATCATACTACCATAAACACATAAATGTCAAGCATAATAAATATAACAATACACTAGTTACCTAACCATGTTGTGCTGAGCACAACGCCTTGTAATTGAACATGTACAATTCTCAAGGAACACCAATTCCTCAATGAATCCTGTCGTAGCTGGAAACTGAGTAATATACCTGTTAAATACATGTTCATGAATATAGCACATATCCACATAATATCAGACAAAATCTAGGTTAAGAAGAATTCCTGTATTCAAAGCATTCATTCGTTTGGAATTACAGTTTCCAAACATAGCCAAAGGAATTCTCACCCAATTCCTTTCTTTTACATTTACCTTGCAGCAATTGAGTCTTACTATGTACCGTCACATCACCCAATAGATAGTTATATAAACAAATCAACTATTACCTTGTCATGTTAATACCAAGCATGTTTCCCTGAAACTGTTTACATATGTCAGCCATATGCTCCAAGGATCAAAACATCATGTCTATTAATTGAAATCAACCTTTTCGAAGATAACAACCATGTCATAATCAAATAACAATCATTAATCATACTAACAACTAGAACCTACTTACACTAAAGTGCATATTAGTTGTATCAACACATATGTGTTAGTACAACTGCCTTAAAACAAAATTATTCCTTCATACAATCTTATAGACACATACTCATTTAATGAAATTAATCAAAGATTCAAACAACTTGCAAACATACCATGTTAAATAAATCAACTAGATGACATAATCAAACACTCAAACACCAAATAGGTGTCATGTTCAAACTCACCTTAATGTATCGTAGGGAAGGCTATCTTGTTTGCAAAATCAATCTAGTTTAGCATGATATAACTTCACAACACATAAATTCAAACATAAAAAAAGGTCATGATACCCATAAGAGTAAATAGCTAACATGCTCACCTCATAAGCTCATAAATGATTGTCATTAATGTATAACGATCACATATGCATAGTCAGTTTAGATTAGTACAACACAATATCAAAAATATATCGACTCATGCATGAACATCACAACCATAACCAAGACCAACCCATATCAACACGATACATATAACATCAAGATATTGAATGAAATAACCCTAATCATTAAGTTAACTAACACATAACAATAACAATTAACATATAACATGCTCATCAATAACATATCACATAATCATCAAGTTAACTGACATAAAAAAACAACCGAATGCATATAACAACAAGCTACTACCATGCATGACTATACAACACATATGCATACAACCTCACTGATTAACTAAGATCTATCATACATGTAACTGCTACAATAATAGAATGAAAATCATGTACATGACCATAATGTATATAACTCTAATTCCTATGACAACCATTAACTAACATACCAGCATTCCTAACATACAATCCTGTATGATGAGCTGCTCTTACCCCAAGGTCCAGTGCTGCAACCTCACTTTGATGATATGCATCTCCTCTCTATCTCAGCCAATGCATTAGCGTAGTAACAACCAACAATATCATGATGACATAAACTACCCACAATGACCTCACGATGCATGTTTTACCTACTATACATAAATAACTATAACCATGAAGATGCATGCATAACAACATATAGACACTGATATGCATAAAAAATGCATATACAACTGACATGCATTCATTAAAAACACATCCCAACAACAACATCATCAAATCCTATATGACAAAACAACTATAACAATAACCTTCACCATGCATACATAACAAGCACATATACAACCTACATGCATGCATGATAATCCACATTCCACCCATCTAGTCCAAGAGTTGAACCATGATCTGATACCACTCTGTGGTATCAAATAACACCCAAAGAGAACGGAAACTAGACATCCCCCAAGAGAATGGAATAATGCTTTGATACCACTTTGTAATACCCTCCTCCCACATTTACCCAATCTAACCAGTCCACCGGGGTAAACATGTGATGAAGAGTTATTATGATATGATTCAACTCCCTCAGTGTCGTTAAGGAAGTAGAATCGATGAAAAAACACTTTGCAAACCTCCCTCAGGTGCTATAGGACCCCCAAGAGCTAATCCACCACTACAGGAGCCCAACCCCTGAGTTAACCTAGCCTTTCATTTAACTAAACCCCCAGTCGCTCCCATGAAAAGGCCTCCATGAGATTGGAACCCTCCAGTCGTTCCCACAAGCCTGCAAGGGAGATACTACAATGTATTTCAGCTAGTTCTGTGCTATATATTTTGAGATTTAAGCCAATTTTTCAAGGCTAGGCTCCAGACTAATGCCCATAACTTGATGAGACTTTCCAAGACAATAAATGACACCAAGACAATGCCTCTAAAAAAACTTGATCAAGAAATTGACCTAACCAAGCCTAACCATGACAGACATTTCGTCGAACACATTGTGAACATGTAACCTACAGGCCATAAATGCACACTTGAACATTAGGGTATAATACTTATCTGAAAATCATGAAGAAGGTCTAATGCCTTCTCATAATAGGTATAATAACACCTATTAGGTCATTTGTTCAATAGTCATTCATTTAACAATCAAAACATGTTAAGACCCATATGTTCTCACTCTCATAAAACATACTCATAACCATCATATAACCAACATAAATAACAAGGATGCAACATACATACATACTACATGTGAACCAATACATTTACACATGAAATACCAAGGAGAATAAACTATTATTAATGAATGCATAAACCAACTCGGTTTGGGACTTCCATGTACCACCCGATCATATATTGGTTGAACCAAATATTTCTTTCAGCCAATCACCCCAATGTCATATTCCAAGCATGAATGTGGGACTCATATCCAAAATAAACTAGGGCTTCTTGAGGCTAAACCACCTCACCCTCCTCAATAGAACCAGGATTTACCACAATCCCCACCAAATCACTAGGCCCTAAACATGCATGGATGCCACCAGATTTCTCCACTTACACCGTGAGGAATTTGCTTGTCTCCTAGTCTCTATGCTTTACCATACATCACTCCATACAACAGTCGAGGATCCCTAGGCCTAATCAAGACTCCACCCTCCAGGCTTTACCATATATCCTTCCATTCATTGGACAAGGATTCCTAGGCCTGGTCGAGGGCGCACACCTCTAAGATTTACTATATCCCACCATTCACCGGTCAAGGATTCCTAGGCCCACCGAGGCACACGATATACAAATTTACCACAATATAAGTCTAGTTCATGGATTACTAGGCCATGTTTTCTTTATTTCAAAGACCACCTCACTCAGTTTCGAAGCCATTTGGTAATCCATCACAACCAAATACTAGAGAACCCATCACACCATGGCTATCCAGAAATGGAAAGGAAAGGAAAGGCTGAAGAACACTATCCCACCTGGAAAAGCCCATGCCCATAACAACAAGAGAACCAAGAATACACATGCATAACCACGCATGTGAAAACTAGCAAGAAAATCATACATGCAACTGGATACCTAGAAAGAATCCCATTGTAGTCGCTTGATCCTTCTCTTCCTTGCTTGATATTTTCTTCACTTTGACTTCTTTACTTTCCTTGATCCAATGCTAAAGTTCTCTAAGAAAACTCTATGTGCCCAAGAGTGTGAGAGATAGAGAGAATAGAGAGAGAGCTAAAAAATCAACTGACAAAAAGTCTCAATTGACCAAAAAACCATGAACTCATCCTCAAAAGCCTTTTTATCAATGAGGCCTCTATTTTCCTGCTTTTCCATTATTTTTCCTTCATTTTCCTCCTCATGAAAATCTATGACCTTTCACCTTCCTTTTCTCCTATTTTCCATTATTTTCATAAATAAAATACCAACTAATGCCTCTTTTCCTTTCCAAAGCCTTTTCCATTGCCTTTGCCAATTTCCTTTAGCCATTATAACCAAAATGAACACCCACTACGATGTTTTTCCCAACATTTAGCTTGGAATAATTTTCCCATGACCTTGGTATTATATTTTTTTACATGAATTTTTGACCAGGGTTGTTACAATTTTCCATTATTAGATTTCACATACAAGTTACTATCAGTTGTACCTCTCTTAAAACCAAACTTGAGAAAATAACTATCTAACTTAGAATACCAAGTCCTTGGGCTTTCTTAATACCATACAAGGACTTTTTTTAACTTGCAAACATATTAAGGTTTATCTAATAACCAAAATCTGTTAAGCTGCTCAATGTATACTTATTTCTACAATTATCCATGTAAAAAGGAATATTTGACATCCATCTGAAATATCTTGAATTTCTTGAAACTAGCAAAATCCAAGAACATGCCAATTGCCTCTAAGCAAGTAACAAGAGAAAAGGTTTCACCAAAATCTAAACCTTCAATTTTTTCATAGGCTTTGCAAACTACCCTTTCTTTATTTATTACTACTTCACCATGTTCATTCAATATGTTCCTAAAGGCCCACTTTGTGCCAATGATATTCTTTCTTGCTAGTATAGGGAAAAGTTCCTAGGTCTGATTTTTCTCAATCTAATGAAGCTCTTCATTCATGGCCTTTGACCAATTTTCATCTTGGATGGATTGATTAAAATCCTTTGGTTTCATCATAGATAGAAGAGCTACATGCACTTGAGTAGGGGGGTTTAATAAACTTCTTCTTTCTTTAACACCTTAATTTAACTCACCAACAATTTGGTTATTTGGGTGATGTTTTTTCACATACCTTGCAGGGTCTTTGGATTTTGTATTGAGGAGTTCTTCCCTTAAATTCATTTGGAAATGGATCATCATCCTTCTCATCATTGTTGAATGGTTCATTGGAGATGATATTTACTGGTTTATTTTCTTCAAAATCAACATGTTCATCAACTTTAACATCAATGCAATCAACTATCCTCTTTGTATTCTTGTTGTAGCATCTATAGCCCTTGCTATTATGCGAGTACCCAAAGAAAATGCCTTCAACAACTCTTTCATCAAACATACCAAGATTTCCATCATTCCTCTTGATATAACACTTGCTCACAAACACTTTGAAATGCTTCATTACCATAGATTTGCCATACCAAAGCTCATATGGATATTTATCACTATTTGGTATGAAATGTGATTTGTTTAAAATCACCACGATTGTGTGAATAGCTTTAGGAATATATATATATATATATATATATATATATATATATATATATATATATATATATATATATATATATATATATATATATATATATAGATTCTTTTTTGTATATTACTTTCTCCCTTCATGGATCTAGCCAATTGCTAAACTGATCTATTGGCTCTTTCTACTACACCATTATGTTGTGGAGTCTCTACTTTGGTAAACTACCTTTTGATGCCATGTTGTTTACAAAAATTATCAAATTCTTTTGAAGTTAACTCAACTCCATTATTAGACCTTATGAAATTTATTTTACAGTATGTTTCAGCAATGGCCTTAAAGTTTTTAAACTATTCAAAAGCCTTTTATTTATATCTAAGAAATGCTACCCAAATCATTCTGCTAAGATCATTAATCACAATCATGAAATATATTTTATCTAAAGGTGTATGAGTTCTTGAAGGACCACATAAGTCCATATTTACTAATTTCAATGGAATGTTTCATGATTTTTTCCTTGGATCTCGCACTTGTTTACCAATTTGATGTGATTTCCAAATAGTATTCTCTAGTTTTGAAAGCTTTGGCAAATATATGACAACATTCTTCTTGCCCAATTTGACAATTTGATCAAAGTTCAACTGTCCTAATCTTCGAAGCCATAACTAGATCTCATCAATATTTGACAAACAACATTTCTCTATATTATCTTTTAGACGATATATATTAATGTTTGTTGTAACAATTTCATTATTTATTTATCTTGTTCCTACAGACTTGATTTGACAATTTTTAGATTTGAACAACACATTAGAGCCTTGGTCACAAATTTGAGACACATTGAATTATGCTTCAACACATTAACAAAGAACACATCCTTGGATTTACCTCTTCCATTAGCTAGGATGACAACTCCTTTACTCAAAATCTTACCAGATGTATTATTCCCAAAGGTTACATTACCTTTCTCAACTTGTTTCCATGACACGAACTTACTTTTATCTCCTGACATGTGCTTGGAATAACCACTATCCACTTACCTATGGATTCTGTTAGGTCCCTATAATAGTAGTGATTACCCCATTACTATTGTAGTTGTATCACTTAGTAATATTGTTGTGCCCCTATTTTCCCCATATTGTTATTACTGTGCCCCATAGAATCCCTCTATTGTTATTTTTGTGGCTTTATATTATTATTGATAGGTCGGCTGGGTTATATTGTGACTCCTTAGACTCCTATAAATAGAAAGGAGGTTTTGTCATTTGAATCATCCAAGAATTGTTCATTTATGTAATGTCAATGAGGATGCCCCCTTAAAGAGGCCAAATTCTAAGGTGTTGATCTATCTTTTCTATCTTTTTGTGAGTTGGTTTCATAACATTTGGTATCAAAGCTTTGGATTCTAGGGTTTCATTGCTCCAAATAGGTCATCGTGGCCTTTTCACTATAACGTTTCTTTTGCGACGTTTCAGAAGCTAAAAACATAACCCATTTGAGGCGAAATCACACTGAACCTTGGGTCCAAACTTAAGACCGTTTTGCACTATATTTGTGGAGATATGATCTGAGGAAGTTGGTCTTTTTGTAGACTCCTAAATTACATTCCAAATAGGTGACCTGGGGAAAATGGTCATAACTTTCTCTCTGAGCATCGGATTGAAATTTAGTAAGAAGGTATAGAAAGAGGACAAACTGTAGTTTCTTGTATATATTTTTCAGAGCCAAAGGTTGAAACAGTGACTCGTGGCATGTCGTACAAGTTTGCTGTACTGAACTAGTCTATAATCAGGTCACTATGGGAGATTTGGCATAACTCTTCCCTGGAGAATCCAATTTGGATCAGACTAGTGGCATTAGAAAGAGGATGCAAAGGGCTACTACAGATTGCAATTTTAGAATTGGATGATCCGAAATTACAGAGATACATTAGATTCAATATCAAGCTCCTACAAAGTGAAAAAAGGTGTAGTTTTTTTAAATTTTGCATATGCGTGGTTTGAAAAATTAGTTTGAAGGAATGCAAAGGGCATAGTAAAGCATTATTATAGGTAATTGATTCCCCGAGGAAAGAAAATGCAAACACCTAGTAAGCAACCTGAAAGCTCTAGCATGACTCATGAAGAAGAGGAAGAAATGCAGCATGATATATCAAAATTACGAGACCAAGTGAAACAAGTGTCACTTGCACAAAAAGTAACAGAATCTAAGATGGATGGTTTAAAGAAAGATGTAGAAGCTAAGGTGGATGGTTTAAAGAAATGTGTAGAAGCTAAGATGAATGACATGGAAGCTAAGATGGATGATTTGAAGATAGATTTGAAGACATATTTGAAGACAGGCATGAAATATTTGAAGACAGACATGGAAGATTTGAAGACAGATTTGACAAAGTTTCTACAAGAAATGCTTACTAATGGTGAAAGGGTAGTAAAGGAAACTCATGATGAGAACAAAATAAATGTTAATCATGATTTCATAGACTCTAATGTTGGACCGAAGACCCACCATATTCCAGAAATTGATATGAGGAAGTTTGATGGCAAGGATCCCGCAATATGGATATTATAGATGGAGCAATTTTTCGATCTTAATAATGTGAAAAACACACAAAAGGTACGTATTGCAATTTTATATTTGGAACCAAATCAGTTTGTATGCTATCAATGGCTTTGCTATTGCAAACAAATTATCACTTGGGAAATTTTTACAGAAGAATTGACATCACATTATGAGGATACAAAAAGCAACACTTTTTTTAGCCAATTGATAAGTCTCAAAAAAAATGGTTCAATAATGGAGCACATTGAGGAGTTCCAAAAATTGAACATAAGGATAAAAAATATTCCACAGGAGCATAGGATTGATGTGTTCATAGGAAATTTAAAGGATAATATCCAACATGATGTTCACCTTTGGGAGCCTGATTCATTAGAGAAGGCATTCAGGTTAGTAAGAAAAATGGAAAGCAAAATTATGGCAACTAGGAAGCATACCACTCACAACTATAAAGATGCAAGTGTTGTTGCCCCTAGTCTTCCACAACCTATAAGGTTGAAACCACAACAATTGGAAGAAAAAAGAGCAAAAGGGCTTTGTTATAGTTGTGATAGAAAACACACTAAAGGTCATAAGTGTGCTGACAAGAAATTATTCTACATAGATTGTGAAGAGGAAGAAGAAAAGGAGCAAGAAAGGTCAAAAGAAGAGGATATATTCCCGGAACAAAACCTAGATAAAGAAGAAATTAATCCGACCATACCTTGTAATGCATTGGCTGTAATTACCACTCCTCAAACCATCAAGATAGAAGGACAAATCAAGAAGAAAATGGTAATAGTGTTGATTGATTCAGGAAGTACCCACAATTTTATTCATTGTAAGATAGAAAAATAATTGAATTGCTTCCTATATCCAACACTAGAGTATCAAGTGATGGTTGCAAATGGAGGAACGATAAATTTCTCTGGAAAGTGCCATAATATCAAGCTATCCATGGGAGAATATGTATTGACTAGCCCAATGCTTTCAATTCCAATGGGAGGTGCTGATGTTGTACTAGGAGTCCAATGGCTACAATCCTTGGGTACAATAGCTTTTAATTTTCAAGAACTTTTCATGAAATTTTCTGTAGAAGGAAAGGAAGTTGAATTAAGGGGTATTGCAGGGAAACCAGGAAAGATAATCAACTTTAACGGTATGAAAAAGCTTCTAAAAAAGGAATAGAGAGGTGTAATTGCACAATTGTGTTCGCTAGATGTTTCCACATCATAATCATCTATTTCTCCAGATCTCCAAAAAGCCTTGGACAATCATTCCAAGGTATTTGAGACTTTGAAAGGTCTCCCACCTATTCGTGATCATGATCATGCTATTCATATGATTCCAGGAACTGTTCCTCCAAACATCAGGCCGTATAGATATCCCTATGCCTAAAAGAGTGAAATTGAACGTATGGTTGCAGAAATGCTAGAAGCTGGTATAATTAAACCTAGTCAAAGTTCTTTCTTTGCTCTAGTAGTATTGGTGCACAATAAGGATGGATCATGGTGCATGTGTCCGGATTATAGGGAGCTCAATAAGCTCACTATTAAAGATAAGTTTCCCATTCCTGCCATTGATGAACTATTGGATGAATTGCATGGATCTACTTCACCAAGTTGGATCTTCGTTCAGGATATCATCAAATCAGAATGAAGACTGAAGACATTCTGAAAACAACATTTATAACTCATGAGGGTCATTATGAATTTTTGGTCATGCCTTTTGGCCTTACCAATGCACCTTCTACATTTCAAGGTTTGAAGAATTCCATTTTCAAACCCTTCCTTATAGAATTTGTGTTAGTATTTTTTGATGATATACTAATCTACAACAAGTCTTGGAAGGATCATGTTGAACATGTTGACAAGGTGCTACAACTATTGGAGGAGAAACAATTATATGCAAAAAGATCCAAATGTTTCTTTGGAGTACAAGAGGTGGAATATCTGGGTCATATTGTATCTCATGAAGGAGTTAAGGTAGACCCTAGCAAAATTAAAGCCATTAAGGAATGGAAAATCCCCACATCCATAAAGCATCTATGAGGATTTCTCGGGTTGACAGGGTATTATCGCAAGTTTGTTAAGAATTATGGGAGAATAGCAGCACCACTAACAACATTATTGAAGAAAGATGCATTTTCATGGACTTTAGAAGCAAAAAAGGCCTTCGAACATCTTAAAGAGGCAATGTGCCAAGCAACAGTCTTAGCTACACTAGACTTCACAAAACCCTTTATTGTGGAATGTGAGGCTTCAGGAAATGGAATTGGTGCTATTTTAATGCAAGATGAAAGACCCATTGCTTTTGAAAGTCGTCCAACAAGGGAAAGTTTTTACGCAAAGATATTTATGAGAAGGAAATGTTGGCAATGCTACATGAACTTAAGAAATGGCGACCCTACCTAATGGGAAGACACTTCAAGGTAAAAACATACCATGATAGTCTTAAATACTTTTTAGAACAAATATTATCTTCAGAAGAGCAACAAAAATGGGTCACAAAGATGTTGTGTTATGATTTTGAAATCATCTACAAAAAAGGGAAGCAAAATGTTGTGGCAGATGCACTCTCAAGAAAGGATGAGGATGTGGAAGCATTTCTTTGCGCTATTTCTATTATCTAACAAGATTGGATAAATGAAGCAAGGGATGAATAGAAGAATGACAAGGAAGTGTGGGCACTCATTCAAAAGATACAACAAGATCCCAGTACATCTAATACATTTATCTAGAAAAATGATTCGTTATGGTACAAGGATTAGGTATACCTATGCAAGAATTCCCAACTCAAACAAAAGATTCTTGAGGAATTGCACACCACTCCCTTAGGAGGGCACTAAGGATTTCTAAAAACCTACCATAGGGTTAAGAAGGATTTTTTTTGGGATGGACTTAAAACGGATATTCAAAAGTTTGTGGTGGAATGTTTGGTTTGCCAACAAAATAAAGTTGAAACAATTAAGTCTGCAGGACTATTACAACCTTTATCCATCCAAGCCAACCTTGGGAGGAGGTTTCAATGGATTTTATCATAGGTTTACCCAAGTCCGAAGGAAAGAGTTTTATCATGGTGGTAGTGGCCAAACTTAGCAAGTATGCACACTTTTGTGCATTATCTCATCCATTTAAAGCGAGTACAATTTCTACTGCATTTATGGAAACAATTCAAAAGATACATGGAAACCCAAAGATTATTGTAAGTGACAAAGATCCCATTTTCACTAGAAATTTTTGAACATAATTATTTTCTTGTCTTGGTACTCAGATTTCTCATAGCTCATCTTATCATCCTTAATCTAATGGGCAACTTAGATAGTAAACAAATGTTTGGAAGGATATATTCGTTGCTTTGTATCTGATAAATAGACACAATGGGTCAAATGGTTGCCTTTGGCTGAATGGTGGTATAACACTTCCACAAGAGGTTGTTAAGCCATTTCACAAAACACAAGGGGAAATCTGGATTATCCAATGCCCAACAATATTCCCCTAGCGTGAGCAGAGTGTAATTTGAACTCGATACCTTTGGTCCCCATTCAACTTGTTGGAATCATGATTGCTATTGCACCAAAACTCACATCTGTTAGTAAAAATACACATTTCCAGAGTTAACAGACCCACAAGAGGTGGTTAAGTCATGTCACTAAACACATGGGGAGTGTGGATTATCCAATTCCCAACACTTATAAGTCAACTTCAACCTCTTCTCCATCAGAATCAAAAGCTTATACTTCTATATTATTTATGGCCACGAGCATAAATTACTTTGATCTTTCATTATGTTTGTCCTCATCTAATATTTTAATACCTTCAGTTTCAGAGGAGTTGGCATCTTGGGTGTAATTGTTTTTCTTCTTAGCCTTCTTTGTATCATTTTGCATTTTTCTAAACTTGTCTCTAGGGTTGTATTCTTTATTCTTCTTTTTTTGACACTCGGAAGCATAGTGGCATACTTTACAATGGTTAAATCACTTGAACAATAGCTTACATTTGTACTTTCACAATCCTCTCTTGATATTCCTAACAAACATAGCTTCCTCTTCATTTTATTCACAACATGAATCATTATGTTCTTCCTTGGGCTTCTTATTTTCTTTGTTTTGTAGCTACAACTACCACCCTATTAAAACATGCTCTGATAGCAAATTTTCAATGGGTCCCCTATGAGTTCTGTCTTTCATCTCTCTGAATGATCTGTTTCATCCCAGTGATTTTAACTCTATGGAGGGCCAAAACTTCCATTCAAAAATGGGTAAAGCCCTTTAACGAATCCCTCACTTAAGCCATTCATTCCTATGTTTATTGGGATTTGTTTGACCCCTAAAAACCCTCATCGCATTATTATTCCCATCACAATGCCTAATAGTGGAAATCCTTCACAAAGCATACATAAATCCTTTTTGGGGCCTATTGCAATCAACACAACGTATTCATGGTTTCCGGAACCGATAGGTTTTATTAACCCAAATGCATATATTTTTGGGTCCAGAGCTATATTGCACATCACTATCGGCCTTGTCCCAAAGCTTATATATACAACGTGCCTCTGTCTGCTAGACTCGATGGTTTTACCAACCACGATATATATATATATATATATATATATATATCTGGAAGCCCCATCGCATATCGCATATCGGCGGAGCCTAAGGGTCATGTGCTTAGCGGAGAGCCACAAGCTAGACCTGAGGATGATTATATGCTGATTATATAAAGTTTGAGGTCCGACCTAAGTGATTGGGGCAGAATTTTTTGTGTTTTCCCATGTTTTTCAAAATTCACAATATAACAAAGGAACGGGGTCTTAGTGAAAAAGGCTGGCCTGTGGAGTCTTGATAGTGTAATCGCACATCGGGGTGGTGGGAGGCATGAGTCATGTGACCCGTAGAAGATCCAACACCTGATTGTGATTAAAGGAAGCCCTCGAAAACCAGGCCTAGCCTATGGATTGAGCTAGAAATTGTGTGTTGGATGTGTATCGGGCATAAATCATTTTCACACTTGTTCCGTAGTTTATAAAATGGATGAAGGCAGCGTTTACGTTTGATTGAAAATTTATGTTTTATTGTTCACAATCATCAAGCTAATCATATATATCCTTGCAGGTGAGAAGTAAAGAACGCAGGAGGGGATTTGAAGACCATCTATGCAGAAGCGTTGCATTTAGGGGTTTGGCCGCAAGTGTTCTGGGTCGGAACCCCACACGTTTCCTGTACATTCCATAAGTAGAGTTGTCCCAGTCTTCATTATGGGAAGGCAACATACAGTTACCCTTTTACCAAACATCTATTCTCTTCCTCAGGAAAGGAATTGATTCGGCCGTTATGATTTCTACGTGCCAACAGTCACGCTAATGATCCTATCCTTGTGTGCTCGATTTGCCTATTTGAAACAATGGGAAGATGAACAGGGAGGGTATACCTAGAGTCAGGGGGTTTTTGCATAAGTATTTCCTCCGAAGAGGAGAAAGGGATTTTGATTTTCGAGAAGAACAATTTTGCTTTATTGTGAATGAAAAGGATTGTTTTTGGGGGAAGAAGGAGCCTTTAGTTTCAGACTTATTTGATTGTTCCGATATATGTTTTGGATCAGAGTGTTATTGTGGGCATGAATGTAAATGTGATTTGTATTTATGCATATTGATGACTTACAGTTCACTATTAGTCTTGTTAAATTGAATGTGATTTAGTTTCATGGTTAACTTGTGAATGGTGTTTGATTTGAAGCTAAATTAAACATCAGTTGCAAGTTTAATTCCATAAAAGAATGTGGATTCCTGTATGACTGATTGGATTGCAATTTGGCTTTAATATAGTCTTGTCTAGCTGTGAATTCAGTGATTGATTCACTTGGACTTGAATTTATACATGATTTTTAATCTTATTTATCATGCTCCTGCCGAACATATATATGATGTTTAAACCTCTGTATTATGCTTCTGCAAGATAGACTAGATTAGAGTGGTTAGAAGTAGTGTAGATGGGATTTAATACGTAGAGGTTAGTTGTTTTATTTTGTTGATTTAACTGAAGTCTTCCTCCCGGAAGCAATCTTTCGACATGTTCAAATAGTTTATGGGGTCCCTTAAAACCCGTCGAAGCTAGCCATTCCAAACGAAAGTATAATTGGGGCTTATGATCGGGTTAGTTCCCCTTGTTGGCATAGTGCACATTAGTTGTGTCAACAAATTGGCACTAGAAGGAGGGCCTGAACCGCCGTCTCCAGTTTTTCAATATTACATCTATAAGTGCCACGCATGGATTCAAAAGGATTAATGTATGGATCGTAAATGTCAGAGAGATCCTACCACACATTTGAAAGATCCTCATTTTGAAGAAACAGAGACCCCTCTAAGTGCTGTTTTCGGGTCACCCAAGGAAGAGAGACTGTGGGAGTATCCTGTCACTCTGGAACAACCAGTTAGAGAACTTACTCGGGCTTATGCTCATTCCCTCTCTCAGCGTCCCATCTTTCACACTCTACCTCTGACAACTAAGAGAAATCCAAGGATTTTTACCCTAAGCGAAGATATATCTGCAACCACTTCTCTTGAAGATATTGTGCTAGAATCCTTGCAAAGTATCGACACCACTTAGGAAGAAATTCCTAAGGATTCCCCTTCTAAAGGCAACTGCTCGCTTGATTTTGAGAATCCTAACAGAGAAGTCTCTAACCAAAAATTCCCTGTCCATAATATGGCCAACGTTCCTCCTCCAGGTGGGACTCAGCCTCCACCTCCTCCTCTGGGTGGGAATCAACCTCCACCTCCTCTGGGAGCACTCCCTCCCTGGCTTGCATAAGATGTTGTAGCAGTACCTGGGTAGTAGCATCCCTTACCCAAAAATGTAGAAAGAATGTTAGCTAATTTCGACCCTGAGCGAGGAGATACCACTGATAACCATATTCGCTCTTTCTTCCTATCCTTGCGCAGGTTGGGGGTCACTGATGAAGATGTTTTGTGCCACCTATTCTCTTTTACTTTGACTGGTGTAGCCTCCACATGGTATTTCATCTTGAGAATAGGGTCAATCACCTCTTGGGATGCTTTTTAGCAGGACGTTTTAGACAAGTTTGGTGATGACAAAACACCTGCAGCCTTAGTTTTAGAATTATCCCGTCTGAAAATGGAAACCAAAGAGAAGGTTAAGGATTTTAACATCTGATTAAACACCTTGTTCAACAAAATCCTAGCTACCTCTAGACCTACTGAGGAAGTACTCATGGATTTCTATGTCTTTTCTCTCCCTGTCCCTACAGCGATGTGGGTTAAAAGGAGTAATGTGAAAACCTTACAAGGTACAATCGATGAAGTAGTAAAGCTAGAGAATGAAATGCTCAGTCTTACAGCATGCAACCCTACAACTGGAGAAAATAAAGCCTCTTATAAATCCAAGAAGACTAATGGAAATGATAACAATGGGGCTGAAACTAAAGAAAAGGACACCACAGATTTGGAAGGGTTGCATCAGATCATTAAGAAACTAACGAACACAGTCATTTATATGAAAAGGAATCGTGGAGAGAGTACTAGTGGTAATGGAGTAGACTATAACAACAGAAAGCCCTTCAAGCCTTTCTATCCTAAGAAAGTAGAAGGTGGTCATGGCCAACTTGAATTGCCTGCTCCACCTAATGAAGGGACTTTAAACACAGAAGAGTTGGCTCTTATTGGATCGCTTCTTAACAAAGAAGAACCTATATTGGAGCTCAAACCAGAACAAGGAGACAAGGAGGAATATCAAGTAGAAGAACCCTCAGATAAGGAAACCCAGATTAATGTGCTGTGGGGTTTCCATAGTGATGAGAATGAAGAAGAAGGAGATAACATTGCAGAAATCAATGCTAATGAAATCCACACGCGAAGTAAAGGCCTGCTCCCATATGCAACAAAGCCCTTAGAATGAACAAAGAAATATGTTCACCCTGTGAAAGCATCCGCTCCCAGAGTTCCTATCAAGAATAGTAGGCGTGCAGTCAATCCAAGAATGCCCCTGTTGCAAGTCACCCAAAGAAAGAAAATACATCTCCCACTGCAGCGAAGGATACTAAAGATGATAAACTCCCATCTAAGAATGGAAAAACAGGTATGTTTACTCTGCCATATCATGTTTATAACATTTATTACAATATTTTGGATGATATCAAGAAGTCTAGGGCTAATATCACATATTTTGAATTGTTAAAATTGACACAACAAAGAGATTTGCTGCTGAAAGCTACGAATGAGCGGAACTGCAAAACCCCCACCACCTCAAGCACCCAAACCAAGAAGCCAATGCCCAAACCTGTTAGTAAAACTAGCACAGCCAAAATACCATCATCTATGGAGGCCACATTATCTAAATTGAATCGAAAGCCCTAAGACATCAGTGCAGCCATGATAGGGAGGAAATCAAAATCTATGACTCCACCCTTCCTTATCACATTCGAAATCCTCAACATGAATGTGAATAACTTCTTGGTAGAATCTGGCGCCTCATCCACTGTTACGCCTTACGTTGTTGCTAAGAGACTTCAGGCAATACCCGATAAAACTCAAACTCGAATTATACAGTTGGATAGAACGAATGTGAGAGTTATTTGGGAGCTGAAAGATGTGTTGATGCGAATGGCTGCCAAACCTCAATACACTCAGGTCCTTGATATAATGGTAGTGGATATACCCGAGGCTTATGGAATGTTACTTAGTAGGGACTGGTCATCAAATCTAAATGGATATTTCTCAACTGATTGGTCCCATATTCTGTTGCCTTAAAGGGGAAAAAGTGATATGCTGAGAGTGGATTGGGAGAGATACATGAAGTACATGGTAATGGAACCAAACAACCCCAATGAACCTGTAATGTTCTATAACTCTATCCTTGGGAATTATAGTTCCGATGTTTATGCCACGAAAATCTGTTTTGGAGAGTGCCATGCAGAAACAGTCAAGGAGGCTTTGACAAACACACAGTTGGAAGAAAGAGTTGAACACCCCCATAATCCAACTGATGAATTACCTTGTATTATAGTAGATGATAGAACTAATTTCATAGGAAGTAGTTCTTTTAGCGTAACATTGAAGTTTATTTTTGGGACACTCCACTTTGGTGACTCTAACTGTCTTGAAAGTGTAGGCGCTGGGAGCATTTCCATTGACCCACCAAGGAACCAACGTCTGATGGCCAGCTAGTTGGAATGCACGCGCACCAGTAACACAACAAAACATGAAGGCCTGCTGAAAGGCTTGAGAAGAGCCATTGAAAGGAATGTAAAAAGTCTCAGAGTTTTTGATGGCCCACAGATAATGGTGAACCAGGTAAAGAAAAGGATACACTGCAGTCCACCACACCTGGTGAGGTACCAACATGAGGTATGGAGTTTAATTGACAATTTTGATTCTTTGAATGTCACATACATACCTCAAAAGTATAACCAAGATTTCGATTTGATGGCTGCTATGGCTGCGAAACTTTCACCTAATCTTAGATTAAATAAGAATAAATTTTATGTTGAATTGATTTTCGGATCATTTGTAACTAATAACATCTCAAATTGATAGGTGTTCAAAGGTGATAATCAAATCCTTGAGTTCTTGCATTGCGAAAGAACACTCAGAAATGCAACCATTAACAAAAGGGAGCATGGAAAACTTATAAATGGAAGTGAAGATGAGGTGATATCTTTCATTGAGAATTTTTTTTACTTTTCATCTCTCATGAGTGAGGCAATAGGTAAGCACAAAAAATTACAACACTCATGGTTGAGCCCATTCCAAGTTGTGGAAAAAATTGGTCATGGAATTTACAGATTGAAAACCTTACAGGGAGAAACTAAAAAACTCCCTATTAATGCCAACATCTCAAGAGATACTTCCAGTAGTCACCACATGGTGGTTACTTCTTGAGTAGGTTAGAGTTCATTTCATTTTGTTGTTAGCGTAGTTGTATTCCTATCCTTTCTTTTTGTTTTCTGCCAAGTCTATTTTCCTTCTGTTTTGAATTACATTCCTTTTAGCTAGCTGATTGTAGTCCTCTAGTATCATTCTACCTTTCAGATTTTCCCTCATTCACTACTCTCGACCTTTCCCTTCCTCATTAACTTGCTGATGATTCTACTGTGCCTGAATCCATCATTTCCCTACAAATCAAACAAACTTTCTATCAGCCCATGAGCACTTAAGAATCAACAGTGGAATGCAAACTGAAATCCCTCATTGGCATTTGTTGGAAACTGTGTGAGATCTGTTGATAACTTGGACATCTGGAGCATGTAGGGGCATCTTTATAAAACAAAAAATGTGTAACGACAGCTGGACTAGCATGGAGGAATGCTGCATTTAAATAAATCCCACTCAAACCTAGCCTATACTTGCTTGTAAGATTTACAGTCATTCTCCATTGGTCCCATCAACCACACTAAATGGTCCAATACTTGTTACTCACAAGTAAAACTTCCTTTCATGGGCTAAGCTCACTATCTCATACCCTGTGGCAAATATAATTGTGCTCTAGTCCTTGTGCCCGAAATTGGAAGGACTTATCTAAAAAGAAATGAAATGTCATGTTCTTTTGCCAATATGGAAGGACAGGTTGTTTGGGAAGCCGGTTAGAGTAAGGATTGTTGTTGGGCTCAGAGTACTATTTGACACAACAAACCCAACCTCGCTTAAGCGGTTTAAAAATATGGCATGATCCATGACTACGCCCCATTCAATAAATGGAAATATAGCACTGAAATTCTCATATAAAGTGCAAGAAAAACATGTCTACATCAAGCTTGATGAGCAATAAAGAGCCGAGGTACACACCTAAACATGTATGGACAGGCCAGTGATGGCCCCAAAGGGATTTTTGAAAGTGGGAAATAGGTAAAGGAAGGTCAATAAACCCCATAATACTACCATTGGAGAATGCCTGTCAAAACCATATCAGCAAGTAGAAGCTATTTGTATCTATCCCTCCTAAAGCAGTTAATGTTTAAGTGGAACCCATGCTTGTCCATCTACATAGTTCACATTTCAAATTTATTTTAACACCCTGACGTTTTATTGATCCAAAGGTTATTTGAAAACAGAGATAACTGGTTCGCCCAATGGTTCACCATTTGTTGTAGCTACAACTACCACCCTATTAAAACATGCTCTGATAGAAAATTTTCAATGGGTCCCCTATGAGTCCAGTCTTTCATCTCTCTAAATGATTTGTTTCATCCCAGTGATTTTAACTTTATAGAGGGCCAAATATTCCATTCACAAATGGGTAAAGCCCTTTAACAAATACCTCGCTTAAGCCCTTCATTCCTATGTTTATCGGGATTTGTTTGACCCCTCAAAACCATCATCGCATTATTATTCCCATCATAATGCCTTATAGTGGAAATCCTTCACAAAGCATGCATAAATCTTTTTTGGGGCCTATCACAATCAACACAACGTATTCATGGTTTCCAAACCTGACAGGTTTTATTAACCCAAATGCATATATTTTCGGGTCTGGATCTATATCGTGCATCACTATCAGCCTTGTCCCAAAGCTTATATATACAGCGTGCCTCTGTCTGCTGGACCCACTGATCCTATTACACATATCATATATATATACATATATATATATATATACACACACACACACACACACATATATATATATATATCTATATATATATATGGGGTTCGGAAGCCCCATCGCATATCGCATATCGGCGGAGCCCGGGGGTCATATAGTTAGCGGAGAGCCAAGAGTTGGACCCAACGATGATTATACGCCTAATTATATAAATTTTGAGGTCCGACCTAAGTGATCAGGGCGAAATTTTCTGTGTTTTCCCATGTTTTTCAAAATTCGCGATATAACAAAGGAACGGGGTCTTAGTGCAAAAGGCAGGCCTGTGGAGTCCCGATAGTGTAATCGCACATCGAGGCGGTGGGAGGCATGAGTCCTGTGACCTGCAGAAGATCTGACACCTGATTGCGATTAAAGGAAGCCCTCAAAAACCAGGCCTAGCCTATGGATTGAGCAGGAAATTGTGTGTTGACTGTGTATTAGGAATAAATCCTTTTCACACTTGTTCCATAGTTTATAAATTGGATGAAGGTAGCATTTACGCTTGATTGAACATTTAAGTTTTATTGTTCACAATCATCAAGCTAATGATAACTATCTTTGCAGGTGAGAAGTAAAGAACGCGGGAGGGGATTCGAAGAGCCATGTATGCAGAAGCGCTATGTTTAAGGGTCTGGCCACAAGAATTTTGGGTCGGAACTCCATGCGTTGCCTGTACATTCCGTAAGTAGAGCTGTCCCGGTCTTCATTATGGGAAGGAAACATACAGTCACCCTTTTACCAAACATTTGTTCTCTTCCTTAGGAAGGAATCAGTCTGGCCGTTATGCTTTCTACATGCCAGCAGGCACGCTAATGATCCTATCCCTGTGTGCTCGATTTACATATCTGAAATAGTGGGAAGATGAAAAGGCAGGGTAGACCTAGAGTTAGGGGGGTTTTGCATAAGCATTACCTCTGAAGTGGAGAAAGGGCTTTTGATTTTTGAGAATAACAGTTTTGCTTTATTGTGAATCAGGAGGACTGTTTTTGGGGGAAGAAGAAGCCTTTATTTCAAACTTATTTGATTGTTCCGATATATGTTTTGGATCAGAGTGTTATTATGGGCATGAATGTAAATTTTATTTGTATTTATGCATATTGATGACTTACAGTTCACTATTAGTCTTGTTAAATTGAATGTGATTCAGTTTCATGGTTAACTTGTGAATGGTCTCTGATTTGAAACTAAATTAAACATCAGTTGCAAGTTCACTTCCATAAAAGAATGTGGATTCCTATATGAGTGATTGGATTGCAATTTGGCTTTAATACAATCATGTCTAGTTGTGAATTCAGTGATTGATTCATTTGGAATAGTTTATACATAATGTGTAATCTTATTTATCACGCTCCTGTCGAACATATATATGATGTTTAAACCTCTGTATTATGCTTCTGCAACATTGACTAGATTAGAGTGGTTAGAAGTAGTGTAGATAGGATTTAATACGTATAGGCTAGCTGTTTTATTCTGTTGATTTAACTGAAGTCTTCCTCTCGGAAGCAATCTTTCTACATGTTCAAACAATTTACGAGGTCCCTTAAAACTCGTCGGAGCTAGCCATTCCAAAAGAAAGAAGATCTAATTGGGGCTTGCGATCGGGTTAGTTCCCCTTGTTGGCATAGCACACATTAGCCATGTCAACACTTTGAAGTTTGAATTATTTTTTGTTGGCTTACCATTGGAAATTCTCATCTCATAGGTAGTAAGAGTGTGAAGTAGTTGGTCCAAAGTGAGAACCTTCAGATTTGTCATCTCCCCAATGGATGAAAAATTGGGATTAAATCTCTTAGAGAGAGACCTCAACACCTTTTGAACTATTACTGGATCTTTTAACTCTTCATCAAGACCTTGTATAGTCTTAACAACATCATCAACTCTAACAAAGTACTTAGAAAAATCCACAGGGGCTTCACTAGTGGAGAAATAACATAGCATGTGTGTTCATATTGGGCATAATATATTGAGCATTTAATAGGGGGTAAAGGGTTCTTATATTGGAGGGTATAAAAAATGGAGTTAAAAGTTAATGAAAAAATAAAAAGGGGTGCAAAAAATGTTAATTAAAAAATGGACACCTACATTATCTAGTAAAAGTAGGGGTTTTTTAAATTCGAAGGTGTATTGGATTCGTATTGGTAGGGGTTAAATAATGTGATTTTTAGATGTATTTTCCAATATTTAGTCCAATTAAGGGTATGGTTGAGTATGCCATGAACGCACATGATATATCATAGGTTCATTGAGTGAAGCCCCCATTGAAATATCTTCTTTATCATGCATCTTTAAAGATTCAAATTGCATTCTAAAACCTTGAATTTTGGCTTTCTTTACCTTGTTGTCACCTTCATAGAAGCTACTCATCTTGTCCCAAATAGCTTTTGTAGTAAGGCAATCCATGACCTTGACTAGTTATGATTCAAGTAGGCTAGCAAGTACGACATTCATAGCTTTAGAATTACTTGTAAATTACATCTTATAATCTCTAGTAATCAAAGCTTGGGGATTATTATATTCTTCTTCCACTACATTCCATACATCAGCACCAAGTGATTGAATATATGATTTCCTCCTTACCTTCCAAAACACATAATTTGTTCCATTGAACATCATTTCCCTATTGGTGTATCCTCCTTCCTAGTTTTCCCTGGCCCTTGATATTTCTTCCAGTTGTTAAATAGATGCTGAAGTAACCTGGCTACTCTGATACTAATTTTTAGAAACCAGGACAATATTGAGAAGGGGGGTGAATAAATATTGTGTGAATTTTAAAACTTTCTTTCACTTGTAAAGAATTTGGGACAACAATGAAAATTTCAACAACAATTCGTATGAGGTTCACAAGAATCAAGACAAGATGTACAAATATCACACATATATTCTTCTATTGTTTATTCAATTACTTTCATAGAGGAAAGCTTCAAGTTATTGTATAATGTTCTTTGGATAAAACAAGAAGGAATATACTACTCCCCAATTTTCAAGTTACCACTTTACAGAGTGACAACACATAACTTTGCAAGATACCACTTGCTTGACCTCCTCGATTCATCTTTCACACCATTTTCAAACTTAAAATATGAATGCCACTTCCTTTCATACTGAAAATAATTTCCTCCTAAGTAACATACCTCAATCACCACCAAATCACCTTAAGCAATATATGATCACTGGAAAAACCACCAGACACACTAGTAAAAAAAACATCAACCTCTAAACAGTGTTAACACACCCTTCTTGAAACTTGATTATGCTCATATAGAAATTAAGATGATATTTTTAGTTTTTTAACAATGAGTTAATTTCAACAATTTTACATGAATAAATTCATATTTTTACTCATCTAATACTTCTTTCATGTCTTCTAAATGTGGTCTTGAAGTCTTCAAACACTACTTTCTTGTATTTGTAAGAAAACTTGAGTTAAACTATCCAAATTTGCAATTCTAGAATTTTATAGGTTTTAGCATATATTTTCTAAATTTCGTGCACCCCAAAATTTAGAAAAAATGCTAAATATACCACAAATTATATTATTTTCTTCAAATTTCACCAACCACCACTTAGTTGTGGCTAAATTGTTCACCAAAATTAGCAAACTACTGGATATGGCACATTCCACCAAAAATTTTGCTGACTGCTAGAACACTTGCCTATTAATGCTTTCATCCATTTGACTTAGAGTTGTGAAATGACCCTAATGAGGTTGGGGGTAGAACAAGGTTAGGGTTTTACACATTTCGTTTTCCACTGACTTCACAAAGACTTGATTAACCCAAAATTCCATAGCACAACTTTCAATGTTGGTTGGAAGATCAGAGGTGAAAGGCCGACTTGCTTAAACTATTATTTTTTGGTATTTTCCTTTGACTTTCCTGGAGACCTTATTGGCTCCAAATCATGACCTAGTCCTAATTTTTCATATTTTCACCAAAAACCAAATACATAGGAAAAGTCCCCCGAACACGACCTATGGCCTGACTATCGAGGTTTTTCCACATCATCTTGCTGACATCATCCTTGCCACATGGGAGCTCCTGAGTGGTGCCACGTGCTACCTAAATTTGGCCCAGTTGGACACCCAAAAAGTCCAAATCATCATGCCACATTTCCTGAGTCCGTACTACCACATCACCTGTGCTTACATCATTCTAACATCATCCCAAACCTTTGAGTTTCTTTCATAATGCACCATTATGACTCCAGTTGTGCTTCCACATCACCACCTTGAGTCAATCAAAATGCACCATTTTTCATGTTGTAGAGGGTCCCACATGTTCGAGGATTGGGGGTCAAGAGTCGGCTCATTTCTTTGTTGCGCTCCTACACTTACTCCTGAACTTCGACTAGGTTTGATGACCAGACTTGCCAAAGGTTGGAATAAGTGTAGCTCGAAGGTCGGGTGATTGGCCCATTCCCTTTATTTTATTTCTAAACTATCCCGACTTTTTACAGGCTTAATGGCCCTACTTGGAACCTTGACCTGTTTGACTCTTTTTACATATTTAATTCTTTAACTTTGATATGGAACAAATTTTGATCCATGAGGCATTTTTTGTACTTCAACATATCGTTGGAAATATCTATCAAATCTCTATCCATTTAAGTAGTTCCAAAGTGCACTTGAGAAGATATATGATACTAAAATTTTCTACAAAGTCTTTGTTCCTTTACCAATCTTTTTCATTGCCATACTTGAGCTAATCTTGTTCCTTGACCATTGTTCTTGCAACAATCTCTACCTTTGCCATCATATTCTTTTCCATTTCCATCAATGATAACATATTTCAAACAAACAATTCTCTCAAACATAGAGCTTGGGAAGAATGAATCATTAAAATAAAAGGTAACGTGGCAACTTTGACCTTCATATCTCTAAAGCTAGTAGGTTGACTGGTGCCCCTCAAATCAATCATTAATGTGCTTTCTTTCTACATTTTCTAAGATTTAATAGCTCCATTTGCCATTCTATCAACTATCTAAAGCACACAATGAACCTTTTATTGGGGGAGTGAAAACCAATGCAGGTGGGTCTGGATGTATTTGGAAAAGATATGTTTTCTAGGACTCTATGGAAAATTGGGATAAATAGACTGTACCATCCTAAGCACAATTCTAGGTGCTAAGATAAGTTTTATATGGATGCAAGGAGGGAATGAAATATGGAAATAATTATGGAACCAAAAATATGGTAGAAATATTCCCAATCACCTTCTTATAAGATAAAGTCTTCGATTAGTTGGCTCCTTTATATGGAAGCTAGCACAAAAAGGTATGCATCTTATAAAACAACATTATTTGTAGGAAGTTTAAAATGGTGATACACCACTTTTTTTTATAGGATTTATTTTAGAAATCCCCTAAATTATCCAATCAATAATACTTGCATAATCTTCGACCTCAAATTTAATAAGCCAACAAGTTTATAGCTGCAGAATATTTGGACCACAATTTTTGGGCGTGGGATCCCCCCAAGGCAAGTTTTGGGCCTTAAAGCCCAAGTTTTGACTAAGTCCGATGTAAAGACTCTGTGATTTATGGGCGTAGAGCATGAAGATGGTAAATGAGTTAGAGGGTCGTTCACCCTCATTTTTTTAATGTAATGTCGGTTTGAGAGATCTACCCATGGTTCGCGGACCATGGGATTGTATAAAGAGCGAGGCTCTAAGTGTAAGGAAATAACAATAGAGGGATGAATCAATGAAAGATCTAAGAGGGAAGCATTGAGTCTAAGTGTAGAGTCTTGTCTTTGGGTTGTAGAGTAGGAGAAGGCTCTGTAGATGAGTGCGCAGAGGCCTAGTAGTCCGCAGCTGAGTGCGTGGACCCCGGTAGCTGAGTGCATAGGGAGAGTTGAGCCTGTAACCGATTGAAGCATTAATAAAGAGAATTCTTCCAATATTTCTGTGTATCTTTTCCTATTTTATGCATTGAAGTATATTGGGTATGAATTGCAAGTTTACTATTTATTTGTTGCACAAACTTATATGAATGTGATGAATAAGTAAAGATAATATAAGGTATCTGTTTACGCAAATAGAACTAACTGTTATAATAAGATATGTAAATCCGCGGTGTGACTTGGGGAAATAGCACAGATCACTGCTCTAGAAGCGTGAAAGCCCCACAGTCCCTAGTTAGGGCTGCACGAAAATGAATATAGCAAGGCCGCGAAGGCCTCGCAGGCCAGGAAAGTACGCGAAGTAACCTACACAAAAGTATTCATGGTTGGACTAAATCAACCCCTCAGTCATTTCAAGGGTGCAGAAACCTAGTTCTAGAATCCCCCCCATATTGCTTCGGGTGAGACCTCAGTCTACACTTTGCGGACTGTTGCCGAAAGGGCTAGTAGTACAAGGATTTGTTTGGCTAATTAACTCCGAACCTGGGTCAGGCCCCAACAAGCCAACAATTGTTTCCATTGCCATGATCAGAATCTACATAGAGATGTCTAATGTTGTATCATTGGAAACCAACTAAGAAAGAAATTGAAGGTTGGTTGGATAGGAGAATTCACAAGTTCGATTATGTAGGAAAAAAAGATTCCGTGACTATCAGAAGAAGAGTGGTTAGGCTGCTACCTGTACACAGAGATCCACGAAATTTTCTTCGCATATTTCCCGACTGAGTTGTACGAGTGGATCGTGAAGGTAACATATAGCTAAGGAAGGTGCAAGCTCGATAGTCAGATTGTGTGGACCCCAAAGTTGGTGCACATATTGTTAGCATTAGAGGATAAGATCGCATGCATTGTTGATCAGTGGCTCGATCGGATTATAGGAGGATTCATTACTGAGTTCACAGTAGACACTACGGTAAGCTACAATGAGGTCGAGCGATGCTTTATCAAAGGACGTTAAGTCTCTGAACACTTGGATTAAAATGCTACTGTGTGAAACACATATTATGCAAATACATTGATGTTTTGGGCTACGGAAAGTGGGAGAATTTATAGAAATTAAGGTAGTGCAGAAATAGAAATTGGCCCCTTGATTTCACCTCTGCGAGGGGACGAGGAAGAGCTCACAAAGGTGTCATGAAGAAGTGCGATCAATTTGATAAGGTAGAGGATTCCACGCATACCACCCCCACCCACACCACCACAAGCTTCACCACCTTCACCCCCATCTTCGCCTGTACCACCTCCGCCACCACCGCGAGTTAATATGGCAAGTGCGATAAAGTTTCTAGTGTTCAAGGGAGTAGGAAATGAAGATCCAGACCAATTTTGGTTCGTGATAGAAGAAGTTGTATGGGAAGTGCAGGAGTTACAGATGACAATATAAAGAAAGCGACACTGGTCAACACTCTACAGGATTGCGCGCTGACTTGGTATATTAAGCATTCTAATGACAATTTGAATGCGGGGTGTTATAGACATTTTTGTGCATTACAGCTCTAAGCATGAAATGTCCATAAACCAATGGATCCTAAGTCCCTAAAAGTGTTGTTCCAGCTCCTAAAGAAACAAGGTCAACAAATTACAGCTTCTCCCAGAAGTTCTCCACCAGAAACTGCTCAGAACTAGTCAAATCAGGATCATTTCATCTGCTCCACTAGCTAGCTGCGTTTCAAAGCACCCAAATACACTAGCTAGGTGCGTTGCAACGCACCTAAATGCACTACCAGGGTGCGTTGAGTGGGAAATGACAAGTGGCAGAGTCATTCCACGAGGTGGAGAGACAATGGAAGCTTCCAAAATCTTCCCCAATGACACTTGCCTCACTAAATTCGACCAGTGATGAGTAAGAGGCTCTCAGTCTCCAAGTGGAAGCAAGAACTAACAGAGAGAAGCCACTAATCAATTCTTGAGCTGACTCATCCTCTTTGCATACATCTATATATGGATCCCTCACCAAGAGATCCAGAGGTTGGAATTTTGTACATTGCAGAGAATTGTTGTTGGTTTTGAGATAGATATCAGAGTATTGGGTGATTTATGCTTTGTTGGAGGTGAAGAGGGGATTCTATGCTGGGAGGTTGATGCTGGATCAAGAATCATCGGTTGTAACTCCTCCTGGATCTTCTTGTTTTATCAATAAAACTATTTGAGTTTCTCCTACATGCTTGTATATCATTGATGTTGTTTACATTTGTATGTTTAGCTTAAATCTGATCCTAAGCTATTTATGAATATAAATCCATGTCTTTGTGTAGTTTCCTTCTTCTGTGATCTTACAGGAACTTGGTGAAGCTGGGCAAGTAAGGGAGCAGGTAGCTGGAAGCTGTCAAAGAGGAGAGAGATTGGATCAAAGGACTAGCGCAAGACACAGGTTGGTTCATCCTATTCCTCTTCGTTTATAGTTCATAAAGGAGAATACAAAAGTAGTTTTCCCTGTTTGTTTCTGAGGTCACTGTCACACCTCAGTGGGATAGGGTCGTTCTGAATAGACACTTTTCCCGTTAACAAAATGGCGACTCCACTGGGGATCGTGTCTAGTTAGTTTGTTTGTGTTTCTCTTGTTGTTTGTTTCATAAACTTAGAAGTAGCGAATCGAACTGCATTTGCCATTAACAAATGCAAAGTAGACATCTGCTACTTCAATCCATTCACTGGATCTGTTTATGATTTGAACAACTGATTCACAAATGATTTGATTACCCTTTGTGATAGCTCTTAAACCTCTTTTAAATCTACCCTCTGATTGTGCATTACTGATTTCTTTCACTCGGCCAAAAACCATAGATTAAACTGCAAACCGTGACCCAGAACCCGGATAGAATTCTTGTTTCTGCCCCAGCGCAGGTGCTGTGAAGAGTTCTTGCATTTCAGCGCAGTTCCCGAGAGGGCAACCTGCGTTGCAATCCAGTTTCTCTGTGTAGCAGGTGTGTTGATCAGCCTAGCCTTGTGTAGCTGAGGTTCTTTGCTCAATTTTTTCAGTTTTGTCTCTGATTTTTGCAGCCTGTGATCAGTTAAAAGAAACTATATGTTTGTTGCGTCATTTAAAGTTTCCCATTGCAAAAGTAGAATAGTCATACTGTCGTCCTTTGATTTAGATCTGTCGTAAGTGTCGATTTTGATCTTAGGAGAAAGTTTATTTGCTGTTGACAGTTGATTATGCTTTTACTTTTGCCTTTGGCTTGAATTTGTGAATTTCTAGTGTCGAAACAAGTGTTTATTTCAAAATCATAAAGTGTCTTAATCGTCTCTACCTTTTGATTTCGAAAAGAAGCTTGTTTGTGTTTTTCACTTGAAAACGAATTCAAATTTGTACAACAACTTTCTTTTTAGACATCAATATTAAGAAAGTGAAAAACAAATACATGCACATCTGCATTTGCATGCTGACAGTCTATTTGGCTTGATTTAGGAAAAGTGCATTTACAGTGTGCTCTTTGCTCTTTGAGAAAAGATTGTGTCTTTCTTTTCCCCTTGTAGCTAGGATTTTCATTGCTGAAGAGAGATAAAAGCTTGCTTATCATCTTTAGATTGCATTTTAGGAATTACATCTACATCTCATGGTGAACCCAAAAGGCAAACTTCATAAGAAAGATCAACTTAAAATAAATTCAATGAACTTAACAACGCTTTGTAACTTAATGCACAACATTTAGAGGTCTAGGCTAGAGACGTATTCCTGCGTCGTAAAGCCTGGTAACTGTTGTCCTCACTGATGGTTGGGTGATTCCTCCACTTTGAGACGATAAGTGCCAGTACGGACTTGTGCTCCCATGTACCGTCTAGTATATATTGGGAGACCCCTATAGGCATAAAACCTTTATCCATAGGAAGCCATGTCGGCCGCCCTACTGATCGCAATGCACCGAACACAACATTCGGGAAGATTGACTGCCATACCGTAAAAAGTATTCTGTAGTTTTGCGATTGGTTTGGTACTCCCTCTACCTAGACCTCCAGAGCAGTCCCTTTCGTTCCTTTTCAGACTCTTTAACGGAAAAGGTCCATCTGAGCACTTGTCACTTCAGGCTTATTAAAAATCGAAGGAAACTAGAGTCATCTTTTGTTTTTTCTCGACTCTTTAAAACTGAAAAAACAAGTTGTGTCAAAGCGTGTTAAAATTTATTTTAAACGGAATATTCATCCCCTTTTCCTACGTTGACCTTTGGGTTGAGAAAATGGAGCCTACCAACCAAGGAATTCCCCTTGGTGGAAATCCTAGTCCCTTCTCCTCTTGGGGAGATGTTGGTGCACCCCATATGGCCACATTGTCGCTTCCAGGACTGACAATTGGCTTGCTAGTATGGCTCTTCTCAACCAATGTTGTTCAGAACACCACTATTCCTGAACAATTGAATCAGCAATTAGACGAGTCCAGAGTTACCCACTAGCCTTCCGCTTCCTCTAATTCTTCCTCTCCTCCTTCCTCTTCGCTTGACGGGACTGGTAAAACTAAAAGCCAAGTTCCTAAGAAGAAGAAGGAAAAGAGGAATAAAGAGAAAAAGAAGAAGGAGCCAAAGGCGAATGGGGGAAAACGAGTGTCGTCTAATGAAAATCCACACACAGCACCGACTAGGCCTAAATCGCCATGTGTCATTTGCAGAGGAGACCACTTTCACAGAGATTGTCCTTGCATCCCCTGGATACTAAGGGACTGGTCTCCTCGTTTGCACAATCCGGTGTCATCAACCTCTGGAGATCATGTTGAAAGCACACCGTCAACTAGTGAAAGTGAAGCCCCAGGACAAAAAGGGAAAGCTAGATTTCCTTGTAAACTGTGTGAAGGCGACCATGCCCTCCACCGTTGTCCCTTCTTAGACGAGGCTAAAAGAGTTTTGGATGATCGTCCGGTTTCACCGTTACGACTTCCTCCTGGATATAAAAAACTCTTGCTGAGTTCGTAACTAGTTGAGAATCCAGCTGGCCCGCTCAGGTGGTCGGCTGAAGCGCCTATCATTGAAGATAAACCAACTAAATCCATACCAGACGAAAGTCAAAAGGTCGAGGCGGCAGTTGACCCAGTCTTGCCTTCAGAAGTTTTATCTTCGGATGATACAGTCACTGAAGAGAACAAGGATGACACCATCCAAATTCTCTTCATCAACAAAGACTCTGACGAACATGAGGGCAATCCACCCATTCCTTTACCGCAGGAAGGAAGTTCGTCAGAGCCATACCCGTCCGTCTACTCGGTCCCACCTCCAAGCAACCTAGTTGTCTCCTTCGATTGGAATCAACTAGGCAGACCCCGCCTACCAGCAAGTGTACCATTTCGAATTATCGTTCAAATATATAGAATGGTCATGGATGGTACCATCATAGATGAGGGGGCTTCTGTGAGTATCCTTTCCTCTATTTCTTGGAAAGTGCTTGGTTCGCCATCGCTGTTGCCTGAAATGAGAAATCTGACAGGCTTTGATAAAGGAACCAGTCGACCTTTAGGGATCCTTCCCGATGTGCCCATAACATTGAGAGGGAAGACAGTTCGCATGAACGTCATGGTAGTTCAAGGACCCTTTGATTATAGCCTACTCCTTGGACGAGACTATATTTATTGCATGGGAGCCATCGTCTCCTCACTCTTTAGAGTAATGTGTTTTCCGCACGAGGGAAGAGTGGTCAAGCTCGTGGACCAACTTTCATTTCCCGGATCACGCATAGCAAATAGTCATATACCATCCCTAAATGGTCTTTTCACGCAAGAAATGTCTCAATCCCCAGTCCGTCCTCCCGATGAGCACGAGTAATTCGGAGGGATATGACTGAAACCCAGGGGGCATGCATCCTGGTCTGCTTCGGCAGGAAAATTTCGGGCATAGAGTAGGTTTCCGTGGGAGAATATGACTAGTCTGTACCCCGTCCGTGATTGGAAGAGCGGTTATTCTAGAATAAGATTCTCTTGTCAAAGTTATGTGAGTTGGCGGGCATCGTCGCTCACCTTTGTTTATCTCGGTAAACATCGCTGAAGAAGTGTTTTATTTGCTGTGCGAATAGAACAATCTTTGGGTAACCTGTAAGAGGTAGGCCTCTCCCGATGGAACAAATGTTTTGTCTGCAAATTGAGAGGTAACTTTGAAACTCTGTTTTATACTTGGGGGCATGCAAACCTTTTGGCGTGCAAGCAAAGAGCGATTATTTATCCGTTTTTTGGATTAGTCGTTTCCTAACTTGCATTAAGAAAGGATGTGGGGCAAAAAATCTAAAAGTTGCCGTTTTTATATTAGACATTCTTATCATATGACTGGATTATTCGAGCAGTTTTAGCGCATAGTTCAAGCTCGTTAAAAAATAAACATAAGACCGAGCAAATGTTTCCACCCGCGTTTAAGCTCGTTAAAAAATGAACTATCCCCCGGTAAATAACCACCGTGAATGAAACATTTTTAGCCATTAAAGCCTTGGTCGTGTTTGCACCGTCACCTCCACTTTTCCATTGGCCGATCATTCACCTCCATTTGATTGTTTACCCATTTTGAGGAACAGCTGCGAAGAGTGATTTCACTAGCCATCCTTGTGACACTGCCGTGATTGGAAAATTCCAAACCTTACCTGGAATCAACTGCTACCCATTTTATCACTCGTTCCTCAAAAGACGAGTCTTCTTTAAGCTCTTTTCAACTGACTTGTAAAATATGAAAAGATTGCCGAGTTTTGGCCTTCCAGCTCGTTAAAGCGACCAGAAGTGCTATCCCTCCTCTAGATTTTAATCTTTTTGGACCTGAGGGATTATTGCACAAAAAGATCTAGCACTTGTTTTGTTCGGCTCGTTAAAACTATCGAAAATTCATCCCTTCTGTATTGTTTTATACTTTTTCGGACGTAAGGGATTAGATGACAAAAAAGGAACTTCGGAGTTACCTTTACGTACCTTTTCAGACTCTCTAAAAATGAAAAGGAACGAGTTATCTTTGTCGTTAGACTTGTTAAAAAGATTAATAGCGACAAACTCGTCTTTAGGCGAGAACGAGTTTCACTATCACTAGGCTCATTAAAACATAGCGATGGGTTTTACCGAAGGGCAAATTATAGAACAAGCATATGTTATCCTCCTCAAGCTTGACAAAAATAAAGAGGTACTGGTCAGCAATGACTGGGGAAAAATTGGGAAGAAAACTCAAAGAAACTTTATTGGTAGCAAGTCGCTCTTGAACATGACACTTCCACTCCGCGCCTGAGTCGGGTTGGGTGGTTTCATTCACCGGTCACATCACCATGGTCACGCCACACCATCCAAATTTGGGGTAAATGCTACCAATCCATCACATAAGTGTCGCCGACATGTTCAAGAGAAGTCATCCAGAGAAGTCACCCTTGTCCCATCCACTACCATACATTATACCTCATTCTTTCATGACCACCACCCTGAACCATATATCATTAGATCGTTTTCACCTCCATCAAAATCATTTGCTCCATTCCATGTCATTGATGTGGGATTCATTAAGGCCCTCCTTTCACGGATCGCTTCTTGTCGACATCAGCTCATTATCCAAGAAGTTGATCTAGGAACAACCCCTTCAGTACTTTGAAGCTTGCATGCCTCAATGGCAAGTTTCTCACTTCCAGCGACAGGTATACATCAATGACCTTCGACCGAAAGATTTTGCGTGGTGTTCGACGCCAAGTCCTTTATTCACACCACGTGAATTGTACTGTAGTACCTTGAGGGTCATTATCATTATCGGTGATTCCTCTCGCGCTTGTTAACAGTTTACATCATTGACTGGTAATCAAGCGATGTCTTTCCATGTTCGACTTCAAAACATTTCTCACATGGATGGACTTGTACTTCGAGTGAAGATCGGATGAGATTGAAGACCCCGGATCTAGTTTCATCCATCCGGGCTGCGATATATATTCAGGAAAAATAAAGACATTGAAATGTACAGCATTACACCACAGATAATCATCCTACCAAAAGGATGATGACTCCATCAAAATCATCAGTCTACCATCAGACGATTGTCTGTCCTATGTACATGAAAATGAATTTATAAAGTTGTGCATGGGAATACCCGCCTCAGCTAGATCATGAAAACAGTATGAAGATAATGTATTGTATTGTATCTTATTAGAGGTCTCCTCCCAGCATTGAAAGAACTTCGGATCCTCCTAATAAAGCATTTCACCCAATAAACGACCTCATACTTTAGGGGGAAACTGTTATAGACATTTTTGTGCCTTACAGCTCTAAGCATGAAATGTCCATAAACCAAGGGATCCTTTGTTCCTAAAAGTGTTGTTCCAACTCCTAAAGAAACAAGGTCAACAAATTACAGCTTCTCCCAGAAGTTCTCCACCAGAAACTGCTCAGAACTAGTCAAATCAGGATCATTTCAGCTGCTCCACTAGCTAGCTGCGGTTCAAAGCACCCAAATACACTAGCTAGGTGCGTTGCAATGCACCTAAATGCACTACCAGGGTGCGTTGAGTGGGAAATGACAAGTGGCAGAGTCATTCCACGAGGTGGAGAGACAATGGAAGCTTCCAGAATCTTCCCCAATGACACTTGCCTCACTGAATTCAACCAGTGATGAGTAAGAGGCTCTCAGTCTCCAAGTGGAAGCAAGAACTAACAGAGAGAAGCCACTAATCAATTCATGAGCTGACTCATCCTCTTTGCATACATCTATATATGGATACCTCACCAAGAGATCCAGAGGCTAGAATTTTGTACATTGCAGAGAATTGCTGTTGGTGTTGAGATAGATATCAGAGTATTGGGTGATTTATGCTTTGTTGGAGGTGAAGAGGGGATTCTATGCTGGGAGGTTGATGCTGGATCAGGAATCATCAGTTGTAACTCCTCCTGGATCTTCTTGTTTTATCAATAAAACTATTTGAGTTTCTCCTACATGCTTGTATATCATTGATGTTGTTTACATTTGTATGTTTAGCTTAAATCTGATCCTAAGCTATTTATGAATATAAATCCATGTCTTTGTGTAGTTTCCTTCTTCTGTGATCTTACAGGAACTTGGTGAAGCTGGGAAAGTAAGGGAGCAGGTAGCTGGAAGCTGTCAAAGAGGAGAGGGATTGGATCAAAGGACTAGCGCAAGACACAGGTTGGTTCATCCTATTCCTCTTCGTTTATAGTTCATAAAGGAGAATACAAAAGTAGTTTTCCCTGTTTGTTTCTGAGGTCACTGTCACACCTCAGTGGGATAGGGTCGTTCTGAATAGACACTTTTCCCGTTAACACGGGGATCACGGATATCCAAATTGCGCTGGACAGATAATTTAGCAGGCTGAAGTCAGAGGTGCAGTTGACCATTGGATTCAAAGATATTACAATGCTACTAGGTGAGACCCCTTGGGAATTGGATCAGACACTGAAGTGCATGATTCGTGAAGCTAATATGAATTTAATGGATGGACAACACCGTGAATGGTTTGTAGCATCACTAACGCTGCATTTAAGGAATGCGCTATCACAACAGAGGATAACGACTAAGGCAGAGGCCTTAGAGATCGCAATGAGTCTGCATGAGACCTTGATACCAGATCCTAACATGGGAGTTTAGAAAATCCACGCACAGTTGAAAAATTTATGCCTTGAGATGCAGATTCTGAAACAGGACAGGACAGCTCGCCCAGAAGTGCGCAAAGAAGTATGGTCAGTAAAATGAAAGGGTTAAGGACATGACAAGGACCACTTCTCAGTGTTCATGAATTACCTTGCAGGAGGAGGACTGATGCCATTAAGACCCGAGGCCCAAGCAGGACCTAGCACGACGCCTACTTTATGGTGCACGATTTGTCAAATAGGAGGGAAGCATGCTACAGAGAATTGCCATTTGTTACAGAAGTACACACAGAATCTGCAACAATTGTTCTATAATTTTTATAGATCAGTTGGACATGATGAGTGCACCTGTAGAAGCTATGAGTTGATGATGGATAGGACTCCCACCCAAAGAGTTCAGGCCAAAACGCGGCCCCTTGACCAGAACACAGGAGTGACATGAACTAGATTTCAGGGGCGTGGAGGAAGCCGAGGTGGAGGAGGACCTGGAAGAGGTCATGGATAGCTGATATGTTACAATTACGGGGGCCCAAGACATTATGCCCATGATTGTATGAATCCAACACATCCATCATGTCTTTACTATACCTTATTTGATCATGAGACAGAGCATTGTCCCACACTGATAGTGAGGCTATGTGACAAGGGAGCGCTCCAACCTCCCCCAACTCAGAATCTACAGATGATGAGGTTTGAGCCGCATGAGGAAGACCCCAATGTGAACATTATGCTCCAAAGTGGAATTATGATATGGGATGATAAAGGAAAATAGCTTGAAGATAGTACTTGGGTTCATAAGGCTCCAATGAAAGACGCAGAGTTTGATTTGGAGCGTGCCAAGGAAACCTTCATGGAAACTAGGAAGAACTTCCCTGATGCCTCCACTTTAGGAAGTAAAGATAGACCAGAGCCATAAATGGACCCATCGATGCTCACGAAGTTCCTAGAAACATGTAGGAATCTACTGCACGATAGTAAGGCTGTAAAGGGATTACAGGAACTCATTAATAGATGCGTTGGGACCACGCAAGGAGAACTGCGTGTAGTCTGGAAGATTGGAAAGTATGCGATGAGGATGGGAAGAGAAATGAGGTTGACTACGTAAATTTGAGAATATGAGATGGACCAAGTAATTCTGGACCTAGGGTCGGATGCGAACATTCTGCCAAAGAAGACGTGGGAGCACATGGGAAGGCCTACGCTACAATGGTCTCCTATCCAACTATGAATGGCGAACCAACAAAAGATCATACTTATGGGGAGATTGTAGGGAATCACCATGGATATTGAAGGGGAAAGTGTGCTAGAAAACTTTGAAGTGAAAGAGACTGTTGATGACAACAATCCCTATCCCACGGTCTTAGGAATTGATTAGGCCACTAACATGAACGGGGTGATAAACCTGAAGAAGCGCAAGATGATTTTTGAGAAAAAGTCTCTGCGTGTAGTCGTACCTTTGGACCATACTGAGGGATCGTGCTACACTGAGCCAATGCGCGATTATGAAAACGACGACGAATTAGACTGCATCTACAAGATAACCGCATGAGACCAAGATTGGGTAAATCCCACCGCGGTTGGACGAATCTCATGGGAGTGCGAAAGCTCCTGTACATCAGATTCAGATGAAGAGATAAAGCGATGGAAGAACCGGTTACACGAGGTAACCACACTGAACTGCAACATGATGACAAGATCGCTGTGTTGCGTATCAATGAAAGTAAGGGCTCTGCCTACTTATGATGGGTTAAGTGAGGTAGATGCTTTCTTGAATAGATTTGAAAGAGAGGTGCGGAACAACAATGTTTCGAGGCTTTGAAATGGGTACTACATGCTACGCCCGTAAGGTGGTGGGGTACACACCAAGGAAGCTTAGATGTGACTAATAGATAAATATAATGTATGGGATGGTCTGCACATACATTTTTTCAAGTGGGCACAAACGTATGGTAAACAACCTGTGCAGATGCACATGGACTTTACATTCCGGAACACGGTCAATAAGCATGTGTTGGCGAGGTAATTGTACAAATGACCCCTCGAGTTGGGATGACTAAGTGTGGAAAGAACAAGTGTGCAGAAGGTTACCCACGCATAAGCCTTTAACGAAGTGTGAAAAGCACTGAACAGGGTATATACTACGTAGTGGAGTGATTGGGACCTGCATGTACTAGTAGTTCTGTGGGCTTATAGGACAACGTGCAAGAAATTGACGGGATAGACACCTTTCCGGCTAGCCTATGGAGTGGAAGCCATAATGTCAATGGAGTATATCGTACCTAGTCTACGCATAGTAGTGCTCACAGGTATGATGGACAGTGGAGCCCTGGACGAGAGGCTCACGCAATTGAAGGAACTCGAAGAGGAAAATTTTTCGGCTAGATTCCATTAGCAGGTACAAAAGCAGTGTGGAAAGGCCTGGCATGATCGAAATATTAAGTTGCGCACCTTCAAGGTAAACAATTTGGTGTTACTGTATGATAGTAAGTTTGATAAATTCTTGGGAAAGTTTAGAATGCATTAGCTGGGACCATATGTTTTTAAGGAGGTCACAAATGGAGGAGCAGTGCAGCTGGCAAAGCTAAATGGAGAACATTTCCCAGACAAAGTGAATGGAACTTGATTGAAGCCATACATGGGTGGCCCGACTATCTGACTAGCTGATAGAAGCACAGTCATCATGCTCCAGGGAGTTGAAAGAAGGCATGGGACTATAAACAGATGCAAGGGACACAGGAACAGATAAATGGAAGCAGTTCCAACACCACAGTCTCATAACAACGCATACAAGAGATATGACAGGCAGCCGCTCAGTGCATTTTTGACCTTGTAGCAATCCGAGCAGAGTTGGGAGGTCTCTGCGCGAAGATCTCCGCATCGACAGTGTTCTCAAGGGCGAGTGAGGACGTTTGTGTTGGGGGATTGTTGGACGTGGGATCCCCCCAAGGCAAGTTTTGGGGCTTAAAGCCCAAGTTTTGACTAAGTCCGATGTAAATACTCCGTGATTTGGGGGTGTTGAGCGCAAATATGGTAAATGAGTTAGAGGGTTGTCCACCATCATTTTTGTAATGTAATGTCGATTTGAGAGATCTACCCATGGTCTGTGGACCATGGGATTGTATAAATAGAGAGAGGTTCTAAGTGTAAAGAAATAACGATAGAGGGACGAATCAATGAAATATCTAAGAGGGAAGCATTGAGTCTAAGTGTAGAGTCGTGTCTTTGGGTCATAGAGTAGGAGAAGGCTCTGCAGCTGAGTGCACTGAGGCCTTGTAGTCTGCAGCTAACTATGCAGACCCTTGCAGCTGAGTGCACAGGGCGGGTTGAGTCTGTAGGTGATTGAAGAATTAATAAAGAGAAGTCTTACAATATTTCTGTATATCTTTTCCTGTTTTAGGCATTGAAGTATATTGGATATGAATTGCAAGTTTACTGTTTATTTGTTGTGCGAACTTACATGAATGTGTTGAATAAGTAAATATAATATAAGGTATCTGTTTACGCGAAGAGAACTAACTGTTATAAGAAGATAAGTAAGATCCATGGTGTGACTTAGGGAAATAGCGCAGATCATCGCTTTAGCAGTACGAAAGCCCCACAACCCCTAGTTAGAGCTACGTGAAGATGAATATAGCAAGGCCACGAAGGCCTCACAGGCCAGGAAAGTGCGCGAAGTAACCTACACGAAAGTATTCATGGTTGGACTAAATCAACCCCTCAGACATCTCAAGGGTGCGGAAACCTGGTTCCAGCATCCCCCCCATACTGCTTTGGGTAAAACCTCAGTCCACGCTCTGCGGACTGTTGCCAAAAGGGCTAGTAGTACAAGGATTTGTTTGGCTAATTAACTCTGAACCTGGGTCAGGCCCCAACAAGCCAACAACAATCAACCCAACGTGCATTGGAGATCTTGGCTTCCATCTAATCATTGTACCTTCCATTCCAAAGAAAGAAACTAGAATTCCTTTTGGTATGACCTACAAGAGAGGACCATACATGACTCACCTAAGCCAGATAAGCTACATTGGTGGAGAACTTCAAGGGAAAACTTCTCCATCAAATGGGCCTATTATCTAGAAAAAAATACCTAAGAGAAACTTGAAGACTCAATCTTGAATAAGATATGGAAACAAAATCCGTTGCCCAAAATATTTCTCTTTTTGTAGAAATTAATAGCAATTTTCTACTATTGATGTATTTGAACTGAAAAAAAGAGTTTAGAAATTTCCTCTACTGTTCTGTGGAATGGAAATCACAATTTAGAAGCACATGCAATGACATGAAAAAGAAGCACATGCAATGACATGAAACCATTAAAATACCACAAGGAACAATGATCTACAAGGGAACACAAATGGGAAAAACCCCACAGTTTCTTTTCATTAATTAGATGAGAATGAGAAACTATTACAATGACTTGATTCAAATCTGAAGCATGGGCTACACTATAAAGTTGTTCTCTTGCTGAATGTCCTTCTCTAGCCAAAACATAGCCAATTCAAGGCTCCGACTTGCTCTTATTTCCTAGTGCAATCCTGGAGTAAATTAGCTCCCAAAAAGTAGGAATTTTTGGTTATTTTCTTCCACAATTCCCAAGGAATGATTCACTTTCTTAATATCCAAATCTGTACACTCCACTAGTATATAATTTAAAATTACAATGTGTCTTTTCCTCCACTCTAGCTATGAAATTTGAATTCCATGCATGTCTAGGCTATTTTTAGGTGATTAACTAATTTAAGTAAGAGTTCTCTGAGTTAAAAAGAGCTCTACTGCCAACTGACCTTCAACTAACTCAACTAGTTACTTGAGTTCAATTAACTGAGTCAAACTGAAAATAACTGAACTAGATTGCTAAATTTTAGCAATCACTACATGCACAAATATACTTCTAGCCTCTAACTCAAATTTACTGAGCTAACTAGTAGACAAGGCCATGTTACACAATTTAACTGCAATCTAAGTGATCCTACTAATGTGGAAAATAAAATTGCTAAATTTGACTAAGGCACAAGTCAAATTTAGCCTTTCTTGCTACATTTCTAACACTCCCTCTTAGCAAGAAGGGGATTTTTCACTACCCTTATCTTGCACTTGTGGAATTTGAATTTCCTCTTTATAATTCCTTTCTCAAGATATACATCCTTCTCTTGAGTTGGAATGTATTGTAACAACATAATTCTCCTTTGCACACAATCCTACAAGTGACGGTACATGATATCAATGTGCTTAGACCTGTCATGAAATATTGGATTCTTAAAGAGTTTAATACAACTCCAATTATCACAATAAATCGCTATTAGATCCATATCTTGACTGAAAAGACGCACAAGTATTTTCCACATCCATATGGCCTTACATGTTGTTTGATTTGCAGCCATGTATCTAGCCTCTACTAAGTTGGGTTCCATAGACCTCTATTTCTTGCTATACAAGGAAATAGCAGACCCAACAATAACGATAATACTTGCAGTACTTTTCTTGTATTATGAAATCTCTACCCAATCTACCTCAGTGAATACTTGGAGCTACACGCCCTCTGTCCTCCTGTACCATAACCCATACTCAATTATGTGTCTGAGGTACTTCAACACATGTTTTGCGGCCTTCCGATATAGCTTGGTAAGCTTCACCATGGCTTGAATCAATTGATTAACTATATATCATATGTTGGGCCTTGTTTTCACCAGATACATCGAGGATCCCACAAGATGCCTCTAGATGGTAGCATCTACTTCCTCTTCTAAAGAGGCATCCTTCTTCCTCCAGTTTGTAGTTAGAGGAGTTTCCATAGCATCGCAGTTCTCCATGTGAAATATCTAAAGTATTCTAGAGGCATACTTCCCCTAACTCAGAAACAACTCACCATGACCCTACCATATTTCCAGCCCAAGGAAGTAATTCATGAAGCCCATGTCTTTCATCTCAATTTTTCTCACAAGGTCCTTCTTCCAAGAGTGGATCAACTACTCATCCCCTGTAATTATCGAGTCATCAACATACAAAATCAAGATAAGCAATTTGCCATCTATCACAATGTGATACAAATTGTCATATTCTTCACTTTTCGTGAAGCCCGATGCACTGAGATATGTGTCAATCCAAGTGCACCATGCTAAGGGTGCCTGTTTGAGACCATACAAGGATCTCCTTAGTCTACTCACATGTGTCTCCTCGTCATATGTCTCAAATTCCTTTGTCTTATCTATGTAAGTTTCTTCCTCAACAACACCATTGTGAAAGGTGGTGTTCACATCCAGCTGGTGGATCTTCCACCCTATCTGTGTAGCTAATGATAGAATGGTTATGATGGAGGAATATCTTGCCACATGGGAAATTTTCCCAATAGTCCACTCCCTCTACTTGACAGAAGCCTTTAGCCACAAATCTAGCCTTGTACTTCTTGATGCTCCCATCAATTGCATGCTTCACTTTGTAGATCCATCTGGAACTAACCACTGACTTGTTTTCTGGCCTCAAAACCACCTCCCATACACCATTATTCATGATAGAGTCATAATCCTACACCATGGCATCAACCCACACTGGTTGAGAAACTTCTTCCTCAAACAGAAAAGGACCTGACTCACTGAGTTCTGTCATGAGAGTCATATACCTAGTGTACCTGTTTGATGACCTCCTCTGACTGTGCTAAGATGTAAAAGCTCCCACATTCTCCCATGAATCCTATACCAATCTATTAGCCTCTCTAATTCTCTTCCTCTCCTCTTTGGAATATTTTAGTTGAGTGTGTGCCTCCACTCGGCCTCCTGTCTACTCCTCTACATGTGGCTGCTCCATAACCTATTGAAGCTCTGGATGAGGCTCATCCTCTAGTGGGATACTCAACTCTCACTCTAGAGAGCATCTCATATCCTTATCCTCATCATATTTAGCATATCTCCTCACTAATGTCACCGTGATTGAGGGAAAATACACCTTGTAGTTCTTTGTGTATCCTACAAAGACTCCCATCTCAGTTGTAGGCTCCAATTTATTCATGTTATCCTTAGAGACATGAAAATACACAGTAGCTCCAAAAAATTGAAAATGAGATATAACTGGCTTCCTTCCAGAGAGAGAATATTCATGTGTGATTATGCCAAGTATTCTATGAGGGCTCCCGTTCTGCAAATAAACTGTAGTGTTGCATGATTCTATGATATAATGGTAAACATTGATCCTGCAACATGGCTCTTGCTACTCCCACTATGATTTTGTCCTTTATTTCGTGTTGGAATTATGACACAGATTTGGCGCTATGACATAGGTGTTTTCCTTGATGGTAACTCACATAGATGACACATTACAGTTCAGGCTCATAGAATGAAGAAAGAGAGGTATACGTAGGTTCCCATTGATCAAGTTGCCTGTGCACGTGGGTTCACAGACCAAAAGTTGCGTATAGCATACACACGCACTTTCACGAAAGGAAAGGTGCATACAGGTTAGAAAACTTGGTTTTGGTCCATGATATTTGGTCCATAGTATTGTGATCCATGGTATTGGTCCAAGGTATCTTGTCCGACATGTTGACCCCAAGTATTTGGTCCAAGGTATTGATTCTAAGTGGTTTTGGACTATGGTATTGAGTAAGGCCTAGGACTATAAGAGGAGGAGCAGAGCATTAGGAAAAGGCACTCATGAATTGAATATCTAATGAAGAACAAGATCTAGAATACAGGTGATTGGGTTATGGTACAAAACTAGATCTGAATCAAGGATGAACTTGAGCACTTGATGAATGATAAGTTCTATTGATGGGTCAAGATCTTAAGGCTTGAAGAGAAGTATCTTTGTGTGGTTTTGATCTTTTATCTGAATAATTGGCACATGTCGTAATCTATAAATATGATGATCTGGGTATAACTGATGTCTGAATAATTGTAAAGGTTAAAATCATCATTTACAGATTTGTACACAGGTTCATTATAGCAAAGGCGTGTATACACGCTAGTTCGGCATTTCAAAAGTGCGTATACGCAGGTTTTCCTAGATACAAGTGCATATGCACGCAAGTTCATCACATTGAAGTAGTGTACACCTCATAAAATATGCTTTGGCTACTTCTGATGCTGTTGCAGTGTTCTGGGTTCTGGCTTGGGTTCTAGTTACTATTACTATATTCTAGTTACAACATTCAGAGAAGTGATTGTTTGATTCAGTTTTGGTTGGTGCAAAGGAGATTGGTTGATGCAGATATATTTTATGTTTGATTGATGTTATTGATGGATCCAGTCTGAAAATTTATGAAACGTGGTCCTTGGAAGAAAAGAGAAGGTTGTAGCCTTCTGTAGGTCAGCACCTACGTACTGGTACATCAGCTAGTACAAGAGCTAGGGGGTTGTAGCTCCCTTCTAGGAGAAGCTGGAGAATGAGAGAAGGTTGTAGCCTTCTGCATGTAGAAGCTTGCATACTGGTATAAGACTGCACCAGTACAAAATATTATAAAAGGAAGTTTCTTATTAAAAGGAAGATAGAGACGATTGCAACAGGTGGTTTTCACCCACATTGTCTTTCCACCTTATATCTTGTGTTCATGTGTGTGACTATCTGTTTTGTTTTTACTACTCCTGGTTACTATTTATATGGTATTGATGCACAGATTAAAGATCAACATATGAAGAATTAACTAAATTATAAGTTTAATGGGTACACGCTAGTTGCCTTATATACAGTTGCATATATATGCAAGTTTCATTAACTGAAGTAGCGTATATGAAGCACAATATGGAAATGAAATATTATTGACTTGCTAATACTAATTCACCCCCCCCTCTTAGTACTATTTCCAACAATTGGTATCAGAGCAAGTCCTTCAAAAGAAGCTTGATTTCTTGAAGGAAGATCTATCATTATGAGTAACTACGAAAGAGAGGGATCCATTAGACCACCAATCTTTGATGAGAGAAACTTCGTTTATTGGAAGGTAAGAACCACAACCTATCTTCAATCTCTTGGAACAGATGTTTGGGAAATCGTGGAAGGAGGATATACATTTCCATCAGCTATTCCTATAGATACGGCACGTAAAAAGCAATATGAAACCAATGCCAAGGCCATCAATACATTATTGGGGAGTCTATCTCAATCAAAATTTGTCAAGGTTATGCAGATCAAAACCACCAAAGAAATATGGGACAAGATCGTTCTAAGCTATGAAGGAGACAATCAGGTAAAATGTGAAAAACTACAATCTCTTAGAATTCAATATGAAACTCTCAAAATGCACAATGATGAAAGTATAGCTCATTACTTCCTACGTATAGATAATATTGTTAATCACATTAAAAACTTGGGTGAAGAGATAAAAGAAGTTAGTTTAGTTGAAAAGGTTTTAAGATCCTTGTCTTCTAAGTTTGAATCAAAAGTTTCTGCCATAGAAGAAAAGTAGGATCTTCGGAGTATTACTATGACACAGCTGCACAGAATCCTAAGTGTTGTCGAAATGAGAAAAGTAGGTCCATCAGATATGAGAGAAGCTGCATTCAAGGCTTCAGGAAGAGAAGAACTCAATGAATCTAGACATATTTCAGGAGGAGAGGAAGAAGAAAACTTTGTCAAGAACCTTCAACGGGGTTTTGGAAGATTCAGAGGTAAACTACCTTTCAAATGTTTTGCTTGTCGAAGAGTCGGTCATTATGCTACCAAATGCCCTCACAAGGATAAGCTTGATAAAGGTAAGGAATCAACAAAATGGAATAGAAAACAAAGTGTAAGTAAGAAGAGCTAATATACGCATGAAGATAGAGATGGTTTATCAAATAGTGATGAAGATGAAAATAGTAATGATTATAGACTTCTGATGGCTTTTGAAGATGATGATTTCTTGGATGCTTTAGATGAAGATGGTATTTATGAAGAAATCTATAAACTTAAAATTTGTTTAGAAGAAAAGAATATGATTATAGATACTTTGACATTCCAACTTGCTGAAAGAGAAAAACACAATGAAAAATTGGAATGTGAAATTGTGGGTCTAAGAAAGGATATTGAGAAAACAAAAGCTCCCAATCTTAGATTTGCTAAAGGATCAGAGACCCTAAATGAAATTATCAAAGTGCAATGTTCTCCTTTGATAAAGATAGGTCTTTGATATACTAAAGAAGCACAGAAACCATCCACCTCCACAAAAATCTATCTTGATGCAGTAAAGAGCAGTGAATAGTTTGACAATCGTCAACAAAGGCATAAAGCAGATCACCAAGTAAATCGGGGTCAATCTACTTCAAGGATGAACAAAATCTACAACCAACCTTAGGTAAATCATACTCAGTTTGCTTCAAGAATGAATGTCAATGGAAACTACAATCACTAGGTCAATAGGTTTGATAATCGTAGGAATTTCTTTAATGGCCAATGTTTTTCATGTCATAAATTTGGACACAAAGTTGCTTAATGTGTTGCTTACAAGACCATCATGACTAGAGAAGCACGAAATCAAAAGAATGTGACAGTGATCATGAAAAGGACCTATAATAACTTTTCACTTCCTGAAAATGAAATAGAATGCTCTATCTGTAACAACTTTGATCATGAAGATTCTGAATGCGGGAGAAAATTTCGGCAAACATCAGTGAAGGAGCAAACTTCATCGGGTCCCAAATCTTGGAAAAAGAAAGAACCAAAAACAGAAAGATGTGGTATAGCCTTGTATGCAGAAGGACAAGAAAATCAGTGGTACATCAACAGTGGATGCTCGAAACACATGACAGGTGATAAGGAAAAACTTCAGTCATATAATGCCTTGGAAATTGAAAAGAAGGTCTCATTTGGAAATGACACTCCTGTTGTCATAAAAGGTAAAGGTTCTGTTCTCTTAAAAGAAAAGGTTAAAGTTGGGAATGTTATGTATGTTGATGGTCTAAAGCATAATCTATTGAGTGTTAGTGAAATGTGCGATCAAGTAAATGAAGTAGTATTTTGATCAAATGGATGTGTTGTTCGTGAGCTTGATACAAGAGAAACAATTATCAAAGGTATAAGAACTCCAAACAACCTATACATACTCAAGGGAGGACAAGAATAGTGCTACCTAAGAAAAATGATGAACACTGGTTATGGCACAGAAGATTGGGGCATCTAAGCTTCTCTCAAATAAGAAAAGCATGCAGATTCCACGTTGTTTGTGATCTTTCTGATATCAACATTCCAGAAAATACAATATGAAAATCATGTCAATTTGGTAAGCAAACTAGAGCTCATTTCCCTGAGAAGGAAGGATCGACTAGTAAGCCTCTTGAACTTATTCATATTGATTTATGTGGTCCATCAAGGCAAAAGTTACCTTGTGGAGAAGAATAATTTATATTGTTCATTGACGACTTTTCCAGAATGTGTTGGATAGGACTTCTAAATCATAAAGATGAAGCATTTGAAAAGTTCAAAGCCTTCAAAGATTTGGTTGAAAATGAATCAGATCGCAAAATCAAATGCCTCAGGTCTGATTGAGGAGGGGAATTTACCTCAGATGAATTCTTCGACTTTTGTAAAGAACATGGAATAAAAAGGGAATTCTCGATCGCAAGGACTCCTTAGCAAAATGGAGTGGTATAAAGGATGAACAAAACTATTCAACAAATGGCTCGTGCCATGCTAGATGAATTTGGAACTCCTGCAACCTTCTGGGGTGAAGCTGCATTTGCTGTTGTCACTATTCTCAACAAAACAAACATTTGGGTAAACAACACTCAATCTCCACATGAACTTTGGTATGGTAAGACTCCTACTATAAAATACTTCAAATTTTTGGGAAGAAAATGTTACATCAAAAGAATTGATGAAAAACTTGCCGAGTTTAAACCTAGAGCAGATGAAGGTATTCTCCTTGGTTACTCTTCCTGAAGTAATGGATATAAGTGTTATAATAAAAGTCTAGGGAAAATTGTTGAAATTATTGATGTTGTGGTTGATGAAGCAGGCCAAAATCCAAAGTAGGTAAAAGCTGAAGATTATGAAGAAGATGAGGATTATCCTTGTCACACGGAATAAGTCGATCTTGCAGACAAGATAGACCTTCCTAGAATCTAAAGAAGACCTAATGACAAGCAAACCAATCACACACTATCTTTCTCTAAATATGCTTTTATAAACAAAGGCAAACAAGTGTTTCAGGCCTACCTTAGGTCCAACGCAAGTTTGTGGAAGCCTTCGCTCCTTTGATCCAAATGATCTCCCTTGTCGCGAATCTGCAGACACAAACAAGCAAACAAATTAAATAGCACCTGAAAATCCAATATCATAGAACATATTTAACATGAAAGTCAAGGAATTCATGAAACAAATAACATGAGACTATTTGTTGAGAAAAATGAGTTTGATTGTATTAATTCAAAAGAAGAAGAACTTTACAACCTGTGCCTTAACACTGTACAAGCTCCTCCCAGGGTCCAGCAAGAAGTCTCCTCTACTTTGACAAGTTTCACTCTTTTCCCAATGAAGCCAAAAAGGTATGTGATCTCTCCTCTTAAGCTCAACTAGGAAGTCTTAATTTCACCAGCATTTACCCTAAAAAATGTTTAGCTTCTAACCTCCCTAGAAACCAGCCCAATGCCTGAATTTATAGTGCAATGGAGGGAAGTTACTAGGTCCTCCTTCAAAGGGATAGCTCCTCTCATCAAGGGATTAGCTCCTTCTCTTTTGGGATGCATGAACCACCTAAGAGCGGCCAATCCACATCAAAATTCCTTCTAGAATCATCTAGAATTAACCCAAAGTGAGTTTTTTAGAATAAAATTGCACCTTTTTTACTTTCAGAGGGGTCCACACCCACACCTTTAGGGACAGAGCGGGCAGGTCCGCAGTTTTTGTAAACAGAAGGTGCGGGATCGCAAGTGACAGTGAGAGAAAGTGCGAAACCAGAGTTTCATTGATTTTCAATGTCTTTCTCTTATTTTCAAAGCTTGAATTGAAGAACTGAGGTCTGAGACTTGCTTAGGAGGACAATACAAGTGATGATAGACCCATACTGACTGCAAATAATCATGGTGACGATATTTTTGTGTAACAGATTGCCCCCTAAAGTGCGAAGTCTGTAGTAGATGAGGATTTCATTTATCATTTAGGAAGAGTGAAGTACTTCATGATTTCGAGGATCATCTTGTGGAGAGCCCGGTTGGAACCTGTAAAAACATTCAATGCAAGATATATATATGAGATCATATCATCGCTGAGGTAGGCATTCCCATACTCAGATCAAAACTGACTTAGAAAACTAACTACTGCTCTGATACAGGAATGATCTTGTAAGACATCACAAGTATAGACTCATGTGGACACAGTATGGATGCAACCATCTGTTTATGAATAGTCCATTATATAATGAATACAAAATTCCTCGCAGCCTGGATTGTGGAAACTAGATCCAGGGTCTTCATTTCTACTTCCCGAAACAGTACGATTCTATCCATGCGAATGAATGTGTTGATGTTGAACATGGTAGAAACCACTTGATTACCAGTCAATGATGTAAACTGTTAACAAGTGTGAGAAAAACCACCAATGATGTCAATGGCTCTCAAAGTACCTAGTACAATCCATGAGATGTGAATAAATGTGTTGATGTTGAACATGTCACGGAATCCTTTGATCGAAGGTCAATGATGCAACCTGTCGTCAAAGGCGAGAAACCTGCCATTGAGGCATGTAGATCCCAAGGTACTGACGATTTCTAGATCATCTTTCTAGATAATGAGCTGAAGTCGATAGAAAGCGATTCGTCGTAGGCAAGCCCACAACGCGAAATCATAGATCAAGTTGAAGAAATTTAGTTGCAAAGATTGACTCAGGGATGGTCAAGATGGATGACAAATATTTTTCAGATGAATGGCTTATTGGCAGTGACCTCTTGAACACATAACAACACGACAGATGGCTTGGTGACAATTGACCCAAAGTTAATACCTAGAAATCGGCTGAAGACTTTCAATGTGGTTTGATCAACTGTTAGGCAAAGGATTTCCCAACCCAGGTGAATAAAAGTGTCGTGTTCAAGAGTGGTTACAAAGTATGACAAACAGGCTCATTTTTCTCTCTTTTCCCCCACCATTTCTGGCAAGTACCTCTTTATTTTTAACAAGCTTGAGGAGGATAACATTTGCTTGATTATAAGCTCATCCTTTGGATGAGTCCAACTTAGTTTAAATTTGAACCCTAAGAAGGAGTGGTTCATTCCTGTTTGTAATTGAACAGGTCCTTTACTGTGAAATTTTAATGAGTCCAGTATAGGAGAAACTCGACGTTTTTCAATTTTAGAGAGTCTTAAAAAACTTAAGAAGACTCCAGGGTTGACCTTTTTCGTAAATTTGTCTCCCAAGCCCGAAAAAGTATAAAATAATACTTGAGAGAACCACTTGATTTTTACGACCAAGGAGTACTTTTCGTAATTAGTGCCCTTGATCCGAAAAAGTAAAAAAGTGATCATCGACACGTCGTTTTCTAACCAATATCGAATTTGAAACGACAAAAATCCGGTAATCTTTTCATGTCTTTACGGTCAGAAAAGAGCTGTAAGTGGACCGTCTTTTAGTTTCGTTTTAATGAGTTTAAAAGAAAAACTCGGCAATCTTTTCATGTTTCAGGAGTCAGAAGAGAGCTTAAAGGTGACTCTAAATGTTTTTTCGTCGAAAATGATAGATTTCACCTAAATAATCTGTTATCCTGAAAACAAACGCAAACATTACTCATACCTGTTTGAAATGGATAAAAATGTTGCAAAAATACCTTTCCAAAGTGAAACATAAACAAATTTGCAATTTATTTACTCAAAAAACTTATAAAAAGGGATTTCGTCAATTCATTTTTACCATTGAGTTTTGGGTGAGAAAATAGTGCTTTTGTTCATAAAACTTCCCATGAATATTGCGGAAAATGCAACCGTCGGAATCGAACGCCGTCTTCTCCAGGTAATCCACATCATCCTACTCTTCATTTGTGATCGTTTCATTTCTTGTTTTAGGCTTTCATTTCATTTTTTGGAGGGTTTTTAGGCTTAAAACCCGCGCGCGGGGCCCACAGGTGTACCACTGCTAGCCTGCAGACCCCGACTTTTTCTCCATTGGGAAAAAGTCAGGGGTCCGCACCTTCCATGTAGGCAAGGTGCAAACCCATGCAGCGGTCCCTGCCGCAAGGGTTTTTAACCCAAAATTTCTCAAAATTGGCCCAAACAAAATAGTTTCTAGCATTCTAATTTATCTTTTTACTTGATGTAGAGAGTACATCATGCTAGATTGGCGTGAACGAGAGCACGAGGACGTGGATGTTGCCGCATGGAATCATCAACCTTCGCTTGATGCTTTGAAGGCATGCGTCTTGTACAAATTCTGGGCCATACCTGGCATGAGGGCCCAGGTGGATTTCTTACAGTGGCTGGTTGACAGATGGTGCATATAGGACCAGTGCTTCTTCATTGGTGGCCACTAGCTCGAAATCGAGTCGGCAGACATATACTTCTTTACTGGTTTGCCTAAGAGAGGCGAAGACTTGACTCTATTCGGGGCTAGGCCAGGTGGCCAGTCTGTAGATAGCCTCCGGCTAGAGTTCTGCAACAGCCAGGCTAGAGACAAAGGGATAGACATAAAAACCATATCCCTTCCTAAACTCATGGTAATCGCATTTACTGTCACCAAACTTTGAGGGAGTGCCGCATTACATATTGCCACCAGATCCCAGATGCGTATGGCAGTTGATTACTTTCGAGGCACCATCTTCAACTGGTGTGATGCTATGTTGGCCAATGTGAAAGGCCAACTGACCAGAGCCAAGAACGGACAACTAAAGACCTTTGGTTATGGGGCTTTAGTTGTGAGCTTTGGTCTGGAGAGGGTTCCCATGTTGATCCCGCAGCACCTTACTGTTGGAGTTGGGCTTCCTCGAGAGCCCAAACTGATGCGATGGGTTGCAGTTATGGCCCGTCATCCAGACGAGGGGACAGAGGTTGTTTGATTCAAACCTGAGTATTTTCAATGGTTGGAAAACCAGGTTTTTTCTATTCAGGACTTCCCTTATGCTGGGGTAGATTTTCGTGGTGACTCAGACATGGCTCTTCCACCAGGAGAGCAATGGGATGACTCAAGTAAAATTATTTTCAACATTTTTCCTATTTTAATTTTTTTATTATTTTTCAATCGTCCCAAAACTAATAGTAAAAGTTTCAAATGCAGATGTGGGTCCATAGCGACTAGCTACTCTCTAGCCTTACGAGAGGAAACAACCAGTTGCAGCCGTGCCAGCCCCACAGGACAAATCAACAGAGGTTTTGGCCGAGTTGGAGGGTCATCTCGAGCGCTTGACAGGAGATATTCCAGAGACCACTATAGATGACATTCCTCGTCAACTTCAGCGCTATGTGGTTGGGGTCCCAGGACCTTTTAGGAGGTTCCTTTGCAAGGTGGCCCGTGCAGTGGTTTCTTATCGAGATCATCACCAGTGATAGGATGATCGCCTATTGTGGGCACATATGACATTTTTGTTTTTTGTACTTATCATTTTTGTTGATCATAAGGTGTTTTTCAACCTATGATCGAGGACGATTTATTTTTTGACACACTCCTATATATATATATATATATATATATATATATATATATATATATATATATATATATATATCACTATTACCAACTTATCTTGTAAATCATGTTATGGAATGATTTTAAATTTACATGTATGGTTATTGCAAATGTCTACTTAACATTCGAGAAGCAATTGCATATACTAATGTATTTAAAGATCTTGGAATATGCTGATATTCAATATAATCAATTTCACATTCCAAGAGACGCACTCTAAAAAATAATCTTAATAACACTGGATTTCTAATGGCATACACTCTATTAAGCTGTAATACAACGAGTTAAGAATATAACCTCACTATCAAACTCCTAATCCCAAATGAAATAGATTCAGATAATAACTCAATCACTACACTATACTCGGCAATGTTGTTCATTGTTTGACCAAGGCTTACCCCATGCATAGATACTAACTCGTTAGAGGGCGAATAGATAACCCAAGCTGCAGAAGAAATGTTCCGTGTATTACGACAGGCACCATCAGCGAAACCAATATATGTTTGGAGAGGCATTGACATCTGCAATATCAAGAGTAAAACTAAGATAAGCAGGAATAATGACGAAAAAACACTCTCTAAGCTAAGCACATTGTTTAAACTAAAACACACCAGCTAGAAAGAAAAGCTTTCCTAACTAAAAATCTCCATACCCATTCTTTAAGCATAATACCTCTTCAGGTAAAGACCATTTCTGGGTTTACCCAAAGAGTCCCTGTCAAATTCTACCAATTCATAGGCCCCTTTTGCTAGCTTTCACTTGACAACATAGGGACCATGCCACATAGGAATGAGTTTTTCAGCGCCTAATTTATCATTAGCTTGATCGTAAACTAAGACTACATCTCCTTTCGAAAAATTTCGAGGGGTCACATTTCGATCATACTGAGCTTTCATACGTTTTGCGTGAGTCTTGATCACCAATGCAGCATCACGTCGATTCTCATCTAATTGAGCCAAGTATAACAAACGATTTTCCTCTTCGGAAGTGGCTGTAAGCAACTCAATGGCCATTTGCAGTGACGAGATTTCACATTCAATGGGCAACACAACTTCCAGACCATAAACTAGTTGGAAAGGAGTGAATCCTGTTGATGTTTTTACTGAAGTTCGGTACGCCCAAAGTGCTGAAAATATCATGTTATGCCAATTCGACTGATGAATCCCAATGATTCGTCAGATCATGATGACTAAGACTTTGTTGATGGATTCAACCAAACCATTATCTTGTGGATAATAAGGAGTTGAACTATCGTGACACAACCCAAGCTGGCCTGTAAGTTTGGTCATCATAACGTTTCGAAAATGACGCCCATGATCAGTGATTATCGCTTGTGGGACACCAAACCTAGCAATTATATGATTGAACATGAAAAATTGCAGCTGTCTTGCCGTCTGCCTCAAATGTAGGCATCGCCTCGGTCCACTTGGTAAAATAATCTACCGCAAGGATGATATACGCATGCCCCCCGACCGAGTGAGGGTTACATGTAATAAAATCGGTACCCCATTTGGCAAAAGGACCAACGACAATTATAGGGTGGAGAGGAGCAGGTGGAGCATGCATCTTTCGATCAAAAATTTGGCAGTTGTGGCATTTTTGGACTATAGTAATACAATCTTTAAACAAAGACGCCCAGAAGTAGCCAGCGCGTAATATCTTTTGGGCTGTGGCATACCCAGACATATGACTGCTACACACTCCTGAGTGACAGTCATTTAGAACCCTTTCATCTTCCTCGTGAGTTAAGCAATGTCGAAAAACAGAGTCCGCCCCATGACGATAAAGAGTATCTCCAATAATCCTGAATTGTTGGGACTGGAATCGTATTTTCTGATGTTCTCACCTTGAAATTTCTAGCCGAAAGGATTGGGTCTGGAGATAAATGATGATATCCCCATACCATGGATCTAAAGTGCTGATTAGAAACAAGGATTCGTCTGCAATGGGCTCCTCCGCCATAGTTTTCGTGTCAGCACGCGGGAAATCACACATTAATTCCTCAAAAACTAAAGATTTCTTAGACTTAGATTTTTCAAATTCCAAGTCGAACTCCTGCAGGATAACAATCCATTTAGAGTACTTGCCCCCTAGCAATTTCTTGGTCAAAATGTAGATCATAGGGTTGCAATCTGAAATTACTGTAGTTTTACGTAGTAAAATGTAGTGACAAAAACGTTGGACAGCTTGAACAGCTGCCAATGCCAAATTATCCACATGTGAGTATTTTAGCTCAGTTGGATTTAAAGTTTGACTAAGGTAATATATCACATGTTCAGTTCCAAATTCTCCTCCTGAACTAAGACCATTCCAATGGTGGAATGAGAGGCGGCGAGATACAAGAAGTATTCCTGGTTGTAGTTGGGAGGATGCAATAACGGTGCATGGATCATCAAAAGATTTCTGAGCTATCTCATCCAAATAGAATGGAGTATTCTGTTTCAACAACCAGGTAAAACCCTTTGTAACCTCGGCGTAGTTAGGAATGAATCGTCGTAAAATTTTTTCTTTCCCTTGCAAACTTTGGAGTTGGCGAAGACTCGAAGGAGGAGGCAATCTGACAATAGCTTCAACCTTCGAGGGATCGACACGAATGCCGACTTTAGAAACTACAAACCCCAGCAATCGACCCGTCTCTATACAGAAGACACATTTGTGTGGGTTCAACCGAATCCGATAATGCCTACACCTCATAAAGATTGCTCGTAAATGGACGAGGTGATCAGCTCGATGTAATGAATGAGCAGGAAAATCATCGAGATAGGGTTGCACAATGTGCTTGATGTCATGAAACGCATAAGACATGGCCCTTTGAAAAGTTACTCCGGCATTCTTGAGCCCAAATGGTAACTTGCAATAAGCAAATGTCCCCCATGGACAAATGAAAGCCGTTTTTGGTTGATCGGCAGGTAGAATATTGATTTGATTGTATCCGGAAAAACCATCCATGAAGGAGAATATTTCGCTGCCAGCACAATCATCAATGGTTTGATCAATATAGGGAGTTGGGTAATTTTCCTTTGGACAGGCTCGATTAATGTCCCTATAATCGATGCATATTCTTATTGTTCCTTGCTTTTTCTTAACTAGAACAATATTTGATACCCAATCCATTAACGGGATCGGATAAATGAAACCTGCTTTGAGTAATTTTTCAACTTCTGCTTTAATAGCAACAGCTTTTCTTGGGTGAATCTGATGCAAATGTTGCTGGATGGATTTAGCGTCCTAGTAAGTCTTGATCTCATGAACAACAATCGCGTGATCAATTCCTGGAATTTCCTCATAGGACCAGGCAAACACGTCGTGGAATTCTTGAAATAGGGCCTTATATATTTGAATTTCATCATCTGTACACGAGGCACCTATATGAATGTTCTCAACAATTCCAGGCTTAACCGAAATGTCAATAGTAATAGTTCGAGAGATGTTTCCTAAATTTAACTCTGAATCGGGATGTTTCATTGGATTCTGAGGTTCCTTGACATACTCAGTCGTAAAAATTGATGAAAAATCATTTTCAAAACGATCATTCTCGGGTAAAAAGGAAGATTTGTGATGGAGATATTCCCATGGTAAATCATCTACACATAGGATTTCACAAATTTGTTCATCAGAGTGAACAAGTTTAGAAAACGTGATTGAATTCGAGCTTGATGTGAAAAGTGATTCTTCACGGACCACATTCATTAAGTCAATTTCAGTTGAAGATGGGTCGACAAACGATTGCACGGCTTCATACGCAATTTCATATGGACTCAAAGGCATGACATCACCAAATGAGTCTATCTCAGATTCAGAAGGAACGATCCAAGGATCATCATAAACAATGGTGTCTGATGTGATCATATGAATGGTTGCAAATGAAGACGATGCGTTGATCTGAGGAAAAGAAAAAGTTCCCAGTAAACCAGCATCTTTAACTAATCCTACTCCAACATCCTTATACGGGATAGCCGTTTTACCGACATGCTGAATACTTTCTGAAGAGGCTGGGTCGGATAAAAAGTAAGCCAGCTGGTCTATTGTTACGATCTTTCCATTATGAGGAAACTTTATAACTCGAAAGACCGATGAAACGACCACTGTCACAGCGTAAGACCAACTTCATCCCATGAGAAGGTTGTAATCTAGAGGGGCATCAACCACCTCCACATCTAGATTAACGGTTTTTCCTTCAACCCCTATAGGCAAATCCTGTAGGATGCCAAAAGGATGAAACCTACGGCCATCAAAGGCCTTTAGAATTGTCGGGGATTGATTTAGCGAAGGAGAACCAAGCGATCTCCAACACTATATCGACATAATACACGTTGAGGCTCCCTCATCAATCACAGTCCGATGAATAGGTCTGTTTTTGAATATCATTGGAATTTGGAAAGCCATTTGATGGGGTAAGCGCGGTGTACTATTTTCTAGATCGAAAATTATTAGGTTCGAGTCCTGAACGTCAACAGCTCCTATAGCCGACAAAAGTAATTTACTTTGTGCTGGACATGATTGCATCAGTTCCAAAGCTGGCATTGCTGAGGGTGAAACAGCTAAATCCTCAACAATGTTATAGTTCTGAGCCGCTCTCACATGTGGATTGAAAGCTGACTTTCGAAGTATACCCTTGGCGGGTGGTTTGATTACCAAGTCTGGATTAGGTTTCTCGATCTGTAGTGGATCAGAACCAGGAGATGAGGTTGATGGATTAGAATGAGAAGATTCTGCTTCTTTACCATCAACAAGACTTCTACTACCATAATCATGCGATCGATTCGCAATCCTAACATGGGACATCATCAATATGGGTTCTTCATTGGCACTCGAGGAAGAACCTATCATCTTACTGTCTTGAGCTGGAAAAGGACCCTTCAAAACAACAGGCGTTTGGGAACCTTTGACAATCTTCACAACCTCTGCATGATGAGGGCAGTCTCTAGTAAAATGTTCATCGTCACAAATGAGACACGGATAACGAGGTTTGTGTTTTTCATCATTGGATTCCGCTTTTTCAGGTTTCTCCTTTGAATTTTTGTCTGTTTTATTCTTCTTCTTCCCTTTCTTCTTTCCACCGGATTTTTATTTGGCTGTAGATGACTCTACAACGTGAATATCGGCAAAAATCTCTGCAGAAGAATCTCCTGTCGCGGAATCAGGCAAGGTTATGATAGGAGAAGAATTCTTAGAGGATTTCTTCTTACTTTTAGTGTTAATTGTACCAATCATACCATCAGCGGCACGAGATCCTGAAGGAACTGCAGTGATTTGATTTTTATTGGGAGGATCAGGGATTTTCTCGTGTAATGTACCTGACTGAGTGTAGACCAAGTCAAGGTACTGTGCTTGAGAAATTACTTGCTCCTCAGTAACAACTCCGGCTTTAGCTACTTCTTCAATGATCTTTGGCAACAAAGATTTTACGAACCATTCAGCTAAGATCTGATCCGGAATAGAAACCTGCACTAAACATCGTCGACGTCTCCACTCATGAGTATGATCTGAAATGTAAGTGGACGTCGATTGATTTAATGAAGTTAACAATTCCGTGCCATTGTCATATCGGACTGGCAACTGAAAATGAGTTAAAAACAAGGTAGCTAACTGACTAAAATGATAAAAAGTGCCTCGTGGTAACTCAATGTACCACTTGGCCGCAAGACCAATTAGAGTGCGCTGGAAAATTCTTAGATGGATTGAATCATCTGAAATGGAGTTAGACGCACACCAGAGGTGATAAGTCATCACATGGTTCGAATATTCCTCTCCTGATTTGCCTTCGAACTTAGGAATATCACTAGGAAACTTATTCAGCATTGGCGGCCAAAACGGAAGATAATTAATGGGATCGTTCGTTAGGCGCGACAAGTCAGGCAAGTCCAAATTTGCGATAAATGGTAACTGACGATTAGGGTCCCTAAAACTCTGGGTCATGAGACCAGCCCCAGGAGGAGGATATCTGGGATAACTAGGAATAGGAATTGCATTTGGGATATTGTATCCTCCCAGAAAACCAGGATTAACCGGACCATACTGGGGTTGTTGAGGTTGTTGATATGTGTACCCAGGGTACGGTTGATACTGATATACTGGCTGTTGTACAGTAGGACCGAATTGATACTGTCCCTGGTACAATTGATAAGTAAACTATGGTTGACTTGTGACAACCGTACTTGAACCAGGTTTTCCTACAGGCATTTGAACCGAAGTTTGAATCATAGATCCAAACGGTGGTAAAGATGTCTGAGGAGTAGATACAGGAACAGTAGAAACCGGAGCTGTTGATACTCCAGAAGTAGGTGGGGTAGATTGAACAGATGTTGCGGCAGTTGCAGCAGTCGTTTGAGGTGGAGTACGAGGTGTACTAGACCCAGGCTGAGAAACTACCGAAGGTACAGAAGTTTGAATATTAGACTGGAATGGTTGCTGGGGTGTACCAGAAACTAAGGGTTGTCGAGTTTGAGATGACAACTGTACATTTGGCTGCAACACCTGTTGCGTTTGCGATGGATCCCACACTAAATTCATTCCAGGGTATGGACCCATAACAAGTTGAGAATATTGAGGACCATAACCGGGTTGAGGGTAAGATTGATAATTCAAAGGTACATTTCCCGTTCCTTGAACATATGATTGACCGGAGGGTGGTTGGAAACCTTGGTTCGAGTACTGACCTTGGGGTTAATACCCTTGAGGCACGTACTGATACTGGGGTTGACCTTGAGGTATAAATTGATACTGGGGATGACCTTGGGGTACATATTGAGTCTGGGGTTGACCTTGAGGAATGTACTGTCCCGTAGGTATGTACTGTCCTTGAGGTTGCCCCCAAATGCAAATTGGGTACCTTGAGGTTGCCCCCCAGGCGATAATTGAGGCTGCCCCCCAGGTGGTAACTGGCCACCTTGAGGTTGAGGATTGGGAATAGAACCTGACATCATGAGAATATCTTCTACGCTCAACGGCTTAGTACCATTGCTTCCAGTTAATAACCCTTGCTCAATGGGTTGAGGAGATGCTCCCGAAAAAGTACCAGAGAGTGACTGATACCTAGAGGGAATAGAAGGACTGCCGTAAAAAAAGGATTCAGGCGATTGAGTAACATGGACGACTGTCTTGACATATTTAATGGAGGATAATAACCTCTAGGTGCTGGGTGATAAGGAACATGAGGTGGTGAAAAACTTAACCCTGGGTTTTCTAAGAAATTAGTCAAAGAAAGATACCAAGTATTGGTCCTAGGTGGACCATAAAAAATTGATTCACGCTCCCTTAGCTCAATAACAAGTTGATTTTCAAGGATAGGGATGCCTACTTCTTTTTCCGGAGTAGCAAGTTCTTCAATAACTATAAGTCCAGAAGGAATATCTTGGGTGATTACTCTTTCTACCCTAGGTGAACCGGGACCACTAGAAGCTAGAGAAGCAAACCCCGATGTTGGAGTAGCAACAAATTCACTTTCAGGTTCAGATATTTCAGGTTCCTCACCTATATCACTAGTATATGAAAAGCTACTAGTAACTTCGGAAACAAACACTGACTGCGGATTATAATCTGCTACTAAAGCTTGAAAATCAGGATGTACCACCAAAGAAGACTCTACTTCTTCAGGTGACCCAACTCTACTGTCTCTAGGAGTTACGAGGACTTTCAAACCTTCAAGCTGGCTCGGTAAAAACTCAAGAGGTTGGCCCTGAAGTCTACGGGACTTCCTCGGTAATTCAGCCACGGTTAAAAACTTTTAACTACTTCACACGCAAACAAAGTAAAATCTCAATGAAAACCACCTAAAGCCTCTAAAGAACCAAACAAATTTGAATCACACACCTAAAGAATCTAGGAGATCAAACACACACAAACAGTAACTTTCCATATTGAAAACACTAGTTGGTGATGAAATCCAACGTCGTAGAGTTCAATACAGAAATGGTGGTTGGAACAGTTACCCCGACAACCTGCTTAATGAATAGACTGGCACAAGTTCCTCCATTTAACCATCTCGAGTGAAGAGAACCCCCCAGAAAATCCAAGTGAGTCTAGCCGACGTCTGCTCTAGGTATAGTGGGATCTTCCCACCATTGTCACCTCAGGAAGAATCCTAAAGAATATGGCCACTAAGGTTACCAACTGAAACAAATATACCTGGGGGAACAGTCTACGATCCGATACGCATGCAAGGGCAAAGTAGCAAGCTCAATCCCCTTGAAGGCTCCTTGACATAATCCAAGGTTTACCAACAAGTGACCCCAGGCTGCTTGACAATGGTTAATCCGAGTTTTACCATTTTTAATACGTGAATATCTGGCATCATTCCCAATGAGGAAGGATTGATTCCCACACTGGTTCGAACACGATCTCGTGCTTCTACTTTAAGAGGAGCTTTCCCAGAGCATAAATGCAACAACTGGATTTCTTCCCTACCACAAGATACATCTACTTGTTTGTTTTTACTGTCTTGGAGAGTTAATTACTCTCCTACTCCAAGACACTAGCCTAAGCTAAGTTGGTGTATAAGAGCCCTAGAAATAAAATGTTTCTAGATGAATTTTATTTTAAGTGTTATTTTTATTGGTCTTTGTTTAAGTCAAAAGGTGCGGAGATGAAACTCGTGGTATGAAGACTCGACTCAAAATCACTAAAAATGCACCTAAGATGATTTAAACAATCTTTTCTCTTCGATGAACTTCTAGCTAGGAAAGAGTTTGAGAATGCAAAATACTTTGTAAACACAAATCTTTCTTAACACACAAATAAAGAAGAGCTTTTTTCCTTTCCAACGCACTCAAAACAAGACAACTAGTTATTTCACAAAAATTTCCCTTTTCTTTTCAAAGCACTCAACCACTACAAAGAACAAACTTTTTCCAAAAGAGATTTTTTTATTTTTTATAAAACACTCAAAACTATGCAAACAACTAAATTTGAGATCTATAAACTATAAAAACGTATTTGAAGTCAAAGCCTACAAGATGTATTTTTAAGGATGTTTTACTTAGCTAGATGTAAGCTAAGGACCAATTTATGCAGAATCACAAATTAGTCAATAGCAACCAATTTTGTTTTCTTTTTAAAAATGAAAATCCAAACTCTTAAACACAAGCTTTTCGAAGTTTTGTAAAGAGAAAACACAAAGCGGATTCCTCAACAAGGGTAGATTTCATAAATGGTCAGACTCATAAGAAGGCTGGTAGACACCAAGGTGATCTGAGGTCCCTACAGCTTCTAATCTCAGAGCTACTACAAGACCAAAACAAAAAACAAACCAAACAAGCAAAACTCCTAGGAATTTCACCTAAAACCCTAACACCAATGAAATCAACCTAAGGAAAGCTTCTGACAGGTTATATGCAGGTCTGGGCAGTAGACAATAACTTCTAAACAAAAACTAAGCTGACTAGCAGAGGAAATCTTAGGTTTTTCAAAATTTTGACAGGGTCCACAGGCCCACAGTTAACACAGGTGCGGTCCCGCTCTGTGCTAAAAGCAAAAGTGCGGATAAGTACGCACTGTGTCAAAAGGCTAGGGTGCGATCCTCTCCCAAAGTTATGAAAAATGAAAAATAACCCTGGATCTACAATCTCTACCCAATTTCACACACAACAAGCCAAAAACAGAAACAAAAACACAGTTTCTCAGGTCAAAGTAAAAACAAGGAAAAAATCAAGTCTCCAGTGGAGTCGCCATTTTGTCACACGGAATAAGTCGATCTTGCGGACAAGATAGACCTTCCTAGAATCTAAAGAAGACCTAATGAAAAGCAAACCAATCTCACATTATCTTTCTCTAAATATGCTTTTATAAACAAAGGCAAACAAGTGTTTTAGGCCTACCTTAGGTCCAACGCAAGTTTGTGGAAGCCTTTTCTCCTTCGATCCAAATGAGCTCCCTTGTCGTGAATATGCAAACAAAAACAAGCAAACAAATTAAATAGCACCTAAAAAGGCAATATCATAAAACATATTTAACATGAAAGTCAAGGAATTCATGAAACAAATAACATGAGACAATTTTTTGAGAAAAATGAGTTTGATTGTATTAATTCAAAAGAAGAAGAACTTTACAACATATGCCTTGACACTGTACAAGCTCCTCCCAAGGTCCAGCAAGAAGTCTCCTCTACTTTGACAAGTTTCACTCTCTTCCCAATGAAGCCAAAAAGGTATGTGATCTCTCCTCTTAAGCTCAACTAGGAAATCTTAATTTCACCAGCATTTACCCTAAAAAATGTTCAGCTTCTAACCTCCCTAGAAACCAGCCCAATGCCTGAATTTATAGTGCAATGGAGGGAAGTTACTAGGTCCTCCTTCAAAGGGATAGCTCCTCTCATCAAGGGATTAGCTCCTTCTCTTTTGGGATGCATGAACCACCTAAGAGCGGCCAAGCCACATCAAAATTCCTTCTAGAATTAACCCAAAGTGAGTTTTTTAGAATAAACTTGTGCCTTTTTGACTTTTAAAGGGGTCCGCACCCACACCTTTAGGGACAGAGCGGGCAGGTCCACAGTTTTTGTAAACAGAAGGTGCGGGACTGTAGGTAATAGTGAGAGAAAGTGCAGAACCAGAGTTTCATTGATTTCAATGTCTTTCTCTTATTTTCAAAGCTTGACTTGAAGAACTGAGGTCTGAGACTTGCTTAGGAGGACAGTACAAGTGATGATAGACCCATACTGACTGCAAATAATCATGGTGACAATATTTTTGTGTAACAATCCTTCTACATCAAATCAGACTAATTTTGAAGAAGAAATCAATGAAGCACCAAAAGAACAGATAACGGTAGAAGAAAAGACTCCATCCAGGTATGTTCAGAAAAATCATCCAAAGACTCAAATTTTGGGACAGAAAGAGGCAGGGGTGCAGACAAGAAGAACTATTACAGAAGCTTCAAGCTATCTAACATTTCTTTCCACCATCAAACCTCAAAATGTACATGAAGCATGCAAAGATGAATGTTGGGTCAAGGCCATGAATGAAGAGCTTGAGAAAATTGAAAAGAATAATACTTGGGAATTAGTTCCTAGACCTCATGATAAGAATATCATTGGAACCAAATGGATATTCAAAAACAAGTTGAATGAAAATGGAGAAGTTATTAGAAACAAGGCTAGACTTGTTTGTAAAGGATATGCTCAACAATAAGGTATAGATTTTGAAGAAACTTTTGCACCTGTTGCTAGACTTGAAGCCATAAGAATGTTCCTTGCTCTTTCTAGCTTTCAGAACTTCAAAGTATACCAAATGGATGTAAAATCTGCCTTTCTTAATAGAGACTTAGAAGAAGAAGTATATATTGAGCAACCAGATGGATTCATCCTTGGAAATGATCCAAAACTTGTATGCAGACTCAGAAAAGCTCTCTATGGTCTAAAACAAGCACTAAGGGCCTGGTATTACTGTCTTGACAAATACCTCCATCAACAAGGTTTTTCAAAAGGATCAGCTAATAGCAATCTATATACAAAGATTAACAATGATAAATTGCCAATACATGTTGTGTATGTTGATGATATCAATTTTGGTAGCAATGAAGAAGCCATGAGTCAAAACTTTGCTTTGGTAATGCAGAAAGAATTTGAAATTTCCTTGCTTGGTGAACTCACATATTTTCTTGGTTTACAAGTTCAACAAAATAAAGATGGTATTTTTCTGTCACAAACAAAGTATCTCAAGCAGATCAAAAAATATGGCATGGAAGATTCTAACCCAGTATGTACCCCTATGGTAACATGATGTAGTCTCAGTTCAAATGATGAATCAACAGCAGTACATCAACCAACCTACAGATCCATGATTGGCAGTCTGCTTTATCTAATAGGTACCCAACCAGACATGCAGTGGGAATAGTTGGAAGATTCCAAGCAAATCCAAAGGAATCACACCTTCAGGTAGTCAAAATGATTTTCAAATATCTTCAAGGAACACAGAACTTTGGTTTATGGTATCCTAGGGATACAGTGCTTACACTTCATGCATATATAGATGCAGATTGGGCAGGAAGCATGGATGACAGAAAAGCACTAGTGGTGGTGCATTTTATATGGGTTCCAGATTAGTATCTTGGTTTAGCAAGTAACAAAGTTCAATTGCATTATCTACAGCTGAAGTAGAATATGTGGCTATTGCATCTTGCTGCACACAACTCCTTTGGATGATGCAAACATTGCAAGACATTCAGATTACATGTACTCCACCCATTTCCATTCTATGTGATAATACAAGTGTAATTAGTATTTCAAAGAATCCAGTCATGCATTCCAAGACCAAGCACATACCTATCAAATATCATTTTCTCTGTGAACAAGTGCTTGAAAAAAAGGTCAAATTGGAGTATGTTCCCTCCAAAGAACAGGTTGCTGATATATTCACCAAACCACTTCCTAGAGAGACATTTGAATATCTCAGACAGAAGCTGGGAGTAGTTGATGCATCATCTTGATGTTGAAACTTATCTGTTTCAAAGAAAAGTGGTTGTACATGAGTTTCATGAAGCGTATGCACGTACATACGCCGGTTTTTGTGGATACAGTCATGTATATGTTGGTTTGAAGAAAAACAGTGGGCCAGACTCAGGATGAAAAGAGTCTGATATGGGTCTGACAGTGACCATCTGGCACAGGTTCAGGGGAAGAGTATACTTCTAATAATGCATTATTGGCATGATCTTAGAAGATCTTTGTAAAAATTCACAGATTCAGATGGAACAGGCGTAGAGGGAGATCATGGTTGCTGATCAGGATGGTGATTGACAGATGTTGCTGATGATAGTTGTTGATAACTATCATAGTCTTGTTTTAGATATTTTGTCTCTATGTCATGTATATCTTTTATTATCAAGGTCATGTAATGACCTATTTTGTTTCCCCACTATGCATGGGATGGATGATGTAATTTTCTTATTCTGCCATGTATAAACATTTGGTATATCCCCACTTGGTTGGGAGATGGATGTATGTATGAGTCTTTGGTGATAGGAAAGTCATGTATGATGTATAGAGTCATGTTCTTCTTGTAGAACATATTTTTGCAGACCTTTCTTATAGTCAGGGGGAGCATGGACAACACACTTTAGCATATCATAGAATGCAACATGTACTGAGGGGGAGCATAACCCTTTTCCCTTGATGACAAATGGGGAGAGTGACTTGGGGTTGCCATCAAGTCCAAAGGGGGAGATTGTTGGCATTGTGACATAGATTTGGTGTTATCACATAGGTGTTGTCCTTGATGGCAACTCACACAGATGACAGATCACAGTTTAGGCTCATAGAATGAAGAAAGAGAGGTATAAGCAGGTTCCCATTGATCAAGCCACGTGTACATGCTGGTTCACAGACCAAAAGGCGCACATAGTGTACACATGCACTTTCACGAAAGGAAAGGCACGTACATGTTGGAAAACTTGGTTTTGGCCCATGGTATTGTGATCCATGGTATTGGTCCAAGGTATCTTGTCCGACATGTTGACCACGGGTATTTGGTCCAAGGTATTGATTCTAAGTGGTTTTGGACCATGGTATTGAGTAAGGTCTAAGACTATAAGAGGAGGAGAAGATCATCATGCAAAGGCACTCATGAATTGAATATCTAATGAAGAGCAAGATCTAGAATACATGTGATTGGGTTATGGTGCACAGCTGGATCTGAATCAAGGATGAACCTGAGCGCTTGATGAAGGATAAGTTCTATTGATGGGTCAAGATCTTAAGGCTTGAAGAGAAGTATCTTTGTGTGGTTTTTATCTTTTATCTGAATAATTGGCGCATGTCGTAGTCTGTAAATATGATGATCTGGGTATAATTGATGTCTGAATAATTGTAAAGGTTAAAATCATCATTTACAGATCTGTACGTAGGTTCATTATAGCAAAGGCGCGTATACACGCTGGTTCGACATTTCAAAAGTGCGTATACGCAGGATTTCCTTGATACAAGTGCGTATGCAAGCAAGTTCATCACATTGAAGTAGCATACACCTCATAAAATATGCTTTAGCTCCTTCTGATTACTGTTGCAGCGTTCTGGGTTCTGGTTACTGTTACTGTATTCTGGTTACAACATTCAGAGAAGTGATTGTTTGATTCAATTTTGGTTGGTGCAAAGGAGATTGGTTGATGCAGATATATTTGATGTTATTGATGGATCTAGTCTAAAAATTTATGAAACATGATCCTTGGAAGAAAAGAGAAGGTTGTAGCCTTCTATAGGTCAGCACCTACGTACTGGTACATTAGCTAGTATAAGAGCTAGGGGTTTGTAGCTCCCTTCCAGGAGAAGCTGGAGAAAAAGAGAACGTTGTAGCCTTCTGTAGGTATAAGCTTGCATACTGGTATAAGACTGCACCAGCACAAAATATTGTAAAAAGAAGTTTCTTATTAAAAGGAAGATAGAGACAATTACAGTAGGTGGTTTTCACCCACATTAGGTTTCCACCTTATATCTTGTGTTCATGTGTGTGACTGTCTATTTTCTTTTTACTGCTCCCGATTACTATTTATATGGTTTTGATGCATAGATCAAAGATCAACGTATAAATAAATAACTAAATTATAAGTTTACTGGGTATACACTAGTTGCCTTATATATAGTTGTGTATACATGCAAGTTTCATTAACTGAAGTAGCATATATGAATCATAATATGGAAATGAAATATTATTGACTTGCTAACATTGATTCACCCCCCCTTTCAATATTATTTCCAACATTTCGGCCACCCCATTTTGTTATGGGTTGTGTGGTGCTATCAGTTCTCTTCTAATCCCCTCTTTTGCACAAAATTCCTTGAAGGTGTTAGAAACAAATTCTCCTCCATTATCACTTCTTAGGGCTTTCAATTTCTGACTAGAGGCTCCTTTTCAACCAATGCTTGAATTCAACAAATTTTTAGAAAACTTCATCCTTCTTCCACATAAGGAAGATCCAACATTTTCTATAAAAGTCGTCGACAAAAATCACATAATATCTATGTTTTTTGTAGTAGTTGTAGAAAATGGTCAACATACATCATAGTAGACTTGCTCCAAGATTTCTCCAGCTCTTCTATGTTGGATCTAGAAGGTGGATTTGACATAATTACCCAATGTGCACCCCTTGTAGACATCATGTCAATCAAGTTTACATTTCAGGAGACCAGTGGTAATCTATTGCATGATCCTTATGGCTCCATGTTGTAAGTGTCCCATGTGTATGTTCCATAGTTCCCCAACATCTCGACTTTGTAAACTTTTTGTCTTTCTACTCATTCTAGTGCAAGATTACACCTCTATTTTGTATAGGTTCTTCACACAGACTCCAATCTATTTCACCTGCCTAATAGCTACATGTCTCAAAAATGATTTCCATTTACTGAAAACAAATTCATAGCCATGATCCTCCAATATAACTAGAAATATCAAGCTCTCCTTCATCCTAAGTACATATGTAACATATTTTATATGAATATGGGAGTATAACTCCCTCTTAAAGGTTACAGTACCAATTCCTTTGGTACTATACCACCCCTCATCCCCAAGATATATGTGCATCTAGAGATCCTTCTCCTTTAGGATACCGAAGAATTATTTGCATCATGTTAAATGGAACAAGGCAACTGAATCTAGATACCACACACTCCCCATCAGAGTGCTCACCATGCATGCAATCAGGGTGAATTCTAGTTTGAATTGTGAGGTAATTGCTTCACCTCCTACTCCTCCTGAGGCCTTCTTGTTAAACTTCCCACGCGGACACTTTGTTGCATAGTTCCCGAATTCATGGCAGTGAAAACATTTTATCTTGCTCAAGTCCTTATTCTTTCCATTATTCTAACTAGTCTCTAGTTTGATTTGGGCCTTATTTCCCTTATGGTTCTTTCCCTTCCCAATAAAGGAAAAATTCTCTTCCTCCTTAGCTTTGGATGTTACTCCATCTCTAGCGTTCCTTAAAATTTATTCTTACACCAAGTCATACCAAAGTCTCACCCAATTTGGTATTTTGTCCCTTCCATTTACAGAGTCTGGGTAGCTATGCTAGAATTTTTTAAGGCCTAGGAGAGCTAGGCTCACTATCTTAGAGGATCACACGTTTTCTCCTACTCTTCCAGGTTCATCTTGAACCTGAGTGAGTCTAGAGAGGTAGTGTGGAATGTCATCATTTTTATGCATGCAAATGTTTATGAGCTTGTCCCTCATTGCCAATTTCCTAGCATCATTGCTATTTTTGAATAATTGACTGAGTGTCTTCCACATAGGAAAGAGAGTTTCCTTTCCATGTAAATTCTAGACTATGTGGTCTCTCACACCCTCTAGGATGATCCTCCTACCTTTTGCGACATCCTTCTTCCACTGTGCAAGTTCTTGTGCATCCAATGTTCTTGGTTGTGGAAAGTTAGTTTTGGTGTATTCCAACACACCATTATGATTGAGTATTTCTTCCATCCCATCCTTCAAAGATATGAAATTTGAGGTTCACTCGAGGGAATACTCCAAGATCAATCTGTTGAAAGACATTTTCCCGCACGGAAGAAAACTGCTTCACTAAATCCAAAAATCGAAATATCTGAAGGAGAAGCTCTATTGAGTGGTTTCTAATGTGATTTCTGTTCTGATACCATGTAGAAATTAACGGAAATTTTATACTACTGATGTAACCGAATTGAAAATGTTGGGTCCCTATAATACTAGTGATTACCCCATTACTATTGTAGTTATACCCCTTATTTATATTGTTGTGCCCATATTACCCCCATATTTTTATTTTTGTGCCCCATAGAATCCCTCTACTGTTATTTTTGTGGCTTTATATTATTATTGTTAGGTCGGCTCGATTATATTGTGAATCCTTAGACTGCTATATATAGAAAGGAGGATTTGTCATTTGTATCATCCAAAAATTGTTCATTTATGTAATGTAAAGGAGGTTTCCCCCTCGAAGAGGCTGAATTCTAAGGCGTGGATCTCTCTTTTCTATCTTCTTGTGAGCTGGTTTCATAACATTTGGTATCGGAGCTTTGATTTCTAGGGTTTCGCTGCTCCAAACAGGTCATCGTGGCATTTTCGCTATAACTTCTTTTTTGTAATGTTTCAGAAGTCGCAAAAAAAACCCGTTTGAGAAGAAATCGCACTGAACCTTTGGTCCAAATTTCAGAGCTTTTCACGCGATATTTGCGGAGATATGATCTGAGGAAGTTGGTCTTTTTGCAGACTCCTGAATTATATTCAAAACAGGTGACCTGGGGAAAATTGTCATAGCGTTCTCTCTGGGGATCGGATTGAAATTTCGTAAGAAGGTACAGAAAGAGGACGGACTGTAGTTTCTTGTATGTTTGTTTTAGATTCAAAGGTTGAAACAGTGACTCGTGGCACGTTGTACAAATTTGCTCTACTGAACTAGTCTAAAAGCAAGCCACTGTGGGAGATTTCACATAACTCTTCCTTGGAGAATCCAATTTGGGTCAGACTTGTGGCATTGGAAAGAGGACACAGAAAGCTACTACAGGTCGCAATTTCAAAACTGGATGATCCAAAATTACAGAGATACATCAGATTCAATATCAGGCTTCTATAAAGTGAAAAAAAGGTGTGTAGTTTTTTTTTTTTTTTTTTTTTGTGTAAGCTTGGTTTAACGGAATTCAAAGGGCATAGTAAAGCATTATTATCGGTAACTGATGCCCCGAGGAAAGAAAATGCAAACACCTAGTAAGGAACCTGAAATCTCTAGCATGACTCACGAAGAAGAGGAAGAAATGCTACATGATATATCAAAATTACAAGAACAAGTGCAACACATGTCACGCTCACAAAAGCTAACAGAAGCTAAGGTAAGTGGCATGGAATCTAAGATAAATGGCGTGGAATCTAAGATAAATGGCGTGGAAGCTAAGATGGACGATTTGAAGATAGATTTGAAGACAGACATGAAAGAATTGAAGAAGTTGCTACAAGAAAGGGTCACTAATGGTGAAAAGGTAGTAAAGGAAACTCATGATGAGAACAAAAGAAATGTTAATCATGATTCCATAGACGCTAATGTTGGATCTAAGAATCACCATATTCCAAAAATCGATATGAGGAAGTTTGATGGCAAGGATCCCGCCACATGGATATTACAGATGGAGCAATTCTTCGATCTCAATAATGTGCAAAACGCACAAAAGGTACGTATGGCAACTGTATATTTGGAACCAAATCAGTTTGTATGGTATCAATGGCTTTTCTCTCGTAAACAATTTATAACTTGGGCAATTTTTACGGAAGAATCAATAGCACATTATGAAGATACAAAGAGCAACACTTGTTTTAGCCAATTGATAAATCTCAAACAAAAGGGTTCAGTAATGGAGCACATTGAGGAGTTCCAAAAATTGAACATAAGGGTAAAAGATATTCCAGAGGAGCATAGGATTGATGTGTTCATAGGGTCTTTAAAGGATAATATCCAACATGATGTTCGCCTTTGGGAACCTGATTCATTAGAGAAGGCATTCAGGTTAGCAAGAAAAATGGAAAGCAAAATTATGGCAACCAGGAAGCATACCACTCACAACTATAAAGACAGAAGTGTTGTTGCCCCTAGTCTTCCACAACCTATAAGGTTGACACCATAACAATTGGAAGAAAAAAGAGCAAAAGGGATTTGTTATAGTTGTGATAGCAAATACACTAAAGTTCATAAGTGTTCTGAGAAGAAATTATTCTACATAGATTGTGAAGAGGAAGAAGAAAAGGAGCAAGAAAGGTCAAAAGAAGAAGATATACTCCAGGAACAAAGCCTAGATGAAGAACAAATAAATCCGACCATATCTTGTAATGCATTGGCGGGAATTACCACTCCTCAAACCATCAAGATAGAAGGACAAATCAAGAAGAAAAAGGTAATAGTGTTGATTGATTCAGGAAGCACCCACAATTTTATTCAATGTAGTGTAGCAAAAGAATTGAATTGCTTCCTATATCCAGCACAAGAGTGTCAAGTGTTGATTGCAAATGGAGGAACAATAAATTACTCTGGAAAGTGCCATAATATCAAGCTATCCATGGGAGAATATGTATTGACTAGCCCAATGCTTTCCATTCCAATGGGAGGTGCTGATGTTGTACTAGGAGTCCAATGGCTATTGCAGGGAAACCAGGAAAGATAATCAACTCTAATGACATGACAAAGCTTCTAAAAAAGGAGCAAAGAGGTGTAATTGCACAATTATGTTCGCTAGATGTTTCCACATTGGAATCATCTATTTCTCCAGATCTCCAAAAAGTCCTAGACAATCGTTCCAAGGTATTTGAGACTCCAAAAGGTCTTCCACCTATGCGTGATCATGATCATGCTATTCATCTGATTCCAGGAAGTGTTCCTCCAAACATCAGGCCGTACAGATATCCCTATGCCCAAAAGAGTGAAATTGAACGTATGGTTGTAGAAATGCTAGAGGTTGGTATAATTCAAATGAGTCAAAGTTCTTTCTCAGCTCCAGTAGTATTGGTGCACAAGAAGGATGGATCATGGCGCATGTGTCCGGATTATAGGGAGCTCAACAAGCTCACTATTAAATATAAGTTCCCCATTCCTGTTATTGATGAATTACTGGATGAATTACATGGATCAATTTACTTCACCAAGTTGGATCTTCGTTCAGGATATCATCAAATCAGAATGAAGATTGAAGACATTCCGAAAACGGCATTTAGAACTCATGAGGGTCATTATGAATTTTTGGTCATGCCTTTTGGCCTTACCAATGCACCTTCAACATTTCAAGGTTTGATGAATTCAATTTTCAAACCATTCCTTAGAAAATTTGTGTTAGTATTTTTTGATGATATACTAATCTACAGCAAGTCTTGGAAGGATCATGTTGAACATGTTGATAGGGTGCTACAACTATTGGAGGAGAAACAATTATATGCAAAAAGATCCAAATGTTTCTTTGGAGTCCGGGAGGTGGAATATTTGGGTCATATTGTATCTCATGAAGGAGTTAAGGTAGACCCTAGCAAAATTAAAGCCATTAATGAATGAAAAATCCCCACATCCATAAAGCATCTGCGAGGATTTCTTGGGTTGACAAGGTATTATCGCAAGTTTGTTAAGAATTATGGGAGAATAGCAGCACCTCTAACAACATTATTGAAGAAAGATTCATTTTCATGGACTCTAGAAGCAAAAAAGGCCTTTGAACATCTTAAAGAGGCAATGTGCCAAGCACCGGTCTTAGCTACACCGGACTTCACAAAAACCTTTATTGTGGAATGTGATGCTTCAGGAAATGGAATTGGTGCTGTTCTAATGCAAGATGAAAGACCCATTGCTTTTGAAAGTCGTCCAATCAAGGGAAAGTTTTTAAGCAAAGCTATTTATGAGAAGGAAATGTTGGCAATACTCCATGCACTTAAGAAATGGCGACCCTACCTAATGGGAAGACACTTCAAGGTAAAAACGGATCATGATAGCCTTAAATACTTTTTAGAACAAAGATTATCCTCTGAAGAGCAACAAAAGTGGGTCACAAAGATGTTGGGTTATGACTTTGAAATCATCTACAAAAAAGGGAAGCAAAATGTGGTGGCAGATGCACTCTCAAGAAAGGATGAGGATGTGGAAGCATTGTTGTGTGCCATTTCTATTATCCAACTAGATTGGATAAACAAAGCAAGGGAGGAATGGAAGAATGAAAAAGAAGTGTGGGCACTTATTCGAAAGCTACAACAAGATTCCAGTACTAATGATACATTTAGCTGGCAAAATGATTCGTTATGGTACAAAGATCACTTATACCTCTGTAAGAATTCCCAGCTAAAACAAAAGATTCTTATGGAATTGCACACTTCTCCCTTAGGAGGGCACTCAGGATTTTTAAAAACTTACCACAGGGTTAAGAAGGAATTTTTTTGGGATGGCCTTAAATAAGATATTCAAAAGTTTGTGGCGGAATGTTTGGTTTGCCAGCAAAATAAAGTTGAAACAATTAAGACACCGGGTCTATTACAACCTTTATCCATTCCAAGCCAAAGTTGGGAGGAGGTTTCAATGGATTTTATCACAGGTTTACCCAATTCTGAGGGAAAGAGTGTCATCATGGTGGTAGTTGACAGACTTACCAAGTATGCACACTTTTGTGCATTATCACATCCATTTAAAGCCAGTACAGTTTCTACTGCATTTATGGAAACAGTTCCAAAGTTACATGGAAACCCAAAGATTATTGTAAGGGACAGAGATCCCATTTTCACTCGAAATTTTTGGACAAAATTATTTTCTTGTCTTGGTACTCAGTTAGCTCATAGCTCATCTTATCATCCTCAATCTGATGGGAAAACTGAGATAGTAAACAAATGTTTGGAAGGATATCTTCGTTGCTTTGTATCTGATAAACAGACACAATGGGTCAAATGGTTGCCTCTGGCTAAATGGTGGTATAACACTTCCTTCCATACAGCAACAAAAATGACCCCATTTATGGCACTTTATGGGTATCAACCACCATCCATCACATCATACTTAAGAGAAAATTCTAAGGTTCAGGCAGTGGAACATCACATCGAACATCAACAACAAGTCCTCCAACTCTTAAAGGATAACCTCGTGGTGGCACAAAATAGAATGAAACAACAGGCAGATCAACATCGCAGTGAAAGAAGTTTTGATGTAGGTGATTGGGTATTCCTACGGCTACAACCATATAAGAAAATGTCCCTAAAGCAAGCTAAGAAGGATAATAAATTATCACCAAAGTATTATGGTCCGTACAAGGTGTTGCAAAAGATTGGTACTATGGCATACAAATTGGAGCTTCCTGTAGCTTCTCGATTGCACCCAGTTTTCCATGTTTCATGTTTAAAGAAGGTTATAGGTGACAAGCTCCCAATTGAAACAATATTGCCAGAACTTGACGAGGAAGGAAAAATTATATTAGAACCAGAAGCAGTCACAGAAACAAGAACTCGACAGCTACGAAATCGATCAATTTCAGAGTATCTTATCAAGTGGAAGAACTTATCCGCTGAAAATTCCACATGGGAGGATGAGAATTTTATGCAGAAGTATCCAGAACTACTCAAGCGTTGAGGACAACACTTTTTTGAAGGAGAGGGGCATGTTGGGTCCCTATAATACTAGTGATTACCCCATTACTATTGTAGTTATACCCCTTATTTATATTTTTGTGCCCCTATTACCCCCATATTGTTATTTCTGTGCCCCATAGAATCCCTCTACTATTATTTTTGTGGCTTTATATTATTATTGTTAGGTCGGCTGGATTATATTGTGACTCCTTAGACTCCTATATATAGAAAGGAGGTTTTGTCGTTTGTATCATCCAAGAATTGTTCATTTATGTAATGTAAAGGAGGTTGCCCCCTCGAAGAGGCTGAATTCTAAGGCGTGGATCTCTCTTTTCTATCTTTTTGTGAGCTAGTTTCATAACAATAAGATATTACAAATTTCCTCTATTGTTCTATAGAATGGAAATCACAGTTTAGAAACACATGCAATGACATGCCACCATTAAAATGCGTCAAGGACAAAATGATTTACATGGGAACCCAACTAGTAAAAACACCTCTGCTACTTTTCATTAATTAGATGAGAATGTGAAACTATTAGAATGACTTGCTTTGAATCTGAAGCACATCCTGCACTATAAACCTATTCTCTTGTTGAATGTCCTACTCTAGCAAAAACTTAGCCAATTCATGACCCCAACTTGCTCTTCTTTCCTTGTGCTTTTTGGGAGAAAATTAGCTCCTAAAAAGTAGGAATTTTCTCCTATTTTCTTGCAAAATTCCCAAGGAATGATTCACTTTCTTAATAGCCAAGCATATACACTCAACTAGTATACAATTTACAATTACAATGTGCCTTTTCCTCCACTCTAGCCAGGCAATTCAAATTCAATGCATGTCTAGGCTATTTTTAGCTGATTGACTAGTTTAACTGAGAGATCACTGAGTTAACAAGAGTTCTACTAATCAACTGACCTTCAACTGACTCAACTAGTTATTTGACCTCAGTTAACTGAGTCAAATTGAAAATAACAGAACTCGATTTCTAAATTTTAGCAATCAGTACATGAACAACTCTACTTCTAGCCTCTAACTTGTAACTGAGTTAACTAGTATACAAGGCCATGTCACACAAGTTAATTACAATCCAAGTTATCCTGTCGATGTGAAAAATCGAATTACTAAATTTGACTAAGGCACAATCCAAATCTATCCTTTCTAACCCAAGACGCATTAGAGATATTGGCTTCCATTTAATCATTGGACCTCCCATCCCAAGGAAAGAAACTAAAATTCCTTTTGGTAGGACAGACATGAGAGGACCATACATTACTCACCTAAGCCAGACAAGCTACATTTGGGGAACACTTCGAGGGAAAAAATCTCTATCAAAGAGGCCTGTCATCTAGAAGAAAATACCTTAGGGAAACCCAAAAACTCAATCTTGAATAAGATATGGAAACAAAATCCATAGCCCAAAATATTGCTATTTTTAGGAATCTTAGTGCATAAGAAATTTCTAACTAGGGAAAATTAGTAAAAATATTATTCTGTAGCCCCTCTATGTGCTTCCTTTGTAAAGAAAAAGAGAAAAATCAATATCACCTATTCAATGGTTGTAACTTCACCCTTTCTTTGTGGTCCCATATGGAAAGTATCATGTGAATTTTAGATCGTAACTCCTCTAGCATCAAGTTTATCCTTGACCACTGGAGGTTGGTTTCTTTCTCTAACCCTACACTCACTAATATTTAGACCTTATTATGAGTTTTCCTACTTTAGGCCCTTTGGAAGAAACAAAACTGTATAATATTTCACAACCACTACTTGAACATGGAGGATATTTGTTATATTATCCATAGTAATGTTAAGGAATCAATTTGTTTTTAGCCCTGATTAGAACTAGATTGGAAAGCATCGGGATAGGAAGCAAGCATCCTAAAGCCTTCGAGATTATAAAATACACTTCTATCCCTTTCTAGTGTCATTCACAAACATTCCACCAACTTCCTCTCTATCTAGAGTCCCCCTTTGTCTTTCATCAAACTATATTTCAATGATGCAACCAAAGGAAACTCAGTCATAGTAGTTTATGAAGGTATTTTCCAAGATAATTCAAGAAACGAAACCTTCATTTACTACAACTCCATGGGGTTCTATATAAATAATGTAGTGGATTTGAAATCACTAGAAACGAGGTTCAACTACACCCATACTTGAATAAACTCAAAGATCATTTTGGAGTGAGTTTCACACTCGATAATTGGCATGATCACCCAACTCATCTACGAAACAACTCCTAGTAGAATCTCAAAAATTTAGATATTGTAAAATTGCTTAGAGAAGGTGGGAAGCACAATGGAAAACATCCCTATCATTATCTCCTCACATATTAGATGGGTAGGAAATAAAATTGTTAACCTCCTAGAAAACAAGGGTTGTAAAAAATAAATAGCAACAATATAATGGAGAATGGATCGATTGGCCTTATGCTAATCTTAAACAAAATTTCTCAAATCTAGTAGAAAAATATCTTCTTTACCCATATATGGTGTTAAAGAAGGAATAGGTGGGGGAGGGCATAACTATCATCCCACTAGGAATAAAATTAGGAGACATGGCCAACCCTCCACCAAGGGTTTAACTATGTGTAAATGTGGAGGATGGTGGATTCAGTAAGTGGTACACAACTTGATATAATGTGACATCATCGATTCAATTTGCAGAACATGGCATTATTTCCAAGGGATTGAGATAGGAGATGGGCTCACAATAAGACCCTGTAAATTGTTCCCATCCTTATAATTCCAATCCATCAGATTGAGGTATGGAGGACTTATAACTGAGACGTAAATTAGTCTCGACACTATTCAAGCTTGAATTCCCATGTTTCAGTCTATTATTGCACTCCATTATTTTTAATTATGGTTGTAGGGTCGTGGTTTTGGGATTTGGGTAGAAAGCACAACCTCTCTCTATGATTTGGTTGTTTCCATTTTAAGCATTGCTCCTCTCTTACCTTTATACTATATTTTTTTGATTCCCTTCCTATTCCAAAGTTTGTTTCTCACTTTGGCTTCCTCTAGTTCTATTTTCTAGTTTTCCCTACCAAGTATATTCTCTCATCCTCCCCATGCATTCACCCCCCTTGACCTACCCCATTTGTTTTCATTCACATAGAAATATGTTCCTATCTGGTATTGATTTCATGATGTCAGTGTGGTTCTATCCAAGTTGTCAAGGCCACTTATTTGTCACCATGACCACCACCACACTCACTCCAATCCTATCCTTTTTGCATTGGATCCTATCCTCCATTCTCCTATCCTATCATTCAAAAATTTAGTCTGTAGCTCTTGCTCTTTCCACACATATCCAAGACTCAACATCAACCCTACCATTAGGTGGAAGTCCAGTATGCCTAAACAAAATTTCAGGTTGTGTCGAGGAAGTAATTACTACAAGGAAATTAACTCATGTGCCCAAAAGAGAGCAGAGGAATCCACACAATGATATATAGACCACGACCTTGTTGAAATTTTCATGCCCTCTAGGTATGGTATTTTCCCTAGCTAGGGACAAAGCATACTAGAGAATGCTAACACAAAAGACTTTGCACAAAAAAAATATAATAATATTGAAACCAATAACATTACACAAGAATGTTGGACCAAATCTCATTTCCCGTTAGTCCATCAATAAGAAATCACTAGGGTTCTAGTACTAAGGATCATGGCCCTTTATAAACCCTGATATTGACTAGTATATAATAAAATACATAGTCTATTGAGATTTGATCCTTTAGATCTTCAATTTACCAAATAAAAAATGCAATCAACAGAAGATACACTCACCTGGGTTGATCCAATTAGCCTATTGAAATTAATATTTTGTTATCCTTGTTGTATCCCAATTCCTCTATAGATATATATACTTTTCTCATTGTTGGCCAACTCGTTTTGACCATAATCAAATTTCTACCCACGTGAAAGACTTCTTTTCCATGTTGTTCAACCCTTATCTACCACACACTTATATGTAGCCCTTTATCTACCCTAGGCTTATACTTAGTGTCCCACTAACCTCCTCTTCTAGGTGTGGTATACCTCAACTAGCAACGTTAAGCCTCTTCTAGCCTTAGATTACCTTCTAAAGTCCCTGACCTCTACTCTAGTAGCCTAAATCAATCCTTTCCATGTCTCTTATAACATACTTCTCCACTATTGAACCTTAAGAAACCTCTAGTTCTCTAAAAAATCCACAAACTTTCTATACAAGCATTCTATGACTACTACAACATGTCATAACCTTTGATCCATCCCTCTTCTATCCCCAATTGTATTTTTCCTACCCTTGATTTGTTGTACGTGACTCAACCAGTTTTATACATTTCTCTATCCTACTTCTAGGGCTAAAACACCATACATGTAGCTCTTATATCTCTATGGCTACCATTGAAACCATAATATTGACCTATCCTTGGCCTTTCTAGGCCTCAAACAACCCTGTTCCACATGGTATTAGGCCTCAAAACTATTCTACCAACCACATACTATCATCACTTATTCCCTGTTAAGGTTCCACACCTAAAACCATTTATAGATTACCCTAAATTGAACTCAACTTACTCCTTGGCATATCTTCAGTTTCACATCTTGGAAAGACTTGGTTACATGCTCTTGTAGCTTATTTTGGGCAGATATCAACCTCCATGAACAAAACTTGGCCCTCTCTAGGGATCTTTCACTCCACACTTGTTAGGGAACCCTTAGTCCTTTATGCTTTTGCCAACTCAACCTTTTCATAATTTATTAGAATAATAAATTAATTTTCTTGATTCCAAACCCACAATTTTGAATCCAAAATCCCAACCACTTGGTTAATTTTCACAACCAACTTAATTCTAGTGGGCCTTCTCCTCTCCAAAATATATTTCTAACTACCCAAATTTCAACACTCCCTCATAGTGAGCAAGGTATTTCCATCACTCCTTGAAATCTCTGACTCCATGAATTTCCATGCATACTTGTGATTTCTATTGCACGAGTTATGACTTTTCCTTGTAAGGCCATGAGTGTCCTCACATGTGCCAAATCTTATTTTGTTCTATGCCTAGCTTTATCTTGCATGGTGCATGATTGTCATTGAATGGTGCATGAATTTCCTCACAATGGTTACATCTTTCCTTGCACCACCATGGGTGTTCTCACATGGTTTGTCATTGTCCTTGCATGGGCTGAAAACTCCAATCTCTTGCTTGAGCTTGAAGGTTTGACATCCACTTCACTGCTAATATTACTTTTTAGTCTCCATATGAAGCTAGAATCCCTTTGAGCCTACAAAACCTATATTGCCTTTCTTTTCTTTCTCTCCAAAAATGTTATGCTACTAAAATTTTGTCCTTTTAAAATCAGTTTGAAGATATGGTCAAAAACTGGGTCTAATCCACTCTAGACCACCATAACTCAACTCTCCATGAGTCTGCATCCTTCTAAGTCAAACACCTCATACACACATGGCTCTATTATTGGAGGTGCAACTCCAAAAACCAATGAATATACTATCTCACGATCAACCTACCATCCACATGAAGCTACTTCATCCATACCAAGGCACCTTCTTTGTTAAGCCTTCAACTCCATGTCTCTTATGTTGCTTCCTGTGCATACTCTAATCCACATGTCCTTCAAAGTAAATTTGATACCATGTTTAAATTTTCATGGCCTTTGGGTTTGGTATATGCCTTAGCTAGGAACATAACACACTAGATAAGCCCATCACAAAAGGAATTCTCATAATGGAAATATAAAATAGTGAAATCAATAAAAATACACAAGAATATTGGCCCAAATATTGTTTCCAATTAGTCCATCAATAATAAAACATTAAGGATCCCATACTAGGGAACATGCCCCTTCAGAAACCCTCATTAGAAAAATTTTGAGGTAAAAAATCAGCCTCAAAACAAAAATGTACAACCAAAGTCAACTTAATAAGAACCAATAGGATTTGAGGTGATGATGTCAACCATGGGGAATGATTCACCATTTTTGGAGTAAAAATGGTAAAAAGAAAATAAAATAAAATAAAATAAAAACTAATTTTTCAACTCATATTTTCAACTTACTCCGCACATTTTTACTCAAATTTTGAGTGGGAGCACTCATTGGATGCAACATTTGAATTCTCATCCAAGGAGTACCCATGTTGCATACTTTTGATGGGCCCTCTACATGAAAGATGAGAAATACATGAAAAAATGTGATTGCAATAATGTTTCTTCATGTATTTCTCATCTTTTATGTAGAAGGGTCCATTAAAAGTATGCAACATGGGTACTCCTTGGATGAAGAATTAAATTTTGCATACAACAAGTACTTTCACTTGAAATTTGAGTAGAATTGTGAGGAGATAAGTTGGAAATATGATTTGAAAAGTAGTTTCTTTTTTTTTCCCCCTCCAAAATTTGATGAGGTAATTCAATCTTATTTTATTATTTCCACTATTATTTTATTTTATTTTATAGGAGGACCATTTTAGACCTCAAAATTTATCTAATGGATACACACTAATACATATAGTATATAATATAATATGAAGTTTGTCATTTGACTAATATGGGGCTTGAGATCTAATCCTTTATATCTTCAATCTATAAAATAAAAAAAAAAGTATAATTAGTAGAATATACACTGACATGGGCTAACCCCTTTGGCCCACTAAACTCAATATTTTGTTGTTCTTGTAGTAGGACAAATTATTATTTTTTTTCTACAGGTTTCTTTTGTCACTATTTGTCAACCCCTTTCGAACACAATTAACTTGCTGACCAACTGGAAGACTTCTCTTCTTTGTTGTTCAATCCTAAAGTACCACATAAACCATTGTTTAGTCATGTATATACCTTAGGCCTAGAAATAATGTCCCACAAACCTCCTCTTATAGTTTGATATACTTTGACTAACAATATTAGGTCTCTTTTAACCTTGGATGACTTTTTGAAGGCCTATTAATTTGCTCCAACAACCTAAATCAAGCCTTGGCCTATCCCTTAGGGCTTGTTGCTCCACTTCTAACCCTTGGATAGCCTCGAGTTCTCCCACAGCTCCATGACCTTTCTTTGTTGCAAACCTTTTGCAGGTACTACAACATCCCTTAATATTTTATCCAACCTTCTTCAAACCCAAATTATCTCTATCCTTCCCCTGATCTCCTATAAATAACTTAACTAGTTTTTTCCACCATTTTGCCTTACTTCTACGAATAAAACACCCTGTGACTAGCCCTTGTATTCCTATGGCCCTTGAAACCATAGGACAAACCTACGATTGGCCTTGTTAGGCCTCAACCACTTGGATATGTGCATTGGCCCTATTATACCAACCAAAAAATACACTCACGTGTTCCCTATTAGTGTTCCATACCTCAAACAAGTCATCTATTACTCTAAAACAAATGCGGTTTACTCCTTCTTGGTATATACCTAGCTTGGCATCTTGGATAAGATTAATTACATGCTCCTGCGATTTCTCTTAGGCAGATCTTAACCTCTATGAATAAAAATTGACACTATCTAAGGCTCATTCACTCTACGCTTGTTATCCTTCACAATGTGTGTATTTTGCCTCTCCATAAGCTCTTTATTTATACTTTTCCTTTAGGCTATTTAAAGAACCCTTTGTACTTTATGGGTTTACCCACTCACCCTTTTCATAATTAAACAAAATGAATAATTAGTTGTCTAAGGTCTGAACCCATAACTTTGGGTCGAAAACCACAACCACTTGGGTACTTTTCCCAACCAACTTACTTTTGGTGGGTTTTCTCCTCTCCGAAATGTCATTCGAGCTACAAAAATTTCAACAAACTTTCCTCAATTTTAGGAAGAGATAGATGAGGTTGAATGACACATCACTAAGGAGAGGGAATGGTTTTCAAAAATTGAGAATGTTGGGGAATTTTTTGAGTGGGTACTAGACATCGGGTACATAAGGTTTCAGCTTAATGAGTACATGCATATTATTGACATTCACTTCCACATGAAATTATTGCTAGGAGATTTCTATTTGACAAAGGTGAGGCTCATTGTGATATCTTAATGATGCTCAATGAACTTTAGATCATGGGTTAAGGTTTGGATTGACGCCTTCAACGAATTGAAGGTCACATGTGCCTCTCTCCAGATTTGTGATATTTACCAAGAAGCGAGAAAGAACCCATAAGTGTCAAGGAATCAAAGATTGCAAGAGTGGGTTAATGATTTCTACCTATTTCAATAATGGTTATTTTTATGGTAGTTTATATAGTTATTTGGATAAGCTTGTTTTGCTTGCATCATGCCTAAAGATTTCCATGTAATATTTTTGACTCACATAAAAGTGTTTTCAATGTTTAAAAAGTTATGGTTTCACCACTCATCATGTTTCCTATGGGCGAACCACCACATAAATATATCTACACTTTCTTAAGTCTCTAATAAAATATAGCTTATTCAAGAGAATTCTTATTGTAAATCACATTCTAAATTTTTGATTCAACACGTTTCAAACCACTTAGTGTGATTCATCATCAGGACTCACTCAAATAAATGCTGTGATCTAATCATATTAATATATAATGTAGAAATACTATATATATATATAATGAATGTTGAAAAAAAAATATAAAAATATAAATATGAAATTGAAAATTAATTTAAAAAATATTGTTTTTAATAAATATATATATTCCAATAACTATTATCATACTTAATTTAATTATATTTAATAATAAAGGAATAATAATCATTTTCATATTAAAGTTAATTATATTTAATAATAAAGTAATAATAATAATATACATATTATAATTTTAGGGTTATTTCTATAATAATAATATTTTTATGATTATTAGTGCGCTCTCTCTATATAAAAGTTAATTATATTAATAATAACGTAATAATAATCATAGAAATATTATACTTTTATGGTTATTTTTATAATAATAATATATTTTTATGGTTATTTTTATAATAATAATATTTTTATGATTATTATTACTCTATATATAAATCAATTTCTATTTCATGTTAATTAATTTATAAGTTTTTTAATAGTTATAATAAATATTTTATTAATTTTCTTTTAAAGTTTATTTTAAATAAATCATTTTTTCTCTATGTTATAACTAATTATTTTGCATCTCTACAGTATATATTAGTATGGTTAGATCTGAACATTATTCATTAAAGTGTTAATGATTAATCACATTAAGTGGTTCCAAAGACATCGACGTGAAAAATTAGAATTTGATTTAGAAGAATTCTCTTCAATAAACATTATAAATCACATAAGTTCACATTATAAGAAAATGCAACTTTTATATCCAACAAAAAAAACCATAAATAAAAAATAGATCCATAAAGTATTTTAGAGTATTGTAGTGTAAGGAGGACTCAAATTTATGTGGAAAACAATGTAAATTCTTCCATTGTTTTGTTAAAGTGTGCAAAAAAGTTTTGAAATCCATGAAATTTCAAGATTTTGGGTGTTGGAGGGGGTTTTTATGGTGCTCACTTTTCCACGATAAAAAGAAGATCCAAACACTCATACTATCAAAGTTTTGGAAAAAGTATTACCATTATGAATCACATAAGTTCACATTATAAGAAAATGGAACTTTTATAACCAACAAAAAAAAACCATAAATAAAAAATATATCCATAATGTATTTTATAGTATTGTAGTGTAACGAGGACTCAAATTTGTGTGGAAAACAATGTAAATTCTTCCACGATTTTGTTAAAGTGTTAAAAAAGTTTTGAAATGTGTGAGGCTTCAAGATTTTGGGTGTTGGAGGGGTTTTTTATGGTGCTGAATTTTCCACGATAGAAAAGAAGATCCAAACACTCATACTATCAAAGTTTTGGAAAAAGTATGACTAGATTCCAATGATTAGTCCCAACAAATTTGAAGGCTTTGTGCCAAAGTATTTAAATCTTAAAATATTAATAAAAATTAATAAACCATACTACTTAATAAAATATTGTTTTTTGTAACCTTGGTAGGATTACATCTCCATCATATCCAATTTCTCACCCCGATCAGAGGCATAACACAATATTTGAACCCAAGCCTTCCAGTTCAGTGAGACTTCATTTCCACGACCATTACCAATTAAGCTAGTGCTAACCCAAGCCCAAGTTCATACCACTTGATAACATATAATAATCAATAACACATTATATTTAAAAGCACAAACTTTATTTTAAAAGCCATTACCAATTAAACTATCCCAAATAAAAACCATTTAATAAAATATAATAACCAATAACACATTATATTTAAAACCACATTTTTTTTCCAACAACCTATCATCCACCTTATATTTTCTTTTCGGGACGTTATTTTCAAATGCTTTGGGCATGAGAGTATTTTTCTTTATACAATAAAAGTGCAATAATACGATGTACAAAGTTGAATTCTAAAAAGATAGCTAACTTATCCATTGATGTGAGATGTAAGGAATCTTGGCACTCAAAATCTATATCATGCCAAAAGTGCAATAATATAGATGTACAAAGTTGAATTGGAAAAAGATAGCTAACTTATCCATTGATGTGAGATGTACAAAGTTGAATTCTAAAAAGATAGCTAACTTATCCATTGATGTGAGATGTAAGGAATCTTGGCACTCAAAATCTATATCATGCCAAAAGTGCAATAATATAGATGTACAAAGTTGAATTGGAAAAAGATAGCTAACTTATCCATTGATGTGAGATGTACAAAGTTGAATTCTAAAAAGATAGCTAACTTATCCATTGATGTGAGATGTAAGGAATCTTGGCACTCAAAATCTATATCATGCCAAAAGTGCAATAATATAGATGTACAAAGTTGAATTGGAAAAAGATAGCTAACTCATCCATTGATGTGAGATGTACAAAGTTGAATTCTAAAAAGATAGCTAACTTATCCATTGATGTGAGATGTAAGGAATCTTGGCACTCAAAATCTATATCATGCCAAAAGTGCAATAATATAGATGTACAAAGTTGAATTGGAAAAAGATAGCTAACTTATCCATTGATGTGAGATGTAAGGAATCTTGGCACTCAAAATGTATATCATGCCAAAGAAACTTAACTTATTGTAGGGGAATGTATATCATGCCAAAGTGCAATAATACAGATGTACAAAATTGAATTGGAAAAAAATAACTAACTTATCCATTGATGTGAGATGTAAGGAATCTTGGCACTCAAAATGTATATCATGCCAAGGAAACTTAACGTATTGTAAGGGATCGCCCGTGACTCCAGCCGATAAAGGGAGCTCAGCCATCGTCCTGTACGCCGGCTGTGGGCAATAGCTGGATTCAAACAATGGATGGGACGGCAATCATAAGCATGTTGTTAAAGTCCAAAAAGCGACCTACCTTCTCCATTATTGGCAGATGTCAGGAATCTCCGTACTAAAGCAAATATTGGCAGATGTCAGGAATCTCCGTACTAAAGCAAAATACTATATCATAAATATCAAGTATACTATATGTTATGGAGTAAGTTAATGATGGGTATCTTTCTGATTGCAATTGAATATTATTCTTAAAGATGGTGAGAGAGTGACCTAATCATTAATTTAAACTAATTATTAATTTATTACATGGTCATTACTATCTACCCAATCATAAATAGAAATAACTTTTTTTTTCAGACAGATAAATAGAAATAACTTACCCTATATGATTAATATTTACCTAGTAATAACTGGAAATTATAGATCTAAATCTTAACCTTGATTCGAAGATCACATGACCATTCTCTATAAAAGAGAGCTCAGCCTAACCATTTTCTGCTGCCTGTGCAGGATTGCCGAATTGGAGTGAATATTAGAGAGGGTGGAGCGTATCTCGGTTTGAGAAAGATGAGAACTTCGAACGTGTTGGTTTTGGTTTTGTGCTTTTGCTTGGCTCTACAGTTGGGCCACTCTGTGCGTTTGAATGGCCAGGTGGATGGTATCCTCTCCGTTGATGTCACTGTGCCTTCTATTGGAGCTGCTCAAATCGCTTCTGCTGGAGGAGAGAGTCGAAAGGAAAGTCGAAAGGATGGAGCCGCTGTGGTTGAAAATCATGAGAACCATAAACCCTAGTTTATACTGCACAAGATCTGATAATTTGGTGTATGTTCTCGTGGATTTTCTGTCTCGTTTGCAGCCTTAGTATGTGGAGATTAAATACAGTCGTTTTTTCACAATGTAACATTCCGTAATCCGCCCATACCGGCGATGAGAATGTGTTGTATAAGTCTTATCATAAACCCTTGTATTTCGATATTTAAGATATGTAACCGTATTATGATGTTTTAGCCCTAAGTCGTTTAATATTAAATAAGTTAATGTATTTCTGTTTGTTAGCCCTAAAAAGTGTGGGTCCCTTTCCAACATTATCATCGTTGCGTGATTATAAGTGGTTTTGCCTTGAAATATGATCAATAAATGATAATAAATGATAATAGTTGTGTTTCATATAAATGAAGGTTTTTGGTTTAATTTACTTAAAAGTCGGGAGATATTTGTTCACATCACAAATTTAAAGTCGGGAGATATTTGTTCACATCACAAATTTGAGTTATGCACGGGGTAGTCTCATTTATAGAAGAAATAGTATTTTTTACGGGAATTTACCAAAATCCGGCAGCACAATTTCAATCTTTTGAATGCATAAATATATTAAGCACCTTAAAAAACCCTTGGGCACTAGAATTATGTACATTAAACAATTTAAACTCAAGTATTAAACAATTTAAACTCAAGTTTTTAAAAATCTATGTACTAGAAAAATAGTTGTGAAAAATGTCATTATGGAGATTAAACAATTTAAACTCAAGTTTCTAAAAATCTTTGTGAGATTTTGATTAAAAATTTAGTTAGACTAAGTCGTTATGAACTAATCTAAGTACATTAGTTTTTGTTGCTTAATCCATAGTGAAGACTAAAAAAACTACTTTAAACAACAAAAAATAATATTTGATAAAAGTAAAATAAAATCAATTCCCAATAAAAATTCCAAAACCTGATTTTTTGTTTAGTTTTAAATAACACGAGATTGGCTCTCATACTCTTGTGACACAGTGTTGATGGACGATTGTCACTATAACCTCCAAGTGCAACCTCACGACACCCAAGCATGACCCACACATAAGTCGAGGTTTGAACCTATGACCTGTATAGTGACACGAACACCTTAGTTGTGTGATCGCACAAACAAGTTGCACCCTTAAGGGCTTCCAAAACTTGTAATCTTTAAACAACACTTTATACTTAATAATAATAATTATTTTTTTACTTTTCATAGAAGGATTTTTATTTAGAACAAACATTGTGTGATTATTTATATTTATGGCATTTTAATTTATGTATATCACAATTATTATATTTATTTACAATGATAACAATATTTTTATTTTTGATAAAATGTTTTGTTGTTTAGAATAAATAAGTTTATATCGTATAAGTTAGAAAATATATAATGAATAATAAAGTTTAATATAATTAAGTACATGAGTAATGAGTGTTTTTTTGTCAAAATCTAACTAAAAAAACATTATTTACTTATGTAATTTGTAAAGAAGGATTGAAGCATATATAATAAAAGAAAAAATAAATTTAAATATTCTCAAGATCAAGTTCATATGACAAGTTATCCATTGTAATTAGTTATTAGAACTATCATAACAAAATAGATTCATATAATCTTGTATATGTTAGTTATTTCATCAATTAGCATGTCTATTTTGTAACATAGTTTCGAGAATTTTAATTTAATAATGAATAAGGTTAATAGCTACAATGCAACATAGCCGCTAATTAATTGATTAAGTTTGTGTGGAGTGTAGAAGAAACACAATGAAAGCCTTTTCCACACTTTTCTCTTCCACACTTTTGTAATCATTTCTACAATTTATCATTATTTTCACCTTTGCACATGCTTCCTCTATACCTCCACACTCCACACAGCTATGCAGAGTTCAGAGAGATTCCATTGTGCTGATTTTTCTCCAGACCTTCGCACTATGAAAATGATTCCTCATAATTATTTATACAAATGGATTCATTTCTTTGCACCAAGTAGCAACATCCATCACCAAAATAAAAATTTGTGTGCAGAGAAGAGGTTTCTCTCAATTTATTTGTGTAACATGTTGGCTCCCTAGAGTCACACCATGTTGTGTTGTGATGCAAAGCCTGGGAACATATAAATGGGATCTATTTGTCGTTTAATCGATGAAGGATTCAAATTTGGGTTTCAATTGTGATCATCCTTTTTCCAGAAATACTATTCATGTTTAACGTTCTCATAATGTAGGTATACTTCCTTTCTTGGCCAAGCAATGATTGATGCAAGATGATATTTCAGCAAATAAGAAAACCATCCATTAATTATTTTGATAATTACATATTACTATGAAATTCAGACTTAAAACATTAATTATTAAAAACTCGCATTAGACATTCAAATCACATGTATATCATTTTCCCCTCTAAGTGTCACAAGAAAAGAAGTAGCATGTTGAATTTGATCATAATCATAACATTAAATCCTCATGCGAATGTGTGTTTTGTGCTTCTTTAAATGATTAATTGTAAGCAAACGATGACTAACACACTCAAACTACATGTAATTCGAAAAGTTGTTCCTGTTGAGTATCCTTAAGCGTTCTTCATGAACACATATTGTACTAGAGTAACCTTCAAATATTTATCAAATATTTCCTATGGTAGTTGTTAATTTGAGAGTGGTTTAGGATGTAGAATGGGAAAAATCACCATTATGTTGAGTCCTCTGTTGAGCCGCACTTCCACTGATTTTGGGTAGGAGCATTCATAACCAGTGGATTTGGCATGAAACAATCATTCATAACTAGTGGGTTTGGCACGAAACAATTTAAAGAATAAAAGGTGGATGAAAACGGAGTATGAGGGTTTACCCAACTTAAAGGAACAATTAATAATTCCTTTAAGCCAAACAAACCTTGATGGAGACAAAGAAATTAATAATTCAGTCACTAGAAAATATATGATTATGAAATTTACTTGTTCCTTTAAAACACTTGCAAGTGTTGAAAATGCAACAAGAAAATTCTAATTTAATTTTCACCTTGAATAAAATTGGGAATAAAATTGTCATTCCACATCTCATGACAACTTGTATTAGTCAACTAAGATAATTTGACTTAGTTAGGTTAGTTAATTCAAGTTGATGGACATCTAGAGTGTCTCCTACATTATAGGAACCCTCGTTGACTTTATTTTAGTTGTAATTAATTAATTCAATTTAACTAAGTTAAAGTCAGTTAAACCAGTTCCAACTGTTGGAGGAACTAGTAGGAGGTCTAGTAGTGTGGTGTTGCCTACAAAAATCAACCAGTAAACTAACAATTCACTCACAAATAACTCATGCATGTCACATCTGAGAGTTACTTAGTTGAGATTAGAGTTCAAGGACATTTTACTATCAATTTTATAATAATACGAATTGTACATGTGGTGCATACAGTCAGAGGAAGGCCTATGAGGATTACACAATTCCAATTGAGGAATTTCCCCAATTAATAGGGGGCTAATTCCCAAGGAAACAATGGAAGGAAATAGGGACTTGGGCAAGCATAAAATTGGTTAAATATTGGCCTGGACTTGCCTCGGAAGTTTTGAGACAGATAGAGATAGTGTAGAGGTTGCTTGGGCTTGAGAAAAACATTGTAATCTTCTCATATTTTCCGACTAATGCAATATACAGATAACATGGGTTTTTAGCTATGGTTTTCCCTATGAAATCATTATGTAATGTGTTGATTGAATTATTTCTCTTGTATGATTCATGATTTCACGATCCTTCAATTGTTTCCGCTAATGAGTAGAGTATATTTAAGTATATTGTTTTAGCATATTAAATTAATAGTTTGAATATGTAAGGAATTTATACATGGTATCAGAGCTAAAATCACTCTAGAAGAGGATATGAGTTTGTACTTTTCAGGTGAAATCAAATTTGTAGTATCATATTTCATATTTCAGAGCTAGAAAGATATACTTCATAGAAAAATGTATTCCTAAGCCTCCAGCAACTGATACTCAAGATTTGGTAGAGTGGAGAAAATGTCTTGGAAAGGCGAGAAGGATTGTCATAGAAGGAGTTCGAGATCATATTGTCTCAAACCTCCATGGTAAGGAAACTCAAATAGGCAATGTGGAAGCCCTTGACATACATGTTTCAAAACAATAGTGACCATAGGAAGCTGGCATTGAATGAAAAGCTCAGAACAATCAAGATGGAGAAGGGTGACACTATAACAAAGTACTTAACCAAATTCACCCAATGTCGTGATGAGCTTGGAAGTGTTGGTATTACAGTTGCTGAAGACGATTTGGTCATCCTAACACTTCTAGGCCTTCCCAAGAGATGGAACAACTACTAGGACTTAGTAAATGGGAGGGAGAGGGTACTAGATTAGGAGAGTTTATGGTCTGACTTGGTGTAGGAAGATATTTGAAGGAACACCAAAGATGGATCCACATCCAAGCATGTTGATGAGGAGAATTGTGCCTTAACTGGAAAGGTGAAGAAATGGAAAGGGAATTCATCCCATTCCAAATTAGATTCCAGTCAGGATTACAAGAAGAACGACATGTTAAAGATTAAATTTTTTCATTGTCACGAGCTGGGACAATATGCCACGGAGTGTCCGCATAAGAAGGCTGACAAGAAGCCCTCAGGAGGAGCGACAGGTGAAGCTCTTGCTTCACAATTCAAGCTAGATTTCACCCTCATCTCTTGCTTTGTGACATTGATTATGGCTAGTATGTGGTATCTAGATAGTGGAGCCTCCTTCCATATGAATGACAAGAAAGAATTATTTAGTGACTTGCAGTAGAAGGACCTCTAGATGCACAACAAAATGGGAGATGATGGGATGTTGTTGATTGTGTTAGAAATCCATCAACCAAGGGGATCTCCCCTATGTGAAGTCCCAACTAGACCTCACATCATTTAGTGTAGGTGTTCCATCCGGTATAAAGGCTCGGTTGCCATATACTTAGAGATCTGCCTTAGCTCTAGCTGTCAACACATGAGAGTGTTATGTTGGTATATTCAAACAACAAGGTAAGTGTGCCTAGTGAGTGAGTAACGTAACTCTATCAAGGTTCTCTTACTACAAGGGGGAGTGTAAAGTGAGCATCTAAGTGAGAGGTAGTAGTACCATCCAAGAAGAGAGACACGTAAACCAGAAAGGGTTTGTCCAGCACCTAGCAGAGTAGTCCACAAGGGATGCGGTAGTTGTTAAAACCAAAGTGCAAGGGAAAACACATACGCCATCCAACAGAGTAGTCCACACAAATGTGATGGTCATTATAACCAATAAACAAGACAGGTCTATGTAACATCTCATGGATTAGTCCACAAGGATGAGACGGTATTGATAACCAATACAACACATTATTAATAATGTAAGTACTAAAACAACCAAAGTAGTTTAACTATCTTAGTACATGTTAAACAAACATGCATTATAAATTTTTAAAGAGTAGTCTTACAAACATCTACAAAACATGATGGCCTTAAAGGGCTTCTGAATCAGGAAAATATCCAAGACACATCTGTACACCATATATCACTAGTCCAAGTAGTGGTACGTTGGAGCCACTCCTCGAACTAACTAAAAACTCTCAAGGCTATGTGGGAGGAGCCAAGGTGACAATTTTCTTGCTCATACAATGGCAGGGGTATATATAACCAAGGGTGATGCTTAACCCTTGTGACTCTTGGACTACCCTCATGATCATTCAACTTCCTGTGACTTTTCAACTGACGTGACTCTTCATCTTCATGTGTGCATCCATTGGAATTTCACTTTACATTACATTCAGTTACAACAGATACGACCCATAGTAGTGATGTGGCCTTGACAACTCATGATACCACTTGACATGACACTGCTGACATGGGTTGGCTGGATGTGGTGGAAATGTCAAGCTATTGTTGCTTCTGAGTGATAAATGTGATCTTGGATATTCTTTGTCTTCACCTCCACATGGCTTGATGCTACGAGGTATTCAATGGTCTTGGTATTGTAATATGGTTACATGCATGTGCTCCTTTTGCTTGAGATTCTTTCGTTCATCCAACATCAAATAATTCTTCTAGCATGTTCGCTCCTTCTTCATCCCATTCGTCATCTTGCCATGACCTATTAGTGGACCTGTTCATGCAATTCACTCTTGACGAGACTAAATTAAATAAAAAACTTCCTAATCTAAGATGATGCATTTTTTCCATGGACTAGGCCTAGGACAGATGATAGGCTTGTAAGAGGGCCCAACAACTGCGCAACGTGAAGTTCTAGGTGATAGGAAGGGAGAGTGGTCACTAAGACTGGGTAGAGGACAACTTAGACTTGGATGAGGAACTCCAGGGCACAATCTTCACTATTAGGGAAAACTGCATAAAGGCCACTGGGAGGTAGGATTACGTAGTTGAAGTCACCAGTGGCAGCTACAAGGTGGGACCTTGAGGGACACCTCTGCACAATTTTATGAGGGAAGACAAGGCAGGGTAGAAGAGGGACTAGAGGAAAGCTCTGCACAATTTTAGAGAGTATAGAGTCCCAGCTCAGAGATTTCACTGAGAGGGCACATCTACATAGCTTCTAGGAGAATTTCAGGCTCAGATATCTATGCAATGTGGGGTTCTAGTAGGAAGGAAGGAGGCTTGATGACTAATCTTTCGAAGTGCGCAGTTTAGGTGAGGTTTTGGGGAAGATTCTGCACAGTCTTGGAAGGAAGGCAAACTTGTCACCTCTAGGATGGTGCATTGAAACTGGCCCAGAGGACACTCTCAAGAACTGCACAGTTCTAGGTAGTAGAGCAACACCATTGAGGGTTGAAATTTTGTAGTTAAACTCATTCGGGGTCCGGTGAGAGGGGGTTTTCCAGTTGGAAGGATTTTCAGAAAATTGGCTAAGTGTGGGAGGCAAGTGAACTTGTGAGGACTCGAGATTGTGGTCACACACTTAGCATACTTCGAAAACATGAAAACATAGATCACTGGGACAACAAGACAAGTAATTTCCCTCTATGAGACTATCTAGAGTTAAAAGCAACAAGTGTGACACTTGGGATAGACCTTTGGACAACCGTGATGAAACTTGTTTGATAATGCTTACAAGTCTGTGTATGAGTGTGATAGGTGTTTACATGGCTAGGACAAGTTTCATACACAAAGACCAACCTTCAAGGTCACCATAATGGCTTGTGAACATGACATAACAACCAAACATGTTAAAAGATGATAATTGATCCAAGAAGCGAAATGGAGCAAGACACGTAGAGGAAACACATGGAATGAATTCCTGTTTTTGCAACCATGCATGTCATTGAAGATAGAATAATATGACAATGATAAGGAGTCCTTCAAGCTACATTAAGAGGTGTATTTAAAAAGATGTGCTTTGTGTTCCATACCTACCCTCCAAAGGGTTATGCATCAAATGGAGTCTTCATACAATCCTGATCTTTTATCATACCTTGGGTTCCTTGGTATGCTTATCCTTATCCTCAGCTCCTTGAGAGTCATCTAACATGTCATCCTTCTTCGTGGTCACCGAGAGACACAATTGTGAAGTTTCAGCGGGTAGTGACTGCTACGGGATGAGGCCCTGAGAGGACACATCTAGGTAGTTTCAGGATGCAAGGAACATTGATCAGCGGAGGTACAAAACTGCACAGTTTTAGGATGCAAGGCACTACTGCAGAATGAGGTGCTGGGAGGACATATTTGTGCAGTTTCAAGATGCAAGGAAAATTAGGTAGTTGCGATGTTTGAGGGAAAAAACTGCGTAGTTTCTAGATATAGTGAGCTCTAATTGAGGGAAGGACACTAGAGGAAACCGCTTCATAGTTTTGAATGCTAAGGGAGGATGATATTTCTATGCATTACACAATTCTAACAAGAAAGGGGAAAGCTTGAGCGTTTTAGATGTGAAATGCGTAGTTTAGGAAAGCTAGATGAGGCTAGGCTACTAAGGAAACTCCTAAATTTGGCTAAGTATGGGACCAGTGGAACTGATGTGAACACTAATAGAACTTGACTATGATCACACATGTGAACAATTAGTGATACAACATAGACCATCCAAAACATATAAGACGTACTTCGATTAATGAAACAAACTTTGTGGTAGCTTATGACAAGTTTGGCTCCACTGATAGACTTTGAGAGGATAAAGGCGACACTTGTGCAAGAGTGTGTGAAATGAGTGCGAAACGTGTCGATGTGGTGAGGTCAACCCATTCTTAGAAATATTTCCCCTTGAGACAAAAAAAAATTCCCTTTGCATGACAAGATATAATCCCCATCCCCAAAGATGACACATATTGTATAAATATAAGAGTGTGAATCACTCTTAAGATTGAAGAGCGGAGCTATATTTCATCAGCTTACCAATAAGTGACTAAGGAATGATCGATCATAGGATCCACAGTAGGCTCCTAAATTTAAATGCAAGACACAATTTTGGAGGGTGTTGTAGATGCTAGAACATTTTGTGACACACTAGTTGAGTACCATATTCTTTGTCTAGGTTTTTTTTAGTGCAGGGCCTTGGTCCTTCAGGGAGTATTAATTCATCGTGCAGATTACTTCAGCTTCCCCACTTACCCCATCGACAAACATGGTTTTCCTTGTACAAACTCAGTTGAACACAACATAAGATTCAAAGAGATCACAATGTTTCGAATTGGCAAGGGTAGTTTGGATCACAAGCTTAAGAATTTACGTGTATAGTTTTCCATATTTGCTGTTGCTCCGTTGTGAGAAGGTCTAGACGGTACCCAGATGGAGTCACGCAAGAAAATAAGAATTGCTCCACTGCTAGTGAGCCTGGATAGTACCGTAGTGGAGTTGCTTGCTTCACCTCTCTGTGTAGGAAGATTTTATCTTTTTTCACCTTTGTTATTTTTGAAAGAGAATTATGCATAGGCACTTATCTATTTTTGGGGAGGAAGAGGGATCCTGACTTATTGAGAGTAGGAAAGGCTGTTCTTTCAGAGAACCATGTAAAGACCTTTGATTTAGTTTTTCTCATTTATATTTTCCCCTTCTTTTTTTATAATTGTTGGATAAGCTTGAACAAACCAAAGCATAAAATTAAGTGTAGGCACGAGGTTCCAAGATTGGACACAGGTTCATGGTTGGACCAAATCTCTCCTTATGGACAGATCATATTTTCTGTCAAGACTTCATCGGCCAAAAGTTACAACCAAACAAGAAGAAGACAAACACAAGACAAGCCAAGGGCTACAGTGTCACAAGACTCTTTGAACTTCAGCCACATACACATTCAGAAGCCAGGAGAAAGGTCCAGGCACAACACTTATTCACATCGTGAAAACAAAATGAAAATTGAACAAGGAAGGAAATAAAGCAAGACAAAAGGAGACACAGAACCAAGAAACCAAAATCAAAAGAAAAGAGAACAAAATGACTAAAGCGAACATGATGTCAAACCAACATAATAAAACCAGAACAAACTACTGGGAATGAGTGCAAGATGAGTGAAAGGAAAGGAAAACTAAGATGCAACTAATCCTACTCCTATCCTAACAGCTAGACGGTCGGGGTTACATGTAATGAAATTTCCAGTGAAGCCACCATAGTTGTTCCTGACCTCTTTAATGGATACCAATTTTAAAAAAACCTTGGAAGCCTCTTGCGAGTGTGTTCTTATCTGCATGGAGCTTCTTATCAAGTGAGAAGAAGGATTGAAACTTGAATTCTGCAACAGAGCTTACCAAGTAAGATTATTGCAGCCATTGATCGATTGGATCATAAAATTCATGCTCGATGTCTGGAAAGCCTTGTGATCTTTGAAAATATGAATTTTCAATTTGAGAGGTAGGATCACGATGGGAATCTTGTAAATAAAAATAGATTTGATCATCCTTGGTGTTCATGCCAAGATAGTGAGGACCTACCATAACCATTAGTGAAGGTTGAAGTGCCTCACCTGTTTGACAAAATTATAAAGATAAATATGTTAAGCAATGAAGATTAGAGAGAAGAAGGAAACTATCCTTGGATGTGTTGATGGGAAACTGATAAGCCGAATGATAGCCACCCAAGATAGAGAAATGATCAGATGAGCTAGTTGAGACATGAGATTTCTAGTTTGCAATGAACAAAGAGAAATCCATTTAAACAATATTGCGAACGCTTTGAGCAATCGAACTAATTTTGTTGTGAACTAGATATGATGGAACACCTTCTTACAACTGGTGAACAATTGCACAAGCATCATAATCATTACAAGAATTTAAAAAGGATGTTAGCACCATTAATGCATGAAACCAGTTAAGGCATGGTGAATGGAGAGGAACTTGATTGATGTGATAGCTTGTGCATTCATAATCACTGAGGGAGATTTCTGGTGTGATGAGAGGATAGATTTGCAGTGCAAGTGTTGGGCGTGGGATCCCCTAAGGCAAGTTTTGGGGCTTAAAGACCAAGTTTTGAGTAAATCCAATGTAAAGACTCCACACTTTGTGGGCGCGGAGCACGAATATTGTGAATGAGTCAGAGGGTTGTCCACCCTAATTTTTGTAATGTAATGTCGGTTTTAGAGATCCACCCATGGTTCACAGACCATGGGATTGTATAAATAGAGCAAGGCTCTAAGTTGTAAGATACACCGAATGGAAGAATAATCTAAGAAACAGATGATCTAAGTGTAGAGTTGAGTCTTTTGGGTCATAGAGTAGGAGAAGGCTCTGCAGCTGAGTGAGAAGTGGCCTAGTAGTCCGCAGCTGAGTGCGCAGACCCCTGCAACTGAGTGCATAGGGTGAGTCGAGTCTGTAATTGTTATAGAAATAATAAAGAGAAGTTTCTTATCAATTCTATGTATCTTTTTCCTGTTTCATGTATTGAAGTGTATTGGGTATAAAAACATTTCTATGTTTATATGTTGTGCAAACTTATATGAATATGTTGATCAAGTGAACTTAAGATTAAGTATCTATTTACGCGAATTTCACTAACAATTATAAGAAGATAAGTAAGATCCACGGTGTAACTTGGGGAAACAACACATATTGCTGCCTTAATAGCGTGAAAGCACCTCAACTCTTAGTTAGGGTTGCGCGAAGGTAATTGTAATAGAGCGCGAAGGTATCACAGGTCAGGAGAGTGTGTGGAGTGACCGAGGTGAAGCCAATTCACAATTGGAGTAAAGTGACACCTCAGACATCTCAAGGGTGTGGAAACTTGGTTCTAGCATCCCCCCATACTACTTTGGGTGAGAGATCAGTTTGTGCTCCGCGGGCTATTACCGAAAGGGCCAGTAGTACATGGATTTGTTTGGCTAATTAACTCCAAACCTGGGTTAGGCCCCATCAAGCCATCAAATGGTTCCGTTGCCGTAGAGATGTTTGATGTTGTATCATTGGAATCCAACTAAGAAGGAAACTGAAGGTTGTTTGGACAGGAGAATTCACGAATTCTCAATGCAGGAGAACATGAATCCATGATTATCAAAGGAAGAGTGGTTAGACTCCTACCTGTACACAGAGATCCACAAAATTTTCTACATGTGTTTCCTTATTGAGCTATACGAGTGGATCACGAAGCTAGTGATAGCCAAGGAAGGTGGAAGCTCGACAATCCTATTATGTGGACCCCAGAATTGGTGCGCAGGTTGGAAGCATCAAAGGATAAGATCGCATGCACTGTCGATCACTGGCTCGATCAAATTATAGGAGGATTCATTACTGAGTTCGTGGTAGACACTTTAGTTAGTTGTAGCGAGGCTGAGTGACGCTTTCTCAAATGGCCACGAGGTAAGTACATTAAGTCTATGAACACTTGGATTAAAATGTTATTGTGCGAAAAGTGGATTATACAGTTACATTGATGTTCGAGGCCACGTGAAATGGGAAAATTTACAGTTTCGAAGGAAGAGCGGCACTAGAGACTAGCCCCTTGATTTCACCTCCGCGAGTGGACGAGGAAGAGTTCGTGAGGGTCTCTCTGTGAAGTGTGATCCATTTGATAAGGTAGAGGATTACGCACATACCACCTCCACCCACACCACCACCAGTTTCACCGCCATCACCTCCATATTCGCCCGTACCACCTACACCACCACTGTGTTTTAATATGGAAAACTCCATAAAGTTACCTGTGTTCAAAGGATTGGGAAATGATGTTCCTGACCAATTTTGGTTCATTGTAAAAGCTGTTTGGGAAACTAAGGGAGTTACTGATGATAATATCAAGAAAGTGATGTTCGTTAATGCTCTATAGGATTACTCGCTGACCCAGTACATTAAACACTCAAGTGATAATTTGAATGTGGGAGTCGCGGCTATCCAAGCTATGCTAACTAAAGAATTTAGCAGACCAAATTCAGAGGCACAGTCGATCATTGGGTTCAAGTAGATCATGATGCTACCAGGTAAGACTGCTTAGGAGATGGATTAGAGGCTGAAGTGTACAATTCCTGAAGATAATATGACTTTGACGAATGGACAACACCGCGAATGGTTTGTGGCATCACTAATGTCGCATTTGAGGAATGCATTGTCGCAACAGAGGTTAACAACTCAAGAAGAAGTTTTAGAGATCAAGCAAGAAGAAGGATTGAGACTTGATTTGTGCAACAGAGCTTAACAAGTAAGATTATTGCAGCCATTGAGTGATTGGATCATAAATTTCATGATGGCTATCTAGAAAGCCTTGTGATCTTTGAAAATATGAATTTTCAATTTGAGAGGCAAGATCACGATGGGAATCTTGTAAATAAAAATAGATTTGATTATCCTTGGTGTTCATGCCAAGATAGTGAGGACCTACCATAACCATTAGTGAAGGTTGAAGTGCCTCACTTGCTTGACAAAATTATAAAGATAAATATGTTAAGCAGTGAAGATTAGAGAGAACAAGGAAACTATCCTTGGATGTGCTGATGGGAAAACGATAATAGCCACCCAAGATAGAGAAACGATCAGATGAGCTAGTTGAGACATGAGATTCATAGTTTGCAATGAACAAAGAGAAATCCATTTGAACAATATTGTGAATGCTCTGAACAATCGAACTAAGTTTGTTGTGAACTAGATATGATGGAACACCTTCCTGCAACTGGTGAACAACTGCGCAAGCATCATAGTCATCACAAGAATTTAAAAAGGATGTTAGCACCATAAATGCATGAAACCAGTTGAGGCATGGTGAATGGAGAGGAACTTGATTGATGTGATAGATTGTGCATTCATAATCACCGAGGGAGATTTCTGGTGTGATAAGAGGATAGATTTTCAGTGCAAGTATTGGGTGCAGGATCCCCCAACGAAAGTTTTGGGGCTTAAAGCCCAAGTTTTGAGTAAATCCGATGTAAAGACTCCGCGCTTTGTGGGCGTGGAGTGCGAAGATTGTAAATGAGTCAGAGGGTTGTCTTCCCTCATTTTTGTAATGTAATGTTGGTTTTAGAGATCTACCCATGGTCCGCAGACCATGGGATTGTAAAACTAGAGCAAGGTTTTAAGTTGTAAGATACACCAAATGGAAGAATAATCTACAAAACAGAAGATCTAAGTGTAGAGTTGAGTCTTTTGGGTCGTAGAGTAGGAGAAGGTTCTGTAGCTGAGTGAGCAGAGGCCTAGTAGTCTGTAGTTGAGTGCATGGACCCCTACAACTGAGTGTGTAGGGTGAGTCGAGTCTTTAACCATTGGAGAAATAATAAAGAGAAGTTTCTTATCAATTCTATGTATCTTTTTCCTGTTTCATGTATTGAAGTGTATTGGGTATAAATTACATTTCTACTATTTATATGTTGTGAAAACTTATATGACTATGTTGATCAAGTGAACATAAGATTAAGTATCTATTTATGCGAAGTTCACTAACAATTATAAGAAGATAAGTAAGATCTGTGGTGTAACTTGGGGAAACAATGCAGATCACTGCCTTAGCAGCGTGAAAGCACCTCAACTCCTCGTTAGGGTTGTGCGAAGGAAATTGTAACAGAGAATGAAGGTATCACAAGTCACGAGAGTGTGTGGAGTGACCTACGTGAAGCCAATTCACAGTTTGGACTAAAGCGACACCTCAGACATCTCAAGGGTGCGGAAACTTGGTTCCAGCATCCCCCCATACTACTTTGGATGAGAGCTCAGTCCGCGTTCCATGGGCTATTTCCGAAAGGGCCAGTAGTACATGGATTTTTTTGGTTAATTAACTTCGAACCTGGGTCAGACCCCATCAAGCCAACAAATGGTTCTGTTGCTGGGACCAGAATCTGCATAGAATATTTGATGTCATATCATTGGAATCCAACTAAGAAGGAAATTGAAGGTTGGTTGGATAGGAGAATTCACGAATTCTTGGTGCAGGAGAACAGGAATCCGTGACTATTAAGGGAAGAGTGGTTAGACTCCTACTTGTACATAGAGATCCACAAAATCTTCTACATGTATTTCCTTATTGAGCTATACGAGTGGATCACGAAGCTAGTAGATAGCCAAGGAAGGTGGAAGCTCAACAATCCTATTGTGTGGACCCCAGAATTGGTGCGCAGGTTGGAAGCATCAGAGGATAAGATCGCGTGCACTGTCGATCACTGGCTCGATCAAATTATAGGAGGATTCATTACTGAGTTCGTGGTAGACACTTCAGTTAGTTGTAGCGAGGCTGAGCGACGCTTTCTCAAATGGCCACGAGGTAAGTACATTAAGTCTCTGAACACTTGGATTAAAATGCTATTGTGTGAAAAGTGGATTATACAGTTACATTGATGTTCGAGGCCACGTGAAGTGGGAAAATTTACAGTTTTGAAGGAAGAGCGACACTAGAGACTAGCCCCTTGATTTCACCTCCGCGAGGGGACGAGGAAGAGATCGCGAGGGTCTCTCTGTGAAGTGTGATCCATTTGATAAGGTAGATGATTACGCACATACCACCTCCACCCACACCACCACCAGTTTCACCGCCATCACCTCCATATTCGCCCGTACCACCTACACCACCACTGTGTTTTAATATGGAAAACTCCATAAAGTTACCTGTGTTCAAAGGATTGGGAAATGATGTTCCTGACCAGTTTTGGTTCATTGTAAAAGCTGTTTGGGAAACTAAGGGAGTTACCGATGATAATATCAAGAAAGTGACGTTCGTTAATGCTCTATAGGATTGCTCGCTGACCCAGTACATTAAACACTCAAGTGATAATTTGAATGTGGGAGTCGCGGCTATCCAAGCTATGCTAACTAAAGAATTTAGCAGACCAAATTCAGAGGCACAGTCGATCATTGGGTTCAAGTAGATCATGATGCTGCCAGGTAAGACTGCTTAGGAGATGGATTAAAGGCTAAAGTGTACAATTCCTGAAGATAATATGACTTTGACGAATGGACAACACCGCGAATGGTTTGTGGCATCACTAATGTCGCATTTGAGGAATGCATTGTCGCAACAGAGGTTAATAACTCAAGAAGAAGTTTTAGAGATCACGATGAGGCTGCATGAGACCCCAATTCAAGATCCTATCTTGGGAATTTAGCAAATCCATGTGCAGTTTAAAAGCTTATGCCTTGAGATGCAGAGTCTAAAACAGGACAGGATAGTTCGACCCAAAGTGTGCGAAGAAGTGTGGTTCGTAAAATCCAAAGGTCAGGGTCATGATAAGGACCACTGCCTGATGTTCGTGAATTACCTCATGGGAGGAGGGTCGATGCTGCTAAGACTATAAGCACAAGCATGACCGAATGCAGTGCCTGCTTTGTGGTGTGTAGTTTGTCAAATAGGTGGAAAGTATGCTATGGACAATTGCCATTTGTTGCAGAAATACATACAGAATTCACAACAGTTGTTCTGTAATTTTGTAGATTGGTGGGACACGATGAACACACCTGTAGAAGTTATGAGTTGATGATGGATAGAACCCCCACCTACAGCTTTTAGGCTTAAACACATCCCCTAAACCAAGGTGCAGGGATGGTGTGAACTAGATTTTAGGGGCGTGGATGAGGCCGAGGTGGCGGAGGACCTGGAACAGGTCACGGACAGCTAATATGCTACAATTGCGGAGGGCCAGGAAATTATGCCTACGATTGTAGGAATCCAATGCGTCCATCATGCTTGTACTATACCTTGTTTGATCATGAGACAGAAGATTGTCCTACGCTGATAGCTAGGATACGCGACAAGGGAGTGTTACCACCTCCCATGACTCATAACCTGCAGATGATGAGGTCTGAGTAATGCGAGGAAGATGTTAATGTGAATATTATGTTCCAAAGTGGAATTACGAGAGGAGATGATAAAGGTAAACAACCAGCAGATGGTACTTGGGTTCACAAAGCTCCAGTGAAAGAAGCAGAGTTTGATTTGAAGTGTGCTCGAGAAACCTTTATGGAAGCTAAGAAGAGCTTTGCTGATGCCTCCACTTCAGGAAGAAAAGATAGACCTGAGCTGGAAATGGACCCATCGATGCTCACGATGTTCCTGGAAACATGTATGAAGCTACTACGCGATAGTAAGGTCGTAAAGGGATTACAGGAACTCATTAACAGATGCACTGGGACCACGCCAGGAGAACCATGCGTAGTCTGGAATATTGGAAAGCGTAAGACTAGGAGAGGGAGAGAAATGACGTTAACCACGCAGATTGGAGAATATGAAATGGATGAAGTAATTTTGGATTTAGGATCGGACATGAATTTTTTGCCGAAGCAGACATAGGACCACATGGGGAGGCCTACACTACAGTGGTCTCCTATTCAACTGTGAATGACGAACCAATAGAAGATACTACCCCTAGGGAAATTACAGGGAATCATGCTGGATATTAAAGGAGCAAGTGCGCTAGAAGATTTTGAAGTGATAGAGATTGTTGATGATATCAATCCCTACCATGCGCTCTTAGGAATTGATTGGGCCATTGACATGAATGGGCTGATTAATCTAAAGAAATACAAGATGATTTTTGAGAAGAAGTCCTTGTGCATAGTTATATCCTTGGACCCTGCTGAAGGATCGCGCTACACAGAGCCAACACACAACTATGAAAGTGATGATGATTTGGAATGCATCTATAAATAAACGAGCGAGAGAAAGACTGGGTAAATCCTACTACGGAAGGACAAATTTCATGGGAGCAGGAGAGCTCCTGTACTTCAGACTCAGATGAGGAGATAGAGCAATAGCAGAACCAATTGCACGAGGTTAAAATGCTTAATTGTAATATGATGACAAGGTCACTGCACTGCGTATCGATAGAAGTGAGAGATCTGCCTACTTATGATGGATTAGGTGAGGTAGATGCTTTCTTGGACAGATTTAAAAGGGAGGTGCCAGAGAAGCAATGTTTCAAAGCCTTGAATTTTGTATTGCGCGCTACACCTACGAGGTGGTGGGTCACACATAGAGGAAGCTTGGAAGACTGGCGTGCATGTAGAAGGATGATACACACACAGTTTGGGAAACCTATAGTGCGATTGGTAGATAAATACAAGGGACATGATGGTTGGAATGAACATCTATCTAGATGGGTGCAAGCATATGGCAACCAACCTACGTGGATGCACATGAACTTCATGTTGAGAGATACAATCAATAAGCATTTGTTGGGGGGGCTAATGCACAACCGGCCCATCAAGTTTGAATGACAGAGTGTGGAAAGAACAATCGCGCAGAAGGTTATCCACGCGGAAGCCTTTAAGGAAGTGTGAAAAGCACTGAACAAGGTTTGTAATGTGCAGTGAAGTGATTGCGACCTCCACGTACCAGCAGTCTTATGGAATTGTAGAGTGACATGCAAGAAACTGATGGGATAGACGCCTTCTAGGCTGCGTTTTGGAGCAAACACTGTAATTCCAATGAAGTATTTCATGCCTAGTCTTCGCATAGTAGCGCTCACAGGTATGATAGACCACAGAGCCCTGGAGGAGAGGCTCGCGTAGCTGGAGGAAATTGAAGAAGAACAGTTTTTGGCAGGATTCCATTAGTAGGTACAAAAGCAGTGTGAAAAGGCATGGCATGATCGACATATCAAGTTGTCCACTTTTAAGGTGAATGAATTGGTGTTGTTATACCATAACTTGTTTGATAAATTCCTGGGGAAGCTCCAAATGCATTGGATGGGATGGTATGTTATTAAGGAAATCATAGATGGTGAAACTCTATGGTGAAAACTTCCTAGGAAAAATAAATGGTATTCGGTTGAACCCATGAACAAGTGGCCTGGCCATCTGATTAGCTACAAGAAGTACAACAGGCAACCGCATGGTGCACTGCCAACCTTGTAGAGTGTTATGAAACCAGCTCACAAAAAGATAGAAAAGAGAGATCCACGCCTTAGAATTCAGCCTCTTCGAGGGGGCAACCTCCTTTACATTACATAAATGAACAATTCTTGGATGATACAAATGACAAAACCTCCTTTCTATATATAGGAGTCTAAGGAGTCACAATATAATCCAGCCGACCTACCAATAATAATATAAATCCACAAAAATAACAATAGAGGGATTTTATGGGGCACAGAAATAACAATATGGGGGTAATAGGGGCACAACAATATAAATAAGGGGTATAACTACAATAGTAATGGGGTAATCACTAGTATTATAGGGACCCAACATGCCCCTCTCCTTCAAAAAAGTGTTGTCCTCAACGCTTGAGTAGTTCTGGATACTTCTGCATAAAATTCTCATCCTCCCATGCAGAATCTTCAGCGGATAAGTTCTTCCACTTGATAAGATACTCTGAAATTGATCGATTTCGTAGCTGTCGAGTTCTTTTTTCTGTGACTTCTTCCGGTTCTAATATAATTTTTCCTTCCTCATCAAGTTCTGGCAATATTGTTTGAATTGGGAGCTTGTCACCTATAACCTTCTTTAAACATGAAACATGGAAGACTGGGTGCAATCGAGAAGCTGCAGGAAGCTCCAATTTGTATGCCATAGTACCAATCTTTTGCAACACCTTGTACGGACCATAATACTTTGGTGATAATTTATTATCCTTCTTAGCTTGCTTTAGGGACATTTGCTTATATGGTTGTAGCCGTAGGAATACCCAATCACCTACATCAAAACTTCTTTCACTGCGATGTTGATCTGCCTATTGTTTCATTCTATTTTGTGCCAACACGAGGTTATCCTTTAAGAGTTGGAGGACTTGTTGATGTTCGATGTGATGTTCCACTGCCTGAACCTTAGAATTTTCTCTTAAATATGATGTGATGGATGGTGGTTGATACCCATAAAGTGCCATAAATGGGGTCATTTTTGTTGCTTTATGGAAGGAAGTGTTATACCACCATTCAGCCAGAGGCAACCATTTGACCCATTGTGTCTGTTTATCAGATACAAAGCAACGAAGATATCCTTCCAAACATTTGTTTACTATCTCAGTTTGCCCATCAGATTGAGGATGATAAGATGAGCTATGAGCTAACTGAGTACCAAGACAAGAAAATAATTCTGTCCAAAAATTTCCAGTGAAAATGGGATCTCTGTCACTTACAATAATCTTTGGGTTTCCATGTAGCTTTTGAACTGTTTCCATAAATGCAGTAGAAACTGTACTGGCTTTAAATGGATGTGATAATGCACAAAAGTGTGCATACTTGGTAAGTCTGTCAACTACCACCATGATGACACTCTTTCCCTCAGACTTGGGTAAACCTGTGATAAAATCCATTGAAACCTCCTCCCAACGTTGGCTTGGAATGGATAAAGGTTGTAATAGACCTGGTGTCTTAATTGTTTCAACTTTATTTTGCTGGCAAACCAAACATTCCACCACAAACTTTTGAATATCTGATTTAAGGCCATCCCAAAAAAATTCCTTCTTAACCCTGTGGTAAGTTTTTAAAAATCCTGAGTGCCCTCCTAAGGGAGAAGTGTGCAATTCCATAAGAATCTTTTGTTTTAGCTGGGAATCCTTACAGAGGTATAAGCGATCTTTGTACCATAACGAATCATTTTGCCAGCTAAATGTATCAGAAGTACTGGAATCTTGTTGTAGCTTTCGAATAAGTGCCCACACTTCTTCGTCATTCTTCCATTCCTCCCTTGCTTCGTTTATCCAATCTGGTTGGATAATAGAAATGGCACACAACAATGCTTCCACATCCTCATCCTTTCTTGAGAGTGCATCTGCCACCACATTTTGCTTCCCTTTTTTGTAGATGATTTCAAAGTCATAACCCAACATCTTTGTGACCCACTTTTGTTGCTCTTCAGAGGATAATCTTTGTTCTAAAAAGTATTTAAGGCTATCATGATCCGTTTTTACCTTGAAGTGTCTTCCCATTAGGTAGGGTCGCCATTTCTTAAGTGCATGGAGTATTGCCAACATTTCCTTCTCATAAATAGCTTTGCTTAAAAACTTTCCCTTGATTGGACGACTTTCAAAAGCAATGGGTCTTTCATCTTGCATTAGAACAACACCAATTCCATTTCCTGAAGCATCACATTCCACAATAAAGGTTTTTGTGAAGTCCGGTGTAGCTAAGACCGGTGCTTGGCACATTGCCTCTTTAAGATGTTCAAAGGCCTTTGTTGCTTCCGGAGTCCATGAAAATGAATCTTTCTTCAATAATGTTGTTAGAGGTGCTGCTATTCTCCCATAATTCTTAACAAACTTGCGATAATACCCTGTCAACCCAAGAAATCCTCGCAGATGCTTTATGGATGTGGGGATTTTCCATTCCTTAATGGCTTTAATTTTGCTAGGGTCTACCTTAACTCCTTCATGAGATACAATATGACCCAAATATTCCACCTCCTGGACTCCAAAGAAACATTTGGATCTTTTTGCATATAATTGTTTTTCCTCCAATAGTTGTAGCACCTTGTCAACATGTTCAACATGATCCTTCCAAGACTTGTTGTAGATTAGTATATCATCAAAAAATACTAACACAAATTTTCTAAGGAATGGCTTGAAAATTGAATTCATCAAACCTTGAAATGTTGAAGGTGCATTGGTAAGGCCAAAAGGCATGACCAAAAATTCATAATGACCCTCATGAGTTCTAAATGCCGTTTTTGGAATGTCTTCAATCTTCATTCTGATTTGATGATATCCCGAACGAAGATCCAACTTGGTGAAGTAAATTGATCCATGCAATTCATCCAGTAATTCATCAATAACAGGAATGGGGAACTTATCTTTAATAGTGAGCTTGTTGAGCTCCCTATAATCTGGACACATGCGCCATGATCCATCCTTCTTGTGCACCAATACTACTGGAGCTGAGAAAGAACTTTGACTCGGTTGAATTATACCAGCCTCTAGCATTTCTGCAACCATACGTTCAATTTCACTTTTTTGGACATAGGGATATCTGTACGGCCTGATGTTTGGAGGAACACTTCCTGGAATCAGATGAATAGCATGATCATGATCACGCATAGGTGGGAGACCCTTGGGAGTCTCAAATACCTTGGAATGATTGTCCAAGACTTTTTGGAGATCTGGAGAAATAGATGATTCCAATGTGGAAACATCTAGCGAGCATAATTGTGCAATTACACCTCTTTGCTCCTTTCTTAGAAGCTTTGTCATACCATGAGAGCTGATTATCTTTCCTGGTTTCCCTGCAATACCCCTTAATTCAACTTCCTTTCCTTCCGAAGAAAATTTGATGAAAAGTTCTTGAAAATTAAAAGCTATTGTACCCAAGGATTGTAGCCATTGGACTCCTAGTACAACATCCGCACCTCCCATTGGAATGGAAAGCATTGGGCTAGTCAATACATATTCTCCCATGGATAGCTTGATATTATGGCACTTTCCAGAGCAATTTATTGTTCCTCCATTTGCAATCATCACTTGACACTCTGGTGCTGGATATAGGAAGCAATTCAATTCTTTTGCTACCCTACAATGAATAAAATTGTGGGTGCTTCCTGAATCAATCAACACTATTACCTTTTTCTTCTTGATTTGTCCTTCTATCTTGATGGTTTGAGGAGTGGTAATTCCCGCCAATGCATTACAAGATATGGTCGGATTTATTTTTTCTTCATCTAGGCTTTGTTCCTGGAATATATCCTCTTCTTTTGACCTTTCTTGCTCCTTTTCTTCTTCCTCTTCACAATCTATGTAGAATAATTTCTTCTCAGCACACTTATGACCTTTTGTGTATTTGCTATCACAATTGTAACAAAGCCCTTTTGCTCTTTTTTCTTCCAATTGTTGTGGTGTCAACCTTGTAGGTTGTGGAAGACTATGGGCAACAACACTTCCGTCTTTATAGTTGTGAATGGTATGCTTCCTAGTTGCCATAATTTTGCTTTCCATTTTTCTTGCTAACCTGAATGCCTTCTCTAATGAATCAGGTTCCCAAAGGCGCACATCATGTTGGATATTATCCTTTAAAGACCCTATGAACACATCAATCCTATGCTCCTCTGGAATATCTTTTACCCTTATGTTCAATTTTTGGAACTCCTCAATGTGCTCCATTATTGAACCCTTTTGTTTGAGACTTATCAATTGGCTAAAAAAAGTGTTGCTTTTTGTATCCTCATAATGTGCTATCAATTCTTCCGTAAAAATTGCCCAAGTGATAAATTGTTTACGAGAACAAAGCCATTGATACCATACAAATTGATTTGGTTCCAAATATAAAGTTGCCATACGTACCTTTTGTGTGTTTTGCACATTATTGAGATCGAAGAATTGCTCCATCTGTAATATCCATGTGGCAGGATCCTTGCCATCAAACTTCCTCACATCAATTTTTGGAACATGGTGAGTCTTCGATCCAACATTAGAGTCTATGGAATCATGATTAACATTTCTTTTGTTCTCATCATGAGTTTCCTTTACTACCTTTTCACCATTAGTAAGTATTTCTTGTAGAAAATTTGTCAAATCTGTCTTCAAATCTGCCATGTCTGTCTTCAAATCTGTCTTCAAATCTGCCATGTTTGTCTTCAAATCTGTCTTCAAATCATCCATCTTAGCTTCCATGCCCTTTATCTTAGATTCCACACCATTTATCTTAGATTCCACGCCATTTATCTTAGCTTCTGTTAGCTTTTGTGAGCGTGACATATGTTGCACTTGTTCTTGTAATTTTGATATATCATGTAGCATTTCTTCCTCTTCTTCATGAGTCATGCTAGAGCTTTTAGGTTCCTTACTAGGTGTTTGCATTTTCTTTCCTCGGGGCATCAGTTACCGATAATAATGCTTTACTATGCCCTTTGAATTCCGTTCAACCACGCTTACACAAAAATAAAAATAAAACTACACACCTTTTTTCACTTTATAGAAGCCTGATATTGAATCTAATGTATCTCTGTAATTTCAGATCATCCAATTCTGAGGTTGCAACCTGTAGTAGCCTTCTGTGTCCTCTTTCCAGTGCCACAAGTCTGAGCCCAATTGGATTCTCCAAGGAAGCGTTATGTGAAATCTCCCACAGTGACTTGCTTTTAGACTGGTTCAGTAGAGCGAACTTGTACGACGTGCCACGAGTCACTGTTTCAACCTTTGAATCTAAAACCCACAGACAAGAAACTACAGTCCATCCTATTTCTGTACCTTTTTATGAAATTTCAATCCGATCCTCAGAGAGAGAGTTATGACGATTTTCCCCAGGTCACCTGTTTTTAATGTAATTCAGGAGTCTGCAAAAAGGCCAACTTCCTCAGATCATATCTCCGAAAATATCGTGCAAAAAGCTCTGAACTTCGGACCCAAGGTTCAGCGGCAATTCTTCTCAAATGGGTTTTTTTTGCGACTTCTGAAACGTCACAGAAAAATATTTATAGCGAAAATGCCACGATGACCTGTTTGGAGCAACGAAACCCTAGAATCCAAAGCTCTGATACCAAATGTTATGAAACCAGCTCACAAAAAGATAGAAAAGAGAGATCCACGCCTTAGAATTCAGCCTCTTCGAGGGGGCAACCTCCTTTACATTACATAAATGAACAATTCTTGTATGATACAAATGACAAAACCTCCTTTCTATATATAGGAGTCTAAGGAGTCACAATATAATCCAGCCGACCTACCAATAATAATATAAAGCCACAAAAATAACAATAGAGGGATTCTATGGGGCACATAAATAACAATATGGGGGTAATAGGGGCACAACAATATAAATAAGGGGTATAACTACAATAGTAATGGGGTAATCACTAGTATTATAGGGACCCAACATGTGAAAAGCACTGAACAAGGTTTGTAATGTGCAGTGAAGTGATTGCGACCTCCACGTACCAGCAGTCTTATGGAATTGTAGAGTGACATGCAAGAAACTGATGGGATAGACGCCTTCTAGGCTGAGTTTTGGAGTAAACACTGTAATTCCAATGAAGTATTTCATGCCTAGTCTTCACATAGTAGCGCTCACAGGTATGATAGACCACAGAGCCCTGGAGGAGAGGCTCGCGTAGCTGGAGGAAATTGAAGAAGAACGGTTTTTGGCAGGATTCCATTAGTAGGTACAAAAGCAGTGTGAAAAGGCATGGCATGATCGACATATCAAGTTGTGCAGTTTTAAGGTGAATGAATTGGTGTTGTTATACGATAACTTGTTTGATAAATTCCTGGGGAAGCTCCAAATGCATTGGATGGGATGGTATGTTATTAAGGAAATCATAGATGGTGAAACTCAATGGTGAAAACTTCCTAGGAAAAATAAATGGTATTCGGTTGAAGCCATGAACAAGTGGCCTGGCCATCTGATTAGCTACAAGAAGTACAACAGGCAACCGCATGGTGCACTGCCGACCTTGTAGAGGTTCGAGCAGAGTTGGGAGGTCTCTGTGTGAAGATCTCCGCACTGATAGAGTGACTCGATGGTGGGTCACAATGTTTGTGTTGAGGGTATGTTGGGCGCGGGATCCCCCAAGGCAAGTTTTGGGGCTTAAAGCCCAAGTTTTGAGTAAATTCGATGTAAAGACTCTGCACTTTCTGGCTGTGTAGCACAAAGATTGTAAATGAGTTAGAGGGCTATTCGCCCTCATTTTTGTAGTGTAATGTTGGCTTTAGAGATCCACCCATGGTTTGCAGATTATGGGATTGTATAAATAGAGTGAGGCTCTAAGTTGTAAGAGACACCGAATGGAAGAATAATCTAAGAAGCATAAGATCTAAGTGTAGAGTTGAGTCTTTTGGGTTGCAGAGTAGGAGAAGGCTCTGCAACTGAGTGCGCAGAGGCCTAGTAGTCTGCAACTAAGTGCAAAGACCCCTGCAGCTGAGTGCACAGGGTGAGTCGAGTCTATAAATGTTGGAGAAATAATAAAGAGAAGTTTCTTATCAATTCTATGTATCTTTTTCCTATTTTATGCATTGAATTATATTGGGTATAAATTACATTTCTACTATTTATATGATGCATGAACTTATATGATTATGTTGATCAAGTGAACATAAGATTAAGTATCTTTTTACACGAATTTCACTAACATTTATAAGAAGATAAGTAAGATCTGCGGTGTAACTTAGGGAAATAACGTAGATCGCTACCTTAGTAGCATGAAAGCACCTCAGCGCCTGGTTAGGGCTGCGTGAAGGTGATTGTGATAGAGTGCAAAGGTCTCACAGGTTAGGGTAGTGCACAAAGTAACTTGCACGAAGACATTCCTAGTTGGACTAAGTCGACCCCTCAAACATGTCAAGGGTGCGGAAACATGGTTCCACCATCCCCCCATATTGCTTCAGGTGAGACCTCAGTCCGTGATCTGTGGGCTGTTGCTAAAAGGGCTAGCAGTACAAGGATTTGTTTTGCTAATTAACTTCGAACCTAGGTCAGGCCCCCACAAGCCAACAACAAGATTCATAAGAAGGCTGACGAGCTGACCATTAAGGGAGAAATTATATAAGTATGGATGCACGAAAAGATAGTCTTTGAGATGATCAACTTCATAATTCCATGACTTCATGAGAGACAAACATTCCCAACCTGAGTTTGACATGAGTGATTTGCATGAAGACAGATGTGCTATAATAGATTCATGAATTCAGTCATAAGTGAAATTTTTAAAATTTGAGAGATCAAACCCAGAATACCAATTTTTTTTTCCATGGGAATTCACGCTGAATGAAAACATGTAGATAGATGGATTGTGCATGAAAAACTAGATCTAATTTGGTTTGAGGGTGCTTACCAAAGATGTGAAGTCCTCACATAACCATCAACATACGTTGAAGTGCCTCGACTCCTTGACACGTCTTGGAACTTTCCAGAATTGCATAATTTCATTTTGAAGCTTAAACCAGATCATGTATGGCTTGATGGTGGCTTATGCTGCTAATTTCAAAACTTCTCTCTAGAAGACAACCATCTCTGTCACAGGTTTCAACAAAAATCATATTTATAAATTGAAGAGGCTCTTCTAATGGTACGTCAAAAGATAAATCAATTGGTGATCTCACATGAGAAAGTTGATTTGACGAGTCATCTTCATGCAGCATAAGAGATGATGAGGGGTGGGAAGAGTCATATGCAATTAAACCATTTTCAATTTTATCATGGGCAACCTCACAATATTGTGTCAATCTAGGAGATAAATCATTAGATGGAGAAACAAAATAGAATGGAGTATCTTTGCCACATGTAGATGTGTTACGAATGGTAGGACACAAGGGGAAGTGAGGTGAAGAGGAAGTTTTGTTGCAGATATATTCTTAAACCAAAGCATATTCTAGATCTGAATTAGAATCTTCGTGGGAAATCGGAAGATCACATTATGTGCTTGGGTGTTCGTCACAACATACAAACATGGATTTATCATCATGGGGATGAATACCACCCAAGGTTGGGGATTGATTGAAATAATTGATTTTACATGATGTTCCACTGAGATTAGCAGATTGAGAATCGTTAAAAAATGAAAGCTCATATTTTTTATGCTGACAATTTTGAGATAGAGATAATGTCCTCACCTTTCTGCTCCTCTACCTGTGTAATGTGACTACCTTGCACCTAATCTCAATTGGAGCGATAAGCTTAAGAATAAGGAGAATGTGAACATCTGGCTAGAGAATCAGATTGATTAAGAGATTCATGGTATAAGGACTCATCGCTTGTAGATGACAAAGGATGGAAGAGACCTAGATCAGATTCTAGACTTGAGTTATGAACGATGACATCCTATTGTATAATGGAGGAGTGGTTCTTTGATGTAGGCTTCCTGACCCATTCTGGAATGTCCTCCATTGAAGCAGTAAACAGATGAGAAGATGGGTTGGGCACCTACATTGAGACCAAAAATGGAGGAGGACAAGGAACAAATGGGGTGGTGGAATCCTCATCTACAATCTGAGGTGCCTCATGATCTATAAGAGTTGGGGAATAAGCGAAATCAGGAGGTTCACCATATTGGGAAACATGAGCCAAGAATTTAAACTCTTGTCAAGAATTTCACAACAGAAGTGAAGGAACCGATTAGCAAAGTCCTCAACGAATTTGTCATGCTCCATTGTTAAATGACATATTTTTTCACAAACATCTCAGTGGCTATACTTATCTACATATTTAGCCATCAACTCGGTATGTTGATCTAATGAATTGATAGAAGTAGTGGGTAATGTATGAAAACGACATTCAACATGAACTTCGAATTTGACGGTGAGTAATATAGCCTAGACATATTGAGACTTTATTTGGTGACGATGGAAAAGAGTCCTAACTTGAAGCACGTGCATAGAAAAAGATGTTTCACCCTCAACATTTAGCTTGAACTTGGATATGTCATGAATAACTTCCACCAGGATGTTACAACTAGGATTTTTACAAAAACATCCTATGATTATGATTTTAGGAGAGCCATTTTAAAATAAGAGATTCAAACCAGGTTCTACGGGCACAAATTATCATCTGGTCCTCCTTTTAGTGCCATTTTGTTGATGGTGCTAGGAATCCTCCAACCAAGGGGATCTCCCTGATGTGAAGCCCCAAGTAGACCTCACATCATTTGGTGTAGGAGTCCCATATGGAATAAAGGCCCAGTTTCCATATACTTAGAGATCTCACTTGGCTCTAGTTGTCAACACATGAGAGTGTTATGCTGGTATCTTCCAACAATAAGGTAAATCTGTCTAGTGAGTGTGTAATTTAACTGTGTCAAGGTTCTCTTACTACAAGGGGGAGAGTAAAGTGAGACTCTAAATGAGAGGTAGTACTACCACCCCAGATGAGACACAAGTGAACCAGAAAGGGCATGTCCAACACCTAGCGGAGTAGTCAACAGTGGATGCAGAAGTCATTAAAACCGAAGTGCAAGGGAAAACACATACACCATCCAATAGAGTAGTCCACAGGGATGTGATGGTAGTAATAACTAGTAAACAAGACAGGTCTGTCTAATATCCTACGGAGTAGTCCACAAGGATGAGACAACAGTGATAATCAATACAACATATTATCAACAATGTAAGTACTAAAACAACCAAAGTAGTTCAACTATCTTAGTACATGTTAAGAAAACATGCATTAAAAATGTTTAAAGAGTAGTATTACAGACTTCTACAAAAAATGCGTGAAAACGCATTGATCTTAACAAGCTTCTGAATTAAGAAAAAGTCCCAAGACACAACATACATCACTAGTCCTAGTAGTGGGACATTGGAGCCACTCCTTGCTCCTCAAAGAACTAACTAAAAGCTCTCAAGGCTATGTGGGAGGAGCCGAGGGGAAAAGTCCTTGCTCATACAATGGGAGGGGTATATATATCCAAGGATGATGCTTGAACCTTATGACTCTTTGATTATCTTCATGAACATTTAACTTCCTATGAATTTTCAACTGATGTGACTCTTCATCTTCATGTGTGTGTCTGTTGGACTTTCAATTTACATTACATTCGGTTACAATAGATATGGCCCATGTATTAGTGATGTGGCCTTGAAAAATCATGACACTACTTGACATGACACTATTGACATGGGTTGGCTAGATGTGGTGGCAATGTCAAAATGTTGTTGTTACTGAGTGATAGATGTGATCTTGGATGGTCTTTGTCTTCAGCTCTCTATGGCTTGATGCTATGGGGTCTTTAATGGTATTCGTCTTGTAATATGGTTACATTCATGTGTTCCTTTTGCTTGAGCTTCTTTCATCCATCCAAATGAAAATAAGTCATCTAGCATGTATGCTCCTTATTCATCTTATTCATCGTCTCGACATGATCTATCATTGTACCTATTCCTGGAATTCTCTCATGATGGGACGCCATTAAATCAAAAACCTCCTGGTGTAAGCTGATGGATTTTTTTCCATGACCGGGGCCTGGGACATATGAAAGGTTGGGAAGAGGGCCCTGTAACAATGTAGCACACAGTTCCAGGTGAGAGGGAGGGAGACTGGTCACTGAGACTTCATAGAGTGCAACTTAGGCTTGGATGAGGAAATCCAGGGCTTCATATTCACTATCGGGGAAAACTGCACAAAGGCCACTCAGAGGCAGGATTACGAAGTTGAAGTCACTAGTGGAAGCTACAAGATGGGACCTTGATGGACACCTCTAGATAGTTTTCTGAGGGAAGAGAATACAAAGAAAAAGAGAGACCAGAGGACAACTCAGTGTAGCTTTTAAGAGTAGTAAGTGCCAGCTGAGGTAGGTCACTGGGAGGACAACTATACCTAGTTTTTGGGAGAAGTGCAGTCTCAAGTCTCTATGCAATGCAGGGTTCCAACAACTAGTAAAGAGGCTTGATGAATGATCTTGTGAAGTGCACAGTTTGGGTCAGACTTCGAGGTTGTTTCTACATAGTTCTAGGAAGGAAGACAAGTTTCTCACCTCTGGGATTGCATAGTGCAATTGACCTAGAGGACAACCTTAAGAACTGCACAGTTCCAGGTAGAAAATGAACACCACTGAGGGCTAAGACTACGCAATGTAGCTTAGTCGGGGTTCGGTGAGAGGGGGTTGTATGGTCGAAAGTATTTTCAGAAAAGATGGCTTAGTGTGGGAGGTAAGTGAACTTGTGAAGACTTGACATTGTGGTCACACACTTAGCATACTTCGAGAATATGAAAAAATAGACCACTGGGACAACAAGACAAATAATTTCCCTTTGTGAGACTCTCTAGAGTTAAAAGCTACAAGTGCGACACTTGGGATAGAACTTTGAACGACTGTGATGACACTTGTTCAATATTTCTAACAACTTTTTGTATGAGTGCGATAAGTGTTTACATGGCTAGGACAACTTGCATACACAAAGAAAAACCTTCAATGTCACCAGAACAATTCACAAATATGACATAACAACCAAACATGTCAAAAGAAGACAATTGATCCAAAATGTTAAAGGGAGCAAGACACATAGATGAAACACATGGAATGACTTCCAGTGCTTGCAACCATGCATGTCATTGAAGACATAATGATATGAAAATGATAAGCAGTCCTTCAAACTACATTAAGCGGTGTATTTCAAAAGATGTTCTTTGTTTTCCATGCCTACCCTTAAAATTGTTATGAATCAGATGTAATATTCATGTGGTCCCAATATTTTATCATACCTTGGGTTCCTTGGCTTGCTTATCTTTCTTCTCAGCTCCTTGAGATTCATCTAGCATTTCATCCTTCTTTGTGGCCACTAAGAGATGCAATTGTACAGTTTCAGGATACAAGGCACACTAAGAAGCTAATGGACAAAACTGCTCCATTTTACGATGCAAAGCACTTCTGTAGGATGAGGCCCTAGGAGGACACATCTGTGCAGTTTCAAGATGCAAGGAAAACTAGGAAGCTGAGATGCTTGAGGGAAAAAACTGTGTGGTTTCTAGAGATAGTGGGTTCTAGCTGAGTGAAGGACACTGGAGGAAACCATAGTGTAGTTTTGAATGCTAAGGGAGGATGGGATTTATATGCATTTCATAGTTCTAGAAGGAAAGGGAAAAGGTTGAGTGTTGCAGATGCGAAGTGCACATTTAAGGAAAGCTGGATGAGGCTAGGTTGCTAGGGAAACTCCAAAATTTGACTAAGTGTGAGATCAGTGGAACTGATGTGAACAATGATATAACTTGACTATGATCACACACTTGAACACTTAGTGATACAACATAGACCATCTGAAAGATATAACACATACTTCGCTTAATGCAAAAACCTTTGTGGCAGCATACAACAAGTGTGGCTCCACTGATAAACTTTGAGAGGATAAAGGTGACACTTGTGCAATAGTGCTTGAAATGAGTGCAATACATGTCTATGTGGTGAGGAAAACCCATTCTCACAAATATTTTCCCTTGAAGAAAAGAAAACTTCCCTTTGCATGACAAGAAATAATCTAGATCCCCAAAAATGACACATACTATATAAATATAAGAGGAACGATTCTTAAGATCAAAGAGGGGGGCTTGAGATCATCAAATTACCATTCTTTAGGAAGCCACTTCAAGCCCTTGAACTTAAAGATAATCAAATATTTTCAATTTTTTAAAATAATAAGTCCATTATGCTCACTCCTCATCTTAGAGTTGGGTAGAGAGGGAGAATACTTGATTGATGTCAACCTTGTAAATGAAAACCTTTGCCTACTCATTGGTTGGAATTTCCACCACTAGTTGACACCACTAACACACACCAAAAGTCTAAGATATCCATAATATGTGTCCTACACCCAAGGGCTTATACTACACCACCATAAAATGTACCTTCAACTTTAGATGTCCCAAAATAATAATATCCTAAACCTAGCCTAATTGTTAGACTTTTGTAACTTTCTCCTTAACTAACATTTGTTTTCAACTATTTAATCCACTTACCATATACTCTCTCTTGTTTGCACCCACCTAGTATTAAAGAACACTTGTGTTTTTAATACAACCAAGTTAAGAGGGCATGTTTCTTTCTTACACTTAGATGTTTTCAATACAACCAAGTTAAGAGCACGTGTTTCCTTTTCAAATTCCAAAAGTATAACATGTATATCTCTATAAACTAACAACAAAATCATTGCATAAAAATGGTAAGCTTAAAAGTAAATTAAAATTAGATTACATTATTATGATAAATACACCAAATATGGAAAAAATATTTTCAAACAAAACCATAAAAAAAGTGTTAGTTTATCATATACAACTACAAACTTATTAAGCCAGCCTAGATCCACCTTAACATGGATCTATCAAGTGCCGAGAGGGATCCAATCTCTTGATGTGAAAACCTCTTTTTTGGTGCTTGATAGATCCAGGTTAAGATGGATCTAGACTAGTTATATAATACAATATAATATCTATATTTTTATATATGTGTCTCTTTCTTATTCCCTCTCTCTATCTCACCCCAAAACATACACACTCTCTCTCCATATATATCTCTCTCCCTCCCTCTTCCTCTCTGCCTCTCTCTCTTCCCTTTATCTCTCCTCTCTCCACCACTCCCTTGTCACTCCCTTTCTCTCTCTAACTTTGTCCCTCTATGTCTTTCTTATTCCTTCCCTCTCTCCCCCCGTCCAACTCCGTATCTCTCCCCTATCTTTTAGTCTTATCTCTCCCTTTCTCTCTCACCTCCTTCTGTCCCCCCCTCCCATCACTCTCTCTCTCTCTTCCTCCTCCATCTCTGTGCCTCCCTCTCTGTCTCTTTCCCTTCTCTCCCTATATTTATCCCCGCCTATTCTCTCTCTTCCTCCTCTCTTCTCTCCCTCTCTCTCTATCCATCTATCCCTTGTCACTCCCTCTCTCTCCACCTCTATCTCCATATGCCTTAGTTCTTTCCTCCCTCTCTCGCCCCCTCCAACTCCATATCTCTCTCCCCCCTTTCTTCTTCTCTCTCTCCCCCTCCAACTCTATATCTCTCCCCCCCTTCTCTCTCTCCCCTCTCTCTCTTCCTACCTCCTTCTCTCCGTCTCCCCCTTCACTCTCTCTCTCTCTCTCTCTCTCTCTCTCTCTCTCTCTCATATTTGTCACTATCTCCCTCCCCTATCTTCCCTTCACTTTGCTTGCTATCATCACTTGGATCCTTAGTTAAGATAGATCTATGTTGGTTCTTACTAATATTTGTACTATATAAATTTCACATCTTTAAACACAAAAGTATTCTAATTTTTAATTTTAATAGAACCTTAATTTAATTTATATGGGAATACTTTTAGTAGTCTTGAGGATAGAGGGTTTATATATATCTCAAAACTAATTACAACCCTCTTCCTATTAGCTTCAAACAATTTTTTTTATAAAATAAAATTAAATTAAAATAACTTTATTGTGAAATAAGTTATGGTTTTTGGGCATGTGGTATTGATAAGCCATGGTATTGGCCCATGGTATTGTAACAAAGCCTATTTACAAGTTAATAATTTCCATGGTAATGTGGGGGTGAATATTAATGGATAAGAATCTTGTCATATTGTTATAAAATATTTAGATTGTGAAATAAGATATGGTATTTTGGCATGTGGTATTGACAAGCCATGGTATTAACCCGTGCTATTGTAACAAAGCCTATTCACAAGTTCATGATATCAATGACAAAACATGGGTGAATATCCATGACTAAGAATCTTGTCATATTCTTATAAAATATTTTGATTTTGAAATAAGTTATGTTTTTTTTGGGCATGTGATATTGATAAGCCATGGTATTGGCCCATGGTATTGTAACAAAGTCTATTTCGAAGTTAATAATATCCATGGTAAAGTGAGAATGAATATCCATGGTTAAGAATATTTTCATATTGTTATCAGGTATTTTGAGCGTGAAATGTTTTTAGAGCATGTGGTATTGATAAGCCATAGTATTGGCCCATGGTATTATAACAAAACCATTTTTTTACAAGTTAATAATATCCACTGTAATGTGGGGGGTGAATATGCATGGTTAAGAATCTTTTCATATTGTTATAAAATATTTTGGTTGTGAAATAAGTCATGGTATTGGCTCATGGTATTGTAACAAAACCTATTCACAAGTTAATAACAAAATCAAAATATAACAAATTGAATTTTATTATTTTTATTATTAATTGAGCCAACATTGAGATTTTTGCACTCGTCCCCATACTTTTGACTTTTATTATTATTATTACTATTATTATTTAACTAAGCACATATTTAGGATTGTTTACATACTTATATTACACCTACACATCTACTCTATATGATGGAAATAATACTGAGAGGGGGGGTGAATCAGTATTATCAAGTTCTTTTAACAAATCTTCCTTATTTATACTTTGAATTATTTTTGCATATCAGTACCATAAAATAATGAGCATGAACAAGAAAAACAGATAGTCACACCAAAGAACACCACATATAAGGTGGAAACCCAATGCGGGTGAAAACCACCTGCTGCAATATGTCTCTATCTTCTTTCAAATTAGAAACTCCTTTTACAATGATTTTGTACTGGTGCAGTCCTTTACCAGTTGTTATAGACAATTTTGTGCCTTACAGCAACAAGCATGAATTGTCAATAATCCAAGGGATCCAAAGTTCCCTAAACATGATGTTCCTACCCCTAGAGGAACAAGGTCAGCAAACCAACAGCTCTCAGATCAGTTCTCCACCTGAAAACACTCAAAAACAAGCAATCCTGAAATCAAAGCAGGTGCTCCACTAGGTTTCTGCGTTGAAACTTAGTTGCTCCATGGTGTACCTGCGTTGCAAAGCAAGTGGGACAAAGGCCACCTGCGCTGAGCGAGAACGGACAAGTGGCACAGTGAGTCATTGCTTTGGAATCTTCCAAAAATGACACTTGGATCAGGGATTTCGCCTTGTGATGAGTCAGAGGCTCTATTTCTCCAAGTGGAAGCAAAGTTCACCAAGTGGACTCAAGAACTGAAGATCAACTAAAGATTAACTGAAGAGAGAGAGGACACAAGGCAGCTACACATCAGTTGCAAGCTGACTCATCCTTTCTCAATTCATCTATATATTAAGCTCTCTCCTATGAGCTCAAGGGGGCTGGAATTTTGTGCAAAGTAATGATATGTTGTTGGTTTCATCATTGAGTTATTGGGTGATTGTTTGAGAGAGGTGAAGAAGAGCAATTCTTTCTGCTGGGAGGTGTTGCTGGGTTGGAGCCTTCAATGGTTGTAATACTCTCAGAACCTTTATTTCTTCATTAATAAAAGCTATTGAGGTTCTTATATGTGCTCTTGTTTCAATAATATATTGTGATGATTGCATGTTTGGTTTACACTAATCCATAAAACAGTTATGATTGCATGCCTCTTGTAGTTTCCTTCTTTGTTATTTTGCAGGATCTCATTCTAGCTGGGCGAGCAGAAGAACAAAGAGCTAGGAGCAAGCGGCCAAAGAGAAGAGTTTGGATTCGACATTAAGCGCAAGGCAACGGTTAGTGCATTTCTCCATTCTCTTTTGCTTTCATAAAGAAGTAAACCTTGAATAGTTTGTTTTACAGTTGTTGCTAAGGAACTGTCACCCTTAGAGTGGGATAGGGTCATCCGAGTCGGATACTTTTCCCTACAACAAACTGGCGACTCCGCTGGGGATCGTATCCGTTTGATTGTGTTTGTAGTATTTTGCTATTCATTTCGTGAACAAAAGAGTACCAAATCGAAAAGCTTTTGACTATATCAAAAGCGAAGTAGAGGGCAGCTACTCTTGCTCGTTTTCTGAGCAAATTCATGATTTGAAGAGCTGATCTACAAGGATCCTTGTAAGCTCTTAGTGATAGCTTTGCACCTTCTTAATCATCCCTTTGAGTGTGCTTGACTGATTGCTTCTGATTTGAGCAAAAACCGTGCATTTTTGAGAAAATTATGACCTGGAAACTGTGAAAACGCAATTCTCGTTTTCCAAAGCAGGTAGTACACAGGCTACCTGCTTTGCAACGCAGGTCCCGAAGGGGCTACCTGCGCTAAGAGCCAGTTTGGCTGTGCAGAGCCTGCATTGGCCCAAATTTGCCTAGTGCATTTGGGGTTTCCTCCTTTCTCTTGCCTGTTTTCACTTAGTTTTGCTGCTAGGTGTCAGTCTTGTGCCCTGTTTTGAAACCAATATTACTTGCCATCATTCTGCCTCTGTTATATAACGAAATTGTACTTGTTCTTTGTATTTCTTACTAATTTACAATTTCCCATAACGAAGAGTAAAGTAGTCTTGCTTTTGGCCTCTTAGATCTGAACCTGTGTTAGGCATTTTGCTGGTCTAAAAGAGTTAGCTTGTTTGCTGTCCATAGCTAATTAGTCATTTTACTTTCGTTAGTATGGTTTGATTTCATGTATTTCCAGTGATTAAGCAAGTGAATCTTAAGGTGTCTTTTGATTTTGGACAAACTTGTTTACTTTCGCTTTAAATCGAAATCAAAGTTATATAACCACTTTCTTTTTGTAATCCATCCACATTAAGAAAGGGAAAAGAAAATACATGCATTGTGCATTTTGCATTTGACTGTGTGCTTGACGATTTAGGAAAAATTTGCATTTTAGTGTGTGCTCTATGATCTGTGTGAAAAGATTTGCCTTTCTTTTCCCTCAGTATTTAAGGTTTTCAAAGTTGAAAGATTGAAAAGTTTGCTTCTCATCTTAGACTGCATTCAGGAATTTGTTATATACATCTCGTGGTGATCCTTAAAGGCAAACTGATAAGCAAGATCAACATTAAAATAAATCTAATTTACATAACAACGCTTTGTAACATAACGCAAACACATAGAGGTCTAGGTAGAGACGTGTTCCGGCGTCGTTAAACATAGTGACTGTCGATCTCTACGAAGGTGGGTGATTCCTCCTGAGAGTCGGTGGCACTAATACGGACTTGTGCTCCCACGTACCGTCGCGTATATATTGGGAGACCCCTATAGGCAATTATCCTTTATCCATAGGAAGTCGTGTCGACCGCCCTACTGATCGCGATGCAGTGAACACAGCATTCACGAAGATCGACCACCCGTACCGTAAAACGTATTCTGTGGTTTCGCGAAAAGTTTGGCACACCCTCTGCCTAGAACTCCAGAGAAGTTTCTTTTGGCCTTTTTCAAACTCTATAACTAAAAAAGTCCACCCGAGCATTTGTCACTTCGGGCTCGTTAAAACATCGAAGGCGACTAGAGTCATCTTTAGCTTTTTCTCGACTCTTAAAACATGAAAAAGCAAGTTTGTGTCTAAAAGCGTCGTTAATAAAATTTATTTTAAGTGGAACATAATCACCTGTTATTCCCACGTTGATCTTTCAGTTGAAAAGTATGGAGCCCACCAACCAAGGAAGTAACCTTGGCGGAAGTCCAAATCCCTTCTCCTCTTGGGGAGATGTTGGTGCGCCTCATATGGCCACATTGTCACTTCCAGGATTGACAATTGGCCTACCTGTATGGCTCTTTTCAACTAATGTAGTCCAGATCGCCACTAATCCTGAGCAGTCGAATCAACAGTCAGACCAATCTAGAACTACCCACCAGCCTTCCACTTCTTACAATTCTTCCTCTGATCCTTCATCTTCACAAGGTAGAGCCGGCAAAAGTCAGCCTCCCATGGAGAAGATGGAAAAGAAGAAGAGAGAAAAGAAGCAGAAGGGGCCTATGGCGAAGGCGACTGGGGGCAAGCAAAAGACAGCTGACAAAAACCCACACACTGCACCGACCAGGCCTAAATCGCCATGTGTCATTTGCAAAGGGGCCCACTTCCATCGTGATTGTCCCTGTATTCCCCGGATACTAAGGGACTGGTCCCCAAGGTTGCACAATCCGGTAGCATCAACCTCTGGTAGTCATGTTGATTGCAGTCCGTCAACTAGCGAGAGTGAAGGACGAAGAGGGAGACCAAGATCACCCTATATATTGTGTGAAGGCGAGCATGCCATCCACCGATGTCCATTCTTAGATGAGGCAAAGAGAGTTTTAGAAGATCGTCCGGTTTCACCGTTACGACTTCCTCCTGGATACCAAAAACTCGCGCCTAATCCCTCGATAGTTGAAAATCCAGCTGACCCGCTCAAGTGGTCAGCTGAAGTGTCAGTCATTGAGAATGAACCTACTGAATCCAGACCAGACGAAAGTCTAAAGGTCGAAACGGCAGTCGACCCGGTTCTTCCTTCAGAGGCCTCATCCTCCAATGACTCCGTCATTGAAGACCCATCTTCAAATGACACTCTCACTGAAGAGGATAAAGATGACACCGTCCATATCCTTTTCATCAACACAGACTCTGATGAGCATCAGGGCAATGCACCCATTCCTTTATCGCAGGAAGGAACATCGTCAGGGTCGTATCCGGCCGTATATTCGGTCCCGCCACCAAGCAACCTAGTTGTATCCTTTGATTGGAATCAACTAGGTAGACCCCGGTTACCAGCCAGTATCCCATTCAGAATCATAGTCCAAATCTACAGAATGGTGATGGCTGGAACTATCATTGATGAAGGGGCATCTGTGAGTATCCTTTCCTCTGTTGCTTGGAAAGCACTGGGTTGCCCGGCGCTTTTACCTGAGATGAGAAATCTATCAGGTTTTGATAAAGGAACTGTCACCCTTAGAGTGGGATAGGGTCATCCGAGTCGGATACTTTTCCCTACAACACCAGTACACAGGCTGCAACCTGCAGAGAGCTACAACTCTCTCTCGTTTTCCAGTCTTTCCTGGAAGGGAGCTACAACACCCTACTTCTTTTCTTACAAGGACCGCTTTTCATAAACTTCAAATGATCATCAAATACATGTACATTACACAGTCAACTACAGTAACCAGATCAACAGTAACCTAACTAAACCAAGAACACCTTATCAACAGAAAAATTCAGTCAACAAAAGATCTTAAGACAGATACGCAGTTTTTCTTTCTCTGGCCTGCGTCGCTACGCACTTCACCTTCTGCTTCCCTGCGTATACCCGCAGAGATCCTTCTGTTGCACTGCGTACCCACGCATTGCTTCTTCAATCGCGCTGCATACTATTACTGTAGGTACGCACCCAGAGATACTATCGCGCCACGTACTGCTGCTGAAGCCACACACTCATAGATACTATCGTACCGCATACTTTTACTGTGCGTACGCACCTGAACCTCTGTCGTGCTGCGTACCCACGCAGTTCTCCTTCTTTCTGCTCTGCGTACCCATGCTGTACCCCTTCTTCTGCTCTGCGTACCCACACAGCTCTTCTGTTTCTGCTCTGCGTACTCACGCACTTGCACCCTTAACCACCTACGTACTTCTGATTAGGGTCGAATTGGCAGTTCACCAGAGTGCCTACAATTAGTCAGATGCCCAGTTCTGATCACGCGCTCGAGAGATCACCCTTCACAGATTCGCTTTCAACTTCACTTTCATATAGATCAAGCTTTAAAACAATAACCCAATATTTCTGATCTTAAGATATTCAATTTGCAAAAGATGCTTAGCCAAGTGATCTCCTTTGCTTTATATAGGCAAGCTCCTCCTAAAATCATGGATCAATACCATAGATAACCAATACCAGGGGCCCAAAAACATGGGGCTCAATAATAATAATAATATAAAACAATACCATGGGCCAAAACCATAGAATCAGGAGCGGCGGGCTAAATACCACGGACCAAACATAGGAAACCCCACATGAACACGCTTCTCTGCCTTGAAGTAAGTGAAACTGGGGGTACGCATCTTCTGAACGGGTGTCCTGCGTGTCAGGCCACGGTCCCTTCACGGTGTGCCTGCATGTACGCACCTTCTGAACTGTTCTCCTACGTACTTCTTAATTTTCAACATTTTGAGAGCTTGATCAGAGCATTTCCACTTGAGGGTGTTGCCATCAAGTACAACATCTGTAACATAGAGCCATACCAGAATCATAATGCCAACAATCTCCCCCTTTGGACTTGATGGCAACCTCAAGATTTTCATCTTCATTCTCCCCCTTTGACATCAAGAGAAAAAGGTTATGCTCCCCCTAAGAGAATATGAACCAGATATGCAAAGAAGAACCATAATCTACCAAACACCATAAATGACCATGAAAGAGATAGAGACATATTGCAGCTATATTTAGACCAACATTCATGATCTCCTTCTGTACAACCTCCATAATGCCAACAATGCATTATATGCTCCCCCTGAACCTGTGCCATTCAATCTTCAACCAATCCGCAACCCAGCACATGTACGCATATACCCCATATGAACCATGCGTACAACCATCAATAAAAAGAGTTTTAGCAATAAGATGATGCATCAACTACCCCCAGCTTTTGCCCGAGGTATTCAAAAGTCTCTCTAGGCAATGGTTTGGTGAGTATATCGGCAACTTGTTCCTTAGAAGGAACATACTCCAACTTGACCTTCTGTTCAAGCACTTGTTCCTGGAGAAAATGATACTTTATTGGTATGTGCTTGGTTTTTGAATGCATGACAGGATTATTTGAGATGCTGATTGCACTTGTGTTATCACATAAGATGGGGATAGGTGGTGTACAAGTGATTTGAAAATCCTGCAAAGTCTGCATCATCCAAAGGAGTTGAGTGCAGCAAGATGCAGCAGCAACATATTCCGCTTCAGCTATAGACAAGGCAATCGGACTCTGTTTCTTGCTGAACCAAGGTACTAGTCTGGAACCCATAAAGAATGCACCACCACTTGTGCTCTTCCTGTCATCCATGCTTTCGGCCCAATCTGCATCTGTATAAGCATGAAGTGTGAGATCTGTATCTCTAGGATACCATAAGCCATAATTTTGAGTCCCTTGAAGATATTTGAAAATTCTCTTCACTGCCTGAAGATGAGTCTCCTTCGGATTTGCCTGAAATCTTCCAACTATTCCAACTGCATGCATGATGTCCGGTCGGGTACCTGTCAAATAAAGTAAACTTCCAATCATAGATCTGTAGGTTGGTTGATGCACTGCTGCAGATTCATCATTTGCACTGAGGCTACATCCTGTGACCATGGGTGTACATACTGGTTTTGCGTCTTCCATGCCATATTTCTTTAAAATCTGTTTGAGATACTTGGTTTGAGACAAGAAGATTCCTCCTTCTTTTTGTTGGATTTGCAAACCAACAAAATATGTCAGTTCTCCCAGCAAGGACATTTCGAATTCTTTCTGCATCACCAAGGCAAAGCTTTGACTCATAGCTTCTTCATTGCTGCCAAAGATAATGTCATCTACATACACAACAAGTATTAGTAATTTGTCATTTTCAACTTTTATATAAAGATTGCTATCTGCTGATCCTGTTGAAAGGCCTTGTTGATGAAGATATTTGTCCAAACGATAGTACCAAGCCGTTGGAGCTTGTTTGAGACCATAGAGAGCCTTTTTCAATCTGCATACAAGATTTGGATCATTTCCAAGAATGAACCCATCTGGCTGCTCAATGTATACTTCTTCTTCCAAGTCTCCATTCAGAAAGGCTGATTTCACATCCATTTGAAATACTTTGAAGTTCTGAAAGCTTGATAGAGCAAGGAACATTCGGATGGCCTCAAGTCTTGCAACAGGAGAAAAGGTTTCTTCAAAGTCTATTCCTTCTTGCTACGCATACCCTTTACAAACAAGTCTGGCCTTGTTTCTAATTACTTCTCCATTTTCATTCAATTTATTTTTGAAGACCCATTTTGTTCCGATAACATTCTTATCCTTTGGTCTAGGAACCAGCTCCCAAGTGTTGTTCTTTTCGATCTGCTCAAGTTCTTCATCCATTGCTTTCACCCAACATTCATCTTTGCAAGCCTCTTTCACATTTTGTGGTTCAGTGGAGGAGAGTAATGCCAAATAGCTTGAAGCTTCTGCAACTGTTCTTCTTGTTTGTACACCTGCTTCTTTCTGCCCCACAATCTGAGATTCTAGATGATTCTTCTAAACATATCTGGATGGAGTTTTCTCTTCTATTCTTGTCTGCTCCTCTAGTTCTTCTTGAGGTTCTTCTTCTTCATCATTCTGTCTTTGAGGGTAGCCTTCATCTTCTTCGATGTCTTCATGATGTACTTGCCTAGGAACGTATCCTTTCTCATCAACCACTACATCAATGCTGTCAAAAATTCTGCCAAGTCTTTTATTGTAGCACTTATATGCTTTGCTATGTGGAGAATAACCAAGAAGAATGCCTTCATCTGCTCTAGGTTCAAGTTTGCCAAGCTGCTCATCAGTATTCTTAATATAGCATTTGCTCCCAAAGATTTTGAAGTGCTTTACCGAAGGAGTCTCACCACTCCAGAGCTCATGAGGGGTTTGAGTGTTGTTCACCCGGACATTTGTTTTGTTGAGAATAACAACCGCAGCATGTGCAGCTTCACCCCAAAAAGTTGCGGGAGTTCCAGATTCATCAAGCATAACACGAGCCATTTGTTGAACTGTTCTGTTCATTCTTTCCACAACTCCATTTTACTGAGGAGTTTTAGTTGTAGAGAATTCTCTTCTTATCCCATGTTCTTCACAGAAATCGAAAAATTCATTTGAGGTAAACTCCCCACCTCTATTGGATCTGAGGCACTTAATTTTGTATCCTGATTCATTTTCAACCAAGGCTTTGAAGGATTTGAATTTTTCGAATGCTTCATCTTTGTGCTTCATAAGTCCTAACCAGACAAACCTGGAGAAATCGTCAATGAATAATATCAAGTATTCTTCTCCTCGAGGTGTCCTTTTCCTGAATGGACCACATGTATCTGTATGAACTAGCTCAAGAGGCATGCTAGCTGATCCTTCCTTCTCTGTAAAGTTAGTTCTGGTTTTCTTTCCAAACTGACATGATTTGCATATGGTGTTGTCTGGAATTTTGATATCTGGAAGATCGCGAACTGCCTGATATCTGCATGCTTTCCTTATTTGTGAAAAGCTTAGATGCCCCAACCTCCGATGCCATAACCAGTGTTCATCATCCTTGCTTAGATAGCATTGTTGTTGTCCTTCTTCAAATATGTATAGATTATTTGGAGTTCTTTTACCTTTGATCACCGTTTTACCTGTATCAAGATCACGAACAAGACATCCATTTTTTCTAAATATCACCTCGGTTCCTTGATCACACATCTGGCTGAAACTTAGAATATTATGTTTCAATCCATCAACATACAAAATATTTCCAGCCTTGACCTTTTCTTTTAACTGAGCAATGCCTTTTCCTTTTATAGTTACAGGAGTATCATTTCCAAAAGAAACTTTCTTTCCCTTTTCTAGAGCAGAAGATGACTCAAGTTTTTCTTTATCGCCTGTCATATGCTTCGAACATCCACTGTCAATGTACCATAGATTTTCTTGTCCCTCTGCATAAAATGCTATCCCACATCTTTCTGTTTGTGGTTCCTTTATTCTCCATGTTTTGGTGTTTGAGGCTTGTTCCTTTTTCTGCTGAAACCTGCTCCTGCATTTAGAATCTTCATGACCAAATTTATTGCAAATAGAACATTCAACTTCACTTTCAAGAGCCGAAAAGTTGTTATAGTTCCTTTTTGTAATCCCGGTCATACTTCTTTGTTTTTGAGCTTCTCTAGTCATGATTGTTTTATATGCAACACATTGAGCTGCTTTGTGACCAAAGTTATGACAAGAGAAACATTGTCCATTGAAGAAACTTCTGCGGTTATCAAATCTACCGGCCAAGTGATTGTAATTTCTATTGTCATCCATTCTTGAGCCAAATTGAGAAGATTTTACCTGTGGCTGGTTGTAGCTTTTGTTCACCTTTAAGACAGATTGCCCCTGATAGTCTTCGTTTGCAATTTGTCCCTGCTGCACCTGATAGTCTCCATTGTGCTTTTGCTCATTCCTTTTTGCTGCATCAAGATAACTTTTTGAAGTGGATGCTTGAGAAGTTTCTCCATTACACCCCAGACCTGTCTTGTTTAGAGGAGAACGTTGTACATTGATAATTTCATCCAGAGTTTCAGATCCTTTGACAAACTTAAGATTAATAGCTTTTGTTTTCTCAATCTCTTTTCTAAGAGCAACAATTTCACCTTCTAATTTTTCAATATGTTTTTCCTTTTCATCAATTTGAAATTGTAGAGTATCAATGATCATGTTCTTTTCTTCTATACATCTCTTGAGTCTAGTAATTTCTTCATAAAGGCTATCCACATCTATAGCATCCATATAATCATCATCTTCAAATGCCATTAACAGTTTATAGTCATTACCTCGTTCATCTTCATCACTATTTGATAGACCATCATTATCTTTATGAGTGTAGTAGCTTTTCTTATTTGCACCCTGTTTCTTGTTCCATCTAGCAGGTTCCTTTCCTTTATCCTTATAAGGACATTTTGCAGCATAATGACCTACTCTTCCACAAGCAAAGCATTTAAAAGGTAACTTACCTCTGAACCTTCCAGAACCCCTTTGAAGATTTCTGACAAAATTTGATTCTTCTTCTTCTTCTTCTGGCACGTGACTTGCTTCATAATAATCTCCTTTACCTAATGCCTTGAAAGCAGCTTCTCTTCTGTCTGATGGACCTCCCTTTCTCATTTCATAAGCAGTTAGTATTCCGTGTAGCTGAGACATAGTAAGAATTCGTAGATTTTCCTTTTCTTCTATTGCAGACACTTTAGATTCAAACTTGGGAGACAATGATCTTAGAACTTTTTCAACCACAATAGCCTCTTTTATTTCTTCACCCAAGTTTTTCATGCAATTAACAATCTCATCTACCCGAAGAAAATAGTTAGCCACACTTTCATCATTATACATCCTGAGATTCTCATACTGAATCCTGAGAGTTTGAAGTTTAGCACGCTTTACCTGTTCATCTCCTTCGTAGCTCAAGCCAATCTTGTCCCATATTTCTTTTGCGGATTTATATTGCATAACCTTTACGAATTTTGTTTGAGATAAGCATCCCAGCAAAGTATTGACTGCTTTAGTATTTGTTTCATATTTCTTCTTTTCGGTCGTATCTATAGGAGTAGCTGAAGGAAAAGTGTAGCCTGTATCTATGATATCCCAAACTTCTGTACCAAGAGATTGAAGATAGGCAGTAACCCTTACCTTCCAATAATTGAAGTTTGTCCCATCAAAAATTGGTGGCCTGATTGATGCTTCCCTCTCGTAGTTGCTCATGATGAATGATCTTCCTTCAAGCGATCAAGCTTCTCCGAAGGACCTGCTCTGATACCAATTGATGGAAATAATACTGAGAGGGGGGGTGAATCAGTATTATCAAGTTCTTTTAAAAAATCTTCCTTATTTATACTTTGAATTATTTTTTCATATCAGTACCATAAAATAATGAGCATGAACAAGAAAAACAGATAGTCACACCAAAGAACACCAGATATAAGGTGGAAACCCAATGTGGGTGAAAACCACCTACTGCAATATGTCTTTATCTTCTTTCAAATTAGAAACTCCTTTTACAATGATTTTGTACTGGTGCAGTCCTTTACCAGTACACAGGCTGCAACCTGCAGAGAGCTACAACTCTCTCTCGTTTTCCAGTCTTTCCTGGAAGGGAGCTACAACCCACTACTTCTTTTCTTACAAGGACCACTTTTCATAAACTTCAAATGATCATCAAATACATGTACATTACACAGTCAACTGCAGTAACCAGATCAACAGTAACAAAACTAAACCCAGAACACCTTATCAACAGAAAAATTCAGTCAACAAAAGATCTTAAGATAGATACGCAGTTTTTCTTTCTCTGGCCTGCGTCGCTACGCACTTCAGCTTCTTCTTCCTTGCGTATACCCGCAGAGAGCCTTCTGCTGCACTGCGTACCCATGCACTGCTTCTTCAATCGCGCTGCGTACTATTACTATAGGTACGCACCCAGAGATACTATCGCGCTGCGTACTGCTGCTGAAGCCACACACTCATAGATACTATCGCGCTGCGTACTTTTACTATGCATACGCACCTGAACCTCTGTCGTGCTGCGTACCTACGCAGTTCTCCTTCTTCTGCTCTGCGTACCCACGTTGTACCCTTTATTCTGCTCTGTGTACCCATGCAGCTCTTCTGTTTCTGCTCTACGTACCCACGCACTTGCACCGTTAACCACCTGCGTACTTCTGATTAGGGCCAAATTGGCAGTTCACCAGAGTGCCTACAATTAGTCAGATGCCCAGTTCTGATCATGCGCTCGAGAGATCACCCTTCACAGATTCGCTTTCAACTTCACTTTCATATAGATCAAGCTTTAAAACAATAACCCAATATTTCCGATCTTAAGATATTCAATTTGCAAAAGATGCTTAGCCGAGTGATCTCCTTTGCTTTATATAGGCAAGCTCCTCCTAAAATCATGGATCAATACCATAGATAACCAATACCAGGGGCCCAAAAACATGGGGCTCAATAATAATAATAATATAAAACAATACCACGGGCCAAAACCATAGAATCAGGAGCGGCGGGCTAAATACCACGGGACAAACATAGGAAACCCCACGTGAACGCGCTTCTCTGCCTTGAAGTAAGTGAAACTGGGGGTACGCATCTTCTGAATAGGTGTCCTGCGTGTCAGGCCGCGGTCCCTTCACGGTGTGCCTGCGTGTATGCACCTTCTGAACTGTTCTCCTGCGTACTTCTTAATTTTCAACATTTTGAGAGCCTGATCAGAGCATTGCCACTTCAGGGTGTTGCCATCAAGTACAACATCTGTAACATAGAGCCATACCAGAATCATAATGCCAACACTATACTCTAAAAATATTGTATTTATTTTTTTTAGGGAGGGAAATGTTAACATTTTTGAAATAAATCAGCCTTAATTTTGATGTAACAAAGCCCTCCCAATTCCAATCTTCATTTATGTTCTAAAACAAGTAGTATATTTTCACTTTTCATAGGGCAGAGGGAAAACGAGCAGATATTTTCACTTCTCGCAAGGGAGAGGGAAAATGAGATTGAAGAGAGTTGTGAATTAAGGTTTTACCAGTAGCAGACTGATATCAAACCCCACCATTGGATATTCAATCCATTAATGATGCCCAGGTATGATTGAAGAGAGTTGTGAATTAAGGTTTTACCAGTACCAGACTGATATCGAACCCCACCATTGGATCTTCAATCCATTAATGGTGTCCAGGTATTTTTCATTTCTAACCTCACTGCAATTCCACCCCACTTTTATTCTTCTTCCACACAGGGAAGAGTACACACACCTCAGATCTCTAACCCCACCATTGGATCTTCAATCCATTAATGGCACCCAAGTATGTTTCATTTATAACCTCACTGCATTTCCACCCCACGTTGAGTCTTCTTCCACACAAGAAGGAGTACACACACATCAGATCTCTGGTTCAAAATTCACTATTTTTTTCATCCTTGCTTTTAATTTCACGAGTAGCATATTTTCACTTTTCACAGGGTAGGAGGGAAAATGAGATGGAAGAGAGTTGTGAATTAAGGTTTTACCAGTAGCAGACTAATATCGAACCCCGCCATTGTATCTTCAATCCATTAATGGTGCCCAAGTATGTTTCATTTATAACCTCCTACATTTCCACCCCTCTTTTAGTCTTCTTCCACAAAGGGGGGAGTACACACACCTCAGATCTCTAGTTCAAAATTCACTATTTTTTTCATTATTTCTTTTAAGTTTATGCTTTAATCTCTATGCCTCACTTTGTTACTATTTAGAGGGATGGCATTGGAATTTGATGACTTTGGGAGGCTTTAGATGTTCAAAATTTTTAACATTGTGGTCACCAGGGCTATTATGAGAATACTGCGCCCCTCACTGGACTCCAATGGAATAAAAATGAAGCTCTAGAACCCCTGTGATCATGTCATCATTAGTAAGCTCCTATTAATTTTGTTCATTCTCTATTTTTGGATCAGTGAAACCACCCTTAAATTATGAAAATTAGTAGAATTTATTTCAAAACTTGTATGATTCATAACTAAAAATTACTTAGATTTTCTGTAAACACTGAAATAAGCTAATACTCTGCTATCTACTCACTCTTTCTCACAAACTCTGAGGCCCACTGAGCTAGATGCTCTAATGTGATTTAAGGGAATTTCAGCCCCTAGATTTGTATGTGACATATTCCATCATGTTGGTTCCATTTGTAGGTGCATGTCGGTTTTTGTTGAGGGTAGTTATCCTATTTTATAGGAGCTAGATTTTTAGGGCCTGCATGTCAAACATAGCTACATGGTATTGGTCCATGCATGTAATATACCCAATAAATTTTGTGCACTTTGAGGAAGTGGTACTTTAGTTTACCACCCAAATTTACACAAAAATTGAACCCAAATTCACACAAATTTACAAAGTAACTAATTTGAATAATTCACACAAAAAGTGAACCCAAATTCACACAAATTTACGGAGTAACTGAACTACATTGTTTTTGTTATTAACTATTTACTATTGACATGCATGAAACTATAGATTTATGCAACCTAAATACACACAACCATTCCATTAATCACGAATCCATAAATCACAAATGTGGCTAATACAAGCAAGGCAACATAAAAATTAATTCAACAATGAAATGAACCATAAAAAATTAGTAATAATTCAATACAATTCATTTATACATTTAGGAATACTTATCTATCTAGAATTGTTCAACAATTAGTTGCAGAAGAGGGAAGTGAGCTCACAACCATATAACCGAAGATCAATCACAATTCGTATTTTACTCGATCACTCACTTCATCGTTGACATTACCACTATTTCACTTAATCACATGATCCATTGTTTGTTAGTAATATCTTTATTTTACAATAGACCATACATAAGGGTATGAAGGCATATTGCCTTACTGTCCATAAGCATACCTGGAATATAATCTCTTCATGAGTATAATTGATGGCCTTTACTATATTGGAGCATCTGTATTTTTCCTTCTTTTATGGTTTGCCTCTATAGAGTTAATTTTACTGAGTGTACATTGTATGCATCTCAAAATTTCTCTTTAGGAAATCCTATTTTTATTCTTTCCAGGAAAAATTCTCTAGAGAATCCCAATGCATGTTTCCCCACATTCATGGATGGCATCCCTGGTAAACCCATTGGCATTAACTAGTGAACCTCACCCAAGGGATTTCAAATAGGGCACCTACTACCACAGAACTAGCCAAATACCCAGTAATATTAATGGCATTCGGTTGGGCTAACCCCTTGGGCTCAATAAATCATAATCAACTACATTGTTTTCCATATTAACATATTGATCCTATTTAAAATTTTGTTAGAGTAACCATAACAATCCAAGTATTTTTATTTTGGTTTTTAATCCCTTTTTTGGTGTGGTGACAACTTTATATGACTGTATAGATGTTTATTTCTGTATATGTTGAAAAGTAGATGCTTTCTTACATTATACCTTGTTTGTTATGTATTGATGGAGTTCAGTTTAATTAGTTGTGACCAAAGAACTGTGTCACGCATCTATACAAGGATTCTTGTATCACTATTTATAGACTGAATATTGTCCTTAAACAAGCAAAGTATATCCTTAATTCTACATGTTTGCATCTCTGGGAACTTCCAATCCTAATAAATGAGGTGAAATTTAAGTGTTTTCGAAATCCAAATCTAACGTATTATAAATTCACTCATATATGATCTTGGAAAAGCGAAGTGAAATTTAATTATTTCCAAATCTTAAGTTTTGTGAATTCACTCATATTTGGTGCTGGAATCTTTTGAGCAAACGAGAAGAATTTCTTTTAGTTGCATTCAAATTTTCCAAAAATAATACTAAATTTCTCCTTGACTAAAATTCTCCCTAAAATGGCTTTGGGATTGAAAATTTTGTAAATATTTTTAGGTAAATAACCCAAAATACTTTTTCCAAATTAGATTTTTATAACACTAGGTACTAAAATAGTCTTCTATTTTTTGATGCAAATGTCTGATAGAGTCTACCCAGAAACTGCATAGAAAATTAGGTAGATGTGCTGGACAGACTAAATAATTTTGAATGAATGATCACTTAACATAAATGATATATTAGGTTCCATAAATATATATTTTAGAAGCATGAACTGAAAAAGAAATCTCAATGAGATTGACATATTATTAATTGTGTTGAATGAGGCCAGAAATATCTTTGACTAGAGGGTGTTGAAAATGGCAAAATTTTTCTCTAGTTGGATAGATTTAGGACTAGAAATCAATAGTTTTCTTTCTTTCATAACTTGGGAAGATTTTTGTATCTCAAGTCTCAAACTTATTGAATAGTGTGATTTATGCCTCGCAATGTTGAGAAATGCTGTGATACCACTTTCTAGTAACCCAAACACTTTGGATGAAAATTTAGTTGTAAATTTTACTTGCAAAGGATATAAGTGAAAATATAGATTAATTGTCCCTTGTGTAGAATTTCCTTGAAATTCTGCTACTGCTTGAATGAATAAATCTAAAACTAACTGTTGCACCAAGACAAAACATATCTCTACCAATTTTTAGTGGAATAGAAAAAAAATAAAGCGTAGTCTCACTATAGTAAAAAAACAATTTTTTCTAGGGAACCCAACTAGGAAAACACTCTGCTAGCTGTAGAAATTTAAAATACTATCCATGTTAGACTTTGAGACACCTTCTTCAAGACTAGTTTCATCGATGCTTATTCATTTCCATATTCATTTTCATAAGCATTAGCGTTGTTTTCCGTCAAATCAGAGTAGCTAGAAAGTGTCTCTTTGATTTCAAAAAGCATATCAGGATCAACTTCATCCAAGAATCCCCTAGAAGGCTCATCAATAGCAAGAAGAAAGGTCCATTTTTTAATTTTATTTCATCACATGCATCCATCATAATCATTTATTTGTCTTCATTTCTTTCACAGTCATTTTCAATGTTAGATGCAAAAGGTAATTTAGTATGAAACTACTAGAAGTGTACTAGCATGGGTGAGTTGATTATCTTGATAACAATGTTATGGTTTGATCTAGTCCTTGAAAGGAACTTATAGTTGATGGTCAAAATTTCACATTCCTTTCATTTTTTTATCTTCACGTATAACAAATATCTTTATGTTATAGCCTCTAGCTAGATATATATAGTAACTGCCACTCAGAAGTTGGATGCCATCATTTTGGACCTTGAGCTTACTCAACTTACCTTTGTTTGAGTTGAAAGTGTCATTAGACCTCATTATATCATCTATTGCAGAGCATGAATCCAATTTACTTTTGGTTCAGTTTAAAATGTAATTAGATCTTGCTATATCATCTTTTGTAGAGAATGAATCCAATTTCTCATAGTCCATTTTCTTGAGGTATAACAAAGCTACTTTAATTCATTAAACTTACTTTTCATATTCTATTTGCTAATTGTGATTCTACAGGCCACATCTGCATTGGAAAAGGGGCATATTTAATGAAGTGTGGAAGGAGAGGGAAGCTTCAGTTATGTCCTTTCAAACTTTCTAAGGCATGTAATAATTTTTTTTTAGGTCCATATAATTTTGTGCTTTAACTTTTTCTTTTGATAATGGATTATTTATGTGATCTCCGCTCTCTTACACACAAACAAAGTCCAGACATACATGTTTTTTTGGGATATGTGGACAATGGACAAATTTACGCTAGCCATTTATCTATAAATTTACATTGTAGAATATCAAGCATTTACAATTGAATATTTCCTTGCCACTAAATTAGAGTTGAAGAGTCGGACTCCTATTTGTCAGGCATATACCTCACTTTTAAATAAATTTATTGCTGAATCTGTATAGACCTTCCATGGGAGGGAAAAGAGTGATCACTACCATCGCTTAATATTTCTATAGACCAAGTAAAGATTCCAAATTTGTGTAAATTAGTGACTCCTTGGAGAATCACAAGAGTGGCACAATTGTAACAACAAGATATTCATTTATTTTGAGTTCTTCATTAGTGCATTAATAGTATATTGTTTATTCCATATAATACCGCAACAGTGTATGATCAAATTACAATTAATCTTGTCATAATATTTTGACTTATCCTCTTTTAGAGGGAAACTACAGTGTGTGTCAAGCTTGCACGTCACAATTGTATCATGCAAATTTTACCTAGGAGAAGTTTTGTGGATCTAAGCAGCAAGATACCTGTTGGAATTCAAGAGGCAACAATACTACAAAGTGGGTAAGAGGTTTCACAGTTAACTTAGCTTTCACATTATGGTTGGATTTGGTTTGTTGGCAAGATGCTGGATACCCCAAATTCCTTTTTATGACTGCGTGCAAGATTGAATCCTTCAACATATTCCTCACTCAATTGTCATTAAGTGATGGGTTTTCTCAGAAGTGCTTCACACCTATATACTTTACTAGAGTTCTTCTTAAGTCTTTGGAGGTGGTTAGATTTTCAAAGCACACACGTACAAGAAGAGGAGAAATAATATGCCCGGCTAATTTGATTTTATCTACCTGTGAATAGGGTGTTCCCAATCATAAACCTATTTACTCGCTCTACTTCTTTCTAGTGAACAACTTTGGGACTTACCATGAATTGTGAGACAATTCCAATGCCATAACTATAAATTTATTATTTAAATCTATACCCAATATATTAGAATCTGCACAAGGAGAACTCCATTCTTGTTTCAAAAGAACCTACAATCAACTTGTACCATGCTATTTAATATTTTATGTATCTAGTCGCATCCTTGGTTTGTGACAAAGATGCAACATACTACCTTGAATTTTCTATACTAACACTCCTAAAAAATAATAAAGTGTTCCCAAACCTATCATTTAAAATGATTTATGTAGCTCACCTTTTGGTTTTTCAATTATCGAAGTTGTTACATATATTGATGAGATCTTATAAAACCGATACCAAAGTGACAATATATGTTATAGTTTTATCTGTTTTTCTCTGAAGGTGTTTCTCCTTCAGTACAGCAGCAATACACTACAGTTTCCATTTAGGGGAGAAGTGTACCCAGTAGCAACCTTGGCCTGTGTGCAGATGGGTTGAATGCACATTAGTCTCTATCTATTGTTTTGAAGGTGTTTCTCCTTCAACAATACTTCATCTCAGTAGATCCTTTCGGTCTGCATCTTTAGTATATGCATGCAGCCTTGGGATACATGTTGTAGATTATAGTTTTCCTATGAGGTTATAGCAGCGATGAAAGAAGTGCATCAATTTAGGCATCTTGTGGTTGTTGTATGAAAGAATGTTTGTTTAGTGTTTCCCAAACATAGATACAACCATATTTAGTATGATTTTATTGTTTGACTTAAATGTTCACTTTTCTTAATTTAGTTGTTTTTCTTAGTTCTATTTTATGCACAGATTTATCTTTAAGAAAAGTGCACAATAGAGAAGGGTTCTATATTTTGAGTAGGGGACACACTTCTAGGTAGGAGGTACTCTATTCTAGGAAGATTTTTCCATGCAATTTAGGTGCTTTATCTGAGAATCCCAAGAGGTGCTATTGTATAAATAAGAAATTCATTTATTTTGAGTTATTCATTAGTGCATTGATAGTATATTGTTTATTCCATGAATACCTCAATAGTGTATGATCAAATTAAAATTAAGATTGTCATAATATTTTGACTTGCCCTCTTTTAGAGGGAAGCTAGAGTGTGTGTCAAGCTTGCATGTCACAATTGTATCATGCAAAGGTTACCTGGCACAAGTTTTGTGGATCTAAGTAGCTAGATACCTGTCGGGATTCAAGAGGGAACAATACTACAAAGTGGGAAAGAGGTTTCCCAGTTAACCTGCCTTTCACATTATGAGTGGAGTCGATTTGTTGGAAAGATGTTGGATACCCCAACTTCCTTTTTATGACTGAGTGCAAGATTTAATCCTTCGACATATTCCTCGCTCAATTGTCATTAAGCGATGGGTTTTCGCAAAAGTGATTTACATCTATAAAATTTACCAGATTTGTTATTGAGTCTTTGGATGTGGTTACCTTTTGAAAGCACACACGTATAGGAAGACGAGAAATAATATGCCCAACTAACTTCAAGTTATCTTCCTACGAATAGGGTGTTCCCTTCCATAAGCCTGATGATTCGCTCAGCTTCTTTCTAGTGAACAAATTTGGGAATTTTCATGAATTGTGAGAAAATTTCAACCCCATAATTATCAGTTTCTTATTTAAAGTTATACCCACTATATTAGAACCTGCATAAGGAGAATTCCATTCCCATCTCAAAAGAACCTGCAATTGAATTATACCATGCTATTTAATATTTTATGTATTTCTTCGCATCCTTAGCCTGTGACATAAAGACGCAACAGACTACCTTGCATTTTCTATACTAACACTCCTAAACAATAATAAAGTATGCCCAAATCTATCATTTCAAATGATCTATGCATCTCACCTGGTTTTTCAATTATCGAAGTTGTTACTTATATTGATGATATCATCGACAATTGAGACCATAGGGACAATATCTGTTAGAGTTTTATCCATGTTGCACTAAAGGTTTTTTTCTTTAGCAACACTACAATACATTGCAGTTTCCATTCAACAAAGAAGTGTACCCAGTAGCAGCCTTGGTCTGTGTGCAAATGGTTTGAATTCATAGTATACTTTATCTATTGTTTTGAATGTGTTTCTCCTTCAATAGTACTTTATCTTAGCAGATCCTTTCAATCTACACCTTCAGCAAATGCACACATCCTTGGGGTACATGCTATAGATTCCAGTTTTGTTGTGAGGGTATAGAAACGATGAAATAATTGCATTGATTTTACACATCTTATTGTTGTTGTATGAAATCATGCTTGTCTAGTGTTTCCCAAAATTATATGGAGCCATATTTACTATACTTTTATAGTTTGACATAGATGTTCACTTTTATTAATTTAGGTGTTTTTCTTAGTACTATTTTATTGACAGATTTATCTTTAACAAAAGTGCACAGTAGAGAAGAGTTCTATATTTTGAACAGGGGACACTCTTCTAGGTAGTAGGTACTCTATTCTAGGGAGCTTTTTTCATGCATGTTAGCTGCTTTATCCTAGATAGAGTTCCAAGTCCTTTCCTCCTTGACAAAGTCCCTACCATACAAGACATCGATGGATATAGTTTCAAGTCCCTAAATTTTCCAAAAACCCACCTAGGCCTAGCTATCTAGCCTAAAATCCTTTACATTCCAGTCATCTCTTGGTTGCAGTTTCATAGAGAGAGCTTTCTCTAGTTTGGTAGGGCTAGCTACCAAACTAAAAGCTTGTTCCATGGTTACCTCCGTCAATCTCCTCATTAGCCTTGAAAATTATGGAGGATAACATAGGGCATGACAACTAGGGAGTGCCAAGGTGTTCTAGTGAATGTAAGGTTCCAAATTCATGGAAAAATGCAATGCTAGTTCTGAGGTCATGACTACCAAGGTGTGTTAGGGAATTCTAGGGCATGCTAAGATATGCTAGATAGTACGAAGACATGTAAAACAAGCTAAGGTGTGCCAAGTGCTAAGGCATGCCAAGATGTACAAGGGTTCCAAGTCCCTGCCTCCTCTTCTTCCATATTCTATCCACTTATGACATTTCCTTTGCAATATTTGGTGCATTTGATAGTTATAGGTCATTTATAGGTTATACATGTCTTCAGAGTTTCACTTCTAATTGAGTATTCAATTGAACATATTGATTCTGTTATACATAACTATTTTGCCCTCCACCCAATTTTCATAACTTCAATAACCATTAGGTAGGGACCTACAACTTCGATGTTGCTTTGCTTGTTTAGTAAAATATTGCCTAGACTTTAATTTATTGAAAGTTGTAGAATTTACAATTTATGAAGTTTCAAGGTCTAATTTTTAAAAATATAATTATTTAAAGGGTGCTAGCTCAATGGAAGAGCATCTTCTTTACAGGAAAGGGGTTGGTGGTTCGATTCCATCATGCCCTGACATCCATATGGAATGGCGACGATCAATTTTTGGTGACGGAGGCTCTTTTGACCATCACCAATGAGCTTTGGTGACATTTTTCGACCCTCACCAAAAATATGAAATGGTGACGGTGAATGAATGACACCATATATACACATCAATAATGACGACCCTCAAAAGTTTTTAACCATAAATCGTTTTTGTTGATATGAAATGGTGACGGTCGTTGTCCGTTATTATAGTCATAATTCATGATGGACCTTGAAGGTCACCACAACACCTATACTTCTAGCAATGCAGCTTTTGGTGACGGTCAATGAACGTCACCATATATATGCACCAATAGTGATGGTCATTAAAGATCCATCACAATAAATCATTATTTTTCATATGAAATGGTGACGGTCACTATCCATCATTATAATCAATATTTGTGACGAACCTTGAATGTCACCATAACACCTATACTTTTGGTGATGCTATCTTTGGTGGCGTTCAGCTTTTGGTGATCGAGGCTATCGTCTGTCACATTGCTCATATGCAATAGTAAAAGTCACTATCTATCATTATAAATCATTAGTGGTGACGAACTTTAGATGTCACTATAACACCTATACTTTTCGTGATGCCACCTTTGGTGACGTTCAACTTTTGGTGATGGAGGCTATGGTCCATCACCATTGCTCATATGAAATGGTGACGGTTGCTATCCATCATTATAAATCATTATTGGTAATGAACATTGTATGTCACTACAACACCTATACTTTTTTTGATGCCACCTTTGGTGATGTTCAGTTTTTGGTGACGAATGCTCTTTTGATCACCACCAATGAGCTTCGGGTGACATTTTTCGCCCCTCACCAATGTCCTTTTTTCTTGTAGTTTTGGTTGATGTAGATTCTTTTGATAGATGTATTGGAGTGATGATTTACTTTGAGCTTCAATGTTACTAATGGGTCTAGTGTGAAAATTTGATGAAATGTGGACTACATATAGTGTTGCTGTGTACCAGGAGTATCCATTGTGAAAATTTATGAAACATAGTCCCTGGAGGATACTGAGGGTTGGAGCCATCGGTGAGGAAGTCGAAGCTTCATGCTAGTAGTGGCTAGTGATTTGATCAGGGGGTTGTAACTCCCTTCTAATAGCAACTGGAGAACAAGTGAAGGTTGTAGCCTTCTGTAGGTCAGAGCCTATGTACAAGTAAAAACATATCGGCTAGTACAAGAACTAGGGGGTTGTAGCTCCCTTCCAAAAGAAGCTAGAGAATGAGAGAAGGTTGTATCCTTCTGCAGGTGGGTGCTTGCGTACTAGTATGAGTTTTCACCAATACAAGATTGTAAATAGATTTTCTTATTATTAAAAGAAGACAGAGACGATAGAAGTAGGTGGTTTTCACCCACATTGGGTTTCCACCTTAAATCTTGGTGTTCATGTGTGTTGCTTATGTGTGATGATTTATTATGTTATCACTGCATATGTTTATTTTTTAATGTTTAATAAAGTATTGATGCATTGATTAAAGATAGACATATGATGAATTAATTGAATCATAAAGTTCACTGAATAGATGTTGGTTGCCTTAAGAAGAGTTGCATGCACACGCGAGTTCCCTTCACTGAAGTAGCGTATATAAATCTGATTATGGAGATGAAAAAGTTATTGATTTGTAAATATTGATTCACCCCCCCCCCCCCCTCTCTTAGTATTATTTCCAGCAATTGGTATCAGATGAGGTCCTTTGGAAGAAGCTTAATCGCTTGAAGGAGATCCATAGTAACCATGGGAAAGAAGCTAAAGAAGAAGGCACCTCAAAATAAGAATACATCTCAAAGGAATTGTGACAGTGGGAGGGACAATTGGCCTTTATGTAGAAGCAACTCTTCATATTCAGAATCACCTCAGAATGAAGACGAACAAGCAAAAGAACTATCAGGTCTGAATTTTTTGTCCTCTGGTGATACATTTCTCTGTTCATTTGAAGATAATGAAAGTGACAATGAAACAACTGAATTTTCTTTTATGGGTGAAAGAGAAAGAAATCAAATAGAGGTAGAATTTAAAAATCTCACAAACACAATTAGATATCAAAAATATTTATTGGACAAAAGGGAGTGTACCTACAAAGAAGAGATTACAAGGTTAAAGGCACAATTAGAGGAAGGAAACAAAGTAAGGAAACAATACGAGGAAAAGGAAGATCAAAGTCAAAAGCTACAGGATGAAGTGACATCATTGAGAAATGAAGTGAATGGAAAAGACACAAAAATTAAGGTACTTATAGAAAGAACCAACTACTATGAAGGTCTTGAAGTTGTGGTTGTTTCTCTAAAAGAAGATCTCAAAAATTCAAATAAGAAGAATGAAGAAGTACACCAAGCATTTGAAGAACAAGAAAATGAAGTTGTTGAATTAAGGAAACAAGTCGAAGAAGGAAGAAAATCTGAAGAAATCATGAAGAAGCGGTATCTTGGAAAGGAAGAGAAATATCAGGTTGAGGTAAATATCCTAAAAGATAAATTAGAAGAAAAGGATAAACTTTTACGATTTCAAGATAGTACTAAGATTTTGGATGATATTCTTAGCAGTCAAATGTCTCTTGCCATCAAATTTGGTCTTGGTTTTCATGAAACTCTTAAAGGTGAATCTGGGTCACAAACTGAAGCAAGGAATTCTAGTGCAAAATCTGAAACATTCAACAAGGAGATAAGAGGTCAACCCCATCAACAACCAAGGAAAGAAAGTCTTCAAAGAAAACCATTTACTCCTAACTATGGAAGTGTTAATCGATTCTTTCCTCTGATAAATAATGTTGAATGTTTTATATGTCATAATTTTGGACATGTTGCAGCAAGATGCAGAAGTAGAACGGTTCAAGCTAATAACCGTCACACAAAAATATCATCAACTTCCAGGTACTTCAAGGGATATTGTTTTTCTTGCAATATATTTGGTCACAAAGCCATTGATTTCTATAGAAGGAATATGAAACATATAACATGTTATGCTTGTAACATGTTTGGTCATATAACAAAATAATGAAGGAGAAAATCTCAGCCAACATACCAAAAGGAACAAACATCATCACACTCCAAGGTATGGAAGAGGAAGGAATTACAGTCAGAAAGATGTGGCATAGCTCAGTATACAGATGGAACAAACTCAGAAGGAATTGAAAGTATGAAATTTCAGTGTCCTAATTCTCATATGCAGTTATCATGAAGAAAAGTCCATGGAAAATTTTAGGGGCTAATGTTCGCCCAGTGGGCTAATTTTCCATGATTTTTCCACAAAAAAGATTCGCCAATTTCCAATTTTATAAAAGACGATTCGCCCAAATTTTAGAATATAAAATTATTTTACCTTAAAAATTGCCAACATTATATAGAGAATATATATAAAATAATTATAAATTTGAATAATTTTACAAATATATCAATAAACATTTATAATTTGCATATTAGGAATTAGTGAGATTCGCCAATTTTTTAAACTTCAAGAAAATTTTCCATCCTTAAAATTTTCCTTGGAAAAGTCGCATATATACGCGAGTTAGAAGCTACACAGTCGCGTATATGTTGTTTGAATGAAGCAGCAATGGGACAAACTCAGAAAAATGATATGATATGATTCAGACAATTATCAATTATCTTTTCTGTCTTGATGATAGATGACTACAGTCTGTGGATGTTATTTAGAAGTGATTTTGATCCTCATAAGTTGTTGATAGCTTTATGTATATCGGATTGATGATGATGCCTTGATATTTCTTATTGATATATGCAATGATCAGATCTAACAGTGAACAGGTGGCATAGGTTCAAGGGGAGAAAATGCTATGCTTCTAATAATGCATTGTTGGCATTATGTTTAGAAGTCTTTGGTACCTACTAATTATTGTCAATGGTGATGATTCTTATGTGGCTAAAGTGTTTAAATGATACATCATGCTATGTTGTGGTTATGAGTTACCTATGATGAAGTCTCACATGATGCTTGTATTTCTTGGGGTTACATAGTTGTTATTCAGATCAGATTTATGGAGGATTGTGGATGAATTTTTGATGATGCATGCAGTACATATATGTTGCTTACATGGTGATCTTTATAAGGAAAAGGAGAAGTACAAAGCTTGAGTACACAACTTCATTATCTGATGGTGAGCCACTCATTTCTTTTATGTTTCTATCATCATGCCTTACAAGATGCATAAAGTTCATATAGTGCAGTTATAATGCAGGATTCCTATAGTTCTTGGCTCTCACATGGTTAAGGATTGTTGTTTTTGATGGTATCAAGAAAGTTTGACAAATGACTATGAGCTCATGGTTTTCTAGATACATATTGCTATCTCTTTGATGGATACACATTATGTTAGATACATGGATGATTACTTAAGTTGAATATTGATAAATATTATTGGTTGGCCAAGAGAATGGTGTTATTGTAGGTTTCATGAAGACATAGCTATATGAAGACATAGATATTCAGAGACATGCCTTACTTAGTCACATAATGATGATGCCTTCTCATTTTATGATGATAGGTTGATACTCACATATGTTGATTAGGATATTCGGACACATAGGAAATAGTTAAGTACAACTTGGTCTAGTATAGAGTTAGGTATAGAGTTAGGTAAAGTGTGTTTCTTTACCTTGTACATTTTGTAACTTACAATCTGACGGTCATGATATGTAGTGATCCGACGGTTCATTCTCTCCTCGGTATTACTGACACTTGATCCGTGGCTTAACACCCGTTTGGTCCATGATTTCTACTTAAAGCGCATGGAGGGTCATTTGTAGGGTAATCCGTCTATGAGAGAAGCATATGTAAATTTTCATTCTTTTATTAATAAATTGCCTGAAGTGGCCGCGTTGGCTCAGGCCGTGGACTGTTTCCCTCTTTGAGGGTTTTAACCACGTCAAAATACTGGTGTATTGATCTGTGATCTGTTTGTGAGCGGTGTCCTTTGGTGCTTTGTCTGAGGAACTTACCCTGTAACTTCCTACATGGTATCAGAGCTATTTGAGGGCCGCGTCCGTTGGTGATCCAAATCTGAAGCCGGTAGAACTGCATCCGACTGCCATTTCCTAGATCTACTATTTTTGACTGCTTTCGGGCCAAGAGGACTGCTCTGTTGTGTTGGGAGCATTTGTTCCAGTGAGGAACCCCTTTCGTTTCACACGAAAAGGTTTCCGGTAGCCCTAGCTGCGTCGTTTTTAAGATCTGGAGGTATACAGTGTTTATTTGCAGTTTACAGTTATTTTCTCTCTGTTTATTTCGATTTCGGTTTATTTAGCTTTTTTTTATTACCGGATATATACCTTTCATTTCTGCATATGCTCTTTGCCCTGCGACTCTGTGCGATCTGGGAAAATCAGAAACAGAAAGGAAGGTTTTTTTTCATGCGTATGCTCTTTTCTGCTGCGCCTTAGTGTGATCTCGGAAAATCAGAAACATTGCGGAAAATATTTAGTTTCCGGCTAAAGCTAACATTGAGCCGCAAGGTTCATTTTTAAAAATGTTTAGTTTCCAGCTAAAGCTAACTTCGAGCCGCGAGGTTCATTTTTTTTTTGTATGTCCGTGTTGGGTTTTGTGTTTTTTGTTTTGAAGGGAAAAAGAGCTTTCTCAAAGCATGCACACAACCCAAAGCATCAACCCCCCCCCCCTCTCTCTCTCAAAATTTTTGTATAAATCACTTGGTGCAAAGCTAATTTATGAGAGTAGAGGTCTTGGGTTCAAGTCTCCATTTTGTGGGGGCGGATTTTTTCATTCCCGCACTTCATCGGCGAATTCGTCAATTTTTTTCAAAAAGCCATAACTTCTTCATCCGAAAGCCGTTTTCAGAACCCTTTTTTTTTAAACGGCTGATCTTTCCATTGGTACACTTAGTTTCAGCATCTACAGCTTTAGTTTCTGTTAAAAATGGAAATTTCATGCCAATTCATTCTTGATAGCACTAACTACTTACAATGGTGGTCCTACATTGTGGATTTACTTAGAAGTAAAGGTCTTTACAGAATAGCCACAGGCCAAGAGACCAAACCAAAAGATGAAGATAAGGCAGCTAAATGGGAAAATAGGCAAGACCAAGCACGTGGGTTGATAGGGATGTCTATTTCTCCAGATCTTAGATTCCATATTGCAGAACTTGATACTCCTGATGAAGCACTGCAACAAATTACTAAAGTGTTTGGAATTAAAAATGAACTTAAAGCCCATCAACTTGAAAATGAATTGCTTACATTGGACCCCAATAATTTTTCTTGCATTGAAGATTTTTTCTCCAAGTTCAAGACCCTTAGACTTCTCTTGGAAGGTGTTAAGGTTAAGAAAGAAGATAGTAGCCTTATCTACTCCATTCTTACTAAGTTGGGACCAGCCTATTCTGTGTTTGTTTCCACCTTCCATTCTACAAGAGAAGCCTTCATTTCTCAAGGACAAACCTACAAGTCCCCTTCCTTTGATTCCTTTTGTGATTCTTTAATAATAGAACGAGAAAAACTCTTACACCTTGGTCTCCTTCATCTTGGAAACTCTTCTAAGAAAGCGTTAGCCACCCAGCAACAACCAAATCCAAAGAATCCTAAGAAGTTGTATCCTAAAAAGAATGGTCCTAAAACAAACAAGGGTCCTAAGCAATTTCAGCCTCAAAATGAAAAATCATTTCAACAAAATGATAAGACAAATAAAAACAAAGGGAAGAAGACTGATAGACATTGCAACTTTTGTAATCGAGATGGCCACTTAGAATCCAAATGCTTTAAGAAGATGGAAGCCTTGGAAGCAGCAATGAAGAAACATAACATCCATTTGGAGCAATCTTCAACTTCAACTTCATCTTCAGGAATGGCACTTTCTGCATGTGGTTGTCAAGCATCTCGGTCTGGCTATGCACTAAATGTATCTTCTTCTTCTCATTCTCATGAGTGGCTCATTGATTCTAGAGCTTCTTATCACATGGCCAAAAACAAAGCCATGTTTTCTTCTTTAAATGATTGTAACACCAAAAATATATATGTTGGTGATGATAGATCTCTTAGTGTTGTAGGGACTAGAACTGTTCATCTAGACAATGGTCAGTTTAATGATGTATTATGTGTTCCAACCTTATCTTGCAACCTTCTATCTGTATATCAGATAACCCATTCAAGTGAAGGTAGAATCATTGAATTTTCACCTCACGATGTTGTAATTAAGGACCTAAGAGATCCTAAACAGATTTTAGCTACTGGCATTGCTGATGATTCTACAAGGTTGTATAAGTTTCACAACTTTGGGTCATCAAATCTTCCCTCAGTTTTTGTTGCTCACAATGATGATGTGAGAAAACTTTGGCATGAGTGATTTGGTCACTTAAACTATCGCTCTCTTCAGAATCTATGTAAAGAAAATATGGTGACAGGTCTTCCAATGGTATCATGCAGACATGGTGTTTGTTCTGGATGTGTACTCGGAAAACATCATCGAGACAGTTTTGAAAAACGTGCCTCTTGGCACGCCTCAGCCCCTTTACAGCTCGTGCATAGTGATTTATGTGGTCCACTTCCAATTGCTTCATTCTCTGGCTACAAGTATTTCTTAACTTTCATTGATGATTTCTCCAGACGCACTTGGGTATACTTCTTAAAACTCAAGAGTGAAGTATTTAACGTGTTCTTGGCCTTTAAGGCCTTTGTTGAAAAACAATCTGGACATCAAATTCTTAAGCTAAGATCTGATAATGGCGGAGAATATGTTAAAAACACATTCATCAACTTCTTCACTGAGAATGGAATTCAAATGCAACATATTGTTCCATATACTCCACAACAAAATGGTGTAGCTGAAAGGAAGAATCGCACCTTAAAGGAAATGGCTAATTGTATGCTTCAATCTAAAGGACTTAGTCTTAATTATTGGGCAGAAGCAATTAACTGTGCAAATTACATAATGAATCGCACTCCTACTAAGGTTTTAAAGAATATCACTCCAGAAGAAGCATGGAGCTCAATCAAACCAGATGTAAGTCACTTTCGTGTTTTTGGAAGTGAAGCATGGGCCCATATTCCAGATGAGAAACATAAAGCCTTAGAACCTAAGAGTGAAAAATGTATTTTTGTTGGATATTCTGAAGATGTCAAAGGGTATAGACTTATTCCACTTAAGTCCAAAAATGTTATCATTAGAAGAGATGTAAAGTTTGCTGAAAATATATCGGCCTGCGAGCCTAGTTTGGCAAATGTGCCACCTCTCCCTATCTCTTCTACTTTTGAAAATATTTCTTCTTTATATGATGAAAGTGAGGATGAAAATCCTCCCCCACCTTCTCAGGATCCTCCTTCAGCTCCTCAACTTCCAAAATAGGTCCGTGCTACTCGGGATGCAGCAGGTGATCTTGCCGGTGATCATACAGATCAGTGACGTACACGTTCACAGTTCGAGAGAACCTCTTCTTTACTCGCTCAAGCTTTAGTGAATTATGATCCTGACACCTTTGTATAAGCTTCAGGCCATCCAGATTTGGAAGCAACTATGAATGAAGAATATCATTCATTATTGGCAAATGATACATGGGATCTTGTTCCTCTACCAAAGGGACGAAAACTTGTTAGATGCAAATGGGTTTACAGAACCAAGTATGGACCAGATGGGAAAGTTGATAAACATAAATATCGTCTTGTTGCTAAGGTTTTTTCACAAGTTGAAGGCATTGACTATACTGAAACCTTCTCCCCTATTGCCAAAATGAACTCTATTCGCCTTGATCTTTCCCTTGTTGCCTCTTTCAAATGGGAAGTCCATCAGATGGATGTTAAATCCGCGTTCTTGCATGGGGACTTGCATGAAGAAATCTATATGGAACAACCTATTGGCTTTATACAAACAGACTCCAGCGTTGTATGTCGGCTTAAGAAATCCCTTTATGGTCTCAAGCAAGCTCCTCGAGCTTGGTATGCCAAAATGGATAACTTTCTTTTAGAATCTGGCTTCTCTAGGTGTCATTCTGACAATACTGTCTACACCAAGAAAGTGGGCAAGTCTCTTATCATTCTTGTTCTTTATGTTGATGATCTTATCCTGACTGGTAGTGATCCCAACCTTATAAACCATGTGAAGTCTAGCCTTAAAAGGAAGTTTGAAATGACAGACTTAGGACACTTACATTATTTTCTCGGTCTTCAAGTCTTGCAATCCAAGGAAGGTATTTCCCTTTCTCAGTCCAAGTATGCCTGTGATATTCTACGCCACTTTCACATGGAAGACTATAAGCCAGCCCCTTCTCCCTTTCAGTCTGGAGTCAAAATTTCAATCACTTGTACTTCTCCTGAAGTTGATGCTACCTTATACCGTCAACTTCTAGGAAAACTTTTGTATCTAACCCATACTCGTCCTAACCTTTCCTTTGTTGTTGGCCTTGTTGCTCGATTTATGCAAAACCCACATGAAAGTCATTGGAAAGCAGAAAAAAGAATACTTCGTTATGTTCGAGGTATAGTTCAGTTTGGGATTCATTACAGTGCTAAAGCATCTCCTCTATTGGTTGGTTTCACTGATTCCGATTGGGCTGGTGACCCTGATGATCGGAAGTTTACTGCAAGGTATGTGTTCACTCTTGGTTCAGGACCTATTACATGGGCTTGCAAGAAACAAGGTGCCATTTCTCTTTCTTCAGCAGAAGCAGAATATCGTGGTGCCATAGAAGCTAGTAAGGAAGCCTTGTGGCTTCGTCAAATCCTGTCAGAGTTTGGCTTTCAGCAGCAGCATCCGACTACACTTTGGTGTGATAATCAAAGTGCCATTCAGCTATGCAAAGATCCAGTCCAACATAAGCATAGAAAACACATTGAACTGCACATGCACTTCATCAGAAAGCTCATTCACGACCATGTTCTTGAAGTGCAATATTGTTCAACAGATGATCAAGTTGCAGACATCTTTACAAAGGCTCTCACAGAGGCGAAGTTCACTAAACTTCAATTTATGGTTGGAGTTCAGGAAGTTGTCACTAAGGGGGGATAGGCTATAGTGCCTCCTTCCTTCTCCTATTGTGTCATATTTGTAAATCCTTCAATCCTATCCCAAGTTTTTCTTAAGGGGGGATGTTAGGATATTCCGACACATAGGAAATAGTTAAGTGCAAAATGGTCTAGTATAGAGTTAGGTATAGAGTTAGGTAAAGTGTGTTTCTTTACCTTGTACATTTTTTAACTTACAATTCGACGGTCACAATATGTAGTGATCTGACGGTTCATTCTCTCCTTAGTATTACCGACACTTGATCCGTGGCTTAACACCCGATTGGTCCATGATTTCTATTTAAAGCGCATGGAGGGTCATTTGTAGGGTAATCGTCTATGAGAGAAGCATATGTAAATTTTCATTCTTTTATTAATAAATTTCCCGAAGTGGCCGTGTTCGCTCAGGCTGCGGACTGTTTCCCTCTTTGAGGGTTTTAACCACGTCAAAATTCTGGTGTATTGATCTGTGATCTGTTTGTGAGTGGTGTCCTTTGGTGTTCTGTCTCAGGAACTTACCCTGTAACTTCCTACATTACTTAGTCACATAATGATGATGCCTTCTCATTTTATGATGATAGGTTGATACTCACATATGTTGATTATCATGGTTGATACTTATCAGATGTGGGATGTTTCCTAGTGATGATACATGGTTGATATATTGAGGGTTCTTGTGGAAAGATCAAGTAGTTCTTGTTGATGATGTTATAGATAATGACTATGGTGTTTTCACATACATATGATATGATGTGAATGATTTTGTGTTACTTCAAGATATGACATATGCTTAGTTGATTCATGGAAGGTTATGACAAGGCTCTTTCTACTAAGGAAACAGAGCAAGTTGATCTTGATGAAATCAAGAGGATGAGTTGATATCTATCTGTGGCATACTTTGTCACAGGTTGATGATAGTTACATCTCCATATCTTGGGAACTAATGACGAACACACATAGATTGTTGGTCTGGATATTGTTGACAGATGATTATGGAGCAGATCATACATGGTGTATGATAGTAGCTGATGACCATCATGGTCTTGTTTAGATCTTTGGTCTCTATTATAAACGTCATGTATATCTTTCGATGTAAAGGTCATATAAAGGCTGATGATGTAATAATATGTCTTTGTCTTTCATAATATTTTAATGAGTCCTTTTGGTCATATGATGTAATTTATACCCACAATATGCATGGGAAGGATGACGTAATAATTGTAATATTTCAATCATGTATAAACATTTGGTATATCCCCACTTGGTTGGGAGATTGATGTATGTATGAGTCATTAGTGATAGGAAGGTCATACTGACATAGTTGAGTTATAGAGGCATGTTATTCTTTTAGAAAATATATTTGCAGACTCTGCATGTGCTCGGGGGGAGCATGGATGATATAGTGTATCTCAACATGTACAAAGGGGGAGTTTAATCAGAGAATTCAACATGTGCCTAGGGGTAGCATGGTCAATGTTCATATTCAGCTATTAAGATATGAAAGTATTCATTATGGTCAGCACTTTACCCTTGATATCAAAGGGGGGGAGTATCTTGGTCCACCCTTTGCCCTTGATGTTAAAGGCGGAGAGTATTTTGGTGTTGCATGCAGTTTCTCTAGCTTGTAGTAATCAAAACCTTCATGGTTTCTATCAAGTCCAAAGGGAGAGTTTAATGGAATTATGATACAAGTGTTGTTCTTGATGGAAACTCACTCATAGGTCAATTTAGTTTTGGTAAAAGGAAACTCACAGTACAACATGTATATTCATAGATAACAGGTCAGTGGTATAGAAAAACCGGGAGAAGGAACTAAGGTCTACTGATTAGAATAATTAAGGTAAAGGAAAAGGCTGATGAAAAGAAGTTTAAGAAGTATACGCAATTCCACTTAGTCAAAACAGCGTATACATGGGGGTCCATAGAACAAAAAGACTCTATACATATATGCACACTCCCACAAGAGGAAAAGAGCATACATGTTGGAAAACCAAGGTTTTGGTCTGAGGTTTTTGGTCCAAAGCCCCATGGGTCGCAGTAGGTGGTTTTCACACACACTGGGTTTCCACCTTAAATCTTGGTGTTCATGTGTGTTGCTTATGTGTGATGATTTATTCTGTTATTATTGCACATGGTTACTGTTTAATGTTTAATAAAGTACTGATGCACTGATTAAAAATCAACATATGATGAATTAATTGAATCATAAAGTTCATTGAATATAGGCTAGTTGCGTTAAGAACAGTTGCGTGAACACGTGAGTTCCCTTCACTGAAATAGCATATATAAATCTGATTATGGAAATGGAAAAGTTATTGATTTGTAAACACTGATTCAACCCCCCCTCTCAGTGTTATTTCCAACATATAGAATTGTCACCTCCAAGTTTGTAGGAACCCTGGGTTGATAAGTAAAGTTGGTAGCCCAGGAGTTGCAAAATCCTTGCTACAATACTAGCACTCATCAAATCCCTTTACACCCTGCTGGATGGTGTGATCATAAAAATATGGGCTCAGGAACAACGCGCCTTGAATGTTATCAGCGAGCAGAAGGTGAACAATGCCCAGATGTTCGTAGAAAATATGTCCGCAATTGATCTCCTTGAGAAGATCATAGAGAAGAATGATTGCACAACAGCTGTAGTGGATGAGGCATGCCGGACTGTTCCAGAGCTGAACATCCCAGAAGATACACCAGTTGACGCAAGAATCTGGAAGCTTGTTGTTGGGCATTGGATCCCCCAACAACATGTTTTTAGGGCTCAAAGCCTAAGTTTTGGTCAAATGTATTGTAAGAATCCATGAAGTATGGCCGCAGAGTGCGAAGTATATGATTAAGTCATAGGGTTGTCCTCCCTAACTTATGTAAAGTAGTTTAATGTAATGTCGGCCTACCCATGGTCCACCGACCATGGGAATGTATAAATAAAGCGAGGCTCTAAATTGTAAACGGGTGAAGAGAATAAGAAAAGAAGACATAATGTATGCAATATAGTTCTAGGTTGTAAGTCTAAGTCTTGAGTCGTAATAGTAAGGAGAGGCTTTGTAGCTGAGTGCGTAGAGGCCTAGTAGAGTCCGTAGCTGAGTGCACAGGGTGGAGTTGAGTTTGTAATCAATGAAAGAACTAATAAAGATATGTTTGATTCCAATCTGGTGTATCTGTGTCTTATTTTATTTTTTATGCATTTATATTGTTTGATGATCGCACGCACTTATATGAATGCTAAACATTATTAAGAATACTAGGGCTCGCATAGATAAGTTAAGAAATTGAATAATAAAAAAGTAAGGATAAGGAATTAGTGTAATAACCTCATCGCGCCGTGAATAGGGTTGCACGAAGGCAACATCACAGGCTGCGAGGGATAAATAGTTGTGCAGAGAAACGTGGATGCAGGGTCAAACCGCGAACCTCCTAAAAACCATCAGACATCTCTAGGGTGCAGAAACCTGGCTCCAACACCCTCCCATACTACCTCGGGTGAGACCTCAGTCCGCACACCATGGACTGTTGCCGAAAGGGCTGGTAGTTTTAGGATTTGTTTGGATAATCATCTCTGAACCTAGGTCAGGCCCATATAAGCCAACAAATGGTTCCATTGCCAGGACCAGGATTTGCATAACGGATATCTAATGTCGTGGCACTGGAATCCAAACATGGTAAATTTTAGGGGTGAATTATAGCCCAAAGGTGAAATTTGAGGGTTTTTAGATTTTAAGAGGGTGAATTTTTTACTAAAAACCCTTTTCATATAATTAGCCCCAATTTTATTTAAAAAATAATTAATTTTTTTATTTTAGCCCAAAATTAAAAAAATGGCGGACAAATTGACTGAACCTTCATTTAGCCCAATTCACTGGTTTTGGGAAATCATATTCCCTTAAAATAGCCGAATTTTGATATTTTCCCCTAGTTTGGGAGATTAAAATGATTTAATATCTTACATTGGATGCAATTTTTTTTAATACCGCATGCCCAAAAACCATCTCTCATTTCACAATCAAAATATTGATAAATATTTTATTTGAATTTAATTTTATAACATTTTTTAATTAAATCTAAAAGCAAAAATATTATAATTACTTTTAAGATATATCTAAATCCCTTATCACATTCAAATATATGAGATATAAATAATAGTTATAAATTAAGATCCATTTTACCATATAAGTTAGTCTAATAATTTTGTAACCATATTTAAAAATAAGCACATAAAAATTTAATACTTAGAATATAACAATTTTTTTAACCATGGATATTCACCCCCACTTTACCATGGACACTATTAAGTTGTGAATATGCTTTGTTACAATACCATGGACCAATACCATGACTTATCAATACCACATGCCCAAAAACCATCTCTCATTTTATAATCAAAATATTTTATAGTTTTTTTTTTAATTTAATGTTATTACATTTTTGGTATGGAAAAGATATTGTAATGTCATGTTATGTTATCTAAACATTATGACTCAATCAAATTAAAAAAAAAATTGATTAATTAATTCATTAAAAATTAAAATATTTTGACTCAATGAAATTACATAAAAATAGAAATTACATTAAAAAAATAAAATTAATAATTATAATAATTAATAATTAAACAAACCTAGATCCATTTTAATTTGATCTATCTAGAGATTTGATAATTAATAACCCTATGTTAAAATGAAAAGTCTACGTTATTAGTTTATGCAAAAATTTTAGGTTATTATTTTTTTTAATCAATTTTTGTTGAGTAAAGGTAAATGTGAAATAAAAATAAAAATAACTCTATGTAAAAATGAAAATTCTACATTATTATTTTTTTATTATATCAAGAGATATTGTTTTGTCCATTACTGGTTTTTGAGCTCAAGGTTTATAAGAACCTATGGTATTCATGTGGAATATAGTCTATTTAAAGGGGGGAATTATACCATCCTAAATCCATCTTCTCATTCTCCCTCTTTCTCTCTCTCCCCCTTAGCCTTAACTTTTTATCTCTCAAGATTCGTCGATCTCTCAAGCTTAGAGAGGGATGGATCTTGGCTCGTGTATATCTAAAGAGAGGTATGCTATGAATTCTTAAAGTAGTATACTTGGGTTTGCAAAATGTAAGATTTTTACATAGGGATATTGTTTACTTTTGATTATGGTCTTGCCTATTAAGTGCCCATATTCTGTTTTTGATGAGTTTTGATTATGGTTTTGATCAGGTGCAACATCTATGACCCTTTCCTATTAAATGTCTATATTCTAGTTTTGATCAGGTGAAGCATCTATAACCCTTGTTTATTAAGTGCCCATATTCTAGCTATCATTTGGGAGGTTTTTTTTTTATTACATCCAAGGATGTTGTCTTGTTATGTGAAGTTACCAATGGTTTTTGAGCTCTAGGTTTATGAGAACCCATGGTATTTCCCATGATATTCATGTGGAATATAGTCTTTTTCAATGGGGAATTAAACTAGCCTAGATCCATCTTCTCCCTCTTCCTCTTCCTAAACCATCAGTTTTGATTCTCATTTCACACTGGCTAGGTTTTGATTCTCATAAACTAGCCTAGATCCATCTTCTCCCTCTTCCTTTGGGTATCCCTCAAAACCCTTGGTTTTGATTCCATTTCCACTCACTAGGTTTTGATTCTCATTTCCCATTCACCTTAATTAAGGATGGATCTAGGTTGGTGTGTATCAAAAGAGAGATATATTGTGAATTCTTAAAGTAGTATACTCTGATTTGCAAAATGTAAGGTTTTTTTACATAGGCATATAGTTTATTGGATTTGCAAAATGTAAGGTTTTTTTATATAGGGATATGGTTTACTTTTGATTATGGTTTTGATTCTCATTTCCCACTCACTAGGTTTTGGTTCCCATTTCCCATTTTCCTTAACTAAGGATGGATCTAGGTTGGTGTGTATCAAAAGAGAGGTATATTGTGAATTATTAAAGTAGTATACTCTAATTTGCAAAATGTAAGGTTTTTTTATATAGGGATATGGTTTACTTTTGATTATGGTTTTGATCAGGTGAAGCATCTATGGCCCTTTCCTATTAAGTGCCCATATTCTACATATAACTTGCGAGGTTTGCATAGGTTGATCATGATTGTGAAACCCTATTCCAAAACAAAGACATCGATCCACTTAATTAATTTTATTTTTTTCATTTTAAATTAAAATAAAAATCAATAATATGAAAAATATCAATTATGGGGCTGAAAAAAAAGCTAGAAGCACTAGCAGTTGTTGGGAGATTTCAGGTTTTCTAATATCATGAGAAAAATGTTTTTTTTGTTACTTTATATTTTATAGTTTGTGTACAGTAAAATATGGTAACGACTTAATCACTTTCTATCTTAATGGTTAATTTTTTTTAAATTCATTAAAATTATAATTAATTAACTTGATATAAAAATTATTGATGAGGCAATATTATATAAAGGGAAAGTGATTTGATAATTATAATTACAATTTGTCCAAATTTGTGAGTGAATGATTATCTTCACTTTCAATTTCTGAATTGAGATATAATTAAATTTGTAATGGTTTATTTATATAATCATCACTCAAACATGATATTTTTCCACAAGGAGGTCACTCACAAAAAATAATAAAAAATATATATATTATTTAATTCCAAAACTAAAGAGGTCATTTCAAGTTACAAGGGTTTTCTAATATATATATATATATATATATATATATATATATGAAAATTAACCACCATGCAATATAATATGATGCCGTTAAATTAAAACATAAATTATTATTTTAATATGATAACTATAATTATTATTTTATATGTGTCCTTAGAGGTATCCTAAAGTGTTGTTAGATTCTAGCTAGTTCATTTTTTATCATGTTAAGGAAGCAATCATATTACCTAAGGTGACCATGTATATTCATTTTAAAATTTAAATATTTTGTAATAATTTTTTTCAATATAGCAATTTTAAAACTAAAATTCACTAAGAAAAATCCATGGAAAATTTTAGGGGCTAATATTCGCCCAGTGGGCTAATTTTCCATGATTTTCCAGAAAAAAGATTCGCCAATTTGCAATTTTTATAAAGTATGATTCGCCCAAATTTTAGAATATAAAATTATTTTACCTTCAAAATCGCCAACATTATATAGAGACTATATATAAAATCATTATTAATTTGAATAATTTTACAAATATATCAATAAACATTTTATAGTTTGCATATTAGGGATTAGTGAGATTCGCCAATGTTTTTAAACTTCAAGAAAATTTTCCATCCTTAAAATTTTCCTTGGAAAAATCATAACAACACTTACCTACTAATCTCTCTCAAAACGACATCTCTCCCTAGACTTTTGTAATTAATATACATTTAAAAAATAAATATTCAAAACTAAAAACTAAATCTCTCCTTAGTTTCAAATGTTATATAAAATCTTTTTTAATTAGTACATATTCAAAAACTAAATATTCAAAACTTATTTTTATTCACACTAAGCCAAGTTTTCCAATGATGATCTAAAATCCAAAACCCTAGTAGAAAAAAGATTCCTTGCCACATGATAGGCTTCTTTGCGTTGAGATTGTTGGGAGGATGATACTAAGATGTAAAAACTGGCAATTCAAAAAATATTGTAATATAAAGAATAAATAAGTTAATTACATTATAATTTTTTCGAGTTGAATTGCAAGCTGCAACCCTCAAAATTTAACAAAACATTACTTAAATTGTGATCAAGTTGTTTACTTGCTCGCAAATAGTAAAATCTCATCTTCCTTCTTAGCTCTTACGAATATATGTAGGGCTCTACATTTTGAGGACGTCGCTTTGAAATGTTGAGTATTTTTGTAGGGAAGAAACCTCTTCTTTGACTAATGCGAGGGTTCTCACTTATTTTCAGCTAGGGCTTTGTGTTTTGAGGTTTCATCTTGATACAAAAAATTCCAAGGGAGACGTGGGCTTATTATCATTGTTTTGCTTGGCCGCGAGAGTTTTAAGGTTGATTTCTATTGCAAACCTTTATGCGTTATAACCTTTTCTATTGGTTTTCACCATGCAAATTTTATTAATATGTTCTTTTAGTATGTAATGTTGGATTTTTTATTCTTTTTAGTACTAAAAAGTTTTTGGTTTGGGAATATTGTCGATACAGTTGGGGCATACTTAATGATGGACATGGCTATACCTGTACAAATTGTTACAACAAAAAATTGGGAGAATTCTATCTCCAATACTCATATTTGTTCATCTCCATCTAAAGATAGGTAGGATGAGTAAAAAGCATTTCACAAAATCCATGCTCTATCATAGCTACTTGGAAACTATTTTACAAACTAATTATATAACAAGATACATAGATAGATCATTCCTAATTTTTTGATAGGCCTCAAAGGAAATACCCAAACTCAACGAGTAAGGATTGTAATCCCCATGATTTGTTCCATTTAAATACTTGTTCTCACATTTCTTTCCCAGATTTCCTCCCTCTCATGACTATGATAGAGCTTAATGTTCGTTTAGCTACACTTGCATAACTGAGAGTTCTAATGTCTACCTTTGTTACCCCTAGGCTGAGGGAACATCTTCCCTCACTATCTCTAATCATTGTTCCTCCCATGGATTATTAATTTGTTGTTTCACCATTTTTCCCTTGTATTTCTTCTCAATTTTTCCATTTTCACCTTTTTTATTTTTTTCACTTATCTTCTTCATGTCAATTTTCTAAGGACTTATTGTGGCTCATTTCCCACTCCTCACTCATATATTTATATTCCAATACATGAGAAATATATTTATATTCCATATGAGTAATATACATATTTCAGTCCTCGAGGGATTGCTTAGAAAACAAGGCTCGTAGTCATTACAAGAAATACTCATTATGGACATTGTTAGCCCTTTACAAAGCCTTTATTATTCAGTGAAATATTCAGCAAGATCTTACAAGATTTTATAATCCAATGAAATATTCGTGATGATTTACAAGATAATATAATTTGGTGAGAGATTCGCCAAAAAATATATATATACATATTATATTATTGATAAAATCGCCTTCCATTATTCCTATGTATCATGGGGATTTTCCCATTTATTATATATAAATTTAGGGGGGATCTTAAAATTTTCCCTAAATTCACGAATTCACGACACAGAAAAACAGAAATCCATGGGTATCCAAAGAGTAGTGGTTGGAGCACTACTTATATATAGAAATCCATGAGATTTTCTTTGTTTCTTTTCCTTCTGAACTATATAGGTGGATCGTGAAGTTAGCATACAATCAAGGAAGGTGCAAGCTCGATAAACTGATCTCGTGGACTCTAGAATTAGTGTGCAGATTAGAAGCCTCGGAAGACAGGATCGCGCGCGCTATGGACCATTGGCTTGATCAAATTATAGGTGGATTCATCACTAAGTTCGTAGTAGATATAACCGTCATCTATAGGGAGGCAGAGTGACACTTCCTCAAAGGACCACGAGGTAAGTACATCAAGTCTTTGAACACTTGGATTAAGATGTTATTGTGCGAAAATGGGTTATGCGAATAAATTAATGTTTAGAACTATACAAAGTGGAAGGACCTATAGAAATGAAGGTAGCACAGGGAGAGAGAATAGCCCTTTGGTTTCATCGCGAAGAGAAAGCGAGGAAGAGCTCGTGTAAGTTTCACTGAGAAGCGTGGTCAGTCTGATAAGGTAGCGGATCCCACGGTTTCCACATTTGCCTACACTGCCACCCATCTCACCGTCTTCACCTCCATCTCCACCCACCCCACCTTTGCAACACTCACAGTTCAGTATGGAAAGCGCGATCAAACTTCTAGTATTGAGAGGGGTAGGAAACGAAGATCCAGATCAATTTTGGTTCATCGTAAGGGAAGTATGGGAAGCGCAAGGCATTGCGGATGAAAATATAAAGAAGGCTACATTAGTAAGCACGCTGCAGGATCGCGCTCTAATGTTGTACATCAAACATTCCAATGATCATCCAAATGCAGGAATTGCATAAATTTAGGTAGCACTGAACAGGGAATTTAGCAAGACAAAGTTGGAGACACAACCAATTATTGGATTTAAGGAGATCATGATTCTCATGGGTGAGACCCCCTAGGATCTAGATAAGAGACTGAAGACTATGATTCGTGAAGCCAATATGATGTTGACGAATGCACAACACCTCGCATGGTTTGTAGCGTCGCTATCACCACATTTAAGGACAAAGCTGTCACAATAAAAGCTTTCCACATAGGCTGAAGCATTAGAAATGGCAATGAGATTTCCTGAGACCCTTATACAAGATCTTGGGTTGAGAATCTAGCAAATCCACACGCAACTACATAATTTGTGTTTGGAAATGCAGAGCCTAAAGAAAGAGAGGACACCGTAGCTAGAGGCATGTGAGGAAGTGTGATGTAGGAAATGTTCCCTCTGCAGACAGACGCAACCCCTATAGCCCTAGAGTGGGTCTAGTCATAGCAAGACAAAACAATAGCTAATTTCATTAAACAGACATTGTTGAAAGAGCCTACCTCAAACCGGTGTTCGATGGAGCTTTCCTTGCGCCGCTTCAGCTATCGTTTCCTTCTCCTTGATGAGCGATTCACCTGAAACAACATGAGAGAACAAAAAAACATGTAACGGAGTATAACAATGATCTATTTACTTATATATTCAAGGAACCATAAGCTATCAAGTATATTTTAAACAAGACATACGAAATCACCATTGATTGTATTAAAATGAATAAAAGCAAAGCTTACAACCGAGCCTTGATGCCGCAAGCTTCCTCGAAGGGTCCAGCCAGTATGTTTCTTCAATCATTCACTCTCAAAAGGATCTCCCAAGAGGTTTACAACTCTCTCTCTCACTCAAAAGCACTAATACAAGGCTAAGGAAATCCACAAGAAATTGCTATACTATCAGCAATTCACACTGCAAACAATCAATCTCACACCAAAGCTAGCTAATTTGCATAATCCCAAAAAATTAGATGATCATAGCAATGGGGAGTGTTTTTATAAGAGGACGAGCCTCCATAAATGAGGGAGAGGGAGCTTATCCTTAAGAGAGGTTTCTCAAAAGGTGGAACCACCATCCCAGAGGAGGAAAGGCGAACTCCCTTGACCCAACAACCAGTTCTAGAACCACCCAGAAGCATTATGTTTGAACTAATTCGCCATATCTAGATCGTCGCAAGTCATACATTAGGGATCAATGACGATGTCGCAAGGAAACAGTGTATTTAGAGCTATCCTCGCAAGAAAGATATTGAGGACTTGTGCCGAGCCCTAAAATTCGACTGTTGTCGGGAACAAATGTACCCCTGCGACGATGCTGCAACGTTCTACTTCATTATAAAGAATCGTTGCAGGAAGAATGAGGTTCACTCGCAACGATCTTGAGACATGGGTAAAAGGGTCAATCTTCAGGATTAAGGAACACTTGTTAATCTTCTTGAATGATTAGGAAGATGTGGACACATTTATTTGGTGTATGACACAGTGGAGATGTCACTCAGAGACTGACTTTATCAGAGATCAGGGGATATGAGGCCAGTGACAAATTACTGTGTAACAGATGCCCCCTAAAGCATGAAGGCCAAGAGAGTGGGTGAAATTATTTATGAAATCAGAACCGAAAAGGAACACCATCGCTAAAATCCTGCAGGTGTAATTACAACTGACATGTCTAACAATGAATTACATGTAGTTTAGGCATGGGTGCAGCCATACAAAAGACAGATAAAACTTGGTCTGTGGCATGGACGCAGCCACCCAGTTGATAAGACCATATAAAGATAGAGGTATGGTCACAGCCATCCAATCAAAGAGTCATGTATGCAATCATAATCCACCCAACCCGAACTTATGTAATCTTAGTCCAGGGTCTTGAATCCCAACCAATCATAGCACAATTTCGTATGCGCAAATAGATGTGCTTAAGTTGAGCATACTTAGAAAATCGCTTGATTACCGACCACTGATGGAAACTGTTAACAAGTGTGAGAGAGACCACGAGTAATGTCAATGGTTCTCAAGGTACTGCCAGTATAATACACGAAGCATGAAGAATTATCTGGATTCAAACACTCGTGGAATCACTTAATCGAAGACTAATAATGCAAGCCCATCATCAAGCACAAAGAACTTGCCATTGAGGCATGCAAGCTGCAAGGTACCGAAAGGAATCTCTAGATCGACTTCCTGGATAATGCGTTGGTGTTGACATGAAGCGACCCATCACAGGAGGGCCATAATGTTTCCATCATCAATGACATGGGACAAGGAACAAGAGAAAAATGGATGAAACAGAGAATCAGAGGAGGAGGTAAGGGTGCAAACTACAGAAGGATTAAACTCTTGAACATATCGGTGACACGACTCCGTAAGGCAATAGCATTTTGATACCAAGGGATCAAAGGTTTGACTGAGACAACAAGGACCAAATGGAATGAGGTATAATGACAAACCCAAACCCCCGAACGCCAACGATGATGTGAGGATATCCCAAACTCGGTGAGAAGCAAAAGTGTCGATGTTCAAGAGTGACTAGCTGTCATAGGTAACCAATGGAATATTTCCAGATTTTCCCCCACCATTACTGGCAAGTACCCAAATTATTTTTGAAAAACAAGCTTGAAGGGGTTAACATATGCTTGCGATATAAGTTCATCCTTTGGACAAATCCAACCTAGTGAAATTTTAACGATCCCTAGGGAGGAGAAGCTCGGGTCTCATCATGGTGACGAGTCTAATGTTGTCAGGGTTTAACAAGTCCGACATAGGTCAAACTCAGAGTCTCTTTCATGTTTAGAGAGTTTGAAAAAGACATGGAAAAGAAAACTCTAGGGTGGGCTCTTTTTCATAAGTTTGTGTCTCTCAAGCCCAAAAAGGTAGAAAACAATACTCGAGAGAACCGCTTGACCATTTTGGTCAAGGATTAATTTTTGTAAATAGTGTTTGTAAAAAAGTAGAAAGCCTACTGGAGACATGACGTTTCGTAACTAAAAACAAGCTTGAAACGACAAAAGCTCGGCCATCTTTTCATTTTCAATCAGTTGGAAAAGAGCTAAAAGCAAACTGCCGTTTTTATCCTCTTTACCAAGCATGCATCAACCAGAACTGGTATCTGACACACCTGTTCCTGCACAGAGAAACCCAAGCATAAGACCCATTCAACAAGGATACACGATTGATGTTAGAAAAACCTAAGTCAAAAACCCTAAAACCATAAGGAAAACCCAAAAAACTATAGAAAAAACCCAAAAGCCTATAGTTAAAGCCCTAAATTTCAAAAAAATGTTATATAAGGCATATGGTAAAAACAAAATTTACATTGTTTTAGTTTTTAACTATGGTAATATTCAAAACAATGCGTACCTTTGCAAATTTGGGGGTCGATTTCTATAGCCCTGGTGACCCATTTCGTGACAATATTGCTTCAAGTAAGTATCTTGCCCTCTCCTTTGTGTTTTAAGTGCTTTTAACTCTAATTTCATGTATTTTGGCTGAGTTTGAGATAGATTTTTGTTCCAACCATCTGCCTCAGTCGTTGCAGAAGTTCCCCGTGGGGTTGCGACGACCGTGAATTTTGAACAAGCCAAAATCGGCATCGTCGCAGGAGAGTGATGTACTCCTACGACGATCCAAGAAATGGTGAACTGTCAAATCTGACAGTCGCAGTTGTTTTAGAAACAGCTGTGACGAGCGCAAAAAATGCAACAATTTAATTTTTTCACCATTTTAACATATGAAAACGGGTCAAACAAGTTCTAATCAAATAATATTTGCGTGTGTAGGGTGAAAAATGGTATTTGTATGGCAAGAACGCACACATGATGCGGATGACGAAAGAGGGGCAATTGACCCTCAATGCATGCAGGTTCTCTGGAACTACGGATTACTCAAATTCTTCCTCGTGTCGCAATTAAGAGTGCAATTGGACCTCCTCGAATTCTTAATTTGATAATGGAACCCTACAAAGGGTAAATTCATAATTCGTGGGTAGGAGGTTGAGTTTTACTCTATAGACATATATTTCCGAACTAGTTTATCTTGACGAGGAGAGAGACCCTGCATGGGTGGTGTGCGGGTCATTGGAGAATTGCTAGATATGTTGATTGCACGAGCGAGCCCAGGGGCACACAAATCACCTACTAGCAGGAAGTTACAGATTCCTGCAGTGAACAATTTTCCATTGCATGTATTGTTGTTCACAATCATGAGGGTAGCAGGCTCTCAGGCACAACATGAGGCAACTAAAACACAACTGCGATTGGCTCTAGATTTCATAAGTCCTACCATGTTCAACTAGGCAGAGGCAATGTCTCTGAATATGAAGAGGAAGCCGACTAAATGCCAGCAAGGAGAGACAAAGCAGTTCGGATACGAGTCAATTCTGGTATCGCTCATGCTAGAGCGGGTACCCATACTTCAGCTGCAGGACATGTGAGTCCCATGCTCAGGACCGTGAGAGACCCAAATCACTAGGTCGTCCCATGTGATGCCACGAGGAGGTGGCGGTCAGCCAGTACCATGGGGTCTTGGATTCATGGAGTGGCTGCATCATCAGCAGGTAGTTGTTGAGGATTGGCCCTACACAAGTACAGATTTCAGGGGAGATTTGAATATGCTACTTCCACCTGGAGAGTAGTGGGATGAGAGTGGTAACATACCTGGATTGACCGCTACACTTGTATATTTTAGTTTTTTATTTTTTTGTATTTTAAATGTATGTGCCCTAATAATTATGTTCAATTTTTCAGATGTCAGACCTGAGAGACCAGTGGGTCTCGCTCCTATGACGAAGTGGGGGAACAGAGAGCTTGCCTTGCTACCTCTAGGTGGTGACACGAAGGAGGAGATAGCTCGGAACTTGGAGGGCTTGACAAAGGGGATCCCAGACTACAGAGGGATCGAGGAGATCCCATGACAGTACCAGTGACATACCGTGGGTGTGTCGAATAGGATTCATAGACTACTTAGACAAGTAGTTCGGGCAGTGTGTTATTAGGAAATCTAGTGTCCATTCAGAGCTGCTAGTCCCACTAAGATAGGTAGCTATCTTAGAAACAAACAAACTAAAGTCACTTGTGTTTTCCTTTATGAGAAGTAGATGAGAGAGAAGCAGAGAATACCAACCTCAGTTTTTCACTTGGCTCCTTTCTTGTTTCCTCTCCCCTTTGACAGATCTTTGCCGCTTCTCCCTTGCTTACCCCGCTTCAAAGAGCACCTATAAAGTCAAAGCAGCATAATACCATCAAAGCACAAAGATCTACAATCATAAAAAATATAGGACTAGATATATATTGACCACACAAATGCATATATCAACTCAAACATACAAGAATGTGGAGGAAAACTCAAATAGATTTGTTGATAGAAAGAGTAGAAGAGAGGATTACAACCCATTGATCTGACCCAGTGTCATCCTCCTAGCAGGAAAGCCCTTCTTCACATCAGGAAAAGATTAGATCACCCAACACTATGTTGTTCCACAAAGAAACCAACAGCACTTCCTTACAAAATACAAGATTACAGCCTCTGGATCTCTGGGATGAGGGATCCATATATAGATGTTTGTAGGTGGGTGAGTCAGCTTCTGGGATTTTGATTAGTGTCCTCTCTCTGATAGTTCTTGGTTCCACTTGGAGATTCATGATCTCTTATTCATCCCTGGGCAAATTCAGAGAGGCAAGTGTCAAATGGGCAGTTTCTCGAAGATTCTCTGGGTTTCCACCTAGCCAACTACTTCTGCCATTTTTCTGCACTCGCTCAACGTACCCCACAGAAGGGATTTTCAGTATGCATCACACTTTTTGCATGTGGCAGGTGAGATGCATCACATCCTTAGCACTAAGCAGTCTGTATGGTCCAGTTTTGACCAGTTCTGAGCAGTTTTTCATGGAGAACTTCTGGGAGATGATGTAATCAGCTGACCTTGCTCTTTTAGGGTATGAAACAACACTTTTAGGGACTTAGAAGCCCTTCGTTTATGGACATATGTGATTGGGTTTGCAATGCCCAAATATGTCTATAACAGTTGCCCCCTAAAGCATGAGGTCTTAAATCTTTTGATGTCGAGTGAAATGCTTTATCATGAGGATCCGAGGTTTTTTCGAACTGGAAGGTGACCTGTAATAAGATACAATACAATACATTATAATCATAATATTTTCATGATCTAGCTAAGGCGGGCATTCCCATGCTCAAATTTATAAATTCATTCTCATGTACATAGACAGACAACCGTTTGTGTGGCAGAATGATGATTCTAGTAGAGCCATCATCCTTTGGCTTGGATGATTATCTGGGCAGCAATGATGTACATTTGATGTCTTTATTTTCCTGAATATATCACAGCCCGGATGGATGAAACTAGATCCAGTGTCTTCAAACTCGTTCAATCTTCGCCCATAGTACAAGTCGATCCATGTGAAAAGATGCTCTGGAGTCGAACATGGAAAGACATTGCCTGATTACCAATCAATGATGAAAGCTATTAACAGGCACAAGAGGAGTCACCGATAATGATAATGACCCTCAAGGTACGACAGTACAATTTACGTGGTGTGAAAAAGGGACTTGGCATTGAACACCATGTAAAATCTTTCGATCGAAGGCCATTGATGTAAACCTGTCGCCAAAAGTGAGAAACTTGCCATTGAGGCATGCAAGCTTCAAAGTACTGAAAGGGTTCTTCCTAGGTCGACTTCTTAGATAATGAGCTGATGTCTACAAGAAGTGGCCTGTCATAGGAGGGCATTAATGAATCCCACATCTACGACATGGAACAGAGCAAATGATTTTGTGGAGGTGAAAACGATCTAATGATACAAGGTTCAAGGTGGCGGCCATGAAAGAATTAAGCATGAAGGTATTGCAACAGATGCAACACAAGTTGGGTTGGTGAATTCTCTGAGTGACTTCTCTTGAACATATCGGTGACACTGAAGTGGATTGGTAGTGTTAACCCCAAAAATGGATGGTACGGTGGACCAATGGTAATATGACCGGTGAACGGAATAACCCGACCCGACTCAATCATGGTGATGGAGTGAAAGTGTCATGTTCAAGAGTGACTTGCTACCAATAAAGTTTCTTTGACTTTTCTTCCCAATTTTTCCCCAGTCATTGTTGACTAGTACCTATTTATTTTTGTCAAGCTTGAGGAGGATAACATATGCTTGTTCTATAATTTTCCCTTCGGGCAAACCCGTCACTGTGTTTTAACGAGCCTAGTGACAGTGAAACTCGTTCTTGTTTGCATGGACAAGTTTGTCGCTATTGGTTTTAAAAAGTTTAACGACAAGGATAACTTGGTACTTTTTCAATTTTAGAGAGTCTGAAAAGGGATGGAAAGGAAACTCCAGCAATCCTTTTTTGTCATATAATCCCTTAAGTCTGAAAAATTTTAAAATAATACGAAAGGGATGAATTTTCGATAGTTTTAATGAGCTGAACAAGACAAGCACTTGATCTTTTTGTGTAATGATCCCTTAGGTCCAAAAAGATTAAAATCTAGAGGAGGGATAGCACTTCCGATAGTTTTAATGAGCTAGAGAGGCCAATTGCTCGCCAATCTTTTCATATTTTACGAGTCAGATGAAAAGATCTTAAAGGAGACTCGTTTTTTGAGGAACGAGTGATATTTCCGGGTAGCAGCTGGTTCCAGGTAAGGTTTGGAACTCCCCAATCATGGCAGTGTAAAGAATATGGCTAACAGAATCACTCATCGCAACTGTTCCTCAAAAGGGGTAAACAATCAAATGGAGGTGTATGATCGGCTAAAACAGAGTGAAGGTGATTGTAAGAACACGACCAAGGCTCAAAAGCTGATGATAATGTGTTCACAATGGTTATTTACCCGAGGTGGGTTCATTTTTTAATGAGCTTAAACTCTAGTGGAACGTATGCTCATTGCTAGGTTTAATTTTTAACAAGCTTGAACTTTGCGTAAAATTGCTTGTGATAATGGTCATTGATATTCGATTCACTATTAACACTATGTTATTTCGACAGTTGTACTACTTGCTCCATCAAACTGATTAGAAATTAGAATACATCCTTGAAAAATGAATTAAAACACTAATACCCTACTCGAATTACGTGAAAAGTAATTTAAAAGTAGTGTTTACCCCTCATTTTACCATTTCATTTGAATTTTGGATTGTTGGAGCTTTGGAGGTGTTTCCCTCTTGATTTTCACCAACTAATTCCAGACGATTCTATGGACGATTTTCGACGCTGTCTGGACCAGGTAGGAGCTAAGCCTGAGCTCTTCAATTGTATTCTTTCCTTTTTGAATTATGAGCATGTTTTCCTACTTTTCTGAGCCTCTGGGTTTTGAACAATTCGTTCTGCCCCCATCACACCTCGTATACATCAAAATGTGTGATGCATATTGTGCTATCCATTGGCCAGTCAGTATGCATCTCACCCAGTACACAACTGGGGTGCGATGGGTGCAAGGAGGAAAACTTTTGCACTGATTTTTCATGGAAATTTTTCCTGTTTTTTGCCAAATCAGGATCTTGATTCTTCTCTTGTTTTTTTTTCAAAGATTCATCGGAGAAAAATGGCTGTTACATGGCAAGAACATGAGCATGAAGAAGAGGACAGGGTTGCCTTACATGATCCGGGTACAGTAACTACATTCAAGAACTGTGGTTTGCTCAAGTTCTTCCGCCTATCTAGCATGAGGCAACAAATCAACTTGTTGCAATATTTCCTTGATGCATGGGATCCTACCAACCAAGTGTTCCATATCAGAGGCAAATCCATCCCCTTAACTATTGAGGACATCTACTTCTTGACCGGTTTATCGAGGCATGGTGCCCCTCTCTCACTATCAGGTTCTGCCCGTGGGGGTAAATCCGTGAGGGATTATATTCGCCGATACTGTAGAGAAGGATCTCAACCAAGCAAGGATGGAAAGATCAATATCCGAGATGTCACTGATTGGTCCTTGAGGACTATTTTATTCACCTTTTCTAGATTGGCTGGTAGCGCAGCCCTTCACTTGGCCAACAGGTCCTATACGCAGTATGCGTTGGAATGTCTTGAACCAAAGGTATTCAACTGGTGTGATGGAGTACTTCTGGTGATAAAAGAATAGCTTACCAAGGTGAAAAACGGAAGATCCAAGAACTTTGGCTATGGTTCTATTCTGACCGCTTTTGCCTTGGAGAAGATCCCACTAATGCAGCCACAATACATTTCACTCGGTTTTCCACCACCGACTGAGCCACGAATGCAGAGATGGGTTTACCTTATGGCCCGACATGCTGGTCAGTGGCAGGTTTCCTTCTCTGATGCCTTTTTCGATTGGTTCAACCATCAGAAGATGGTTTATGCCAAGCGTCTGAATGCTGGTATGGATTTCCGGGGTGACCTAGATTTGGCGCTGCCGGCTGGCAAGCAATGGGGTGTCATAGGTAAAAATATTTGACCATATTCCTATTTATTGCTTTCATAATGTTCTTGTGCTTTGTCTTATCAAGACTAATCAAAAATCATGTGCTCATGCAGACATCAGACCAGTGTAACCAGCAGTGCGCCCTAGAGTAGCAGCTACCGTTCCAGCAGGAGAGGTTGTAGGGAGGGTTGTCCTTCGTGACCTGGATGTGGCCGAGACTCTTGCAGTGTTGCAGGATCAGATCGAGGGTCTCACCCTTGGTATCTTGGATGTGAGGACCGACGAGTTGCCTCTGAGGTTACAGCAACATACCACTGGCATGCCAAGTCGATGGACTAGGCTTTTACACATGATTGCACAGGCGGTGACTTGTTATCACCAGCACCATTAGACTAGGGTGCCCCCTAGCATTTTGAGTTTTTGGGTCATATGACCGATTTTGTCTTGGGCTCAGAATACTATGCATAAACCATAAATAGTCATATATATTTTTGATTTTCAGAGCTTTATTTTGGTTAAGTTATATGATCTTAATGCAAATATTGATGAAATGCTTTTCTTTTATTAATGTTGCAAATGTCTATCTAACACATAATTGTTAATGAATCTGTTAATGTGTTTAAGTTTCTAGAAATGTGTTGATATTGAATAGAATCAAACTGTATTTCCAAAATCTTGACCCTTAGGAACATACGATAGATAACTGGATTCCGCACGGAATAGACGTTGGTAAGCTGTAGAATGACAAGTTGTGAGTCTAGCCTGATGACAAGTCGGTGTATGCCATGCGCCATGGCATCAGAGAGGAGCTCCATCAACACGTTGTATTCAGTGATGTTTTTCGTTGATGAACCAATACATACCCCTCTGAAACTCACTAACTCATCTCTTGGATCAAAGATGGCCCAGGCTACAAAAGATAGGTTCTGCGAACTACGACTCGCTCCGTCAGCATACCCAACAAATGACTCCAATAGGTTTGACATATGCAACAAATGTAAAAGTGGATTACCTAACCAAAATGATTACTCTTAGCGAAAACAAGAATGTAACAAAAGCATATGAAGAGGTTACTACACTAAGTCAAGCATAGTAACGCTTAAGGTACAACCCGTTTCAGGGTTGCGACAGTGGAATCCCATCATAATCCACTAACTAGTACACTCCTTTTGCTAATACATGCTTAACAAGATAGGAGCCCATCCATAAAGACTAGAACTTACATGCTCCCAATTTATCGGACTCCTAGTCATAAAGTAAGACTAGGTCACCTTCTAAGAAGACACAGGGTTTGACATTCTTGTCAAACTGTGCCTTGACTCATTTCTTATGTGCTTCATTAGCCAAGGTGACATCACAACGGTTTTCATCCAGTTGGATTAATTCCAAGAAACAAGCCTCCTCTTTTGAAGTTCTGGGGAGAAGGTCGACTGCAAGCTTGAGGGACGAGATTTCGTACTGAACCGGTAAGATCGCTTCCAGGCCATACACCAGCTGAAAGGGTGTAAACCCGGTCGCATTCCTCACCGATGTCTGGTATGCCCAGAAGGCTGAGTACAGGATTAGGTGCCAACTTTGTTTATGGACTCCAATCATCCTTTGCAGCATGCATTTCTGGACTTTGTTGATTGCCTCAACTTGCTCGTTAGCTTACAGATAATACAGAGTAGAGATGTCGTGAGACAGTCCTAATTTGGCAGCCAGCTCAACCATCATGTGATTGCCGAAATGCGATCCATGATCTGTGACTATAGCTTGTGGAACACCGAATCTGGAGACTACATGATTAAAAAAGAAAAGAGCAATCGTTTCGCCACTGTTGTTTAATGTAGCATCGCCTCGGCCAATTTCATAAAATAGTCAACTGTGACTATGATATACCCATGCCCCCCAGCCGAGGTGGGGTTACATGTCGTGAAATCTATGCCCCATTTAGCGAATGGACCAACAGCAACTACTGGCTGCAAAGGTGTGGGTGGTATTTTGGTTTTGCGATCGAAGATTTGACAAGCATGGAAACTTCTGACTGCGGTTATGCAATCCTTGAACATTGTTGGCCAGAAGTATCCTGCTCATAAAATATTTTGTGCCGTAGCATAACCAGATTGATGCCACCCACATGCACCTGAATGACAATCATTCAGTACTTTTTCAGCCTCCTCATGGGTGAGGCACCTTCACAGAACTGTATCGATACCACGACGGTAAAGTGTATCACTGACAATCATGTAGTATTTTGCTTGGTATCGAGTATGTCATTGTTCTGAGCGAGAGGTATTAGACCTATATGTTTGTGTGTGAGATAGATGATTATATCTCCATACCACGGGTCACTTGAATATATCAGAAACAAAGATTCATCCATGATTGTTGCTTTGGATGTTGAATCGTTGGATGACGATGGGAAGTCACATAGTAACTCCGTCAAAACCAGGGCTTTCTTTGATTTGGATTTTACGAATTCCATATCAAACTCTTGCAAAATTGCTATCCATTTCGAATGTTTTCCCCCAAGTAACTGTCGCGACAAGATGTTATGGTGTTGCAATCTGACAAAATAGTAGTTTTTCGAAAGAGGACATAGTGTCGAAATCTCTGTACTTCTTGAACAACTGCGAGAGCCAGCTTTTCAACATAGGAGTACTTTCTTTCTGTATCATTTAAGTTTTGACTTAAATAATAGACAAGATGTTCGATTCCATTGCCTTCTTGAACTAAAACCATTGCGATGGTCGTATCTGCTGCAACCAGATACAGATTAAAGTCTTTTTGATAATCAGGAGCATACATTAATGATGCTTTTATTAGGGATTCCTTTAGAGCATCAAAGAAAGCTTGCGCAACCTAATCCTAGTTGAAGGGTACTTCTTTTTTCAACAAACGTGTATAACCTTTAGCAAGTTCGGCGTAATTTGGAATGAACCTCCTTAGAAAGTTTTCTTTCCCTTGGAGTTTCTAAATTTGAAGCAAATTTGAAGGTGGAGGCAGATCGATGATTACCTGAACCTTACATGGTTCGAGGTGAATCCCATCCTTTGAGACTACAAAGCCAAGTAAACAACTAGAACCGACACAAAACACACACTTGTGCGGATTGAGTTGTATCTTGTAGTGTCGGCAACATAGAAATATTGCTCTCAAATGCCGCGGATGACCAGTCTGCTTTTGCGAATGAGCAAGAAGATCGTCGAGGTATGGTCGAACGATGTTCTTGATGTCATTGAAGGCATAATTCATTGCCCTCTGAAAGGTTTCCCCTACATTCTTTAAACCAAAAGGTAGCTTGTGGTACACGAATGTGCCCCACGGAAAAATAAATGCAGTCTTTGACTGGTCCTGTCGACAGATATTTATTTGGTTATACCCGGAAAATCCATCCATAAAGGAAAAGATTTCGCATCTGGCACATTCATCAATTATTTGGTCGATAAAGGGTGTAGGGTAGTTGTCCTTTGGACAAGCTTGATTTACATCCCTATAATCGACGCACACTCTAATCGTTCCTTGCTTTTTCATCACAGGAACAATGTTCGATACCCAATCGGTTAGAGGAACCGGGTAAATGAAACCAGCATGGAAAAGTTTTTCAACTTCTACCTTAATGGCAGTGACTTTCTTCGGGTGTACCTGTCGAAGCCGTTGTCGTACTGGTTTGACATCTGGATACATCTTAATTTCGTGTTCAACTATGCTTGAGTCAATGCCTGGAATTTCTTCATATGACCATGCAAAGACATCTCTGAACTCGTGAAAGAGAGCGTAATATACTTCCAGTTCTGAAGAAGAACAAGATTTACCGACATGAATATTCTCTACAACATCTGGTTTGGTCGAGATATTTATGGTGATAGTTTCTTCAATATTAGACAAGTATCGCTCGGAATCCACCATATTTACAGTATTTGATAGAAAATCAAAAACTGAAGGATGATTAAGGTCACTGGAGCAATCTTCGTTGAAAGCCGGAAGATGGGAATGATGGTGGTAATCTTCCCATGGCGCCCCCTCTATCATCATTGACTGAACAATTCCTTCATATGTAGAATGTACATGCGACCAAGGATCTGAAGAGGTACCATATTCCTTAGACCTATCTAGCCAAACGCTCGATGAGCATTGATTTGGGTTTGCCTCCCATGCCAAGAACATTGATTTCTACAATATTTCTATTGGGCTTAGAGGTAATACCTGGGGATGATCCATGCTAACATCGTGTTCGGAAATCTTCTGAATAGAAGATACCATATTGCAGGTCCCCACTATGTCCACTTCCACCAGATTGTTTGGAGGTGATAGGGCAAAAGTACCCATCAATGTAGGGTCTTTTAGTAGGCCTACTCTGATATTTTGAAGCAACTGAGAGCTTCCGTGGATCATCGGAATGCTTCCCATAACTTGTGAACTGTTGGGGATAAATGTTTGCTGGTCGATGATTGTAATTCCTCCTTGGAAGGGAAATGCAATATTTCTGAAGTATGCCGACACAACAGCATCCATAGCATAAATCCAGGGCCTTCCCAATAGGATAATCGAGGTTTCCATCGATAACTTCAACAACAATTTCTATTGTTTTTCCCCCCAGTTCGACTTACAAGTTACTTAAAATCCCATATGGAGTGTATGTTCATCCATCAAATGATTTTAACGTCATTGAAGATCGCGACAAGGGTGGTCAGCCTAAAGTTTTCCAGCAACTCATTGACATAATACATATAGATGCCCCCTCATCAATAATTGTTCAATGAACAGTTTTGTTGAGGGATTTCACTTGAATGAGGAAAGCGAGCTGAGTTGGTAACTAAGGGTCATATCCTTTATGATTAAAGGCCAAAAGATTGGAATCCGTTGGGTCAATCCCACCTATTGTTGATAATAGAGCTTGCTTATGGGAGGGGCAATTTTGCAGCACCTCAAGTGTTGATATAGAGGATGGTGATTGGGCCAGGTCCTCTACTATATTATAATTTTGTGCTACTCTGGCACAAGGATAAGTGTCGATTTGTGTACTACTCCCTTCGGTGGCTTTATCGTTAGCTCAGGAATGATGGGTGGCACAACTTCGGTCGAAGTTGTTGTCGAACTACTAGGTTGATCAGTAGCCTTGTTGTTTGACAGCTGTGGATTCCCTAATATTTTTTCCTTGACGATATGAAAGCATCATTTTGTTGTTTTGAAATGGACAACATAAGCACTTGGGATGGGGAAGCATTGTCACTAGCAACCAGATTGGTTCCTGGGTTTGGAAACAGATCATTCAATAACGCTGAGGTTTTTGAACTCTTAAAGAGTTTCTTAACTTTAGCATAATGTGGACAATCTCTCGTCCAATGATCCTCATCGCATATCTGACACCCCGAAGTGGGTTTCCTTTGCCCATAAGGGTTTGCAAAAGATTTTTCAGGAGACGACTCATCTTGCTTCCCATTTTTCCCTTTCTTTTCCTTCTTATCTCCTGGTTGCTTCGGTTCTTTGCCATTGTCAGTCGACATGGCATTAACCTCCGAGGTGACAAGTTCCTCATTTGCATTTTGACTAGAAACTGTACGGGCTTTCTTTTATGTAGCCTTTACGGTTTTCGTGCTAGTCGTACCTATCATGCCATCACCGGCATGAGAGTATTTGTTTGAATTAGGAGGAGGAGGAACGGAAAACTCCGGTCTAGGAGCATCAGGGATTTTGTCGTAGAGCATGCCAGACTGAGTATAGATCAAGTCTAGATATTGCGCACGAGCAATGACTTGCTCTTCAGTGACAACCCCTCCCTTTGCCACATCTTCTGTAATAAAAGGTAACAGTGACTTAATAAACCATTCAGCTAGTAGCTGATCAGGAACATATGTTTTCACCATTCTACGACGACATCGCGACTCATGAATATGATCATATATGTGAGTGGCTATCGTTTTCTTGAGATTGGTAAGAAGCTCTGTTCCTGTTTTGTACCTTATTGGTAACTGAAAATGGGTTAAAAAGGTTGCGGCAAGGGCGCTGAAGTTATCAAATGAAGCTCTAGGTAATTCAATGTACGATTTTGCTGCCGGACTAGTTAACATTCGCTGAAAAAGGTGAAGCCTAATCGAATGATCATTGAGAGTGTTGGACGAACACCACAGATGAAAGGTCATCACATGATTCGATGGGTCTTCACCTAGATTTCCATTATATTTAGGAATATCTGACGAAAGTTTATGAGGAATCATCGGCCACCAAGGGGCATAAGCAATTGGATCATTTGTTAACCGATTTAGATCTGGTAACTCTAAGTCACCACGAAGGGCAACTATTGATTCAAGTTTGGTGAAGCATACCCAGGATAAGATGGGATCGCCTGAGTAGTGGGTCTTTCCTTACCAACATAATGTATTTGATGCTGATAACTTTGGTAAGGTTGATGGGCATAACCATTATGATATGATTGATCTTGACCGTTTTGAATATACAGCTGCCCATTACCTGCAAATCTTTGTTGCTTGGGTCCTCGATAAGCTTGTTGGAATCGCGATTGTTGATATTGTACCAGCCATTGTCGTGAATCCATTTGCTGTTGTCCAATACTGGCTGTCTAACCAAGATGATGGGTAATAGTACCCATTTGAGCCTGGGTCACTCCGGTTAAGGAGCCACTAATCGGTGATTGTGGTTGTGTCGTGGAGACAAGAGGTTGTTGTATTATGACATGAGAAAATTGAGGTTGTCATACAACAGGCAACGCTTGTACTTGCAACATCATCACAATAGCCGGTGTAGTGGGGATATTCGACACAGGTAGGCTTGGTTGCATTGAGTATATAACTCTTGGTTGTTGAGGTAGTATTGGCACCCAACCACTGGATGTAATTCTAGCATGACCCGAATTCTATTGTGAACTCTCATATGGTTGTTCTCCCATAGGGAACAATGAAAGGGCATATTACCCCCCATATGGCGGTAATCCAGTGTTCAAAGGTAAGATTGGCCTCTAGAGACTGGACTGCCCAAATCGATACTATTGTGAAGGATCAATTTGCTGAGACTCAACATAAGAGATTCCAGATATTATTCCGGACGAACAAACGGGAACAGACCATACTGTCGAAACAGTCCCTGGGTGGACTCCATCTAGCGGTTGAGAGCTAGTTGGGACAGATGGTACACCAACGAACATCGTTGGAGTAGCAGTAGGAGGTTCTGTTGCTACTGCGTCAGATGACACAGTCCTGGATGTCGATGGTTGTTCAGACATATCGAGTCTATCCGAAAGATTTCCTAGCGATTCTACAGGAACTTGCAATGAAGGGAGACTAACTTCTGATGAAGAAGTATATAGGGTGATCCTAGCTCCAAAATGTGATGGAGTACTGGATGGAAGATCCTCCACAATCTCTTCTAAAGCAATCAATCCAAGTGGGAGAGGTAGACCGTCAGGCCCGTAAAATATTTTTGGTGCTGAAGAAGGTATAGACGCTGCAGCGACAGATGTTGGAGGGATAACACCTTCTGAATCAGCTGTAGATGGAGCCGGTTCAGGAATAGAAGTGTTTACCATTACACTAGGATCAATTCTAATGTCCTCTTGTGACTGCGGAACTTCTTCTATAAAGGTAGGGATACCAGAAATGGTTGGAGTAACTGGAGTCTCTGAGGATGTTGGAACACAAGTTCTAAGCAAACTAGGGGACTTTGATCCAGTTAAACGAGTTTGCTTGGTCTGAAATAGTTTCGTTTCCGGAGTCAAAGACGGTTGACTCGTTAGTCTCTGCGAACGATGGGGTTTCGATTGACTTTCTTCCACGATTGTGGATTACTTGATCAACTCAAAATAAAGGGGAAATTGTGATTCTGAATTAAATGGATTTTAGATGCTTTGATACAACTTCCTTTTTCAATTTTAAAGAGTTGAGAAAAAGCTAAAGGTGACTCTAGTTTCCTTCGATTTTTAATGAGCTTGAAGTGACAAGTGCTCAGATGGACCTTTTCCTTTAAGGAGTATGAAAAGGATGAAAGAGACTACTCTGGAAGTCTAGAAGAGGGATTATCAATCGCAAAACTGCAAAATACTTTTTACAGTACGGCAGTCAATCTTCCTGACTGTTGTGCTCAGTGCATTGCAATCGATAGGGTGGAAAACTCGACTTCCTAAGGATAAAGGATATAGCCTATTGTTCTCTCCTAATATATACTCGACGGTATGTGGGAGAACAAGTCCATACTGGCACTTGTCATCTCAAAGAGGAGGAATCACCCAACCTACGATGAAAGCGATAGTTACTAGGCTTTACGACGCCAGAATACGTCTCTAGCCTAGACTTCTAAATGTTGTGCGTTAGGTTCCAAAGTGTTTTTATGTTCATTGAATTTATTTTACAGTTGATCTTTCTTAAGAAGTTTGCCTTTAAGTTTCACCGTGTAATGTAGATATACAATACCTAAAAATGCAATATAAGATGATAAACAGACGTTTACTCTTCTTTTTGCAATGAAAATCCTAACTACTAAAGAAAGAGAAGCGAGATTCTTTCAACATAGAGCAGAGAGCACACACGAGATGCACTGTCCTAAATCAAAATCAATAAGTAGTCTAAATTCAAATGCACATGCATGTATTTGTTTTCTTCTTTCTTAATTTGTGAATGACAAAAAGAATGCTAAGTACAAACCTGAACTATCTTTTCTCTCAAAGCGACAGTACTAACAATTTTCTCTTCAAAATATGAAAGGAAGACAAAGGTGACTCTTTACGATATAAAATTCAAAAACGGAAGGAAGACTAAGACGACACTTTACGATTTCGAATTCAAAAAACGAAAGGAAGAATACTTTGCGATTTCGAATTCCAAAAACGAAAGGAAGGCTAAGACGACACTTCGTGATTTCGAATTTAAAAAACGAAAGAAGACTAAGACGACACTTTCAACTTCAATTTGAAAACTGTTTTCGACACTTGAAATACTTATCAATTCAAATCAAATACAAGAGTAACAGTGTAATCAACCATCAAAAGAGTAGGATTCTTTTCTTTGACTGAAAACGACACTTCCAAATCAAAAGATGACAGTTCGATTAAGCTACTTCTTTGTAAAGGAGAACTATAAATGGCGAAAAATACGTAAAAACATTCACAATTCTTTTTACAATGGAAGCTGAATAATGTAAAGGAAGGGAGTTTCAACAATGGTATATTGATCACAGACAACAAAACTCCTGAATAAAGCTAAAGAGAATGAAGGAAAACCAAAATCTGGAGGCAGAAACAGTCTTATCTGATCATCACACATGTAACACAGGGAAACGGGGATGCATCTCACCTACTGCACATGGGAGGTGCGATGCATCCAGATTGCCTAAAAGAGACAGTGCGACGGTCCAAGGACGAGACTTTAACTTGGTTTTTGGTCACAATTTGCAGCTTAGTTCAGGGATTTAGGCTGAGCTAATGATAGTCAGTAAATACAAACCATAGGGGCTGATCTAATGAGGTTACTTGAGCCACCACCAGGGCAATTAGGATGTTTGCAAATTAGTTGTTCAGTTTATAAACAAAACCCGGAGATGGACTGAATCAACGTTGATCTATTCTGAAGTTGCATAGCAAAAGCAATTTGAAGGCTAGCTGGCTTGACTTCGGGCTCCGTCTGTAGTTTATAAAGAAAACAAATATAAACAATCAAACAAGCTATTCGCTCCCCAATGGAGTCACCATTTTGTTATCAGGAAATCTAGTGTCCATTCAAAGTTGCTAGTCCCACTAAGATGGGTAGCTATCTTAGAAACAAACAAACTAAAGTCACTTGCGTTTTCCTTTATGAGAAGTAGATGAGAGAGAAGCAGAGAGTACCAACCTCAGTTTTTCGCTTGGCTCCTTGCTTGTTTCCTCTCCCCTTTGACAGATCTTTGCCGCTTCTCCCTTGCTTACCCCACTTCAAAGAGCACCTGTAAAGTCAAAGCAGCATAATACCATCAAAGCATAGAGATCTACAATCATAAACAATATAGGACCAGATATATATTGACCACACAAATGCATATATCAACTCAAACATACAAGAATGTGGAGGAAAACTCAAATAGCTTTATTGATAGAAAGAGTAGAAGAGAGGATTACAACCCATTGATCTGACCCAGCGTCATCCTCCCAGCATGAAAGCCCTTCTTCACCTCATGAAAAGCTTAGATCACCCAACACTATGATGTTCCACAAAGAAACCAACAACACTTCCTTACAAAATACAAGATTCCAACCTCTGGATCTCTGAGATGACGGATCCATATATAGATGTTTGTAGGTGGGTGAGTTAGCTTCTAGTATTTTGATTAGTGTCCTCTCTCTGATAGTTCTTGGTTCCACTTGGAGATCCATGATCTCTTACTCATCCCTGGGAGAATTCAGAGAGGCAAGTGTCAAATGAGCAGTTTCTAGAAGATTCTCTGGGTTTACACCTAGCCAACTTCTTCTGCCATTTGTTTTCTCTCGCTCATCGCATCCCACAAAAGGGCTTATCAATATGCATCACACTTTTTGCATGTGGCAGGTGAGATGCATTGCACCCTTATCACTGAGCAGTCTGTATGGTCTAGTTTTGACCAGTTCTAAGCAATTTTTCATGGAGAACTTCTGGGAGATGATGTAATCATCTGAACTTGCTCTTTTAGGGTATGAAACAACACTTTTAGGGACTTAGAAGCCCTTGGTTTATAGACATATCTGATTGGGGTTGTAGTGCCCAAATATGTCTATAACATAGTGGTCTGCTACAGAGAGCAGAACCCACCACAGTAGTCGCCTAGGTTTCCTTTTTCTGTTATTTTGAGAGACATGTGTCTCAGATTGTAACTTGAACATATAAATTATTTTTTAGACATATACATTTTTTTTTAGTGCCTCGGTGCGCCACATGATATATACCTATCTATGTTTTATTATTGCATCTGAATACTTGCATATAATGTTTTTATTATAAATTGCGTAAATGTCTGTCTAATACATGATTTTCCAATGCATCAGTTAAGATAAGCCCCAGCTTATCATTTTCTTGATCGTACAACAGGACTAAATCTCCCTCAATGAAAGAACGAGGAGTAACAGTCTGATTGAAGTGAGTTTTCACTCTCTTCTTCTGTGCTTCAATGACTAAAGAAGCAAGATGACGAGTCTCATCTAGCCACTTCAGGTAAAGAAGACATTCTTCTACAGGAGTAGTATTCGGAAGCAATTCGAAAACTAACTTGAGAGAAGGTATCTTGCATTCAATTAGAAGGCTAGCCTCCAGACCATAAATGAGTTGAAACGGTGTGAATTTGGTGGCATCCTTCACTGAGGTATGGTAGGCCCATAAGGCAGAAAACAACATCAAATGCCAATCAGACTTGTGTATTCCAATGGTACACTAAAGCATCATAACCAACACCTTATTGACAGCTTCGACTTGGCCATTGGCCTGAGGGTAATAGGGCGTCGAAATATCGTGACGCAAGCCTAACTGGGTCGTTAACTCAACCATCATATGACCATGGAAATGAGAACCGTGATCAGTGACAATAGCTTGAGGGACTTTGAATCGAGTAATCACATGATTGAATAAGAATTGGGTAGTTGTCTTACCATCATTGGACAATGTAGGCATCGCTTTGGCCCATTTTGTAAAATAATCAACGGCAACGATAATATACCCATGCCCCCCAACAAAGCGAGGGTTACAGGTCATGAAATCTATGCCCCATTTAGAAAAAGGGCCAACGGTAATGATAGGATGCAAAGGAGATGGAGGCACATGCATCTTCCATTAGTAAATTTGGCATGCGTGGCAGGAATGGACAGCAAGAATGCAATCCTTAAAATAGAGGGCCAAAAGAAACCAACACAGAGGATTTTTTGGGTAGTAGCATAACTAGACATATGACCACCACAGGAGCCAGAGTGGTAGTCATTCAAGAGTCATTTAGCTTCCTCAAATGTCAAACAAAGACGGAGAAGTGAATCAACACCGAGACGGTACAAGGTGTCTCCAATAATACAATAAGACTGAGAATGGTGGAAAATACGTCACCGAGCATCCTTAGACAAATCAGGACAGAAAGAAGACATGTAGAGATAGACAATAATGTCACCATACTAGGGGTCGAGGGTACTAATTAAGAACAGAGTGTCGTCCGAGATGCGATCCTCTATCTGAGAGGGAGCAATAGAGGACGGTAACGAGAAAATCAATTCAGAAAAGACCAGGGAATTCTTGGACTTGGCAGTAGTAAGCTCCAAATCAAACTCTTGAAGGATAACGATCTATTTCAAGTACTTCCCCCCCTTTAATTGACGTGACAAGATGTACGTCATCGGGTTGCAATCGAAAATCACTATTATCGTGCACAACAAAATATAATGACAGAAATGTTGGACAGCGTGAACAGCTGCCAAGGTGAGCTTCTCAACATAATCATATTGAGTTTCAGTGTTAAGGAGGTTGTGGTTGAGATAATACATAATGTTCTCGGAACCATCATCACCATCTTGAAACAAAACCATGCCAATAGTGCTATCGGCAGCAGTGAGATAAAGAGTATAGTCGCGATGGTAATTGGGTGGATGCAATAAGGGAGCAGAAACAAGGAGTGCATTGAGTTGCTTGAATGACTTTTGGGCAGTGTTATCCCAAAAAAAGGGAGTGTCACGCTTTAGGAGTCACGTATAGCCTTTAGCAATCTCAGCGTAGTTAGGAATAAAACGATGTAAAAATTTAGCTTTTTCTTGCAAACTCTGCAATTACTACAAAGAGGCAAGAGGAGGGAGATTCAATACAGCTTCAACTTTAAGGGGATTGAGATGAATTCCCTCTTTAGAGATGACAAACCCAAGAAGTCTACCGGATTCAACGCAAAAGACACACTTATGCAGATTAAGACGAATACGGTAATGTCAACAGCGAAGAAAAATATCGCGAAGGTGGTTTGTATGGTCAGATAGTTTAGCAGAATGAGCTGGGAGGTCATCCAAATATGGCTAAACAATGTGACAGATGTCGTGGAATGCGTAGGACATTGCTCGGTGAAAGGTGGCACTGGAATTTTTAAGGTTGAAAGGAAGCTTCTTGTAAGCAAAGGTACCCCATGGGCAGATGAAGGCAGTTTTCTGTTGATCTGCAAGCGAGATATTAATATGGTTGTAACTATAAAATCTATCCATAAACTAGTAAATCTCACTCCCAGCACAATCATCGATGAGCTGGTCAATAAAGGGCATAGGATAATTATCCTTTGGACATGAACGGTTGATGTCACACTAATCAACACAAACCCTAATAGTGCCCTACTTTTTGGTCACAGGGATAATATTAGAGACCCAGTCAGTAAGTGGGATAGGGTAAATAAACCCTACCTTGAAAAGTTTTTCAACTTCTCCCTTAATAGCCGCAGATTTTCTCGGGTGCACTGGACATAAATGTTGTTGAACAGGTTTAGCACCAGAATACATAAGGATCTCATGTACCATGATACTAGGGTCAATACCTGGAATTTCTTTATATGACCAAGCTAACAAGTCGTGAAATTCTTTGAAAAGATTGGTATAAAGCTAAATATCCTCTAGAGTATAGGTAGCTCCAATGTGGATATTCTCAACAACCCTTGGTTTGACAGAGATGTCGACGGGTATAGTTTGCGTAATATTCCCCATATTGCCTTCAGAGAAAACTTCATGAATTTGAATAGGCATCTGAAGTGGCTGAGAGGGGACACAGGAAGAAAAATCCTCTAGACAAGTAGTCATGGCCCCATGGCTTAGGAGAAATGAGGAACGATGGTGATGATCGAACCAGGGAGGCTCCTCAGCAGACATAGTCTCTAAAATCACCTCATCGGAAGGAAAGATCTCCTTTAATGGATCTGAGGAAACGCTATCTCCGAGCCAAGGGGATTGCACATACATGTCGAGAGGCCTGCTCAATGGAGAAGGATCGGAAGATGAAGCCGATGCAGAAACAATTTATACATAGTTGAACTCGGCAGGACTCAACGGAATGACATCACCCTAGGAGTCCACCTGATCAATGGGAGGAACTACCCAAGGATCAAAATGGATAGAAATCATTTTAATGGGGGCAACATTGGGAGGTGGGAGTGAAAAGACACCCAAAAGGGCAGGATCTTTGAAATTCCAATGCCCACACTTTCATAGGCAACAGAGGTATGCTCCACAAATGGAATGTTGCCATCTGAAGAAGAAGAGGTGAAGAAGGACAGTTGATCAACCATGACAATTTTACCTTGGTGGGGAAAACAAAGGACACAAAATAGAGATGAGGCCACAGCATGCATGGCGTATGTCCAGCTTCGACCTAACAAAAGGTTGTAAGTCAAATTTGTGTCAACAAATTTGACTTCAACCTCAACTATATTCCCCTCTAGAGTGATGGGAAAATGCGGGAGAATACCAAATGGATGGGAATCTCTTCCATCGAAGGCTTCCAAAGTATTAGGAGATTGACTCAACGTCAGGGAACCTATGGCCTTCCAACAAAAAATAGACATGATGCAAGTGGAGGCGCCCTCATCAATAATAGTACGATGAATATTTTTCGAGCTAATGATGACTTGAATGAGGAAAGAAATCTGATGAGTCAATCGTGATACATGATTGTCAAGATCGAAAGTAATTAAGTCTGAATAGGCTGGTTCAATGCCACCAATGGCTGATAACAAAGACTTCCTTTGGGAGGGACAACTCTGGAGGACTTCCAAAGCAAACATAGTCGAAGGGGCTTGGGCTAAGTCCTCAACAATGCTATAATGCTACGTGGCATAAGCATTGGGGTTGTAAGAAGACTTCTGGAGTACACCCTTGGGAGGAGTTTGAATGACTGGCTCAACGCTAGGCCATTCAATATGGAGAGGGCCAGTACTGGGCAAAGGAACATTTGAAGGGGTTTCAGGTTCCTTTCTAGTGGGTGGAGGATACTACTTAGATCAATTATTTATATGAATGGGAACATTCCCAGCCATAAAAACTTGAGAGCCAAAAGTGGAAGAGGACTGAGGTTGATCGACCACCATTTGGGTTTGTTGAGAGGGAAAATGCTCTTTAAACATGACAGGAGTTCTAGGGGTCCCCTTAAGCAAATGACTAACCTCATACCATCTAGGACAATCATTAGTGTATTGATCCTCATCACCGATGAGACAAGAATACTTAGGTTTGCGCTTAGTACCATCATTGGCTGGAGGCTTAGGAGGGTCCTGCTTCGGTGGGTCAGCTTTATTCTTGCCTTGCCCCGTTTTCTTACCTTTCAAAGCTTTATCTACCACGATGGACTGGACGACATTGGCTTTGGAAGTTTTACAAGTATTAGATGGGGCTTGAGAAGCATTTTCACAAGGAGCAACAGCTTTTAGCTTCGTAGGTGTCGCGGAAAACTTTTGGGAGGATGAAGTAATGAAACCAATAACACTGTCAGTGAATGGCATGGACAGAGCCTTGTAGTCCAGGGTTGCAGAGCATTAGGGAAGTAATCATATAGCGTACTGGATTGGGAATTAACCAAATCAAGGTACTAAGCATGCACGATAGCTTGCTCTTCAGTAACACATGCCCCTATGGCAATATCGTGGGCTATCAGACCGACAAATGAGGTAGTAAACCAGTCAGTCAGAAGCTGATCAAGGATCCAAAACTTAATCAAACAAAGTCGCCTTCTCCATTCATGAATATGATTGGAGATGTGCGTCATTGTGTCTTGTTTCAAAGGTGTAAGGAGGTGTGTCCCAATTTCATAACGAATCGATAATTGAAAGTGGGTAAGAAATGCCATAGCAAGCGAATTGAAATCTTGAAAAGTTCCACGAGCAAGCTCAATATAACATTTCGCAGCAAAGCCAGTGAGAGCCCGTTGGAAAAGATAGAGGTGGATAGAATCATCAAGCCATGTGTTAGAGGAGGACCAGAGGTGATAAGTCATGACATGAGCTTGAGGGTCCTCTCCAGATTTACCATCAAATTTAGGACAATCACCAGGAATTTTGGTTGGAAATGGTGGCGAATATGGATTATGAAGGATCAGATTGTTTGTGAGCTTGGACACATCAAGTAGTTCCAAGGTTTCTAGGAAAGGTAATTGAGGATTAAATGACATCATAGGCTTCTGATAAGAGCTAGCATTAGGGTTCCATCTAGCCCCTTATTTCCCCCATGGATTTTGGCCAGAAGGATTTTGCCCATAATAGTTTTGTCCGTAAGGGTTCTGTCCATAGGGATTATAAGTATAACTGGACAACTGACCTGGGTTTTGACCACTAGCAACCCATTGGTTACCAGCTTGACCAACAGGAGTAGCATAAGGCTGCTGAAAATTTTGATAAGGATTGACCTGCAGTTGCTAATAATTTTGATACGGAGCAGCTTGAGGTTGCCCTTGGGGTTCTTGAAGTTCTTGGAGACCGTATTGTGGCTGAGATCCAAACTGGGCCTGAGGCCTAGGCTGCATTTGATAAATAGGTTGGGCTTGAAATACAACTTGATTTTGGAGACCAAGTTGGGTTTGGAGTCCAGCTTGAGTCTGGAAATCAGGCGGGGCTTGAGAAACAACGAGTGCTTGAGCACCCGGTTGACTGGGGGATGGATTGGTTTGACCTACTAATGTTCTTGTTAAAACTACGGTTGACCCAACTGGCTAGAAGGCTAGCCTTGTTGGTATGGAGATTGAGCTATTTTCCCATGAGGTTGAACTTGCTGGGTAATAGATTGACCTTGCTGAAGTTGAGGCTAGCCTGTTTGACTAGAGGGTTGAACTGACTAGACAGTAGGTTGACCTTGCTGAATCTGAGGCTGGCCTACTTTTCCAGAAGGTGGACTTGGTTGGACAGTAGGTTGGCCTTGCTGGATCTGAGGCCAGCCTACTTGTCTAGGGGGTAGACATTGTTGAGCAATGGGTTGGCCTGGCTGGAATTGAGGATGACCTGGTTGACCAGAACATTGCCCTAAGTAAACAAAAGAGGAAGCTGTAAGGGCCGAAGGTTGTCCCTGTAAGGGTTGTCCTTGTAGTCCTGCAGGTTTTCCTTGATACAATTGCCCTTGATATGGCTGCCCTTGATACGGCGACCCTTAGAAGGCGGAAGGCTGCCCTTGGCCACCATGGTAAGTAGTATGAGCCCAGGCAATGGATAATGGAATGGAGAATTCAACCATGGGTTGAGGGGGGAGGGACCCAGTATGATAAATATGAGCCCCTCGAGGATCATAATAATGCAATGGATTATGTGGATAGGATGGTGCTTGGGATCCATAACGTTCTGATCTAGGTTTTGAAGTGAAAACATGTATTTCTCATATGACTACCCTGCTGGAATGGAGTCGAAAGAGACTAGGATACTACTCATAGGATTGACAACTCTAGACACCGAGGATGAAGGACCATCGCTAGTGGGTTCAATAGAAGGCCCGCCAATAGTAGTAACCACCGAGGATGCAATAACAACACTAACAGCAGGAGCTGTAGAGGCCACACAAACTATAGGCATGGATGAAACAAACGTGACAGACACATTGTGAATCAGAGGTATGAAAGGCTCTGAGGTGGGGGCTATAGTACGAGACCACACAAATCTCCAATTAAGAGACACGGAACTCATGGTGTGAGACAAAGCGCGACATCCCAGGGGAAATGTCATGCCAAGACCTGAGTGGAAGGGGAAACCCTCCATGGGAAGAGGAATTTCTCCACTTGACACAAGGTTCTCTTCACCGGTAACAAGGGTCATCTCATCCATGTCAAAAGAGGACGTTGCAAACGAAATGCCAGGGGGATTAAATGGAAATTTCTCTTCTAAAGGTTCCCAAATAGGATTCCAATTGATATTGTAAGGTTCCCCTCCCGGAGCTCGAGAGTCAAGAGGTTGAATACTCAGGATAATAGGAAGGGTATCACTAATAGCCGATATGTCAGAAGAGATGGGAGATGCAGATTCTTCGTCGCTTGGTAAAGGGGATGGGATTAGTGATTCTACCAGGATGAATTAACCCAAAATCCCGGAAAAAGAGAATCTAGTAGGGTCACAACTCTACACAAACGAAAACACAGTCAAGATTAACAAGGAAAATGTGAGCGTGGAGTCAAGAAAAAGGACAAAATATGCCTCTAGTTGCCTTCGAATGTTTAATGAGCCTGAAAGGACAAGTGCTCAGATGATCCTTTTCTTTTATGGAGTCGAAAAGGAATGAAGGTGACTACTCTGGAGTACTAGACAAGAGGTTTACTAGACAAACTGCAAAATTGAATATACACCTTGGTGATCAAATGAAAGAGAAATGACCAAGGACTTTCTGTACGAATGTCAATCTTCCTTAATGTTGTGTTTGGTGCATTATGGTTCATAAGCTGGCAGACTTGGCTTCCTATGGATGATAGGCTGATAACCTAGTGGGGTCTCCCAATATATACTCGACGATACGGGAAGCATAAGTCTGTACTAGTGGCTATTGAATCATAGAAGGAGGAATCACCCAACCTTAGCAAAAGCACGTCTCTAGCCTAGACCTCCAGATAAATGTGCTTTAAGTTCCAATGTGTTGTTAGGTTCATTCAATTGATTTTAAGAGTTGATCTTGGATTAATTTTCAGTTTTCAAGCCCTATCGAATGTATTTCAACAATTCCTAGGATGCATCTACGATGAGTAAAACACCATTCGTTTCGATGAACAACTACCTACATGAGGGTAAAGAGTTCATTTCCTAGTGAACGCAAACCAAGACATGCAAATACAAGCACTAAGAAACACATTGCATCAATACACTTATCTCACAACTACTAATGAAAGATTTGAACTTTGCTTCCTAATTTCTCAATCATGAAAATTCAATAATGCAAATGTGCTTTCACTTTCGTATGTTGTATGGATGCAATATCTTTTTATTTTTGGAATTTTAATGACAAACAAGCAAGTGCAAGCCTAACTGATCCAAACAAATGTGATCTATGTTTGATAGTGTGGAAATCAAATCAATATGAGGAACCGGTTCAACAACCAAACACTAAAGACCAATCAGAAAGAAGATAAGTAGTAAAACAACCTGAAACAAATCAATCAGTTGGTTGTGGATGAATCTTGGATGGACGAGTAATCCAAACAAACGACTTCTTGACGAAACCTTGAAAAGAGCTAGGTCAGATGGTTTGAAGATACAAGACTCACTAAATTAAACCAAGGAGAAAGTTCCTTAACCAAATACAGCCAAAACAAGTTGATGGGGTACAAGAGACTGTAGGAGACAAGCAGCACTAGTTGATTTAGGAGGTAAATCTATGAAAAACAACTTTATAGGAATCGTCGCAGGGCTCTAACTAGCAACCTGAGATGAAAGGAAAATCGTCACAAGAACAAAGCTAGCAACTGAGCGATGTCGTCGCAGCTGTACAGTTGTCTTCGGCGACGGTCTGATTTCAAGGATCATCACAACTGTATGATGGGATATCCATGATGTATAGGTTAACCAAAGAGGACAAGAACAACATCGTCGCGGCTATTAAGCTATAAACAGTGACGATCTCAATTAAGAGAAAAACAAAGCAAACACACCTGAAAGACACTAGACTTATTTCACAGACAGTGAGAGGGACTACTAGATTAATTCAAGTAACCTAGAACACTGATGGCTCAGCCCCAAAACCAAGAGACACTATCAAAAATAAATCAAGAGTAAAACAAGAGACAACACACAAACGACTCCCCAGTGGAGTTGCCAACTTGTGATGTAGGAAATGTTCCCTTTGCAGACAAAGGCAACCCCTCTAGCCCTAGAGTGGCTCTAGTCACATCAAAATAAAACAACAGCTAATTTTCTTAAATAATCATTGTTGAAAGAGCCTACCTCAAACCAGTGTTCGATGGAGCTTTCTTTGTGCCACTTCAACTATTGTTTCCTTCTCCTTGATGAGCGATTCACTTGAAACAACATGAGAGAAAAACATAACATGTAACAGAGTACAAAAATGATCTATTTACTACATATTCAAGGAACAATAAGCTATCAAGTATATTTTACACAACACATAGGGAATCACCATTGATTGTATTAAAACGAATAAAAGCGAAGCTTACAACTGAGCCTTAATGCGCAAGCTTCCTCGAAGGGTCCAGCCAGTATGTTTCTTCAAGAATTCACTCTCAAAAGGATATCCCAAGAGGTTGAAAACTCTCTCTCTCACTCAAAAGCACTAATACAAGGCTAAGGCCATCCATAACCAATTGCTATACTATCAGCAATTCACACTGCAAACTATCAATCTCACACCAAAGCTAGCTAATTTTCACAATCCCAAAAAACTAGTTGATCATATCAATGGGGAGTGTTTTTATAAGAGGAGGAACCTCCATAAATGAGGGAGAGGGAGCTTACCCTCAAGTGGGGTTTCTCATAACTTGGAACCACCATCCCAGATGAGGAAAGGTGAACTCCCTTGACCCAACAACCAGTTCTAGAACCACCCAGAAGCATTTTGTTTAAACTAATTCACCATATCTGGATCGTCGCAAGTCATACACTAGGTATCATCGAGGACGTTGCAAGGAAAGAGTGTATTCAGAGCCATTTTAATAAGAAAGATATTGAGGACTTGCGTCGAGCCCTAAAATTCGATTGTCGTAGAGAATAGATATACCCCTGCGACGACATCATGATGTTCTAGTTCATTATAGAGAATCGTTGCGGGTAGAATGAGGCTCACTTGCGACGATCATGAAACATGGGTAAAAGGGTCAATATTTAGGATTAAGGAACACTTGTTAATATTGTTGAATGATTAGGAATATGTGGACACATTTATTTGATGTATGACATAGTGGAGATGTTGCTCAGACACTGACTTTATCCGAGTGGATGCACCTTCAGCAGGTAGTTGTTGTGGACTTGCCCTACCCAGGTACATATTTCAGGGGAAATCCGAATATGCTACTTCTGCCCTGAGAGCAGTGGGATGAGAGAGGTAACACACTTGGATTGACCACTACACTTATATTTTACTTTTTTATTGTTTTTGGATTTTAAACATATATGCCCTAATAATTATGCTCAATTTTGCAGATGTCAGACCTGAGAGACCGGTGGGTCTTGCTCCTATGGCCCGAAGGGGGTGGAATAGAGAGCTTGCCCTACCACTTCTAGGTGATGACACGGAGGAGGAGATAGCCTAGAACATGGAGGGCTTGACCCAACAACCAGTTCTAAAACCACCCAAAAGCATTCTGTTTGAACTAATTCACCATATCTAGATCATCGCAAGTCCTACACTAGGGATCAACGACGACGTCACAAGGAAACAGTGTATTCAGAGCCATCATCGCAATAAAGATATTGAGTACTTGTGTCGAGCCCTAAAATGCGACTTTCACGGGGAACATATGTACCCCTGCGATGACGTCGCGACATTCCTCCATGGCATGTTACAAGAATAAGTGTATTTTGAGCAACCATAGGGATTTAAGGTAGAGGATTGAAAGACACATGATTGCAACTTGAAAAATGCATTGTATGGTTTGAAATAAGCCCCCATAGCATGTTATGTCCACATATATAGTTACTTGATGAATCCTTGATTCACGAGAAACACCGACCCCAGCTCTACTTCAAAGTGGTCCAAGGTGTGCTATTGATTTTATTTTTATATGTTGACGATCTATTTCTAACAGGTAGTGATCCCCTAAATATCAAATGTAAGGGGAGATAGCCACTGAATTCAAGATGAAGGACCTTGGACTCATGCAATACTTCCTAGGCCTTAAGGTGTTTGAAAGACTTGGTGATATTTTCCTTCCATAAGGAAAATATGTCATGAAGTTGGTGGAGAGATTTAGAATGATATAATGCAAGCCCTACCCACACCAATGGAAATGAATTTCAAGAAGCTATGTGGAGAAGTTGTAGGACCCGATTTGGTGAATCCATATGAGTATAGATAATTGATCAGGCCTTTGATGTTCTTAGTGAACACTCATCTAGACATATGCTATGTAGTGAACACATTGAGTAAATCCATGACCAAGCCTTTGCATGCACATTGGGTTACTTCCAAAAACATTCTAAGATATTTACATGGGATAATCACCCTTGGTCTGATATATTCTACTGGAGATGCTCAACTACATGGATATTCCAATGCTAATTGGGAAATAAATGTTGTTGACAAGAAGAACATTTTTGGATGTTATTTTAGCTTTGGATCTACCATGAGATCCTAGATGAGTAGGAAACAAAATTTTGTATCATTTAGTACCAACAAGGCACAGTATGTTGCCACTAGGATGGCTAGATGCGAAGCAGTTTGATTGAAAAATCTCTTTGGAGAGATATTTGGGTAGGTCTAGACATTACAATTATATATTGCAACAACAATAGTAGGATTTGACTCACAAAGAATCTTGTATTTCATGACAAGTCTAAGTGTATAAAGATCCAATATCATTACTTTCAAGACATGGTATAGAGAGGAGTCATTAGACTCCATTACATATTGACATATGGGAAAATTGTAGATATTCTCACCAAGGCTTTGTTGAAAAGGAATTTTTTGGTCTTCAGTTAACAACTTGGACTCATCGATGTGACCCCTTCTGATAAGAGGCATCCCTGATAGAGAGCACTTAGCATATTTCTTCCCCCATTGGTTGATCTGCTCGGGTAGGATGGAGCATTGAGGGATCCTAGGGTTAAGGGATCTCTAGAAAATAGGGTATCTTCCCTACATGTCACCCGTTAGGTGTGTGTGATCCTTATTCATTTTGAAAAGTTGAATATCTCCCCTTATCTTAGTTAAACAAAGTATACCCTAGTTGGGATTGTCCCTCCCCATCTAGCTAATGGGCTGAGGAGGCTTGGGGGTGTGTGAACCTTACCTTTGGTAAGTTGAGTTTCTCACCCAAGATCCATTATGATGCAGGTGTTCTACGATATGAATCTTGAGGGTCATTTCTAGGAAGATCGGTAGTCAATAAGATGGATTTGATCCTTACCTCTTATATAGCAAATGTTATCTCGCCCTTTAATTTCATTATGGGATGGTTCTAATCCTTGCTTGGTAAGTTGTATCTCACCTATCGCTCAATGAGATGACTTGGGGTGTGAGTGTCCCATATGACCTTCCCCATTGTCATAGACATGAGGTGAGAGTATCCCATATGACCTTTCTCATTGTTCAGAGAAGGTGGTGGCTGAATCTCCCCTATGATTCTTCTTATTTGAATTCGAGAATGTTTTAGCAGATCGAGTTGAGAGAAGATGGGACATGATTTGATGACAAGATATTTCCATTGATAACATGATACAGATGGAGTTTCTCCCTATCTAAGTGGGAGTGTTCATTTGGCATCTTACTGATAAATTTCAATCATTGAACTAGATTCCTCTTTCCAAGAGGTCTAAATTTTAACCTTGGAATGACTTGATTTGGATAAGGAAAAGTGTACTTTTGAAGTGAAGCCCACAATGACACATTTTATCAGAGCAGCCCTAAAAGGAAATTTGACACCCATGAAAGCCTATAAATACAATTCAAGTGACCCTCATTTGGACATCATCATCAAGCATATCCTTCTTCTCTATTCTTTATTTTGGCTCACACATGTATGGTGTTGGATAGTGAATATTGGATCGTACAAGTCCGAAAATGTAGAGCCCAAATCTCACATGTGTGGATTATGGTTTTGGTTTCTAGTCACATGGGTTTATACATCATTTTTTTGGTTGTAACTAGACACATACAATCCTATCCTTGTAGCCATGAAGCTTCTGCCCCACACATGTCTCTCTAGACTAGGACTTAGGGTTTCATTTTTACACGTGATCACAATTAATCACAATTTCTTGTAGATTAGGACTGTTAACTCTAATTAGTATTATTGTTGGGACCATTTTTCTGGATATTTTTTGGTGGATTTTTTAGGGATAGTTTTCCTCACTCATTGTACTTTCTACTAAGTATTTTATGAAAATCTAATAGAATACGAATTACAAAGGGTTTTCCTACTTATGGGGTTTTTCTCTGGTCTTTGACCAAATTTGTGCTCTTTTTGATGTGTTGATTCTCTCCTATTATCTTTGCATTACTATTCTATCTTGAAATACTATTTATTGATGAAAATAATTAATTTCTATTGAAATATTGCTAATTGAAGAATTGAATTGGAAAACAACATAGAACAATCGTAAAATTAACAGTCCATTTTTTTATGGATGAAAACCATTGAGTGTAAACGGGTGCTCAAAATAAAGATTGGCTTAAATGGCATTTTTGAAAACCACAAGGAAATGTTGGTTGTAAAAGTATGTTCCTGGGTAGACCGAGTAGATATAGATGAGAAATTGTCCTCAATTTCTAAGCTAATTCCTATTGTGTTAATATTGTATATAGCAACATCTTATTATTTTGAGATAAAACAAATGGATGTGAAAATTACATCCCTACATGGTGACATGAAGGAGGATATGTATATAACATAGCCGATGCATTGTGTTGGAAAATGTAAAGAGTCAATGCTTTGCATGTTAAAGAAATTATTTATATAGTCTCAAATAGGCTCCAAGAAAGTGGTAGAAATTTTTTGACTCTTTTGTGTTAAATTTATTAATTTTGAGATAAAAATGAGATCACTCTTTGTATTGCAAACAAGAAAGTGATTACAATAGAGAAATGGTAGAAATTAGTTGTAGAGGTATAACAGGCTAATGGTAGTGTGTAGTTGTAAGAACATACAAAACATAGTGGCAGAGGAAATGCTAAGGGTAGAAGGAATGGGAAATTTTTACTTTAAAGAACCCTACACATATAATCCAGTGTATGGCTATTCAAAAAATCCACATGTAGTTCATTAATGTGTCCCCAATCAATTGATGATTAGCACTATTTCCTCTAAGACTAACAAAACAATGAAAGTGTTGGTTCTACCCAACAATTATGAGAGTTCATGGCCAAGTTTTTTTATAAAGGTCAACCACTATGTGCTAACAAACTTTCCACAAGTAAAAAAGGAAGTGAATAGTCTTAAGGTGCTTAAGATCTTGACTAGTATTTTTGGAAGACATGACCCACATGGTATGATCAAGGAGCATTGAAAATAATTGAAGTTTTCAAATGTCAATGAGCATGAGTCGCTTCCTGACGAATTGGTGTTTTAAGATGTTTTAACATAATACAAATCCAAGTAAAGGATGGAAGAAAGAGAATAAGAATACTTAGTACTTATTCAATATCCTAAAGAAGGTTAGAGAGAAAATAAAAGAAAACAACACTCTTTGGGCATAGAAAAAATCTAAATATCCAAATATGAATAAGAAAAGGCTAAAGTTGGGGTCTTAGAAAAGAAGCAGTTGAAGCTAGAAGAGAGTACACACTACTGGGTTAGGCTGAATCTAGAACAAGAGAAAAAGTCATTTCTTCCAAGATATATTCAAAAGGAGAATTAGACACATTGGAGAAGAATGTTATTAAGGGAATGGAGCCAAAGAAGAAGCCTGAATTTTCCTAACAAGAGAAGGTCTATTAGGAAATAACTTTGATAAGTACATCAATAAAGAGCTCCATAATTTATCATAATCATATTTTCTCCTTTCCTTTAATCCCTAAGTAAGTAGTAATTGTACTTGTTGTTGATAATACTAGGGATCTCAATTATGGATTCATGGAACTAGGTGACTATTACTATATCAAATCTATAAAGGTAGTCATTCACCATGTTCCCAAATGAAGAAAAATAGGAACCACAAGGGAATAGGTAGTGTTTTTGGAAAGCCCAAAATAAAGGATAATATGGAGTGTTGCTGGTAAAATACATCAAAATGAAGTTATAGTCGTTGCCTATATTTTAGGAACCCTTACAAGGAAAGACAAGGTGAAGACTCAAAACCTACCCACAAATGCAAAGTAGTTAACCTAGGATGTCTCATCACTGTAAGAACAACTGAAAGAGAAAAAGTATAAAATAGATACCAAATGTGAAGACAAACTAGAAAAATAATGCATCATTCTTTTAGAGTCCTACAAGGCTCGATATGCGTAGCACATAGCACAACTAAAATACACTCACGCCACTGAGCTAAATTTATTAAAGGAGAATCAGAGTAATGAAGTCAACAATAAGGTTGAACATGCACATAAGGCTAAAGAATACCTTTAGACACTTAATTTGTACGCGCTAAAAATAAAAAAAATACCTTCAAAAAGGTAAACACTCTTTATTGAAAAAGTTAAAGGAAATTCAAGGCTACTTTGTACAATTAGAGTAGATAACTAGTGAGAAAAATGTTGAAGCAGAAACCTAAAATAAAATTAGCAAGGCTCTTAAAAAAATTATTAAATGAAAAAGGAAACATTTGGATGCTCAAGATTCTCTATCAGTACTCGATGAGAAGAAAAAACATAAATACCAATGCTTAGTCCATGTTTGGAAATCGTAAAGTTATGCAGTTAAAACAACTATGCATGATGCTACTGCTTTGGGCAAGATAATATGGGTTATCGCCATAGAGATAATAGAGTAATGTGACCTTAACCCCAAAGATGATTTCTCCACCACTACCCCCATCAACCTAAACATTGAGGAGATCTCCAGGGCCTAAACTTGCATGGTTAGAGAGATTGAACACATTTTGAAGGTAGGTGATGAGTCAATTGATAAATTCATTGCCATTTCCACAAAAAGGGTGCTCCAACTTGATTGTTACATCACCAACATGTTCAAAGACATTGAAAAGGCTATTACACGAGGAATTGAAAGGTGAATAATATTTATACAAGGTGGAAAGTGATGAGCCTTGGTATTGCAACAAGAATGTTGCAACTCCCAAAGCTACCAACTTTAAATATCAACCCGGGGTTCATATAAACTTAAGAGGTATTGGCACTATATGTACGGAATACAATGCCTCTTTCCTTTGCTATCATGATGTAATTGATTTCACGTGCTGAATTCAAATCCTAAACTAATTGCAAAAAATGAAATGTTCGAAATGGAACCTTAACCTATTGCAATAAAGAAGGTACAAGGAAGGAGATGGAAATTCAATGATAAATCACACCATTTCCTAATTAACTTCCAAGAAACTATGCTTTGCAATAATGCTAAATTATCATGAACCAAACACTAATACCTAAGCATGGAATTAAGAAGCATTAAACATCACTAATGTGCAAGTAAAAGGACTAAAATAAATTTGTTTTTGTCTTTTTGTCTTTTCATGCAAAATCAAGTATGCAAACTAATTTCCTTTGGTGTTGTGGCAGGTGAATTAAGGATGTTGGAGGTTGGATGGAAGGGTTAGGAGATGGTTGGATGGTGTGGGAGACCCTTGGGAGGATTTTGGTGACTTCCTATTGGTTTTCCATCAATTCGGTCTCAAAATAGGCCGTTTCAGGAAAACCTACAGGATGTACTAGAAACCTACAAGATGATCCTGTAGGAATTACATGAAACCTACAGGATACAACCGAGAGAAAAATGTGAGGTTTTGGAGGTGATTGGAGGATTAGGAAAGATGTTTGATGGGTGGAATGGAGGGGAGAAGGTCTAAGATCACTCAGAAATCAAAACCAAAGTTGGGAGATGGATGGATTTTCTCAAAAAGCTTGGATAAGTTTCCTTGTGAAATGATGAAATTGGTGAGGGTATAATAACAAAAAATATCAAATCCAAATTTGATGGGACAAACTTTGTTATTAACTAGGATGTATTAGATCGATATTACAAGTGGAATCACTCAAAAAGACTTATGTTAACCCATGCAAAAAAATAAAAATAAAAACATTACTTGTCAAAAATCTAGAAATTTGAGAACTAGTGAGCTAGTGAATCTAAGAAATTCCTAACCAAATCAAGTACAAACGAAATGGGGTAATCTTTGTTATGAAACAGAATTTTTTTTATCTAATTCAAGCGTAATCAATTTGATTGAATTTCGTTAGCATGCTCTAAAAATTATTATAAATTTACTATTCTTTGCTAAAAAGGAGGCCCAACAATCTAGATTTGGGAATGAGAAGACTAATCCAAGCAACTCAATGATTATTATGAACTTACAAATATTTTCCAAGGATGACATAATGTTTTTGATCCTGCAAAAGAACTTACATCAACCATTTAACTCAATCCTACAACAAGAAATTATTAATCCTAAATGCAGAAATAGAAAGACATAAAAACTAGAGATGCATGTGAATAAGCAATGAAAATAAGGAAAGAAAATGATACAAAAGAGTTATAAGGTTCCTATGATAGCCAAGCCCAAGGAAAATCAGAGACCTATGGAGGAGAAAAAGATTTAGAAGCTGAACATGACACCAATCTTCATTATTTTCATCAATAGAATTACATCCCTGCAAGAAAATACAATGGAGCTGCAAAATTGAAATTTCTCTCCATAATAACACTAATGAAAATCTAATTCTAGAGGACAATTTGACTTGGTACTTATACACAATTATTAGGAATCATTCCCCACGAATGGAGGAAGATTTCCCCACCAAAATCCCTTGATTAGTGGATCTAGTCCCCAATACTAGGAATTTGCATTAAATGGGAGGGAACACATTCCTAGATTTTATCAATCATTCCCTAGAGGCAAATTCAACTTGGTACTTATACAAAATGATTAAAAATCATTCCCCATGGATGGAGGAATCTTTCCCCACCAAAATCCCTTGATTAATGGATTTGCTCCCTTGATTGGTGGATCTACTCCCTTGATTAGTGGAACACATTCCTAGATTTTCTCAATCATTGGAGTTCCACAATTCATGCCATAATTCCATAATATATTGTTGACTTATTATTTATTATTGATCCTCTAGTAGTAGGGAACAAGTCCCTAAAGTATCTCCTCCTCCAACTCTTCATAATCTGCCCAATATTCTCATAATATTCCACAAAAAATAAATAATATTAGGTGCAAATATTCAATTATTCATAAACCTTCCTAATGAATATATTAAAGTTAAAAATAAATTATCTAATGCAAAAGAGAGGTTTAATGTGTTGAAGGATGGTCATAGGCCTTAATTTATGTTTTATATTATAGGCATGGGCCTTAATTTATGTCTAATTTAGAGGCCCATCAGAAAATCACTAAATATCTGAAATCATAAACATTCATATAGCCTAAAATACATATGGAAATAGTTACCATCAAATAAGTTGTAACACCACATAAATATCAAAGGAGTTACTCGGAAAATAAATTTTCTAACTATAACATAATTTATAAAGTGAAAATATCCTCATGGATGTGATGGGGTGGTGGTGAAAATTGAGAAGCTGGATGTTCCTTGTTCTTGCTCCTTTTCTGAAATGTTTTGTAAAGGAAGGTCCTGCCTACATATTAATGCAATTAATTTTTTCATAATACATATTTATCTCCTACATGGTAGTTGTTAACTTTCATGATATATGAATCTTCTATATTTTCATAACATTATGAAGATGTGAGGATTCTATAATAACTAATTTACTGGCCTTGATGTGGATGGAACTTATAATGGCTGTAGGATATATTAGTAAATTGATAAATATGCAATGGTTAAATTTTTTACATTATTGAAGAAAAATATTGTTGTGCCATGCTCTTCAACTTCTTCAAGTTTATAAACTAACCTTTGTGAATCTCAAGGAACTAATATTCACTATAAATCAATTAGATAAGTAGATGTAGAGGTAAGTGTAGAATTATTATTAGTATTTATAAGTGATTCATAATTCAAACAAAAGGATGTGTTACCCTAGAGTGGTAAACTATACCATATATCGGTAAAATTACCATTCCAAATGAAAGGAGGTCTAAATGGGGTCTTCTATTGAGTTTTCTCCATAGTCGATGACTTCCTCTATAATAATCCCATTTTTGGAACCAAAGGGTGACATGAAGGAGGATATGTATATGACATAGCTAGAGCACTATGATGTAAAGTGTAAAGAGTCATGAGTTTTCAAGTTAAAAATGCTTTTATATAGTCTCAAATAGCCTCCTAGAATGTGGTAATAAAATATTGAGTCCTTTGTGTTAAGATTAGGATTTTGAGTTCTAAATACGATCACTTTATGTATTGCAAAAGAGATGGTGATAATTTCCTTATTCTCACTCTATATGTAGATGATATGTTATTCGTTAGTTATAGTGTGAATGTGGTTTGCAATTTGAAGTCACTCTTTCAAATTAATTTGATATGAAGGACTTGGGGGTTATGAAATGCAACTTATAAATGGGTATAGTGAGACATGGAGAAAATAAAATACATTGGTTGAGTAAAAGTAAGTATGTAAAGTCTATGTTAAATCATTTTCACATGGTAGAATGTAGATCATTGAGTGTTCAAATTTCTATGGAAACTAAAAATTTGGTTGAGAAATGCCCTATTAAACCTATAGAGATGGAAGATGTGGATCATATTCCTTATGCCTATGCATTTGGTGGTTCAACATAAACTATGATCTATATTAGGCTAGACATTCCTCAATTTTTTTCCATTGTAGAGGCAGAATATACAGAAGCTACTCATGCCTATAAGGATACCTTCTAGATCATGAAAACGTATTGAGAATTAAGATTAGCTCAAAAAGATATTATAACTCAATGTGATAGTAACTAATAACCCATCCTTCCTTGCAAAGATAAAGAAAATAGATATTCAGTACCATTTAATTAGGTACATGGCAGAGGATAGAAACATGGCAATAGAGAATGTTCACACCTTGAAGAATGTTGGAGAGCTACAATAGAGAAGTGGTAGAAAATAGGTGTAGGGTACAACACATTAGTGGTACAAGTAGGTGAAAGAATGTACAAAAGGTAGTGACAATGCATAACATGTGTGCATTCTAGTTATGTAGAATTTGTAAATCATAAATGGTCTATGGTTATATTATGTTATTTCTTAATTACTAAGGGTAAAGGAAAAGATAAAAAGTATGTTTTTTCTTACAATTATGTTCTCGATTTTTTTTTATAGAATTAGGATATTGCTAAATGCTCTTATTGAGATGATAAAGATTATTTATTGTAACCATTTAAATGTTGAATAATACATTGAGTGTACTTTATATTGTGGGGTTTTTCTCCCAAAAAAGTTTTTCCCATGATAATATGGTTTTTCCCTCTTAGGCTTACAAACAAAGAATGTATCAAGAAGTACAATGCCTGAAGGATGCCAAATATTGTTTTCTAGATTAAGGAGAATGATCTAGATCATCAAGAAGTACAATGCCTGAAGGATGCCAAATATTGTTTTCTAGATTAAGGAGAATGATTTAGATCATTCTTAAATTCTTAAATTTTGAGATAGACACGCCACAACCACCATGTATCTCCTACATAAAGTTTCCATTTCCATTAATAGATTGTAGAACTTTAGAAACCGAGGAACTCCAGACTAGGCAATATGTCCTTTTCAAGTCTTTCCATTATCCACATTTTCTTTCGAATACTCTAAGTTTTTGGTGTTTATAAAATGACCACCACACCCTCTCACTCTCTTCATTGTATGAAGATGTTGAATTTCATCTAGAGATAGCGTCATAGTCGTAAGTAATTTACTCTCAATCTCTGCCTTAGTTCACCGTTGTTTGCACGTTAGAATCCCATGATAATATTTAGCATTAACATATATTAGTTCTTATTCTTTCATATCCAATCGTAGAGGCGTGTGCTCCTGTTACAACGTAAGGATATAGGGAAATTAAGCCAGAAGTGCCCCTTTTGATGGTCAGTAACAAGCTCGAACCACTACAACCAAGACTTGTTATATGAATAATCAATGGGTGGCGTTAAAGCCAAACCCAAGAAAAACTAAAACTAATTTCGAATATAATATCTAAGCTTTATCACAGAACTATCACAATCAAGCTTGTAACAATCTCGTAAAGGAATAAGGATTATCTCCACGATATTGTTTTCCCTATCGATGCTTATAACATGACGAATAATTGTGACCAGACCCCACTAATTTCTTTATTGTGACTTTAGAGAATTAGCACGGGCTTATGTCACCCCAACCATTCCAATAATGTGCAGAAAGGGAAATATCTAAGAGAAAGACTCCGAGATTTGAGAAAGACTCCGAGATTTTCCTGTCAGTTGTTGGGATTAGCTTTGTTAACTAATTATCCCTGCTCATCTCAAAATAATTCATGTCTCCACCTCCCAGATGAGTCAACATGGACCCACACTTTCTCCATGCTATCTCAACTCATCTCAATTAGATGGGATTTCATGTCACCCCGACTCTAGTCAACTCGATATTCTTATTGGGTGCTCCTCTTATCCTTATGAGGTAAAGCCTTTGCCCCAATGCTATTAAATAATGGCCTTCCTTTTTACAGAACTTCGAATTCTTGTCTTCCGATGTTATTAAATAAAAGACTCCCGTCAGGACTTAAAAAAAAAAAAAAAATGTTGTTCTCATTTGCTGTGTCTTTTGGGTTTGGCTCTTTTTAATACTTCAACACCTTTGTCGCTCCTTGAACCTTGACCACACTCTTGTAAGGCCACTCTGTACTATTTTGTGAATTAATAAGTTGCAACAACTTATATATATAAATAAAGGGAGTGGATATTAGAGCGAGAGAAAATGATTTTCCCCAATAAAATAGTCTTTACATAACCTTGTTTAATTTTCAAACTTGTCCTTCTATAATCGTTGTTTTTTGTTGCGGAAGGAACAGTTTAATAGGGAAAATCACTTTCTCTTCACTCCACTCCACTCCACACTCCTTTTACACTCCCTCTATTTTTATTGATTCAAAAAAATATAAAGAACATATCATGAATTCACTCCATATCCACAAAAATATGATCACATGGACCAAATTTGGGAAAATAAAAGAAATTGTAACTATTTTTTAATTTTAATGGATTACATGAAAAGAAAAGCAATCTCTATTCTAAAAAATCCACTCATTGAGGAACCAAATCCTTTGGTAAAGAAATGTTTACCTTAGTCAATTAGGTTTTTATGGATGCCCTTGCGTCATACTCCCAAGGAACAAAAAATTCATGGGCTCCTACCCATGAGATCTTCAGCAATTCTACCACTTTTCTATAGAAACTTGGCAACCATCCAAGTTGCACTAAATACTGGATGCTATTTCCACTTAACTAAATACTATTCTTCTCCCCTCATTTTCTTCTTCAATTTTTTGTCTAAAATCCTCTCTAGTTGTAAGGGTTCTGTTGTTGGTAATTACTTTTGCCACTAAATTGGTTGTTTTCCATTGTCATCTATTTTTTGCACCTCTTCTCTTGGTTGATACTTATATAGGTATACAACATTGAATATGGGAGAGATGTCAATCCCCGATGGAAATTGAATCTCATAAGCATTGGTTGAAAATTTCCTAAGGATTTTATAAGGCTTGATTTTCTTTTGTTTTTAATGGATTCAACTTTACGAAATATTTCTTTCCTCAAATGTTTCAATAATAAATCTCCCACTTCAAAGCTCTTTTCTCTACTCTTGAAACTTTCTTTCATTTGTATTTGAAGTTTCTCTCCTATAATCTTTGTTTTACTTATTCATGGGTCTCCTGCATGATTGTTAAAAAATATTCTCCTATTGCACTCCTTTGCTCACTCTTCCCAAGTTTATGATTTCATGCACTCTTTTTGGATGCATTCCATAAATAATCTAAAAATGACTTTGACCAGTGCTTCTATTTAGAGAGTCATTATAGGTAAATTCGGCTAGAGAGGGACTTCATCCCACTATTTGGGGTGGTCTACAACCAAGCTTCTCAATATATTTCTCAAACTTGATAGGGTGAACTAAATTTTAAATAATTTTCAAGATTCTTCCATAAAGTGTTCATAAAATGCCCCAAAAATTTAGTATCACTTCTGAAACAATTCTCTTGGGAACTCCATGCAATCTCACTACTTCTCTAAAGAACAAATTAGCAACATGGGTAGCATCACTATTTATAAAACAAGGGATGAAATGAGCCATTTTTTAAAATATGCTCACTAAAACAATGATTGCATTGTTACATTTTTGAGTCTTTTCCAAACCCAATACAAAATCCATGCTTACCAAATCCCATGGTCTGTCTAGCATTGGTAATGGTGCATACAACCCCATATTTTGAATGTTTCCCTTTGTATGTTGTCAAAATATTCAAATTCTTAGAAATTTCTACACATCAATCCTCATCTTCAGCCAAAAGTAAAAATACTTTAGCTATTCATATGCCTTATTATGTCCAATGTGTCCACCAAGACCTCCATTATGCTTCTCTTTGATTAAATTCTTCCTCACAGAACATTTTGGAACACAAAGTTGATTTTTCTTGAACAATAGTCCTTCTTGGATCATATATCAAGCCACGCATTCGTATCTTGAATTGCTTGTTTCTTGCAAACCTTGTAAGCATCTTTAAAATATGCATCTTCTTCATACAACTCCTTCCTAAAGTCAACCCTCATGATGTGAAATTGACTTTCTTGCATAATCAAATTTCTCTTGCTAAAGGCATCAACAATTTTGTTAGCTTGGCCACTAATATGCTTAAGAAAAAGTGAAATTTTGGATATACTCAATCCACTTGACATTCTTTTGACTCAATTTACATTGTTTCATAATATACTATAAGGCACAATTATCCATATACAATACAAACTCTTTAAACATTAAATAATTCCCCAATTTCTTTAAAGTTTGTACTACATCATAAAACTCGTTGTCATAATAAGTACACTTCATCCTTAACTCATTCCACTTCTTACTAAAATATATTATGGGCTTATCCATGTGACTTACACAACACCAAACACTTCTCCACTAGAATCACATTGTACTTGGAAAGGCTTACTGAAATTTGGTAATATTAACACAAACTACTATGTAATCTTCTTCCTCAATATCTAAAATCCATTTTATTCTTCAGTAATCCATTAGAATTTTTTTTCCCCTCTTTATGTCTCCAAAATCGGAGCACTCATCTTGCTAAAATTATTTTTGAATTTTCTGTAAAAGCTAGGAAAACCATGAAAACTTCTAACTTCGAAATTAATTTCACCAGAGGGCCAATCAAGAATATATTTTACCTTCTCAGGTTTCATATTCAGACCATCCTTGGATATGATGAAACCCAAATATACAATCCCCGTGTTCAAGAATAAACATTTCTTGAGATTCATAAGTAATTTTTCTTGCTACAATTTCTCTTAAACATACCTCAAATGCCTCAAGTGATATTCTTTGGATTGGTTGTAAACCAATATTTATTCTAGATACACAATTACAAATTTCCTTATGAATTCCTTTAACACATCATTCAATAGTCTTGTAAAGGTACTAGGTGCATTGACAACCCAAGTGGTGTGACCAACCATTCATACAACCCATATTTGGTTTTCAAGGTTGTATTCTTCTCATGTCCCTCTCTAATAGTGAATTGATGGTATTGACTCTTCAAATCAATCTTGGAGAAATAATTAACATCACTCAAATAGTTTGATAAATAATTTATCTGTGGTAAAGGAAATTTGTACCTTATTGTGATCTTATTTAATTCTCTGGAATCTATACACATGCGCCAACCTCCACCTTTCTTAGGACTCAAAAATGTCAACACTGGACAACATATAAGACTCTCTCTGATCAATCCTTTATCTAACAACTCTTATACTTTCCTTATGATTTCTTGGTTTTCTTATGGGGTCTTTATATATGCAGCCTTATTTAGTAGACTTGCTCTCACTATCAAGTCAATATGATTACTAATACTCCTCACAGTTGGCAACCGATTGGGCAAGTCATCCACTACAATATCACTATACTCATTCAACGTATCTCGAATCTCAAGAGGTAAATAATTTATACTAGTGGAAGTAAGAATTACCTTATTTTTACACACTAAAGCAAAACTCACCTCACCATCCTTCATTTGTTGCAAAAATTATTTCCCATTCAACAATAATGCCTTGTAATCACTACGTTCTGATGTTCCCTCTTCTTGAAATGGTGTGTTCCCTCTTCTTACAATGGTAGTAAGGTATGGTTGATTCCATCCTTCTGAAACTTGTAAACATTTTTCTTTCCATCATGAACAACACATTTATCAAATTGTAGACAAAAAGTTGTTCATACTACAACTATCAATCACCATCTTATAAGTTTCCCTTCGACCTTGGAGACAATCCTAGATAATGCATTCCTATGGGTTGGCTCAATAAATTCCTTCTCTAGTTTCAAAAACAAATTCTTAAGCAATAAAGACTCTGATGTATTTAGTACATATACTGCCTCTGGTACCTTTTCTTCCCCTTCTTCTATTGCGGAAATAACAACAATTCTTTGGTCCAGTTCTTTGTTTTCTGGAAATCATATGCCATATGTCCAAGCTCGCCACACCTGTAGAAATGAATCTCTCTTTCGTTTCCTCTTCCTAGTCCTCTGGAAAAGGATTTTTCGATTTTGAAGTCTCCCTCTTTCCATGGTTGTTGACTTTAGATACTAGCTCCTTTTTGTGTTATAGATTTCCCTCTGGTTGACTTTTGTCATCTTCCTCTAGTAGCACTTTTTCCCTTACAAAATGTTATGAAACCAGCTCACAAAAATATATAAAAGAGAGATCAACGCCTTAGAATTCAGCCTCTTCGAGGGGGCAACCTCCTTTACATTACACAAATGAACAATTATTGGATGATTCAAATGACAAAACCTCCTTTCTATATATAGGAGTCTAAGGAGTCACAATATAACCCAGCCGACCTAACAATAATAATATAAAGCCACAAAAATAACAATAGAGGGATTCTATGGGGCATAGTAATAATAATATGGAGACAATAGGGGCACGACAATATTAATAAGGGATACAACCACAATAGTAATGGGGTAATCACTAGTATTATAGGGACCTAACATGCCCCTCTCCTTCAAAAAAATGTTGTCCTCAACGGTTGAGTAGTTCTTGATGCTTCTGTATAAAATTCTCATCCTCCCATGTGGAATCTTCAGCGGATAAGTTCTTCCACTTGATGAGATACTCTGAAATTGATCGATTTGTAGCTGTCAAGTTCTTGTTTCTGTGACTGCTTCTGGTTCCAATATAATTTTTCCTTCCTCATCAAGTTCTGGCAATATTTTTTGAACTGGGAGCTTGTCGCCTATAACCTTATTTAAACATGAAACATGGAAAACTGGGTGCACTCGAGAAGCTGCAGGAAGCTCCAATTTGTATGCCATAGTACCAATCTTTTGCAACACCCTGTGTGGACCATAATTCTTTGGTGATAATTTATTATCCTTCTTAGCCTGCTTGAGGGACATTTGTTTATATGGTTGTAGCCGTAGGAATACCCAATCACCTACATCAAAACTTCTTTCGCTGCGATGTTGATCTGCCTATTGTTTCATTCTATTATGTGCCAACATGAGGTTATCCTTTAAGAGTTGGAGGACTTGTTGTTGATGTTCGATGTGATGTTCCACTGCTTGAACCTTAGAATTTTCTCTTAAATATGATGTGATGGATGGTGGCTGATATCCATAAAGTGCCATAAATGGGGTAATTTTTGTTGTTGTATGGAAGGAAGTGTTATACCACCATTCAGCCAGAGGCAACCATTTGACCCATTGTGTCTGTTTATCAGATACAAAGCAATGAAGATATCCTTCCAAACATTTGTTTACTATCTCAATTTGCCCATCAGATTGAGGATGATAAGATGAGCTATGAGCTAACTAAGTACCAAGACAAGAAAATAATTTTGTCCAATATTTTCCAGTGAAAATGGGATCTCTGTCAGTTACAATAATCTTTGGATTTCCATGTAGCTTTTGAATTGTTTCCATAAATGCAGTAGAAATTGTATTGGCTTTAAATGGATGTGATAATGCACAAAAGTGTGCATACTTGGTAAGTCTGTCAACTACCACCATGATGACACTCTTTCCCTCAGACTTGGGTAAACTTGTGATAAAATCCATTGAAACCTCCTCCAAATATTGGCTTGGAATGGATAAAGGTTGTAATAGACTGGGGTCTTAATTGTTTCCACTTTATTTTGTTGGCAAACCAAACATTCTGCCACAAACTTTTGAATATCTGATTTAAGGTCATCCCAATAAAATTCCTTCTTAACCCTGTGGTAAGTTTTTAAAAATCCTGAGTGCCCTCCTAAGGGAGAAGTGTGCAATTCCATAAGAATATTTTGTTTGAGTTGGGAATTCTTACAGAGGTATAAGCGATCTTTGTACCATAACGAATCATTTTGTCAGCTAAATGTATCAGATGTACTGGAATCTTGTTGTAACTTTCGAATAAGTGCCCACACTTCTTCATCATTCTTCCATTCCTCCCTTGCTTCGTTTATCCAATCTGGTTGGATAATAGAAATGGCGCACAACAATGCTTCCACATCCTCATCCTTTCTTGAGAGTGCATCTGCCACCACATTTTGCTTCCCTTTTTTGTAGATGATTTCAAAGTCATAACCCAACATCTTTGTGACCCACTTTTGTTGCTCTTCAGAGGATAATCTTTGTTCTAAAAAGTATTTAAGGCTATCATGATCCGTTTTTACCTTGAAGTGTCTTCCCATTAGGTAGGGTCGCCATTTCTTAAGTGCATGTAGTATTGCAAACATTTCCTTCTCATAAATAGCTTTGTGTAAAAACATTCCCTTGATTGGACAACTTTCAAAAGCAATGGGTCTTTCATCTTGCATTAAAACAACACCAATTCCATTTCTTGAAGCATCACGTTCCACAATAAAGGTTTTTGTGAAGTCTGGTGTAGCTAAGACCGGTGCTTGGCACATTGCCTCTTTAAGATGTTCGAAGGCCTTTGTTGCCTCTGGAGTCCATGAAAATGCATCTTTCTTCAATAATTTTGTTAGAGGTGCTACTATTCTCCCATAATTCTTAACAAACTTGCGATAATACCCTGTCAACCCGAGAAATCCTCGCAAATGCTTTATGGATGTGGGGATTTTCCATTCCTTAATGGCTTTAATTTTTCTAGGGTCTACCTTAACTCCTTCATGAGATACAATATGACCCAAATATTCCACCTCTTGTACTCCAAAGAAACATTTGGATCTTTTTGCATATAATTGTTTCTTCTCCAATAGTTGTAGCACCCTGTCAACATGTTCAACATGATCCTTCCAAGACTTGTTGTAGATTAGTATATCATCAAAAAATATTAACACAAATTTTCTAAGGAAGGGTTTGAAAATGGAATTCATCAAACATTGAAATGTCGAAGGTGCATTGGTAAGGCCAAAAGGCATGACCAAAAATTCATAATGCCCCTCATGAGTTCTAAATGTTGTTTTCGAAATGTCTTCAGTCTTCATTCTAATTTGATGATATCCTGAACAAAGATCCAACTTGGTGAAGTAAATTGATCCATTCAATTCATCCAGTAATTCATCAATGATAGGAATGGGAAACTTATCTTTAATAGTGAGCTTGTTGAGCTCCCTATAATCCGGACACATGTGCCATGATCCATCCTTCTTGTGCACCAATACTACTGGAGCAGAGAAAGAACTTTGACTAGGTTGAATTAGACCGGCCTCTAGCATTTCTGCAACCATACGTTCAATTTCACTCTTTTGGGCATAGGGATATTTGTACGGCCTGATGTTTGGAGGAACACCTCCTGGAATCAAATGAATAGCATGATCGTGATCACGAATAGGTGGGAGACCTTTGGGAGTCTCAAATACCTTGGAATGATTGTCCAAGACTTTTTGGAGATCTGGAGAAATAGATGATTCCGATGTGGAAACATCTAGCGAACATAATTGTGCAATTACACCTCTTTGTTGCTTTTTTAGAAGCTTTGTCATACCGTTAGAGCTGATTATCTTTCCCGATTTCCTTGCAATACCCCTTAATTCAACTTCCTTTCCTTCGGCAGAAAATTTCTTGTAAGGTTCTTGAAAATAAAAAGCTATTGTACCCAAGGATTGTAGCGATTGGACTCCTAGTACAACATCAGCACCTCCCATTGGAATGGAAAGCATTGGGCTAGTCAATACATATTCTCCCATGGATAGCTTGATATTATGGCACTTTCCAAAGCAATTTATCGTTCCTCCATTTACAATCATCACTTGACACTCTGGTGCTGGATATAGGAAGCAATTCAATTCTTTTGCTATCTTACAATGAATAAAATTGTGGGTACTTCCTGAATCAATCAATACTATTACCTTTTTCTTCTTGATTTGTCCTTCTATCTTGATGGTTTTAGGAGTGGTAATTCCAGCCAATACATTACAAGATATGGTCGGATTCATTTCTTCTTTATCTAAGCTTTTTTCCTAGAGCATATCCTCTTCTTTTGATCTTTCTTGCTCATTTTCTTCTTCCTCTTCACAATCTATGTAGAATAATTTCTTCTCATCACACTTATGACCTTTAGTGTATTTGCTATCACAACTGTAACAAAGCCCTTTTGCTATTTTTTCTTCCAATTGTTGTGCTGTCAACCTTATAGGTTGTGGAAGACTAGGGGCAACAACACTTCCATCTTCATAGTTGTGAGTGGTATGCTTCCTGGTTGCCATAATTTTGCTTTCCATTTTTCTTGCTAACCTGAATGCCTTCTCTAATGAATCAAGTTCCCAAAGGCGAACATCATGTTGGATATTATCCTTTAAAGTCCCTATGAACACATCAATCCTATGCTCCTCTGGAATATTTTTTACCTTTATGTTCAATTTTTGGAACTCCTCAATGTGCTCCATTATTGAACCCTTTTGTTTGAGACTTATCAATTGGCTAAAAAAAGTGTTGCTTTTTGTATCCTCATAATGTGCTATCAATTCTTCTGTAAAAATTGCCCAAGTGATAATTTGTTTAGGAGAGAAAAGCCATTGATACCATACAAACTGATTTGGTTCCAAATATAAAGTTGCAATACATACTTTTTGTGTGTTTTGCACATTATTGAGATCGAAAAATTGCTCCATCTGTAATATCCATGTTGCGGGATCCTTGCCATCAAACTTCCTCATATCGATTTTTGGAATATGGTGGGTCTTCGATCCAACATTAGAGTCTATGAAATCATGATTAACATTTCTTTTGTTCTCATCATGAGTTTCCTTTACTACCCTCTCACCATTAGTAAGAATTTCTTGTAGAAACTTTGTTAAATCTGTCTTCAAATCTTCCATGCCTGTCTTCAAATCTTCCATGTTTATCTTCAAATCTATCTTCAAATCATCCATCTTAGCTTCCACGTCATTCAAATTAGCTTCTACGCCTTTCTTTAAACAATCCATCTTAGCTTCTACGCCTTTCTTTAAACCATCCATCTTAGCTTCTACATCTTTCTTTAAACCATCCATCTTAGATTCTGTTCCTTTTTGTCCAAGTGACAGTTGTTGCACTTGGTCTTGTAATTTTGATATATCATGTTGCATTTCTTCCTCTTCTTCATGAGTCATGCTAGAGCTTTCAGGTTGCTTACTAGGTGTTTGCATTTTCTTTCCTCGGGTATCAATAACTGATAATAATTCTTTACTATGCCCTTTGAATTCCTTCAAACTAATTTTTCAAACCAAGCTTATGCAAAAATTTAAAAAACTACACACCTTTCTTCACTTTACAGGAGCTTGATATTGAATCTTATGTATCTCTGTAATTTCAGATTATCCAGTTCTCAAATTTTGACCTATAGTATCCCTCTATGTCCTCTTTCCAATGCCACCAGTCTGATCCAAATTGGATTCTCCAAGAAAGAGTTATGTACAATCTCCCACGATGACCTGATTATAGACCTTTCCAGAAGATCAAACTTGTATGAAGTGCCATGTGTCACTATTTCAATCTTTAGCTCTAAAAAACATATACAAGAAACTACAGTCCATCATCTTTCTATACCTTCTTACAAAATTTCAATCCGATGCTCAGAGAGAAAGTTATGAAGATTTTCCCCAGGTCACCTGTTTGGAATGTAATTCAGGAGTTTGCAAAAAGACCAACTTCCTCAGATCATATCTCCACAAATATAGCAGGAAAAGCTCTGAAATTTGGACTCGAGGTTCAGTGCGATTTCTTCTCAAATGGGTTATTTTTTCGCTTCTGAAATGTCGCAGAAAAACAGTTATAGCGAAAATTCCGCGATGACCTATTTGGAGCAGCGAAACCCTAGAATCCAAAGTTCTGATACCAAATGTTATGAAACCAGCTCACAAAAATATAGAAAAGAGAGATCAACACCTTAGAATTAAGCCTCTCTGAGGGGGAAACCTCCTTTACATTACACAAATGAACAATTCTTGGATGATTCCAATGACAAAACCTCCTTTCTATATATAGGAGTCTAAGGAGTCACAATATAACCCAGCCAACCTAACAATAATAATATAAAGCCACAAAAATAACAATAGAGGGATTCTATGGGGCACAATAATAACAATATGGGGATAATAGGGGCACAACAATATTAATAAGGAATACAAGTACAATATTAATGGCGCAATCACTAGTATTATAGGGACCTAACACAAAACTACTTCCTTGAAATCTTATCTTTAGCCTTCAAAGCTAGTTGGTATTATTCCTCAGTGTCCGAGATGATAACAATTTGATTTTATATTTCATATATAATCAAAGAGATTTAATATATTTGGTTTCCTTCTCTATATATTATTCTACATATCTAGCCCTAATGTTCACCTTCCAAAACACTTATGTGTACTCTCTTACAGTCATCAATCTCTGTCTGAGATTTTTCATTTGTCTAAATAAAGTGAGTTGATAATAGCTTGGCAAGAACTTACCTCGAAGCTTTGCTAGCATTCTGTCGCAACTATTAATTTTTTGCTTATTCTTCCTTCTCCTTTTAGCTTATACACTATCATGTCATAACATTGCATGTCCCTTCAATTTGGTAACAATAATGTTTGTAGTGTTAAAGTCTTAGGGGATTCTAAATTGTTCATACTTTAGGTGTAAAATTGGGCCTCTTGTGCATAGTCATTGAAGGAAATTGTGAGCCTATTTTCAGGAATCACTTTTACACATATATATTGTGAACAAAACTATCTAGTGAACTCCCTTTCTAAGGAGAACCTTGTAGTCTAGCCTTATTCGGGCATCCTTGAATAGTATAGGAATGACACTCTTTTCTCTTGCTAGAATATAATTTTCAATTAATTTTGTTGCATCAATATGTGATATTTTAATAACATTTCGGTCACTAGTTAATAACTCTATGATGTACTCTTATATAAGATATTTACTATGATCCTCTTGAAGCAAGTTATTGTAGCACTTTCTTCAAGATAATTTTTTTTTAGAAGGTCTAGTTTTCAACTATCATGCAATCAACCTTCCTTTGAAATGTACTTTCAATTTTATACTAAAATAGAAATTATACACACACACACACACACACATAGAGAACTTGCCTATAGTAGGGTGAAAAAAGTACTTAATATCCATTATGCTTGTCTATAGATTGATCTTAGTCCATGCAAGAGTGATGGTCTAGGATTTTCAAATCTTATTTTATCACTCCATTATTCCTTAACAACATGTATTCATGCCATGTTGCCATCCATTATATGTACAATTCTTCCATGAGGACATACCATGATGCTAACATGCATGCCTACAAAGGCCATTATGCTAATCTTGTCATAAGCTTCCACCTATGAAATTAGGTCTAAGATATAATTATGTACAAAGACATAAAAACTTCCAATTTGTATTATCCATGATATATAAGAGGTTGTGCCCATCCTATATTCTCCTTGATTCCATACTAAATTAAATATGTCCAAGCTCCCAACAAGACTTAGTAGGATGATTCTATGGGTTGGAGGCCAAAGCTTCCACGATTCCAAACAATCCACAACATAATACTATAACCTTTTATCTCGTAACTATACTTGACTATATAATATTGTTTTTGGAATATTAGTAATACTCTCTAGTGAAGTTAGGTAATATAATAGTCCCACCATGCTTAGTGGTCTAGGAAAATCATCAAACTAAATTTACAAGGAAAAGAGTGCATTAGCGAGTATTTAAGATATTATCATCAGATTGTTTGTGAAGGCTAATGCTTACTTAGTATTCTTATAAAAAATTAGGATTTCACTCATGAATCATGTCATCAAGGCAAGGTGTCTATGTTCTTATTGACCTCATGTTGTAACACCCTCCTCCCACATCTACCCAAGAAACAGGTCAATCGTGGTAAACAAGCGACGAGAGGCCACTATGATATGATTCGACCTCCTAAGTCACATTAAGGAAGTGGAATCAATGGAAACACATCATACAGACATGTAACATCAACTACAGGACCCTCAGGAACCAATCCAATACTATAGACAGCTTGCCCTTAGGTCCCACTGAACTTTTGGACAACTTAAGCCTCAGTCGCTCTCATGCTATAGGCATTATAGTGTCTAGAAACCCAAAGTTTCTCTCATAGGCTTTCCTGCTAGTGTCTAAAGACAAAATTTGTTAGTGCTATGCCAACATCCCCGGGATTTGAGCCACTTTTTCAGGCCTAGAGCCCAGGTCACTGCCCAGAATTAAACCATCTCTTCAGAACAGTAAAATAGCATGGAAATAACAATACTAAAGAAAATGCTTGAATGAAACCTTGACTGGAACCCTACTAACCATGACAGGCATTTCGTCAAACATATCACAAATATGTAATCTACATGTGTAAATAATAGTTGTGAGCATAGGGGTCTCATACTTAGCTGAGAATTGCTAAGAATCATTGATGTCTTAATAGATCAACTATCATTCCATCCATTAGGTCATAGATACATTACTCATGCAATTACAAGTAAAAACATGATGAAATCCATACATGGTTGCTGTCATAAAACACATACATAACCAACATAATAGAAACATAAATACTCATGAAAGCACAATCATATAGACCACATATAATCCATCAAAATGCTCATAGAAATAAAGGGAGAAATAACCTTTAATTAATTATGCAAAATCCAAACTGGGATGGGAATGAGGCCTCTACTTTCTTCATTTTCCATCATTTTCCTCCCCACACGCAACATGTGACCTTTCACTTCCATTTTCTCCTAATTTCCATTATTTACATAAATAAATGTGCCAAAAATGTCATTTTCCTTTTCCAAACCCTTATCCATTACCTTTGTCAATTTCCTTAGCCATAAACAATCACAAGTGATCCCAATCACTGAGATTTTGCCCAACATACAGCTTGGAATAAGTGTCCCATCATCAATGGTTATTATTTTTCCTTTATTTACTTTTATTACATGGAATTTTCACTAGGGTTGTTACACATTTGAAATATTTCCAATTAACCCTATATACATAGCCATGGTATTAAAATCATTATCACATAAACATCCACAAAAGATAACATTAATTTAGGCAATAAATATAAAGTAATTAAAACTAATAAAGATCATGTAAACATGTAAAGAAACTTATCTTAATTCAATTCCCTACAACTGAAGTAGGATGGGCTCTTTTCCACCCAACCATAGGCTCAGTCGTGCCTATCTCTTTCCATAGTTGGCCACCACCTAACTTAGACATGATACCACTCTCCTTCATAGGTAGACAAATAGCAGAAATCCATCTATGAATTGAGCCCAATACTTTGACAAATTCTATATATAACTTCTCATTTGGTTGCACCAACACAAGGGATTCCTTCATTACCTATGTATACACTCACCACCCTACCCTCTCAAAACTAGTTTCCTTTCCCAAACAACATAAAAAATACTAACCCTCTTCACCCTTGTAAATTTTACGTTCTCTTTCTAATTTAAATACTCAAATTTAAGCTTTAACATGCCCAATTGTTCATCGATGGGTTTAGCTTATCTTTGGCAAGATTTTTCGTGGTTTTTGGTGAACAATTTGAGTTATACTTGCCACTAAAAATTAAAAAACAAACTCACTTGCGATTTTTTACTCTTCTTTCTCATGGAAACTTCCGAAACTCATAGAAGATCTCTATCTATACATCTCATGGGTTCTATACACTCCTCACTTATGAAAGAATGATCCCCTCGAATACCACATGCACCCTCTTTTTCTACCCAAGAAGACTCATGATTTTTCTTATTTATAGCAGAGGCTTTCATGCGTCAATATTGGAAGTCACAATGGGTAATTATTGTGTGATTAGCTAAAATTTCCATCTACCTAGCCACCCCCAGCCATATCTCCATAATTGTGGGTGTTTGGTTGCCTAACTATCCATTTTCTCTCAATAATAGGTTTTTAGGGAAATAGAAAGAGAGGGAAATCATTTCAAATTTGAATTTGGAAATTTGGTATTTGGTGAAGGTTACTTACATAGTAAGAAGGATAACTCCCCCACCCCCCTATAGCTCTTCCACTAGAAGTATCAGGGCTAATGCTAGTACTCCATTCTTATGTCAACCGTTTAGTGAATTTTCATTAATTAAGTAAAATACATTCACATCAATTATAGTTTGTCCATTATAGTTCAAGCATTGATGGACCACCTATATTGTGACTCATAACAACTCTAAGATATAAGTATATATGCATATCTAGGGTAAACAAAGTGTTACAACTATTGACACATTGATGTATCATCTCCATAGATTTCATGTCCCATATAGTACGATAGTTTTATTTACTAATGATGTTACAAAAGGTTCCTTGTGACCATAAAAGTGAGTATAATCCACCTTCGATTATTAAGAATTTCATTACCACATAGAAATATGAACATCACATCATTGATTCTCAAAATGAAGTGCCACAAGGGATGTGCATTATTTGTAGTGTGTCATTACGCTATAATTTTAAATCTACTTTTTTGGAGGTGTCATTGTGATCATGCATAGCACTTGTAAGTGAAACTAGTGGCTTGACCCTTTGGTGCACATGCCAAATTAGGCATCAATTTGTTGATTCATTAAGAGCATTAGTTCATTTTAAATAATTTTCCACACTAAATGTCAATTTCTACAAAAACCTTCACTTTGTGATACGTGCAAATCCCTCATTTCAAAACCTCTATAAATTATAGCCTTTGAAAAACAGCCAATGTTCAAAGATCCCTTCAGCCAATGTTCAAAGATCCCTTCAACTGAAACGCGTAGGAATAATATCACATGGTGTTTCAATGCTTTTAGTGGTTCGTTGTCGTGTCTCCGCAAGTTGACGGAAAACGGAATTAAGCACACCCTTGCAAAAAACGCTATTAGGGATTTTGTTCTTAGTATGGAAAAGGGAATTATTATGCACACATTATAGTCATGGAAGGTTACCAAAAAGTTAAATAATAAATATTCTCTTGACTCATTCCCTATAGTGTATTTATAAATATATATAAATACATTATTATATAAAAATAAATTGCAGAAATAAACAAATGCATAAACATTGAACTAGCCACGGAAGGAGGGAGCCTCTAATCGGCGATGGCAGGTGGACATCAAACAATTACATGCTAAACTAAAGGCCATAGTTATGTTACGTATATATTTAGTAACTGGAACATCCAAGATGAAATCAAGTCAATATAACAGTAAAGCCTTCTTGCGCAGTGAGATCAATTACTCTATTTGCAATATCCAACCCACTCGTTTGAATCTCGGTGAAACTCCAGGGAAACAGATTGGCACCTGACCATTGAAGGAGAGACCTTCTGGAGAGGTGGCTAGGCTCAGGCTTTATAGGTCGAGTGCTTGGCTATTACCCACACCTCACTGATATAAGAAAAAATTGACAATAACTCAACAAAACATAGCCCTGCTTTCTCACTACGCGTGGACATTGCTCTATAAGACGTCTTCCTCCAGGATGCTTATAAAAGGAATTTTATCCAATCGATGGTGAATATTAACAATAAATCTTGTAAACTATAATTCAATTGAAGGAAAAGTAAATAATTCAAAGACTGAGATTAAAAATAAATAACAATACAGAAAAGACACTAAGTGTTCCAGGATTGGGCCCATGGTCTCTCGAATCTAACCATCTGGAAGTAAACTCAAGTATTGCGCTAGATTAAATCCAAATCACCAAAATATTCATTCATATGCAACAGTAAATTACAAGAAAGTCTATGAAAACTTAAGATAATTTATTCTTCAGTCACCTTTTACAATTGACAAGAGAAAATTAACTTCTTTAACTATAGTTTAATCATGCTTTTATAGTACAAAATAACTCTAAAAAATAGTAAACACTATCTCGAGAATCGAAAGATTCTCGGTATTGCTTAATTCAAGCTATAAAATCTTTAGCATCTCTTCTAGAATAACAGATTATGCTTCCTTTCCGGTCGTCTCATGTATCTAAAGCATAAATCCTTGGTCAACACTCTGCAAATAGTCCAACGGTTAACTTTCAACTTGGGTTTCCTCGGTGATCCATGAAACAACAACTATCATCAAGTATTTCCTCTCCACATATCAACCCAATTCATGAGTTAATAATATCTTTAATATTCGAATTGGTTCATTAATAAGGTAAAATATCATATTGTTATTAACCCATTTCTAAAACTACTTACATCCAAATTATTATAATCTAAGGTCAAAAATCTTGAAAAACTAACTATCAACTAAGGAAATGAGGTCAAGAATTATACCAATTCCAAGGCCCAACATTAAAAACTCAAGGGGTCGAGCCATACCATGATTGTTTGCCATCATGTCCCTATAAGCTAAACTCGGGTTGGCATAGCTGGTCATTGAATTTGTTAAGGCTACCATTGTGTGAGGAATTAAATTATAGTACCCTTGCATTGAAGGGAGTATTCGATCAGGCATGTGACGAGGATTTGTTATCATTGTAATCGTATGCATGACGTTTGTCTTGTACTCACACCCGTCATGTGGGAAGAGAGTGTAATATACTATTGGAAAGGTCTGGGAATGAAATTTTGAATCATATATCATATTCTCCCATTTGATAGGTATTTAGAGGAAAAGGGTCTTCAAAGATAGGGCGTAAAAAAAACTAGGTATCCAAACAATATTTCCAACAATCTTCATCTTGCAATTTTTATCTTGAACATTTATAGTCCCCTCGTCTTTGTCATCAATGGCACCAATTTTCAACACACACATAAAATATATAATAGTATACATATACATACTAGTATATATTCGTAATAGTATATATACTGGTATATATACTACTATTGGTAATAGTATATATATTGGTATACTAGTATATATATGTCAATTTATATGTTAGTATATGTACTAGTACATATATATACTGACATCAGTATATATGTTAACATACTATATTGGTAAAATGCCACCATTATATGAATATGCCGACAACTAGTTTATATATATATATATATATACAAACAAATAAACCAATATAACATGTTGGTATATATGTATTGGTAAATATACATTACTATCTATATACACTAGATTCCTTAAGTTTTTTTTAAATTGAATAGGAAGAGAGTCTCTTGTGTCATGATTGAAAGGCTTACAAGGATTTTTTAATTTTACAGTAAGTGTATGGTCATCCATCCAGTGAATATTTAGTTTAAAGGGTCATGGCGGCTTTATGAAGGAAGTATCCAACTCTAATAGAATGGTGGGTGGTTTGAGTCTCCTCCCAAACCTACCTATCACTGAATCATGAATTTTTTCTCCAATAGGTCTTCATATAATAGAAAATGATAAATTATTTTAGCTTTTCATGATTCCCCATATTGATTGTTTCTCTAGACAAGGGTCAACTTGATGGGAAGCTCACATCACAAAATTTGCTTGATTTGGGTTTACGATGAAGTCTAGTAAATTGTCCACATGAGCAAAAGAGCCCCAAATTTCTAAGTGACAAAGGTAAAGTTGAGGTCACCTCCCATAATCAAGTTTTTCTCTTTAAAATAGAGAAGCTTCAAAGTGTTAAGCCAAAAGGGCTTCCTTTCTAAATAAGACCCATATATGTTTACTAAAATGAAGTGGGGATCAATGTTTATTCAATAAATATCAATGGCTAATCCTGAGTGAATTGACCAGATTGAGGAGCATTTGATTAGGAGATCCTACCATCCCACTAAAAATCCTTCCAAATTTCCCAATTGATTCATGAAAATAAATGACTAAGAGGGGAGGACATTTCGAGAAGCAGGGAAGCTTTTGATCCCTCCATCATAATTTCCTAAAAAATAGAATCTAGAGGAAATGAAATTTGATGAGTCTCCTAACATCCAAATTTATGGAGGGACATGATATCCCTCTACAGTTAAGGGAATGGACTATAATTTTGAAACTCTTTGCAAGGTAGATGATCTAAGAGCTCTAATGATTGATTTTTGTTTT